>JABSTQ010009600.1:0-641297 GCA_013358835.2 Ixodes persulcatus
GTGTGTGGTACCAAAACGACCAATATCCGGTTGTAACCTTAACCTGATAATTGTGTTCTTCACACAAAACAAACAACAAAAAACTAAACAATTGTTTTTTTGTTGTTTTTTTTTTAGTACTTCCTTGATGCGGTTGCACGGATACCGAGACCACGGGATGTAACTGATCCTATTTTCGCGCTGATAACCTTGGGGCGGAACACGCACGTCACACTGGAAGCCAAACAAACACGGTGCCAACGGTGCTGGCTCCACGGTGACACCGTTCGGAGAATCAAGAAGGACACTTGGCAGGTTCCATTTTCAGTGTTCGTGCGTATGGCGCGTGATTTGCTCGCTTTCCGAAGCGACGAACGTGCGCGTCTGGACTGTGATTTTTGTAAACAGTGGAAACGTCTATAGACACCGGCTTCCCTTCTCACGTGGAGTTCGTCTCCATAAATCAAGTTATGATTAAGGTTCGTCGGATTGTTTACCGGCCGCTGCGACGTCATTGGCGGCTTTACGCTAATTAATTCTCTCAGTAACAAGTCACCACGGTAAAGTGGTCACGTGAATATCACTATCGGAGAGAAAAAAAAAAGCGAGTATATCTTATTTGCCATAAAAACAAGATGAATGATTACTTCGCAGGTATCGTGGTTATTTTACAGGTTTACAAGATTCTTTGTAAACCCACGCTTGATTCTTTCTACGCTTATTTCTTTTCTTTGTTCTTTTTTCTCGGAATCAGTGATGCTATACCTGATCCTCAGACGCAAGGGTAGTTTTATCGCCTGGAAAAAAAAAAAAAATAATCGAGCCATTGCCTCGGTGTCTTTGATATAGTCCAATAAGAGAAAATAAGAAAGAAAGAGAGGCAGAAATTCCACCTTCCTTCGTTACTTTCTTGCTATGAGAAAGGGATGCAGCCTGTAGCCGTGGTGAGATGCTGCCTATGACGTCAGCAAAGGATGTCTCATCGACGGAAATAAGAGGAATGTCAGAACTTCAATTTTGACGGTGTTGGCAGTGTTGCTTTGAGAGCGCTAAGATTTCAGGCTTCCACCATGCCCATTACAAACACCATCGAACTTGTTGTTCACAAGGTAATGACGTCACGAAAGGTAACCAAACCAGGGCGCCACCGAACCGTTGACAGAAAACTGATGCCCGCCCGTAGCACAACCCTTCTCGCTGCACATGATTCGGTTAGGAAGGGAATTCTGTTTTGGCATTGAGAGTGGACACGGCCGTATTTGGTGACAGTTTCCAGCACGAACTGACGATCGTTTACAAGTGATGCGCACGTCCGTAAAATGTGGTCGATGTGCTCTCTCACACTGCACACTGTACAGTGGAAACAAAAAACATCCAAAAATGTTCTTTTCTTTTTTTTTTTTTTGTAGGAGCATTTGATCATTTGAATTTATAACTGTCTCTTGAAGATGTACTAAAACAACGTTACGCAAGGAGATGCCTTAATTGAGTAAAGGAACTACAAAAAAATATCTATATATATATATATTTATTACTTTCAAATGCCTGTAGTAGTAATGCCAAAACATCGAAGTCTCAGACGCAAGAAAATCGGCTGCGGAAACATAATTATAAGATAGGAAATATTTCGTTCACCAGTGACATTACATAATTTCAGCGCTTCATAAACGTCGCAGGCAGGCACGTAGCCAGGATTTTGTTTCGGGGGGGCCCGCCCATGGCACAATGCTGTATGAGGGGGAGGGGGTAGAGGAGGTCCCAGCAAAATGGAAGATTCCGGGGGGGGGGGGGGGGGGGCGGCCCGGGCCCCCTGGCCCCCCCCCCCCTGGATACGTGCCTGGTCGCAGGGATATTGTAAGGGAATAATTTGTTCCATCGAAATGGACCTCTTGGCGAATATGTGCTGCCACCTAGACACGCGAATCGGTTCGAGACTAGGTGACTGGAAAACAACGCGCGCCCAAGGCCTCTCCCACCCGTTCCACACCCAAAACGTCAGCTACATCCTGTTCACCCATTGAGGCGATGTGACCTAGATACGGCTCCCCCAAGCTCACATTTGTCGCCATCGTGCGTAATCTTCCGCCCCGAGGTCGACACAACGAAACCGCTCAAAGGCGAGAAATGCAAGATGGCGGATTGTTTGGAACTAGATACTCTCAAACCCAGGCGCATGAAATACTCCGCGCATGCGCACCGCGTATTTCTACAAAAGGTCCGAGTGTGCAGAAAGTGGAAGACTCGTCAGAAGCCTATACAAAGTCGTCGTACCCGTGATAAAATGCGCTGCAGTCCGGTAGCGCTGTTGTCGTTTCCAAAAGTCTTTCTTTTCACTTACCCAAAGAGCAAAAGCAAATTGTTGTGTGTATGTTTATACAGCCGGAAGGTAGTCTGCCTCAGTGGGCGTCTGGTGTCTCAGCTGTAGATGAGCAATTTAGCCACTGCGGTACAACCGCTGGGGTCTTTAACGTGCACCACGTAGTGATACACGACCGCACGCCGGTACGATGCTCATCCAGATCGAAACGGGCAGGGGCGGGGATTGAGCCCAGGATTCCTGGGTTCTGCAGCGCGAGCTTTCGTTCCACGTGCTCCGAACTGGTGTGCGCTAGACTACTCGGCCACCGATACCCCCTACCCAAAGAGGGAATTGGCTGCCATGGTGAGCCTGGGTGAGCCGTACGGCAGATGTTTTGGTGGCGCCCTCCTATGGTACAGGAACTCTAGTTCCCTCTTGTGACGTCATAACCTTGCAAACAACAAGTTCGATGGTGTTTGTAAATAGCATGGTGGAAGCTTGAAATCATTGCGCTCTCATAGGAACACTGCCAACACCGTCAAAATTAAAGTTCTTTCATTCCTCTTATTTCCGTCGATGATAAACCCTTTCCGACGTCATAGTCAGCGTTCGGTCAATCGTGGAAGGCCGACCACAGCGACGCTTGTGTTCGCTCTCGGGGCTAATACAAGCATCTTGTTTCGCGAGTCATTCTTGTCCGTCTAAAATGTAAAATACTAGGCGCCCTCTTTCCCGTAAAATTAATTCTTGCAACGTTTGGCTATACAGTTCACGGACATTACGAAAAACAAGCCGACTCACGACGCAGATTGTTTCCGCAGCAGCCTAGTACAATGCGGGCCTAAGAACGGCCGATCCAAACCATTTCGCGACTAATGAACTCCCACTTTAATATCTTTTCCCAACGAGCATTCCGCGTCCTATAAAGGGACTCTGCTTACATCACATGCCACCTCCCTTCTCTCTTAATCCTGTAAACAAAGCGAAATAAAGCAAGTAAGCTCAAAAGAAAAATGCACCGCGAAGATAACACAATTTAGTTTTCAAAAAAGCGCGCGCAGAGTAATCGTTCGTTCGACTCACGACAGATGGCGCTAGGTGTTCCAGCCAAATTTTGTACTTTTGTTTTTTTACGAGCAGTGATGGCGAAGTTGTGAAGGAGTTCGCGTCGTGCTTCGGTGTATTACGGGCTGGCTCCGTTCTGGCGTTTTCCCGTGTAGAAAGAGTGCCGCTATGCCCTAAATGGCCGAACGGAAATTCACCCGAGCCCTCAGCAAGCCAGGCACCGCGGCTCAAGCCCGCGAGACCGTGTCGCAAGCTGTCAGAGAGTCTACGGAACTGGTAAGCTTCACTCGGTTCACGCTGAGATCATCCGTTCGCCCGTACTCGACGCTAAGCCTATAGGCGGGCGGGGATGCCCTGTCTTTACCGTGCACCTTTCATCTCCGTCCAAAAATATGCTGGAAAATCTGTCCAATATCTTAGCAACGCGGTGAAGACGGACTGACGCTGAAACCCGTGGAATTTTCCCCACTGTAGTCGATGGAAGCGCGCTGTTTTACACCCTTTTACGAGGCTGTATTTCACGCGCCGTACTACACCGCGAGATGTGAACCTAAAGGGAGGAAAAAAAAAATACCGCAGGCTGTTAAATCTTGGCGCGACAGTTTGGAAGGATGACGGATTTGTTGTTTACCGCTGCAGTATTGTCCTGTTCATGTTTGACTTGTGGTGCGATTGATCTCAAGTTTTTTTTCTTTTTTTTTGGCACCGATCGCGCCAAGTCTATTCAGAGAGGGCTTGTAGAGTGACATCGTTTATTTCATTTTTCGGTGCACTTCCAACGCGTCCTTGACCGATAACAGCGCGAAATTTCCTTTGGCTCTACGTTGCTTTATCGCCGTACCGCTACCGCATCGACTCACGACTACATTTCAAAACTTGTCACGTTTTCTCGTGCGGCAGATTGACCGTTTCAGCGGCAATCTTCGAGGAGTAGGTGTGGCACGTACTCTTACGTCAACTTCTCCGTTCGGCGGGTACGCCGTCGCGTCACAAATTGCAGCGATTCCGCGCATTCCATACAGGTAGCAGAGATTTGGCTTTCGAGATTCGAGCTTTGCGTCTAATGTGTGGAGCAGCGTCCGCAACTAATCTATTGGTCAGCGACGATAAGTCCTGTCCTGTTTCACAACTTGAACAAGTGGCGTGCGCGTTTTCATCGTTCAAACCACTCGAACACTCGTTCCAAATACGACGATTACGGAGTTTCGGATCTGAGACTCGTGGCAGTTGTAAACCGCGAACTGCTACGCCAAAGATAAAATGATGTATGAGGTACAGGACAGTTTTTAACGTAGTTGCGTTTGATCAAGGTGAAATTCCTCCAGACGCCAGTGTAAACAAATCAGAGCAAAATATAACTCTCGTCAAGACGTCTTACGTCACATAGTGGGGTAATGATGGATCAAATTATGGGCGAGGAGAGAAGTTGAGGGGCTGCTGAGCTATGTGCACGCACGGTCGCTTGACTTCTGCGAATGTGAAGCACGCGCGAAAAAAAAAAAAAAAAAAAAAAAAAAAAATGTCGCGCAGGAAAGTCTCGAGCATTGATTAACCCAAATTTTGAGCGATGGAGGCGCCTGAGGCGACGCGTTTCTGGTTGGTTGATTTATTTTTTTATTTTGTGTGTATCTTTTCGGCTTAGGGATATCTGGTGTGCTGGTATGCGATCGTGTTGACTTCTTTTCTTTTTTTATCTGTTTCTTTAATCGGGGGATTTAGGTTTCCTCGGCGTTTCCTGGAGCGTCCAGATATTGCGTAAAAGAAAAAAGACGTGTGTGTTTTTGGATCCCTTGAGACCGCACGTCGGTTTCCTCTTCGAACCGTTATTTGTTTGCTTGCGTTTAAAGGACTGCAACTTTATTTTCTTTTTAGTTTTCTTTTCCTTTTTTTTTTTACGCTTTTCGTATCATCATTCGACACTCGTTTGACAGTTGACCTCAGCAACTACCGTACTATTACGGCGTACGCTACGGCTGAAGTAGATTGGCAAAGAAATAAACATATCAAGAAAAAAAGTAAAAACAAAGCAAGCGCGCACCAGAAATCCAGTTTTGTGTGCCTAAAAAAAGTGTCGAGTGACCGGAAAAGCCGTCGTCGAACGAGCTGAAAAGCCTGTTTTTTCGGTGGGACCGTGGAAGCTTCTGAAATCGTTCCGTGAACTTTCCTGTTTCTTTTTTTTTTTTTTTTGTTAGTTCGATTTTTTTTTATCCATTTTTGCTTTGTTACTTGTCGGATCTTCCATGTATGCTAACGCGAAATAGGAAGTCGTGACTTTACCAGTGAGGAAACTGTGCCCACTTTCTGTCATTTTTACACGGCATTGCGAGTGTGTGCAATCGCTCATACGAAACACCGGGAAAGTAGGCAGGCAGCAAGCGCTTTGAACTTAGGTTCTGAGCTCATCGAGCATATCTCTTAGGCATATTGAGCTGGTATTAACCTGTCGTGCGTGCGGAATGCAACACCAACATTTTTGCATTTCTTATCATGATCGCGTATATCAACGACGTCATCAGAGATTGTGGGCAGAGCCGTGGCAGAATGCCAAAAGATGCTTCTTGCAGCTGGGCCCACTTCATATTGACAGCTGGGAGGTCATTGATCCTATTTTCGGGCTTCGTCCTACGGCTGGTGGTAGCGGACAAAGCAGGATCGACCTTGCATTCGCTGTGCCTCCTTTCGGACTCTTGGTTTCTTCAGTAGAAATTTCGCAGGTGTTAAAGAAGTTGTTGAAACGATCTTTGTTTTGCAGGGTTGTGCTGTCTCTAAGGTTTCACACACACACACACACACACACACACACACACACACACACACACACACACGCACACACGCACGCACGCACGCACGCACGCACGCACGCACGCACGCACGCACGCACGCACACACGCGCACACGCGCACACACACACACACACACACACACACTACATTATGTTGTTCAACATTCTCCATTCAAAGAGTCTCCCATGACCACCAAAGAAGAGGGGAAGAGGAGCTCCCCTGTTACCAGGATCCCCTTTTGTGCCTCCCGGATTTGCACAGATGTCGCTATTCTCCTGGCAGAAGATTATAGAAGATTAACCCATCACTCAAAATTCTTACAAAAGCAGCTTCCCTCTCCTCCTCTTACAGAGTGGTCAAAAGTATACGATGTGACGTCAGTGCAAGCCATGTATAGCTTTAACTTGTTTAAGAGCAGTTACAGCTTTCAGGCTAGTGCATATAGCTATCATTAAAATGTGTCATAAGTGTTATGTGATAGGAATTGATCTAATTAGTTGAATACATGTTGAGAGGTACAGGGAAGTTTTTGGTGTTAGGTATTTTCGTGCATTGACGGATTGAAATAGACATAGCTGCGTAGTGCATGTGTCAATGATAATGGTAATATTTCTTTGTCGGTGAGTTCAGACTCCATATGTCAGGCTGAACTTCCTATGCCTGGAGGGAGAAAAAACAAAACATGAATTAGTTGTTTCCTTCACTTGCCTCGGGCAACCCATGTCTTTGTTTACATTGAACTCATAAAATTTTGATGTGGTTAATGCACCAGTCATGCAAACTCAGGCTTTGGTATCTATCCTCCCACATATGCAATCCTTCTTGGGAACGGAGTTGCAACAAGTTCATTTACCAGACATCGCTGAACTCTTTCCAGTAGCCAAGTAGGCCCAAGTGCGTTTGTCTATATTTTCACAGCTTTTGTGCTTAGTGTCAAGATCGTGAATGCCCCAGGGGTGTGTTTAAGAATATCACCTGACATTCTTTTTGTTCTGGCTTTGTGTGGAGCCAGAATTGAAAAATTGCCAATGGGAAGTTTCTATTCCTGGAAAGAGGGAGAACCAGCTTGCTCCTTCTCGCTGAGAGGCGGTCGCTTAGTCTTTGGGTGGGAAAAGCATCAGTAGCAACAGCGGCTTCCTGCAGAGCCCAAAGAACAAGCTTTTCCTTCTGTTTCCTTTTTTTTTTTTAGCTTCATTGTGATTGCTGTATATATCTATTTGGGTCTTGTAAGAAGTTATGAAAGCATAGAGGTGCTCCTTTAAGATATACGTGGCTTGTGTTCAAGCTGGCTCTTGTGCAGCACATGACAAACTTAAGCAGGCACTAAATTGGTTTTTGAGATTGTCTTTTTATGGTGTGAACTCAGTCAGTGCACCATTAACATCCTAGAAAAAAAAAAAAAATTAAAATCATGCATGACCTTTTGTGTATTAAATATGAGACCAAACGTTGCAGTACGACCCTTTTCTGAGATATGTCTCAGAAAAAGCGATGTGTCTGTATGTTTGGTAGCGTTTTCGAAAGGGAAAGTGGCCATGCGTGTCTAGTTTCTTTTGAGGTAATATCTGCAATACATGTATAAATCATCATCAGCATTATCATTTAATAAACCTTGAGGGCCTGCACAGGCATTACACAAGAGGTGAAGAGTTGCAGGGCTCATTATATAATAGTAAACAAACACACACACACACTCACAAGTTGGCACTGAAACACTCTCTAGCAAAAAAACATCAAACTATATGTTACACAAAATAACAAGACAAATAGAATATTTATAAAGTAACTAGAAAAATTTAGCCTATGACTGTGCTATAAGTGCAGTTGCAAATAGTCAGGTAGTCGTGTTATAGATGTAGTGTCACCACATTGGATCACAGTGCTACTACACAGGTTATTCCAGTCTGCCATTGTTAATATGGCAAAAGAAATTAAACAGATGGACCGAAAATGTGGCAGACTTTTGGTCCATTATCTATGTAATATGATATATATATATATATATATGATATATTTTTTTCAGCTCACGTGTAGATCAGGTGTAGCAATGAAACCCTGATGTCACTATTATGATAGTAAATTTTATGAGATACAGGCATGATATTTATAATATAATGTGCATTATACAGATGGATTGTTAACCCCTTAACTGGGGAGCGCGTCTTTCCCCAATCTGCGGTCAAAATTGAAGCGCGTCTTTAGACGCGCTTCAATTTTGACCGCAGATTGGGGGGTGCGTCTATAGACACGCTGCACTTTCTTTGCTGTTGGGAAGCGCGTCTTTAAACGCTCGCTCAATTTAGCGCATGAGTAGGATGCGCCATCTATCCTCGTGTATCGGAAACATTTTTAGTTTTAAAAACGATGCATACATAGCAGCACAAAATAATGTTGAAGACTCCTACATGACACGTTTGACTATTTGTTTAGAAAATGGCGTCCAGCAAACGCCAGCGCGTCCCTTGACCGACGAAAAAATCACTGAGCTGCTGCAAAATACTCGCAAGGACAGCAACTGCAATGTTGATTTCTCGAGTTCGATAGAATGCTCCCCGGGATCCGACACGAAAATTGAAGATGACACAGCGGAACAATTGTTTATAAAACACCTATGAACTTCGGGGTCTGCTGCAACCTTGCAAGACGCCAGCACAGTGAAAGATCCATTTCGGATTGTAGAAAGTGCCGGGGTGCACGTCCAACTTGATATAAATAAATTTATTTTAGGTTTTGAGATTATTGTTATACCTCGGAGAGCTAGAAACACTTAAAAAAAAAAAAAACTCCCCATTTTACAGATATTTTTGGTCAAAAAAGTCCCCAGTTAAGGGGTTAATAAATTATGCACATTGAAGGTTTCTGTCATCTTAGGTTTGGCACAGGCTGATGGGAAAATGTTTGTTATTTTTCAATAAAAGTGGCATATATGCTTTGAACAATGTAGTGTAAAGGCTCGACATCTTTCGTTGGGTTTGTGACACCAGATGAATGGTACGTTTTATTCATCCCCAGTTTTAATTTCGATTTTATTTTGCAACACCATAGCATACACTACTCTTCGCTTCAAGATATTTCATAATACGAGTAAAATATCTGCAGCATATATAGTTAATTTTTATTTTGAGTTTGTGTCAGCAATAGGTGAGCAACGTTTGGCAACCTCCGGCTCCTTAAGAAATTTTGTGTAGCTGTTTACAAACGACGACAATGATCTGAAAGCCTGTCTAAGCACGGTCCTGAAAACTACCGTCTGGAGTTTACAGAACCATGCTTGTACAGGCTTGCAGCTCATTGCCTTCATTTGTCAACGGTGAAGCACAATTTCCTAAGGAACCGGAAGTTGCCAAACGCCGCTCACCTATTCGTAAGGGTCAAACATTGGAGTGCATAGGAAGTGTGATTTCAGTTCATGAGAAAAGGACTGCCAGGGGATTAAGGTGTTGGAGAGGTAAGGCGATTTCACTGCACAGTCCTGCAATCCATTAGCATGTCTTATGGCAAATGAAGTTTAAGAGCAAATAAAAAAAAAAGTATCGTAACAAATGGGCCAACACTATCAGCATCGATGTTCTTTTCTTTTTCGTCATCAAGCAAGAAACCTTGCAATCTGTGCGATGCCTGCTGAACCCCAGCAGAACTGTATAGAAAACAAAAAAACCCACGCACGACAACAAGCAGTAGCCCTTTGCATCTGCGTTCTAAGAGCTTTTACGAGCCTCCACGCGCCGCCACACAATCCCAATTTCCTCCTTTGTGTGTGGAGCGAGGCTGAACAGTGAATCTCCGCTCCTCACTACAATGCCCCGAGCCAAAAGAACCACTGACCCACATATCGTGCTGTAGGCAGTACGGCTAATGGCCGGGTCGGCCGTTAATATGCGAGTCACACGTTCGAGGGGGGAGGGTGAGAGCTGCCGCTATGGAAATAAAGGGCCCCCCCCCCCCCCTTTTTTTTTGTCGTGAGCAGGGTCTGTTGTTAAACTGCTGTTTTTGTTGCAAGCTGAACGACGAACGGACGGGTCAGTGTAGGTAGTTAAAGTCTCGTTACGATTGATGCGTTTCACTTTTTGTGAGGCAGTTGCCACTGGAATGTTAATGATGCTGGTTCGATTGGGTATGAAAGGGACTTGCTGCTGTGATTACGCCGAGTGGTCAGTGCCTGATGGCCTTGCTTTGCTGCTTTAAATCGGAGCTTAAAGGGTGTGGCTCGTTGGAAATATGAAGACTAGGAAAGTTAGAGGCCCATAAAAATGCATGGTGCGTCAGAGTGCGTGTGCTGTGAAACGCGGAGCAGCATTCCTGACGCTGTTGCTGTTTGTCGAGGCTATCAGGAGGTGAACGACACTTTGTTATCGAGGCTTGCACGAACAACTCTGGGGGGGATAGGCACCTTGGAGCGAGCAAGAATAAAAACCAGAATACTAATGCATCCAATTCTGAATATTCAAGATGTCATTGTGACCAAAAAAAAGAAAAGAAATGATGGCAGAGTAAGTCACTTTAGGGCCAATTTCCTGGACTAATCTTCAGATATATATAAAGGGTGCAGAGTGCCTTGTTTACTTAGTTCAGTGGTTCTCAAATGGGGGTCCGCGAGACCCTCAACAAAAAATTTTTTTTTTTTATTTGGCACATTTTTTGTAGTTCAGTCCGGCCGTGACTAATTTGCAACCTGCTTCCGGAACTAAGACAGCAATAAAAGGCACCTGTTTCATGCTCCAGACGTGTTAACTTACTTACATTACCCCCCCCCCTCCCCTCCCCCCTCCCTCGACCATCCTATACCATCCTATTGATATAGGATGGTCGAGAAATAAACCAGTTGGCTGAGTTTGAGACGTCCCTTTCTGCGTCTGTTCCTTCTACTAAAAAGTTTCCAATTTCTTCCGCCACAGTCTCGGGTGTTATAAGACATGATTAGCTATCACCAGCTCGCCTGCACACTCACTGTCTTTTCACTTAAGGTTAGTTATGTCAGTTTTGACACTCACACTACAGCAGAGAGAAAAATTGGGTTTGCAATTGAAGAAAATATATGGAAACATGATGAGAAAAAGAAGTTTTCATGAAGGCATAATTTGGTGGGAAGGCATTTTTCGACTATTTGCATTCTAATGTCTGTTAATGTTTTAACATAAACGGTTAAAACTAGGGTTGCAGGTACAATTCTGGCAGCCAGTGAACCAGGCATATTCATCAACCTTTTTATCTTGATGATTAAAAAAACATTTCATTTGGGGTAATGGCTAAATTTTTCTTGCATGATTGGCTTTCACATGTAACAAATTCAAAGCAATATAATCTCTGTAAAAATTTAAAAAAAAGTTGTAGTTTTGTTTTTAAACATATTGTTTGATAATATTTATAAAGCCAGAGATGATGATTCACTTTGCATGGCTCCATTGACTTTTGCAACAGACAAGTATTTTACTAAATTTTTATGTGCGTAGCTTTCAATTTGCAGACTTGCAAATACGATGCTTTTAATCCACGTCTTGCGCGACTACTGAGGATTGCTTGAAACTCTTGCTTTGGTGCATTATGGCTTGTATGAACAGGTCTTTTTTCTTCAGAAATGTGAGTTTATTGCAGTCCTTTTTCAGAGATATATTATTTTTAGTTACAAGCCTGTTTTGCTCTTAATTCATGTGTTGTGTGGAATTTGCATCAAATTTGCTTTGGTGCATTCAGCCTTGCATGAAGATCTTTGCTTTCTCACAAAAGTTGCTTTTTTTTAAAAAATAAAACTCTACAACATACTGAAACTGCTTTCCCACTTTGGTCATAAAAAAGACAGCATCTTTTGTTACACGTGCATTCCACTGAATACAAACCGACTTCAGCAAAAAAGACTGCAGCGGTTCCCTTGAAAGCCGACATAACATTACGCATTCCATTTACTGACAGCCCGCTCAATCACGGCAGCGCCTTGCTGGAAGCCCTTCCGAGTGTCTCCAACAGGACACCCAGTGCAGGCATTCTTACACAAGGCCAGAGGCCGAGCTGCGAAAAACCACACAATAATCTTTGACCTTACAAACGGTACCCAGAAGCAGGATACACCCTTCAGCGCAGAGAAGGGGCCAGCTCTCGGGCAAGCAGCCGGAGCACCCAAGATAAAGTGGGACCAGAATGTTTGGAAATAGGGTCAATTCAGGGGAGGGAGGAAGGAAGCCAGATGAGACGTTACACTTGGTGCTACGTCCTTGATCAGTGCTGCCTGTCCCCTCTCCACCCCTCCTCCTCTCCACCCTTCTCTCTGCTGTAGCCTCTTTCCCTTTCCCCTGTGCTACCCTCTCCACCCAGAAGTGCGGCTCCTGAGAGCTGGACTGGGGACGGTCGGGTCCCTTTTGCCCGTGCGATTTTGAGCCGTGCGCGAATTGGATGAGGAGCTCTCGCTCCATTCTGTGCCCTATGGTGTTGTGCCGTGTTTGACCGTCTCCACCCTTTGGATTTTGGATTCGGTGGAGAAAGGGAGCATGGTGTTGGCTGCAGTGGTCCCTCTCGAAGACGAAGACGGTGCCGGCCGCCGTAGGGTTCGTCGTGTGAGTTGTTGGTTTTTGCCGGCACGGATGATGGACTCCCGGCTGTCACTGTGTCTGCTGAGCTGTGTTCGCTTTAGTGGACGGATGGGTGGGGGGGGGGGGGGTGGTCCTGGGAGGAGCGGAGTAATGGTGCCTGTCATTGTTGGCGGGAGTGCACGGCAATTCATCTTTTGTTTATATAAGGCATTCTTTGACGGTATGGCTGTTGACGCTGTGGACTAATGGTTGGTTGAGCGAAGGGTCGTTCTTATTCCTATATCTTTGTTTTGCCCTTTTTGGGGCGTAATGAATGGTCTTGAGAAAGTACCATTGTGTGACAAAAGAGTGAGAGCAATGTTTGCGTAAACCGCGGCAGTTTGGATGCTCTTTCTGAGATGTGCTCAAGTATCGTTGCTTTTTCTGTGTTTGCTCGATCCAAGCCTTTGTGAGCCAAGAAATGGAACAGTAGGGTCATCTTGAAAGCGGCGTATATTTTTAAGTTACACTAGAGATTGCAATGTAGAGACTAGTTACACGAGACAAAACTGACGCAGTTCACATCAATCTTGTGAGAACCCACACAAAACAAGCTGTGGTCATTCTTTGCATGTTGTGAAGTATGCAGAAGCGTAAGAATAACATTTCTTATGCCACACAAACTTTCTTTCATTATAAGCATTTTTTTATTTGCTCAGAATAACTTGTACGCCACATGTCCAGCATCAATAGTACATTGTTGCTTCGCAGCCTTAAACAACATTTTTCTGGCTAATCTGCCAATTTCTCCTTCTCCTTAGCATATGGTCTCACTTAAAGCTGGCACAGTCCAAACAGGATCCCCCTCCCTTCCCGCCCCCCCTCGGCAAAACATTCGGGCTTGAGTTCACGAGAGATGTTTAGCAGGCACTCCTCCCTCTACTGTCAACACTGGCGTTTTCTTTTGTTTGTTTTTTGCAGCAGGCAGATTGCACAAACAAGTGGGATTCCGCCGCTCACCACGTTCCACCCCACGAAGGGTCGAACTTTTTTTAAAACGCACATATTTTTTTGCTGGCCCTGTCATTAATGCCGCCGAAAGGCTGCCACGCATCATTTGTAAATGTAGCGTAGGTAGTTCGGTGGGGGAGGTGGAAAAACAGGCCACACTAAATGTTGACGGAAGCCAACGCTCACAGACGGTTACGGTGGAGGGGGAGGGGAGGCAGGGCATGTCTTTTTAATCGTAGCTTACTTCTCGGCCCTTCGTTTCCGAAGGAAAACAGGCTCTCGTTTGCTCATCCAAGATTGGCTGCTCCTCTCGGATGCGAAGGTCGGGGAACGGGAACTGTATACAAGGGCGAGGTGTTTTGCGGCAGCCGCGGCTTTTCGGGCTGTTTGCTTGGCGAGGGCTGTTTGCGCCAGACATCCGTTCTGGACTCGCTGCTAAGAGGCCGGAGGTGCCGGGAGGGATTGCTGCGAGGTGCGCCACGCTTTGAGTGTGGTGACTCCTCTGTGTGAGTCTTGGTGCTCTCACGCTCTCCGTCATGGAGTCCCCCGTGGTCCTTTGCAAGTACACGTGCCTTTGGAGTTATAAAGTGTCGGGACGTTGCTTTTCCTGGCATGTTGGCGATACGAAGCACGAGGCTGGCAGAAAGAGCTTTCCCTTCCTGATGGCGGTGAGCTTCAGCATTTTGTTGGCCGTTCCATGTCTCCTGGTGCAGCTAAATTGGAAACTGCTGTCTGATGTTCGCAAAGGGATTCAGGCTGAGGTGACTGTTGGTTTCTCGAGCCTCTGATGTGGTCGAGTCATACGTTGTCTTGGGTCAAGCCAGAGGGTTCATTCACTGTTTCGGCGAGTTTTCCGGTATGCTAAGGCACATTTGGAGCTGCTTTGGTTTGGTGATACGTCGCTGCTTGTACTATGAGGGGTTTCCACGAAAAGTATAACGTAGAATGTTTACATTTTGTTGCGCTCACTTGTTGGGTACTTTGAAGGAGCTTTGGAGGGAAAGCAGCAGTTTGCTAAGAGCTTGACCTATTACACCCCTGATGTTCCCCCGAACCCTTTTTTTGATGTGTGAACTCCTAGGCTAGGCTAGGCTTCTGTATTTATTGAAGTTTGCGTCATCCTGTCATCCTGGGGAGTGCTACGGGCCAGTTATCTTGTAACGGATCGAATCACCGAAGTCTGGGCCAGGGTATGCTACGGACCATGCAAAACTATTTCACGTATCAGAAAACAGGAAGATCCCTTTTAAAGCATAGGGAACAAAAAATATATTTTTGAAGTTCTTTTTACAGCCCCTTTTTTTTGTGACCCCAAATTGTTTTTTTTGCTTAGTACTCATTTGATATATAACATGGGAAAGGGGAAGGGGGAATGTTCTGACTATAATTCTTGATATTGGTTGTTTCATTCAAGTTGTTGACTCTAATCATTATGCATTATGACTTTCAAAGCAAGTCATTGGAAGGCAGTATAACAGGAGTGCCTTCAGTGATATTGCTTAATTTCTGACATTATAAAGTGTTAACTAGGACTTAGGATCTGGTTGGAAAAAAATCATAATTTGTTTTGAAAATGTCAAAGAAATCAGATTTATTTGATTTAAATACCTGTAGCTAGATATTAATGACTCTCTATCGCTGCATATATTTTTAAACACGGTAGATTGATTGATAAACCCCTCTGATCACTGATAACATTGCAAAAAAAAACCAAAAAACATTACTGTAAATTTAAAGTACACTTTAATTAACAACTCTTTATTGGTTTAACCCCAGCCATACTAGAAAAAAAAAAGCTTGATTTTTCTAATAATCCAAAAAGCCTTAACTGCTTTTTTTTTTTCCTTCAGATTTTGATTTGCTTGCAGTAAGACATTACCTTTCTAGATTTTTTTCGTTTCACATTCTAATTTGCTTACAATTGGACGGATGTGCAACTGACAAATGAAGTGGAAAGTAGAAGCTTAGTGACGCGATTTGACCAGTATAGCAACGAATTTTCCTCGCGTTCAGTCTAATACAGACCTTTCTTGCTTGATGATTTTTTTTTTATTTACATACAAAACAAATGCACATAGAGGGCATTAAATTATAGACAAATGTTAAATAAAAATTATTTTCAGAACTATTTTTACAGTTTTTTTTTTTTTTCATCATTTAAATCTTCTTGATTTTTATTCTTCACCCTGCTTAAATACAACATTGTCAAGAAGGTTTCAACAGATATTCTTGCTCTGATTGACCTGATCAGGGCATCAGCTTGGCCCTAAGCAGAGATAACTACAGCTTTTGTTCTGAACACGCAAGTCAGTCTGCATTCTTCTCACCGACAGCACTAGCTCTGAGGATGCTTTCAGTAATACACCGTGGTCTAGCCGTTGAGATTCAGGAAGTATACGCTGCCAGATCACAGGTCAGTTGCGTTGATTCAAAGGCGTAGAATTTCATGGCCATTGAGCATCTGACTCCCTACGGTGAACCTGTCAAGCGGTCCAGTGGGGCTCTCCAAAGAGCAAAGGCAACAGCAGCCAACAAAAGCCTGCTTCCTGCACATTTTTACTTTACTGTCAGCCATTTCTTTACTGCTTTTAAAATTGTGAATAGCGGCTTTTGTGCCTGTTTGCTTTGACTGCTCGAGGAAACAGGTTATAAATGGAACGAAGACTTGCTCCACTGGCTGTGCCTCTCCTAACTCTCCAATGTGATGAGCTTTTTCCTTTTTCTTTTTGTTTTCAGTTTTGTATTTACTTCGTGCCTTTGCAGTGGGGTGGGCTTTGATATGTATGCGAACATCTCCTAATTGAGCATTAGGGTCGTAAGTCAACTCATTGTGCCATTTAAAAAAAAAAATAAAAAATTGATAACTTATTTAAAAATATTTTGGAACATTAATAATAAATGAGTTGTAGAAGTTCTGAACATTCTTTCTGTCGTGTTATGAGAGCCTGTTGGTCCTGTCTGATTAAGTTACGACAGCATCCTGTAATTTTGGGTTCACACTAGTGCAGTTACAGCTTTTTGCGATCGGGACAGTTTCTGTGATTCTTGATGTTCTCTTCACAGTTAGATCATGGTATGTCTGAGTGTAAAAAACTTTGTTTCTGTTCATAATGTCTATGATTTAACAGATTTAACAAGTTTACAGTACGCTAAGCGAGGCAGTTTTTGTTAGGCAGGTGCTACTTATTTTGTGGGTTCATGTGCATCTTTTATGACCAAGAGGCTTCCTAAAATTATTCATCAGATACTCAAGCTCAAGTTAGCTTTGTCTTGGGTACCAAGACCAAGCTGGTTTCAGCTTCAGAATCAAATATTCCTTGTGCCAGCCTAGTCTCATGAGAAGCACTGATGAAATTCAAGAATCTCTGTCCTCCTCAATTGTTGTTTTCTTTCACGAATGGACGGCCCCATGTATTTGTCGCATTGAATGCTGTTGAGAAAATTTATTTTTGGAAAACAACAAATGCTGGACAATCTCTTGAGAATAGATAATTCAGTCAAGTGTGGTAAGGGGTTGAACAGAAGATCTTATAAAGGGGGTGATATAGCTGCAGAAGTAGCAAAATAAGAAAAAGAAACTGCAGCCAGTAGCCACTTGTGTCACTAAACACATCTCCAGGAAGTCGCAAGGACATGGCAATTGAGTGATCATGTCAGGAAGAGAGCTCTTGTCCACATTCCTACTGCCAGTTTCTATGTAATGGTCTTCTTAAATGTTTCGAGCGAATCTAGGAAATCAGTATCAGCATTTTTTAGCTGGCTGTATTCGAGTCATGTCCAAGTTGAGGGAGTCAAACAGGGTGTTCCTGAAGGTTGTCTGTCTCTGGAGCAGCTCACAGCCTCAAGTATTGTCAGTATGCTTAACTGTCACGAGCCTGCTTGTGCTTAGGGTTTCTTCTCAGTTGTTAGCTTTTCTATTGAATGGTACTTGGTGCAAGCTCTAGTTATAGGGAGGAACAGTGCTTGAAGTTCAAGTCCTAATGTGCTGACACAAGCTTTTTTTCTCTCTCTACCCAGGTGCGGCACCACCTTGTAGAACCGCTGGACTATGAACTCTTTGTCTCCAAGAACAAAACAATCCTCCAAAATGACCCTCAGCGGGAAATGTTGTTCTTCCCCATGGATGACATCTCGGTGAGTGGAGATCAAACATTTGCACACATTGAAATATGTTGCTTAGATGGAATGGTTGTGTTAGATGTTAGATTGGTTTTGTGTTGCTTCTTCTGTGTGGAATGTTGTTAATATTTTCCTTTTTTTTTACTTATAAGCTACATTATGTTGACAAGGAGAGTTACTTCATTCTGCTATTTAACAATTTTTTTTTTGTGTGTGCCTGTCGTCAATGTTTTTTTTTTAAGACATTTTTTTGAAAACAAGGTTATCAAATATGAATACCACAAACACCGAAATGTGGTTCTATGATACCATGGCTTGGGGTCACCAATGAACCATAAAAAGTTTTATACGAAGGTATGCCCATTTTGTGTTGGTGATCGTGACTCAATGATGTGCAGAAGGGAAGTGTTAGTAACTATTAGTGTACTGGTTAAATAACCAGTGTTTTTAATATTCCTCTGTGAAACCCAAGTTTATAGAAGGCTTGGAGAGACATATTATGCTTTTTAAATTCGTGTGCCTTATTTGGAACTTGTTTTACTAAAATAATAAGTTGCATTTGACATTTTTTTATTTATTGAAGTACAGCCAGCTCGCTGGTTTCCCTCGGCTTTTTACTTGCGTGGAGGATGCCAGATCATTTATCATTTGCTCGAGCGAAACCTCCAGCAAACTTTGTAAACATTCCAAGGAGCTTACGCATTAGCACTCTGAAGGCACGATTAAATAGGATTGGCACAATTTCTGTAAATGGACAAGGCTGTCAGCAATTGGGGCAGGGTCTCGCACAATCTCCGTGCACCTTGAAACGACTAGAACGCCTTGCACACACTGAAGCGCGACTCAGTATTACCGCTCGATAACTCAGCTCCGTTTCTCGTGATGCCGTTGCACAATGTCTCGGAGAGGCTCGGAGCAGTCCAGTAAACTCTTACGGGTGTACGTGCTTACCTTGCTCGCAAGAGGAGCTGCTGTGTGACAATGATCAGATCAACCTTGCCCCAGCTTCCTTATGGCTCTGGGACAGAAGCGTTTGGAGAGCTTGTATCTCGCTCTCTGATCAATGAGGTCGGGCTGCTCTTCTTCACTTCCTCGTGATGCAAGTGGCATTGTCCCCGCCATCCGTGGGCCGGCTGGTCGAACGCTGTCGGCGGGCTGTGTAATTAAGGGAATCTTTTTCGAGAGCGGTCGTTGCATAAAAAATACAAACATCCAGTTGAGACAGTATAAGTGTATGTGCTAGTTAGTTAAACATCACAAACAGTTGGACAAGTACAAGGCTGGACTCTAGTCCTGTCCAGTCTTCTATTTGTCCTTTGTCTTTCGAGCTAACTGTTTTTGTGACAAAATCGAGGCTTGCATACTTTGCTGCTGTTTAGTTTTGTTACTTAGTCTAAGAAGACTTTAGGGATCGGTGGATTGTGCGACGGTGTCAGCGACATGAGTGCTCAGTAATGTGCCAGTGGTTATTTTCTCTTTTAGTACAGAATGTGTTTTATCAGCCGATTTTCATGGAGTTCTGTAACGTTTGACTGTAACAGTTGGCTGTAACGAGAAACCGACGGCGAAAAGCGTTACGCCCATAGGGAACCACATAAGAAGACTTTAGTCCCTCTGGAGAATTTGAACTCACCACCTCGACGTTCTGAGCCAAGTGTTTTGCTGACTGAACTATTCAGGGTCGGTGATCAGAGCACCCAAAGGCCAAACCATTTGCGCGGAGTGCGAAGGCACAATTCTGCGCTTCGCAGCCTTTCCTGTCGTGCTGCGCCATCTCACGGCGTGTGTCAAAAACGAGATCCAATCTTTGGTAGGCGGTGCCGTTCATATGCCCTTCTCTTCTTCCCTGAAAGGCCTACCACATATCCTGTGCTTACCAGTCCTTGTCAGCATAATCAAGCTTGTATAATGTTTTTCTTTTAAATTTTAGGCACACGAAATTGACATGTTGGAGGTGATAGGGCTAGTTCCAATAACAAGTTGTGCATGTCACTTTGTTTGAGGTCAACTGCTGGTTTTGGGCAATAACAGAAACCAACTTTTCTCTCTGATATTAGGTAAACAATATAAGAAGGTATTTTTTTACTTATAATTAGACTAGATTAGAAAGGCACTCAACCCAAACTGGGATGTGCTTGCAGAAAATTGGATGCATAAACGTTAACAAATATGGGAAGTTTTTACCACAACTCAGGAGTTCAAAAACACTTACTACTTCTATATTTTCTGTTCCTCGCAAAACAAACAAAAAATTGCTTTAGCAATTTTGCAGCACTTCAACGATGAACACTCTGCTCTCTGTATTTGTTTAGTCTGATGTTGAAAAGGCATGTCTCAATAAAGGAGCTGCAGAACGAATGTGGCAACACATATAGACATGAATGAACCTGTCTTCACCTATCTTTTTTTTGTTTAATGGCAGTCAGTTATTGTATTTTGTTTTGCACCCCAGTAATTTCATTCTCCCATTTCGCTTACGTGAATGACTTTTTGTCCCCGTTTTCTTTTGAAACTGCAGCAAGAGGTCATTCCCCGTGCCAACCGAACCACAGTGCCAACAATACCGTCCAACATGTGCTTTGACTCTCTGCCGTTGTTTGTGCGCCAGTGCATCAAGACCTACACTGCCGACTGGCACACGGTCGTGTACAGGTTCAGTGCCTACTCCGGAACCTATAAGGAGTTGCTTAGGTAAGTCATTGATGCATTCTATGCGACACATTATTCTCTTTTTTGCTTACCATAAAGTACCGCTGAAGCGCCCACTTTGTTCGCGTGCCCACTATTAACATTTTCCAAACTTGGTAATTTTGCAAATTATACATTAAGCGCCTGATTTGTCCGGACAAGCACCCACGTCTAGATTAATCCAGTTTTCAGTGAAAGTGTGATTGGCACTCCCCCGGTATTTTACGGTAGTGCCGTATTTTCCGATTTATGAGATGTGCCCCCCTATAAACGGGCATTTTCACAAAAATGTTGGTACATAAGTCACACTTTTGTAGAAGTCACACTTATATATTTATACTGTCGACAGGACGAAACTGCATTGATAAGCCTGCATATGTCTATTGTGACCCTGATATATGGCCAGGTGGGAGCCACTGTCAACATTCTCGTCAACGAATCGATTTCGAAATATAACCTCCGTGGCAAATTAGCTCAGGTGACATTCACACTTGAAGAAAAGAAACATATTTAAGTCGCACCGTTGTATAGACCTTTCCAAAGAGAGCTCTCTAGCCGCCGCCATTTTGCAACTGTCGCGACTCGTATCAGCCTGAAATTGCTGCCACCTGCCTGGGCTGTGGAAAGGCGCAGCACTCCATCTGCGTTGTATTCAGAGTTTGCCGGCCCTTCTGGAAAGATTTTACTTTATTTGCCTATTCAGGATGCTTACCCTTTTGTGTTACCTTCCTCTTTGAGAACCATTTGCTGTCATTTACTTGTCTCCTGCATCTATTTGATCCAAACAGCAATGCTTTTAGATGCAGTTGTAATAATCAGCAATTTTTTCAGCTGTTTCAAAGGAAGTATGATCCAAAGTGTTGTGGGTAGTGAACGTGTTGCCTCATTCTGTAAAGGACGACTCTCTCTACGTAATAATTTAAAGGAATACGGAAACGAAAATTGAAATATTCAAATTTCGTTCGGAAATGAGTCAAGCATGACGGATAAAAACCGTAAATGATAATGGCACGTTTGTATTTTGAACGACCGGTTATATTTTTCGTTCCAAACGGTGCACTCGAGCAAGCGCTCAAAGAGAAGCGAACGGAGCGCGCGATGCGTCGTGGGATATCCGGCGCAAACGAAAACAGAAAGAAAAGATTCCCCGCATTCGTGACGTAGCAACGCTGGCGTGGTTATGAGCTTTGCCCTCGGGGGCGTTGTCAGCGTTGTGGTGGTGTCAATAGCGTCAGCGCGTTACAACCGAGCCGTTCAAAGTACCCTTGGGGTGACGAGCGTGTGGCTGGCCCAAGGAGCACGTAGCTTCCACATCACTGTCAGCTTAGTGCTGAGCGGGGTGGGGAAAGCAACTTTTGTCCGAGTTTTGAGCGACGGGCTAATCTTCTAGGGGGAGAATGACTGTGTCCGGTTGCACGAACGAGGGTCCAAGAAAGAGGGGAGTCCTTCCTTTCCGTCTTCTTGGACTGTTTGGTACTATGCGCGATTTCTGAGTTGAGGAGGAAAGCTAAGAAAGAAAATGTTGAAATTCCAAAGAGCGGCGCTGCTCCGATGGAACTTGCTACGTCATGACTACGTAGCAAGTTCCCCAACGTTGCTAGATTGCCTCCCAAATAGGCTCCACATGCATCCACCAGGTGCACATTGAAAGATTGTTTAATTAGCTTTAAAATTAATTTGCTTGTGCCTTTCAACGAAAGACTGGTATTTTTGAGGTTATGCTGCAACATGCAACACATTAAAGCTAAAAAATGAGCGCTGGAATTTGGTTTCCGTACCCCTTTAAGTTTGCTCTTTCACCATTAAGTGAATAATCTTGACTGATTGTCGCCCAGTAGGGTGTTCGTGTTTGGGAAACCATTGAATGTGCCACACTTTAAGAAAGAAAGAAATGCTGGGAAGCATATGCTCATTTTAGCCCAAAATTAACTGTGAAACCTATCCACATTTTTACTGCCAGCCTATTTGTAACACGTGCTTCCGAGGATATGTTGTGCTTAATATCCAAATAGATTCACTCCCACTAGCCTTGATTGTGTTTTTGGCCGACTTACATCGTCTTGATGACTTGAGACGTGCATTTTTGGATGTGCAGGTTACCAAGGCCCACTGACCTGCAGGATCAGGTCTATGAGGTGGATACAGAAACGGAAGTTAAGGATTCGGTAGGTCACCGTGCCTTACAAACAGCTTCCTTGGCCTTCTTTCATGTCCGATTCATTTTCTTCACTTTTTCCTTTCTGGTTGAAGACATCATGGAAAGCTCAATTGCTTTTATTTTATTACTTACTTTTTCAGGACAACAACACTAAGGGTGACTCCGAAATCATCAAGGAAGGGTACATTCTCAAGGGGCCCGAGTCTGGGACGGACAGCTTCATCAGTTTGGCCACAAAGGTATTGCTGCGTATTAGTGACTGAAATCGCTTATACATCTGCCTGATATTTATGGTAAGAGAGATTCAGTTTTGTTTTTTGATTTGATCTTTTAGTATTTTCTCAGGCAGTCTGACTATGATCGCAATAATTCTTCGCAATTCTCGGAAGAATACAAATTAGGCAGGAAAATACTATTCGCCGGATGCAATGGTTTAGCATTTGCGTGCATCTGTCCTTTTTTCTGTTCTTATTTTGAGATGTTTTGATAATCCCACCATTTTCCCTGTTCTTTTTTTTTGCATGCTGCTACAGTGCGACCCACTTATAACGAAAATGAGAAAACCCGAAATTTCAATCGTTATAACCGAATATCGTTGCATCTGGACTAGAAACGGACCATTTCCAGTCTAGAATCTCTAGAAACTGATCGTTATAAGCGGTACATCGTTATATGTGGTATCATTGTAAGTGGGTTGCACTGTATTGTATTTATATTTTTCTCTGACTGATGCTGGGAAAATTTTTATAAAACAATGTTGGGGCTACCTGCTGGTTTTCACATAGCCTTGTAGAGAAAGCAGAATCTAGTGGAAGGTAGTCTGTGTTGTGACAGTTTGTCAGTGAAGTAACGACGGGTTGTCAAATCTCCTTCCAGTCGTTCAAGAGGCGCTACTTGACACTGAGGCGGGAGGTGGACGGTACTCACATCTTAGAATTTTTCAAGGACGACAAGAGGTCAGACTCGAAAGGGACCATTTGCATGGACTTCTGCAGCAAGGTCGTGCGGGTGAGTGCGGCATAATATCTAAGCTCGCTTTTTCTTCCGGCTGTGTCGGACATCTCATTTTTGCGTCTCTGTTGTTCTTGAGATTTGGCAAGTTTGTTTCACAGAGATCTTAAACGTAACGAAAATAGAAAGTGTGAAAGACAAGGACAAGTGGAAGACTGCACAGGACGAGCGCTTACTCTCTACTGACGTTTTAATTCGGGATAGGACAAAGTTGAACACATGAAAAAAAAACCAAGTGGCAAATATTTTTTGAGAAAGGAGCGAAATGATCTGAAAAGACTGAGAATTAAAGAAAAATAAAATAAAAATATACTTGTCACTTTTAACGATAGGGTTTTTTATGTCTTTGTCTTCGTCCTCTCCCAAATTGAAACGTCAGTTGAGAGTAAGCGCTCGTCCTGTGCAGTCTTCCACTTGTCCTTGTCTCGCATGCTTTCTATTTTCGTGATCTTTAACTAACTAGGTCAACAAATTATTTTGCTACAGATCTTAAACATAAACGGAGAATTCAGTATGTGCCCCCACAACATAGTCATGGGATGAGCGTGAATTTGGCTCTTGTCTTAAAGCATCAACCTTTTTGTATTCAAAATCTGGTTCAAGATTTTTTTTCTTCTTACATGGTGCAATCAAACTAAGTTGGTTTTACCAAAGTGCACTTGCCAGTGTCGCTTCATCTGTCGTAAAAAATGTATTTTCCACATTTTTGTGAACAAAGTTTTAGAATATGCTCTTTCTATGCAATGTTTTATGTACCCTTTCGTATAATGCCTAACCACAAAGCGGCTAATTTTGTAGATAACCAAGATTGATATGAAGCCTTTTTTTTTCTGTGTGTAGCACTCAATTTAGCTTACATTTTTAGACAATCGGATGCTTAAAGTGAGCAGTTGTCCCTAAACTTGGAATAATAATAGGGAACCCGTCTGGGAGTTCCCGTACCTGCAGTTCCTTTCACTCGCTTTCTTTTTTCTTCTTTTACAGAACTCCAAGCGGAGCAAGCTGAGCTTTGAGCTGCGGATGCAAGACGGCCACAAGTCGTGCGTGCTGGCTGCGGAGAGCGAGGTGGAGATGGACGGATGGATGGCCATGCTGGTGGCCATCACCACCAACTACAGGAACGCCCTGGAGAGCAGCAAGAAGCCGCTCGTCTCCCCAGAAGGTAACCTCCTGCCCTCCCCTCCTCTTTCCAGAAGCCCTCCCGAGAAGGCAAAGACAGTTGTAGAGGTCGCGGTTTTCTTTTCTTGTAACTGTTGTCGGTGCTTGAATTTCAACAAACAGTAAAAGTTGTAATCTCAACACCTTAAAAATTGTCTCGAGTTTTCTTTCAATGTTATTAGTAAAACTGTCGTAATAGCCAATTAAAATTTCGACGTAGACTTGCCTGTTGCGGCACGCCGAGGGTAGGAAAGCGCGAGAGTGGAGAGAAAAAGTAGCAAAAGTGACGTCGGCGGCGGAGTTAGATGACCCTCGCTCGCCACTAAGCAGGCTGGGGGTTGCCAACAATGTCACGACGCTCAGGACAGATGGCAGGCGGCAGAGAGGATCACCGCATGGCCGGCGGCAATCACTGCACATACTGTTTTAAAAAAAATAAATGCGGTTTACGCTTACTTCTGCCCAAGATAAGTGCGATAACCGAATTCATGGGACAAAAAGCTATAGACGTTTGCTCCTAACTCAGATTCTTTGAAAAGGGCTTCAGCTCTCCTTTAAGGCTGGTTCACACGCTTGCGTTTGACTAGGACCGACTGCGACGCGACTGGTTTTTAGGCCTTTTGTGTCTGCTTACGACCAGCTGTGCAGCACTGCAGCCAGTCGTAAGTGGTCACGAAAACCTAAAACTGGTTTTTAACTGCTCCAGTCGTAAGCAGTCGCAAGTGTGCGAATCAGCCTTTATAGTATAAATCATTTTCTATAAGCAGAGACCTAAATCGCACAAATTTGCCATGGGGCTCATATTTCTCATTTGTTTAATTGGTGAGAAAGCGGAAACTGGTTCTCGTTTCGCCATGTATCGCAATCATGACGCACATGCGCAGGCTTATCAATGCAGTTTCGCTGCACTGACCTTTGATGTATATAAGTGCGACTTGTCTGCTGACGTTTTTGTGAGAATGGCCACTTCTAGGGGGGTGCGACTTACGAACCGAAAAATACGGTACATACTCTGCCGTCGAACACAAGTATGTCGGTCAGAAAGAGTTACTTCGGGGGCACGGCAAAACATATTTACGCTGTGGCAGCCATCTTTTTCTTTGAGGTAGTTTTTTGTGGGAGCTAAACAAATATTGGCCACCAAATATCTCAGTAGCTATGAGTCTGTAATGCTTTTTAAAAATTAGAGAGTCGTTCGGGTGTTTGAAATTGGTATCTCGAAAACTAAAGGAAGAGTGCGGGTGAGCTGGTGTCACTATCATCTGCTAATGGAGTATCGGGCCTGTTTTGAGTTGGTCCTTCATTTAAGGCACCTAAAATGCCCTAAACTAAAACGCAACAACAATGCTCATTGTAGACTTTATACTAGTAACTTCCTAGTTATCTCAGTGTTAAAGGCACTGCTAGAATAAACAAATGAACTACTTTTTTTTTTTTTGCTCTTAACATTTCTGGTGAGATGCAGCAACACAGTAAATGAATGTGTTATTCTCAATTTGTTTACATGCTAAGTTTGTTTTGCATCAGCACACTTCACTGTAGAGGGGTCGAACTTGTTCAGTTAGGTTACTTCCAGGTTAGGCTTGTGACTGCTCTATGCATCTTGCCCAAGTTTTCGTGAATTCTGGGGCTCACACCAATATTTGTTTGCAGAGAACATCATTCCATTACCTCCATCTCCCTATGGATACGGGACTCTCAAAAGTCTGGAACACAGCAAGAACCCTGACCTTGTAAAGGTGAGCGTCCTAAGTTCCTGTCACAGTAGTAGTAGATGTTCAGGGTGTCACAAAAGAAAATTTACACAGTCTTTTTTACCGCAAAAATAAACTAGGCATCGCCAAACGCTCATTCTCCGCCCAACGGTAAAGCTAGAGGTCACAACCAGATGCCAAAGTTTCAGCCCGATACGATAACTTAATCAAAAGTTATACTAAGTGATTTTTTGAAAATTTCAATAGGAAAATGGAGCCCATTTTTTCCCGTTTTCGGTTTCTAATGCCATAGAGCCCCATGTGTCTGAAAACTCCGTCGGCCGCCATTTTCCCATTGAAATTTTCACAAAATCACTTATAACTTTTGATTAAGTTATCGGATCGGGCTGAAACTTTGGCATCTGGTTGTGACCTCTAGCTCTACCTTTAAGCGGAGAATGAGCGTTCGGCGATGCCTAGTTTATTTTTGCGGTAAAAAAGACCGTGTAAATTTTCTTTTGTGACACCCTGTACATACCAGGGAAATTCTGAAATGCCAATCTTCGTTTCCAGTACGCCAGAGAAACCGACTACTCGATAGCCCAGGCACGGAAACAGAACAGGCAGAATCTATTCTCAATCTATCCAGACTTGCAGGTAAGCCGTCAAGGAAGCGCTCATTGAATCAATGTTTCATTCCTCTCTGCTTAGATTCATACACTGTTTTACTCAGAACATAAGATACGGAAAAATCTATGAGTATGTTTAACCATTCAAGTGTTCAGAATATTTTGCACCACTGCTTTCTTTCTGTGTGTATGCTTGAATTGCGAATTGCATGTGCATGTCATGGGGCTGGGCCATCTAAGCATGTGCTGTGTTCATGACACCTACTGCTAGCTTTCTTCATACTTATATTCTTGCACATTACTGTAAACGAGTTTATTTTCGCGGGCTCAATATTTCGGGAATTTGGCGAAGTGTGGGTCTTGGGGATACTTTGCAGACATAAAATTTTGCAATTTGGAGTGCTGTGCCATGTAAGTCACCAACCGATTTTTCGGACACCGATAATTCGGACTTGTTCAATATTTCGGACCTAAAGGAGGAACCGTGACCTACCCTATAGAAATAGTGCATATTCACGACCAATGTTTCGGACAGCTTAAAGTCAGAAAGTTTGATTTTTCAGACAAAATCTTCGCGAGTGATCAGTGGGAAACACCACCGTGAAGCCTGCCATTTTAGATTCTATGTTGGCTGCTCATGGATTGGCTTGGTTTGGCAGCGCTACTTGAGTACTGCAAAGTCCTACCGCTAGGTGACATGTTTTGGTGTTTTTTTCTCTAGCTGCGCGTCATTATCATCATCAGTGTCACCATTTTGCTTTGCTCATTCGCCATTCTGCTCTGCTCGTCTCGGTGAATCATGTTTTTGGACTACGCTGGTTTTGACGCCATGTTCCCATCTGTTCTTCCGCTGCCGCGAACTGTTGCTAAGAAGCGTGGAAAGTACTCGACCATAACGCTAGAAAAGGAGGCAGCGATTCTCAAGCTAATAGAAGGTGGCATAACTCAAGCGGAGGCATAACCTGAAGCAAGATGCGCAGGCATATCCTGAAGCAAGGCGCGCAGGCATAACCTGAATCAATGCACTATTGACGGCATTTTTAAGTCCACTTAGACATTAAAAAGGCAAGTTTTTTAATCTGCCGATTTTTCGGACTGCTTTTTTATTAGGACGTTTTTTCGGTCCCTGCGAAGTCTGAAAAATCGGTTGGTGACTGTATTTGATAGTACGGGGGGATTTATCCGTGCAAACGTTGTGCGATATCACCTATTAAAGTCGTGAAATGCGCAAAAGTTAGGTCCTCGCGAAAATGGAGTCGTTTACAGTATTCACTGTAACTCCAAACAAAGCACAAAAGTAGTTGAAGCTGTTGGAAGTTCTTGAAAAGAACTTCCTGAAAGTCTCAGAGTGGCAGGCAACGTTTTGCTGAGTAACTATTTTTCTTCTTTGCTCCAAAGAAGCTAAGTTTCTAAGCAAAATGTCATATGCTGCTCTGACGTTTCCAGGAAGTTCCTTTCCATGTCACTGTAACTTCTGATATGGTGTATACTACTAGTAGAAGTTTTCTATTTTCTTTTGTTGTTGGTATTAGTTGGTACATGTACATTACGTCGTAGTTCTACTACAGTAAAACATCGTTAATTCGGATCTCATGGGACCGGCAAAAATGTCCGAATTATCCGAAAGTCGAAATATCGAAAGGACAAAAAAAAACTGCGCGAAAACGTTTCCTTGTGACATACCTTTATTTTGAGAAGAAATCTGTTATTACCGCCTGCTTTCTGGACGACACCTAGGCGGAGACGGCAACTTTCCTTAGCGCAGTCGAGTGCTCCACCGCACTCGCACTGTCGGAGCTACGCATCCCGTGCGCTGACTATTTAGCACAGCAAGCTCTCTTCTAGTTTCGGGTGCACCACCGCCCACGGCCGCTTTCTTTTCGCGTTGAACTTCTCGTTCTCGAAAGCCCGTAGGACATCAGCCTCAACTTTCACGTACGTGGCCAAACTGCTTCTCTTGACGTCGTAACTTTCAATCACTTGCCGAGAGACGCCGTCCTTCCAAGGCCCTTAGTCTTTCCACTTTCGTCGCTAAATTCTTAGCCAAGTACAGCTGCAGCGGAAAACGAGTAGCACAACTAACCAATAATCGGAGCGGCAAAATCGCGACACCCGGCACTATTTTTCCCGAGCGCGCCGACAGCGAGAGTGGCAGTCACGTTGCATTTTACAACGCGGGGGTGGCCGGTTAAAAATGAAACGTGACTGCCACTCTCGCTATCGGCACGCTCGGGAACAATAGCCCCGCGTGTCGCGATTTTGCCTCTCCGGTCGTCGGTCACTTGTGCCACCCTTTTTCCGCTGCAGCTATGCTTCTGCCGCCTCCATGCCAGGAGAGTAGCGGGTAGCACGCTGAAGCACGGCAATCCAGAGCAAAACTGGTGCGAAACACAGAGAACCGGAAGAGCGGAGAACCATGGGAAAACCGGAAAAACCACGTTTGCACCTCGGATGGATAGCGGTCATACCCTCTGGAACGGATGGTAGCTAGCGCCATCTGCCGAATTCGTCCGAATTAACCACAGCGCGCCGCGTCCCCTCCGAATTAATGAGCGTTTGCTGCCATTGACTAATGCATACGTTTGACGGGACCAGATCGGCAGTTCAAATTATCCGAATTTCCGAATTAGCGGGGGTTGAATTAACGAGGTTTTACTGTATGCCCATTGATATCGAGGTCTTGGGTTGAAGTGCTTCATACCCCTTTGGTTCTTGCCCTGGGTGCTCACTTCCAGAAGTCCAGCAGTGGTAATCAGGTCACCAACTACGAGAGGAGCGTGGAGCCTTACAAGGAGGAGTTCAACACGCGGCTGTTTGTGAGGTGTGAAGAAGTCAGGTTCAAGTTACAAGCTCCCCTGGACTGCGAGAAGGGTTCTCTATGCCAGGTAGGAGCAAAGTCTGAAATTACTGGGCATTATATCTAGTCAGTTGTCATTCTAAAACATTGACAGTAGTAAAACAGCATGGTTCTTGCAGAACAAGGCAAATTCTAAACTAGTTTTTATATATACGTAATACTATACTTTTTACTAAGATTTATAGGGAGTGAAGTATACCAGTATACTATGAACAGTTCTGCTTTTGCTGTTATCACTGTAAAATCCCATAAGAATGACCATCCAAAATCAAGACGAATGTTGAAAAACATGAGGTGGGCTATCTTTAGGGATGCGACAGTAAAAATTCATAAAAAATTAATGATGAACACCGGGGCACCTGCTAGAAACCGTGTGGCGCAGGAAGTAATACCGCAGATCGCAGACACGGCAAATTAGCGTTTCACTATGCGATAAACACGCGGAAATTCATTACAAGCTCCTGTTTCACGGGAAAGGATACTGCAGGCTGCGGACGCAACAGATTCACGTTTCACGGTGTGAAGGACCCACGGAAACCTGCCGAGAGCTTGCATCTCACGGGAACGGATGCCGCAGATCGCGGACACAGCAGATTCAAGTCTTATTTTGCAATAAACACGCGAGAACCCGTTACAAACTTGCCTGCCATGGGAACCAATATTGCACGTGCAGATCGTAAACAAAAATGCGAGAATCCGCTACAAACTTGCATGTCACCTGAACAAATACCGCAGATTGCGAATGCAGCAGAATCACATTTCACGATGCAATATACACGCGGGAACAACTTGCATGTTACGGGACCCGATATTGCGAACAAAAACATGGGAACCTGCGATGAACTTGCTTGTCAGATATATCGGTACCGCAGATCGCGTGGTTGATGTGATTCCCATTGGACATCGCGTGACATCGCCCACCCCCCGATTCACGTCGGACGTCACGGGATGTCCAAGGGGAATCGGGGGGTGGGCAATGTTTCGGAATATTTGTTAGATATTTAGCCACAAAAAAGGTATGGGTAATCTCTCGAAGAGGGCATCCTTACGGGATTTTACAATAGTTTAAAGACAGCAGCCATTTTGCTAAACTGAAATTGCCAAATGCAGGTGGGCCTTCTGAACGGCATTTATTTGAAGTTTAATGTTTACAATCGACTGCCACTCATGTTTGGATTGGAAATTACACGTTGCAAGAAAGAAAGTGAAAGTGACATTCGGCTTTAAATTAAACCGGCCAGTTTATTGCTTCACAAGGTTCTGCTTAGGTTTGGGAATAGATTAGGTAGGAAACAGCTGAAGTTGATCTGTCACTCTTTATTTAGAACACTCAGTTATTATAAAATGAGATTTCATTCAATTAATAACCTTAAGCTATGCAAGAATCTTTGTGTAGTCGAAAATAGCCAGCACTGATAAATAAAGGAAATCATCTTGGCGCTTCTCTAATTCATGCTCAAGGAGCTGTCGCATATGTTTATTAGACAAACATTTCTCTACGGTGGCGGCTATACCGTAAATGCAACTAGTTGCAATTTGTGTGCAGGAAGTGTTGCTTTGCAGCGTTTTTTCAAGCGACATAAATATAAGTACCTCGCGTCACACAGGTGGAGCCCTACATCACCACCATGTCCGTGTACGACGTGCGTCGCATGCGCAAGGTGTCTGAGGACTTCCGGTTTGACGTGAACAATGCGTACCTGAGAAACATGCTGCCAAAGACGATGCGACGAAAGAGCAACAGCGGCTCCAGCAACGGCACTGCAGCCCAGCCGTCGCCCCCCGCCGAGCCCATACTACCCGGCATCAGCGAGCTGGGAGAGGAGTGGCTCGCATTTCCTAAGCAGGTGTGTGTTGGCAGGGTGTCTGTGTTAGGAGAGGGAGTTTTGGTTGGGGCTCTTGCACAAGTCGATCGATCGTCCCTTGATCGTTTCTGCCCCTAAGTAAATCGTTTTTTCCAGCTAACGCACTACTTTAGCAGAACGGAGCCACCCCTTGATGCATAACTATATGCCAAGCACTCCCTTGCATGTGCCTTGGGGTGCACAGGGTCTCTAAGCTTCTGCACTTCTTTATTATATATAGGGTGTCCAGAACGGCCCTTCCGCCATAAAACGAGCTGGAAAAATCTGTGCCCGCACAAAGAAAGCCCAAACTTTCACTGAATGTGCACTGAGCAGGTCAGTTTTACTGCGTGAAATTTCGAGATGCACTTCATTTCTTGTAAAAAAATTAGAGCAAACATCTTGGCAAAGTCAAGGGTTGCTGACGATTGACTTAGCGACGCCATTTACTTGTGTCGTCATCTCCTGATAGGCACAAAAAGCAAATAGAGTGCGTCGTCTGCTTGCTGCGCCTATCGGGAGATGGTGTCGCGAGTAAGAAGCGTTGCTAACTCGGCCTTCTGTGAACGTGCCCTACCTTGACTTCGGCAAGTTTTTTGCTTCAATTTTTTTTTTTTTTTTACAGGAAGAGAACTTGCTTTGAAATTTCACACGGTAAAACTGACCTAGCTCAGTGTACATTCGGTGAAATTTCAAGCTTTCTACTTGCAGGCGCCGATTTTTCCGCCTCGTTTTGCAGCGGAAGGTCTGTTTGGGACACTCTATAAATGCCGAGATCAGCAGGGGTTCCTCAAGATCGAAAAATGTGAGAACACCTGGTATAAGGTATTGCATTGCTACTGCAAGACGAGCTCGAAATTGTGCGGTTTGCTTTGATTTGTCCCAAAACATACTTTAGCTGTGTAGCATACATAACCAATATAAAGTGCCTGATCCCTTGTTTCATCGGCTCTCACACTGGGTTCCTGGGAACCTAGATTGAGCACCTGTAGTTCACCTACTCCATCTTTGTTCATAAGGAAATCAGTTTTTTACTTGTAACCTTCGATTGAGGCAAGTTTGCTCTCTCAAATTTTTAAAAAACAAATGCACCACCCAGCTGCACCTTTGTGCTGAATAGACCCTTTCCAAAAGTGCATGCCATCTAGTAGCTGCTTCACGTATTATCCGAGTCCGCCATTGTTCAGACACATACTCTGAATATTTACTCATGGCAAATAGTGGATTTTGAGTTCGATACGAATTCAATGTGAATACTGGTTATGGCCGAATATTTTCGAATCGAATATTGAATAGTTTTTTTTAAGCCTTTCACTAGTGCCCCGTGCTTAAACGAAAACTGAGCTGAATTCATGAAGGTTGTTCCTGAGCTCCCACTTGTTCACTTCTAAGCTCAGTTAATTTTAGTATAACCACTTATAAACTGTGACATGTAAACGACAAATTTGTTGCTTCTATCCTAATCGAAGAGATTTCTATATCTGCTTGCTATATGCAAATATTCTTTCTTCAAATTTAAACTTGGAAAAAAAAAATAAGGGCACAAATGATGAACACGGATTGTCAAAACATTGCTGCTAACATTATACTCTTGCGTAATCGTGGCCATTTAACCCCAAGAGTGCACTGTAGGGTTGTGCGGATATTCAAATTTTCGAATAATTTCGAGTAATACGCTATTCGATATTCGCTTCAAGATGAACCACGATATTCATACTTTTTTAAGTGTCGATCGCGGCGGGCTAGCCACATTGTCTGTGCTCACCGAGTATCTGTGCGTTCCGGGGAAGCAATACCTGCGGAACCTGTGAGCTCCCGTGGGTGTTGCTTCCCCGCAGTGCACAGGTGCTCAGTGAGAAGCGCACTCAACGGGGCTAACCCACCGCGATCAACACTTCGAAAAGTTTTAATACTGCAGTTCATGTCGAAGAGAATATCGAATAGCGTATTATTGGAAACTACTATTCGAAAATCCGATTTTCACAACCCTACAGTGAATATGTATTGGACATGAGAGCAGCATCGGCGCTTAATGCGAGCTTGGCTCAGCACATTCAAAAAACGAGGGCTGTGTGAGTGTTCGGCGAGGAGTGGGATCCAATCACACGCTTTATGCCCAAGAAATGTTGCTTAAAGGGGCTTTGAAAAGGGTCTTTTAGGCCGTGTTCCAAAATTTACTCGATCTTACTCCAGGGTAAGGATTTTGTACCTTAGCGTTCTAAAACTTACCTGCGTCCAGCGCTTTTCAATTTGTGTTGTCACTTGACACGACTTGCCAGAGTAACTCGGATGCATTTGGGTAAGATTTGGAGCACAGCCTTAGAGTGTCCAAACGTTCGACACTCTAACTTTTTTCGACTTTTCGAGATTTGAAGGGGGTTGGGTTTGTTACGCACTTGCTGTAGAGCAGTGCCTGCGCTTGAGCACATTGTGGTAAACGGCCGGGGACACGGTTCCAGGCGGTGTTCACAGTCCAGAGGCCGGAGCCCGAGCTGTTTCTGGTGGTGCGCATCGAGAAGGTGCTCCAGGGCAACATTGCCCAGGCGTCGGAGCCGTACCTGCGCCACGGCAGCTTGGGCGACGCCAAGCAGGGCACCAAAGCCCAGAAGTTGGTGCGCACCTGCTGCCAGAGGCTGGGCCACTACCGAATGCCCTTTGCCTGGGCCGCCAAGTGAGTCGCAGCGCCTGGTTTGCTTCGGAGGGACGCCGCCAAGGCCGACTCACACACTTACGACTGGTTACGACCGCGTGCCTTAAAACCTCTTAAAACAAGAGAACACACTGGCGACATAATTTTTTTTTTTTTTTTCTTTTAAGGGTTGTTTATACACGGTTGGGGGTTGGTTCCCTTCATTCGGAATCTTGCGTCTTTGAGCCTCGCTAGAATTTTGTGGGTTGAGGACATGTTTTTTGTGCTTGTTGCATATATTTCGCTTGCTTCTTGAATGTGACATTGGTGTAGCGGAGCTACCTGGGACGTGGTTTCATACGTTACAGATGACACCAATGGCTGCAGGGTGATAGGTAGCAAGCAGTTGAAATGCGAACCTAGGCCGTGACTGTGTTTCAGGAGATAAAATTCCCACGTGAAGATTCCGGGCTGGAACCAGTAGAAAACCGAACTGGTTTTAAGTGGTGAAAACTCGTTCAACTTGTTGTAGGCTACAAAAATAGCTAGATTCTTAATTTAAAAAGGGTATAGTAGTTGGACCTGTCATTACAGTCGCCGACCGATTATTCGGACTTCGCGGGGACCGAAAAAACGTCCGAATAATAGAGCAGTCCGAAAAATCGGCAGATTGAAAAACTTGCCTTTATTACTTCCAAGTGGGCTTAAAAAAGCCGTAAATGGTGCCTCGTTTCAGGTTACACCTCCATTTCCGTTCGGCAACTTTCTGTTAGCTTGAGAATCGCTGCCTTCTTTTCTAGCGTTATGGTCGAGTACTTTCTACGCTTCTTAACGACACATTGTGGTGGCAGAACAACAGATGGGGCCATGACGTCCAAGCCACTGTTGTCCGAACAAGATGAGAGGCGCAAATCCACGAGCGCAAAATGGCGACTGGACGCGAAGGAACGGAAAAAAAAAGCAAAACGATAATGATGATGATGATGACGTGCAGCTAAATGGAAAAAAGGGCTAGCATAGCGTCACCTAGTGGTAAAACTCAAGAGTACTCAACTAGCGCTGCCAAGCCAAGCTAATCCATTTGCAGCCAAAAACATAGAATTCAAAATGGCCGCTTCTCGATGTTGTTTTCCGCCGATCGCTCGCGACGATTTTGTCCGAATAATCAAACTTTCGGACTTCAAGCTGTCCGAAACATTGGTCGTGAATATACACTATTTCTATGGGGTAAGTCATGGTTCCGCCTTTAGGTCCTGTTAAGAATGGAACCTTCGGCAACCTTCTTCCGAGTTTCAACGCTGCGGAAACGAGTCCCGAAACGAGTCCCGACGTGTTCAGGACTGACGCCCACCTGTCGAAGGCTGCCCAAAACGTGTCTCAACGCGTCCGTGACGTCAACGGGACGTGTGTGTGTGTGCGTGTGGGTTCGTGCGCTCCGGAAGGGGAGAGAGGCCTGGCCTAACTGCGGAGAACCTTGGCTATGACTCATTTCTGACTACGTCGCGGCGGACCCAGCTGCAAAGCACGTGGCGGTCGCACCTGCTGCCCTGGCGGAGAGAGAGGGAGAAAACGGACCCCTATATAAGGCGGGGCGTGAGGGCTCCATTTGTTCTCTTGGATTTGACGACTGTATCGCTACCATGTAATTAAACCGTTCGTTACGTTACCAATTCTCCCACCTCCACTGGACCCCTGGGTTCTTCACTTCGGGGAATGGTCGTCGTCACGAGCCAGGAAGCCTCCGGACGTGCGGCCTAAGCCCCGCCTCGAACAACTGGTTGGCAGCGGTTGGGATCGGACCATGCGACATCGTGCTACATCTGCGGGTGAGCGTTTGGACTTTGCTTTGGGATTCGCCAGGCTTCAGATTATGGGTAATTAATTTTGAACTGCTGGGAATCCTTAGTGTTTGACTCGTGCGCTAGGTTTTGGTATAACCTCGCGACAAGTTTTAGAACAAAGCCAAAGCTAAAGAGCAGCGATCATGGATCTAATGAGGTTACTGAGAACAGATTTATTCTGTTTATGTGAAGAATTGGGTGTGGAGGTGGAGCAAAAGATGAAGAAATCTGAGATCAGTAAAGCGATTTCAGAGAGCGCGGAAGCAGAGGAAATTAAAATTGCGTGGGAACTGCTTCAGAACGCTAAGAGTGAAGCTGCAGCAAGAGAGGAACGAGAGCGAGAACAGGCTGCAGCGAAAGAGGAACAGGCTGCAGCTAGAGAGGAACGAGAGCGAGAACAGGCTGCAGCGAAAGAGGAATGAGAACAGGCTGCAGCGAAAGAGGAACGAGAACAGGAGCGGGCTGCAGCGAAAGAGGAACGAGAACAGGAGCGGGCTGCAGCGACAGAGGAGCGAGCGCTGAAAAGGCTAGAGCTCGAAATTGAACAACAGCGATTAAACTCGCAGAACAGTAGAGTTGGGGCTCCGGTACGAGCAAGTGAGACCGAGTCGTATCAAATGAAGAAGCTCATGCAGCCGTTTAAAGTTGGGGAAGACGTGGGCCTATTCTTAGTTAACTTTGAGAGGACATGTGAGAAGTTGAGCTTCGCCCCAGAAACGTGGCCGCAACGGCTTTTGACTCTGTTGCCCTGCGAGGCTGCAGAGGTTGTCGCGCGCCTTAGTGCTGGAGACGCGGACGACTACGACAAGGTGAAGTCCAGCCTTTTGAAGCGGTACCGCCTTTCTGCCGAGGCGTTCCGTCAAAGGTTTAGAAACGCATCCAAAAAGAGCAGCGAGGGCTACTCGGAATTCGCGTACGGGCTTAAAACCAACCTGATAGAATGGTTGAAGAGCGAGGAAGTGTACGAAAGCCGAGACAAGGTAGTCGAGTGTGTGTGCCTCGAACAGTTCTTTCGTAGCATTCCGCAGTCAGTCAAGCTCTGGGTGCAGGACAGGGTGGGAGTCGACTCTGTCGAAAGGGCCGCTGAGCTAGCCGAAGAGTACGCAACGCGTAGAAAGCTGAGCGGAGAGGAAAGCGAATCCGGCAGAAGCGATCAGCGCAAGACCTTCCGACAGGGTAACGGCTCGCGAGAAAACGGGCCCGAGAAGCCCGAAGAAGGACAAAAGGTCCCAGAAAAGAGCGCAGAACACTCGAACGGAGACGAGGCGCGGAAAAGCCCAACAGGGCAGTTCGAGGCAAGGAAGCCGTTCCTGTGCTACAACTGTCAGGAGCCGGGACACACAGCGGCCAGATGTAAGAAACCGCGGGTGGTGTTCTCGTACGTGAACGGTAGTGACGAGGACCTGAAGCTCCTTCGTCCCTATCTTCACAAGCTCCAGGTAAACGGAAAGCCGTGCAGGGTGCTTCGGGACAGTGCAGCGACGATGGACGTTGTCCATCCGTCGTATGTAACGCCATCCGATTTTACGGGAAAGGTAGTTTGGATCAAGCAGCTGCTCGAAAAGCACAGTGTCTGTCTGCCTATGGCGACAGTAAGGATAACTGGCCCGTTCGGAGAGCTAGTGACAGAGGCGGCTGTCTCGCAAACAGTCCCGTTGGAGTATCCTTATTTGTTTTCTAACCGGTCAGATTTCCTGCTGCGCGAAAGGGGTCAACAACTGGGAGAAGGGCTAGTTCAGTCGTGTACGAGGTCCAAATCGCGTCAGGTCGCCCCTTTGTTGACGAGTGATCCAGAGCCAGAGGCAGCTGACGGGGAGCAAGCACTCCCAGTGTTGGAGGCAGAAAACCGGGATGAGAGGGACCAGGTTGTAGAACAGCCTGACCTCGTAGCACTAGAAAGCGTACGCCGTCCCAACGCGCCGGCGAAAAAGGCGGAGGAAGACGGGATCATTAAAGGATCTCTCGTAGCTCCGGCGTCACGTAACTTTGGTCCTCTGCTACGAGTAGACATAGTGTCTTTGACAGTCGAGCAGAAGAGCGACCCTAGTGTGTCAGGGTTTCGCTGTACAGCTCAGGAGATTGCTAGGACCAATGTGACGGGGAACGAAAGAGGCGGATTGTTTTATCGGCGCTATAAGGACCGCATTTTCACGTCTAGAAATCACGTGAAAATCGATCACTATGACTTCAGCGTAAGAAAAAGAAAAGGCAAATTTAACGGCAATGCCGATGGGTTGAGCAGATTTTTCTGACATCACGAAAAATAGTAGGGATGATCTCAGAGGTCTTCGTCATCCACGGGAATGAGGATCTAAGTGGGGGCACTTCGTTGAAACCCCAAAATGACCTCACAAATTGCGAAAAGTTTTTGTCTTTTGTATTTTGTTCTTAGTGACCTCGTTGGAAAAATGAGTTTTTTTGGCGACAGGGGGTCTCGATACCAGGAATTGTACCAAATTTTGGTAATCCGTAATCCAGTCTGGCGGGTCTTTGGCGAATTCCGAGCGTTTGACTGCGGTGTGGCGTGGTGTTGTGGGGGACGTTTCCGCTGATGCCTCCGTTGTGAGAGGTTTGGGAGTTTGTTTGGTGCTTGCAGCGTCTTCTCAAGGCCTACTCCAAGCCCACCTCTTCAGGCCAGCGATTGTACCACCGGCCATTCGAGGTTTCCCTGGCCCCGGAGGGGCTGTTAAGAATGGAACCTTCGGCAACCTTCTTCCGAGTTTCAACGCTGCGGAAACGAGTCCCGAAACGAGTCCCGACGTGTTCAGGACTGACGCCCACCTGTCGAAGGCTGCCCAAAACGTGTCTCAACGCGTCCGTGACGTCAACGGGACGTGTGTGTGTGTGCGTGTGGGTTCGTGCGCTCCGGAAGGGGAGAGAGGCCTGGCCTAACTGCGGAGAACCTTGGCTATGACTCATTTCTGACTACGTCGCGGCGGACCCAGCTGCAAAGCACGTGGCGGTCGCACCTGCTGCCCTGGCGGAGAGAGAGGGAGAAAACGGACCCCTATATAAGGCGGGGCGTGAGGGCTCCATTTGTTCTCTTGGATTTGACGACTGTATCGCTACCATGTAATTAAACCGTTCGTTACGTTACCAATTCTCCCACCTCCACTGGACCCCTGGGTTCTTCACTTCGGGGAATGGTCGTCGTCACGAGCCAGGAAGCCTCCGGACGTGCGGCCTAAGCCCCGCCTCGAACAGTCCGAAATATCGAACAAGTCCGAATTATCGGAGTCCGAAAAATCGGTTGGCGACTGTATTGTTGTTATTTGTGAGGATCGTAGTTACCCTCTCACATATGCCAACTTTGGGTGCCTTGAGTTAACAGTAAGTGAAATAAAATACCTGCCCTAAATATTATTTGGTAAAAAAGTTGAGAAAGAGGTAGGGTAGCTCAAGGCCATTTTTCCAGGAAAAACAAAGTGCACCGAAAGGATGATTTTGTTATATTTTCTTTTCAGAGCAATCTTCACCCGCTTCTCCTGCGAGCTGGACAAGTCTTTAGACTTTGGACACATCTACCGGCACGACAGTGCTAAGCTCTCGGAGGAGGACATCCTAAAGTTTCTTTTTGACCTTAGGAGGTATGTATGCTTACCAACTGTGTTTGCTTCACTTTTTTTTTTACCGTTGTGGCACAGATACTGGAAGTTTTCTGCCCCAGATTCTGACGTCTAGTCGTGCCGTGTGCTTTCACTATCGCTCTTAGATAACAATGCTTGTGGAGAAATATCTGATCACATAGTCTAGGAAGGGAAGGGCCTTAGCTTTAACGCGTATAGAGTTAATATTTGCAGATGACTGCGGAGGTGGTTGCAAAAAAAATAATGAATACCACAGCATTTGTCAGTTGCATTTTTTTTTAACTCGGGTCAAGTTTGTTAGTAGCTGACAAAGAAAAGACATTTGCTGACATGTCTTGCTTTTTTTTGTGTGTGCACATTTTGATATAAAACATGTTATGCATGTAACATGTTTTATGTTAATCAAAGTGACTTGGGTGGTTGCAATTAGTTTTCATTGCCTGAGGAAACTACATCTTTGATTGCACTTTTCATCAAACGATTACCTACTTGAATGTAGTTTGTCATCCAGCAACATGTGGAAGGAAACTGAACACAAAAAGAATGTAGATCATTTTGCATAACGGCTGTTTGTAGACCTGCCCTAATTTCTTTAAAGACCCAAATGCCCTAGCTTTTTGTGCTTTCTCTCAGCTGACCCTCTCCACTCAAATTACCTGTCATTGTCTTTTTTGTGTTTTCAGGCCAGAGAAAGCAAAGCACTTCACTGTGATACCAGGCCAGATTAAAGTCACCCTCAAATCTCTGAAACCTGACGATCAAATTGAAAGTGAGTGCACCGGTCCCCTTCCAAAACCTGTTTGTTGTGGCGGCTTCGGGCCGACAGGAAGGTCGTTGATTCCTTTCTGTCTGAAGGCCGGCTTTTCCGTACCGCCTCCTGATCGCTCCAGATTAGTTGGCAGATTAGCGGGAACTCGCATTAATGGGCCTGTGTTTGTTTTTAGTTACTTATGTATCTTGTTTGTTTTGCATGGGGCTTTGGGAGAGAGGGTAACATAGCATAACAAGGTGAGCTTCTGTTCTGTGGTGCCTGCCATATGCTCTGATTATGCAATTTGTTTTGCTTTTTATCTTTCTTTCTTATTAAAAAGAAAGTATTGGCCTTCTGGTCTCGGTGGCTTAATATTGTTGCGGTGATCGCTAAGGTAATATTACTAACCTTGTCCAGTGCACTGCTCTTGTACTCTATTTCTTTAAAATAAACAGAACAATTGGGAACAGGTTGGAAAGTCTCCAAAATAATAAAAGGTGAATTAGCAAACAGTCTAGCCTTGAGATAGGCTGGGACTGGTTCACGCTGCAAACAATCGATTTAGGCGATGCAGTGTAATTGCTAACCTGAGGTCTTCAGTGTTCATCATGCAGTACTGTTGACACAACTGCAAGCCTATACGATTCTCATCCCGATCGAAAGGGGCAGGAGTGGTGATCGAACCCAGGGGTAATCCCTGCAGTGCAATCTCGCTTTAAGGCCCGTTCACGCTCTTGCAACCGAGTACGGCCGAAAGAGACGAGATTTGTTAAAACCTCTTAAAATTTCTTAGAACGAGGGAACACACCGGCATTCTGGCGCCATCTATGCGGTGACCGTGGAACTGCATTTCACAAGAGCGAAGGTTTTACGGGATGTCCAAGGTCAAATGTGCGTAATACCTATAAGAAGGGCTCGTTTATAATGTTTACAAAAGTTTTTCGAGCCAAGAAAGAAAGGATAATGCGCGAGAGAAATAGAAAATATGCCGGACCGCCAAGTTTACACTGCTACCCAATAGATGGCGCCACTGTGTCCTCTCATTGTAAGAGGTTTTAAGACACCAAGTTCTAAGAGGTCGCAAGAGAGTAAACGGGCCTTTACAGTGCAATTTCAGTGTTTTGCTCCGCACACTCAAAGCTGCGGTGTGCTAATATGCACGGCCACCTATCGTCAGCCATTCATTTCCACATACCTACTTTGCCATAGACACAACCAGACAGAGTTCTGTCGAAGATGTGGACATTTAAGCTTTAGCAATGCATAGAATGAGCTAAAATCTCCGACTTCATCTTTTAAAAATTTCTGCTCGCTCGTCATTCTTTGTAATTTTTGTTCCGGCGAAACGCCGATCAGCGTAAGAATTTGTGCTGTTTTTTGCGTTTTTGCCTCATTTTTGATTCTGCCCACCTCGGCAGACTCTCTGACGCCGTCCCTGGTGCCCGTGGAGCCGTTCCCGATCCCCCCAAAGAGGGACCCGACCCTGGAGATCCAGCAGTTCCCCACGGAGGTGGCGGCCGACAGCCACCCGTTCTGCTCTTACCTCAACCACTTGTACGTCTACCCAAGGAGCCTCAAGTATGACAGCCAGAAGACCTTCGCCAAGGTAACTCTCACCTTTGACTCGTAAACGGCACATTTTGACAGCGAAGCTGCTATGCACTAGGATCTGGGAAAAAATGCGTCCGCGGATGTTTACAGAAAACTCCCCATTGGTCGTGGCAAGTATGAATAAATAAAAATAAAAAGGGGGCAACCAGCGTGAGTCAGCCTTCCTTGGCATTATGAGATAGGTCCTGATTCCTTGTTATCATCTCTAGGCGTCGTCCTCGAGGTCGTCCTAGAAGTCGTCCTCGAGGTTGTCCTAGAAGTCGTCCTAGAAGTCATCCCTGAGGTCGCCTTCGAGGTCTTCCTAGGCGTCGTTCTCGAGGTCGTCCTTGAGGTCGTTCTAGACGTCACCCTCTAGGTGTGGTCCTCGAGGTCGCCTTTGAAATCCTCCTAGAAGTCGTCTTTGAGGTTGTCCTAGACATCGTCCTGTAGGCATCATCCTAGACGTCGTAAAAATAACAGCTTCGCTGGTCCTCCATCTTCACAGTAAAAAAAAACTCTACAATTTTTCTTTTTTTTTTTCCTTTGGAAAGATATTTAGCTTTTTATCTTTAAGCCCTAAGAATGTTGCGTAAAATTGCCTTTGCAAGAACTAGAGTGATCATGCATTAAGGAAGGTATCGGGAAAGGATGGAGATAGACAAACTTTCAACTAGCAACACCATTCATTGAACTTGAAGCTCAATACTTGGTGTGTTGCTACGCTCCGTTTCACCTCACGATGGACCCCCATAGACGCTACGGGCCATGTTGGCCAATCCAGAGCAGCAAGTCTGTCGCTTGACCAAGCACCCCGTGCGTCGCTCTGCCCTTACCGAGGGTCATGTTGGATTGGTTTCGTTGGCTCGCAGCGTCCGTCTATCGAAAGGTGAAACAAAGTACCTAGAGTTGGGAGTTTGAGTCTGTTTGCCCTTAAAGAGACAGGATATTTATGCTCGCTGAGGTTTTTTTTATTTGAACACGACATAGAGGAGCCCAACTACCCAGAACGCAATTTGCAGCTCCCGAAAACAGCTCGTCTAGAATTGGTCGGTTTCAGTCGCGCTCACTTTCTTTGTCGTGGTCACGTGGCGTTCAAACTACGCATGCCAAATATATTCATAATCGTGGGTCATCTAAGGCACACATTCAATATTAAAAATAGAAAAGAATACAAACCTTATTTCTGCTGCCGCCAAAAAGTTAAAAATATGTTTATCGGAAAAAAAAAAAATTGTTGCACACATCACAGGAGGTACATGTACACGTCATTCTCAATATGGCGATGTATTACGGGCTTGACGACGCGATGGACCAACCTTGCGACAAACGTTGGGCCGCTGCTACGAAACGTCGTTCCTTCGTGGTACCGGCCAATCGATCTTCAACCGCAGAACATGGAGTGGAAGAGATATGGGTATGAAACAATCGCGCAACAAACGATGTACGCAACTTCATCGTCTGCTTCACACGCTGGAGACGCGGAGAAAAAAAAAGTTTGGTTGGGTGTAGCCGTATGACTTCTGGGAACGAGCTTCCGTGCTCGTGTTTTGGTTTCGAGCAGTTTGGTTTTAGGGGCAAAGCTCCCTAGGGGCTAGCCATGTCCATCCGCTGTCCGCCGTAGGCCCGGCGTCGGGTGCTCGTGCTTCTGCTCGTAAGATCACGTGCTCACGAGCACGTGAGCACATGCTCACGTGCTCGTGTAGGGCAAAAAAAAATTGGAAAAAAAAAAGATGAAAAAAATTATGAAAAAAGAAAAAGAAGAAAAAAAAGAGTAGGGGGTTCTGAGATGCCATCCCATCTGTCTGCTTAAAAAAAGAAAAAGAAGAAAACCACACATTCTCCTACTGACATGAATGAAAAGGCTCGGCATGCTGCGGCTCGCTCGGCGTGTACGCAGACAAGCACCACCAGAGCTTCGCCCCAAGCAACATCATTCACCACGTGGAGATGCAGTCAATTTTTTGGCTTTATTAAAAATATGTGTGACTTAGTAGCAAAATGTTGATTGGGTAGTCTCCTGACTTTAACTAGCATGAGAAGTATTTAACGGATAATTTTAAATTTAATCTAAGTTCAAACAAAACGTGAAGGTGGTCAGAGCTAGGTAAAACAGAATTTGAGAAGGAACATTTTTGTAAGTCTTGCAATGGTGGCCCAAGTATTGCTCTGAGTCTCCATGCTGCCCCAAAACTTCAGGAATTTTTTTTTTCTATATAATTTGAGGCTATTTTAGAGAGCACTGTTTCAAATTGATTCCATTCAGTGTCCCAAATTCAGAAATATGTATTACATGTTGTGGAAACAAAAAAAAATTCCTAGAACTTTTTATTTGGGACATGTCTCATCGTTACAAATGTATGAAGTGAAAAAAAAAAAAAAGCACAGGTGAGAAACTCGTCCTTCTTTCCTTCCCACTTTCTGGCCATCTTTCTCATTCTCTTTTGTCACTAATGAATGGTGTTGCTTAGTCTGAAATTATTACTAACTCGGTGAAAAGCATTCATGAAAAAGAAATATTGAGGCAAAGGGAATACTTGATTTCTTTTAGGCCCGGAACATTTCCTGTTGTGTGGAGCTTCGTGACAGAGATGAAGATGGCACAAAACCTCTCAGGGTAAGTTTCAACTTTTATAACTTCATGTAAAGTTTGCATCGTTTGAAAAATGTTAAATATGTATGCAGATATGTATTAGTACTATTGTTCCCAAGTAATTCTTTTGGCCTCATTTGATTGCAGGATTGATTTGAATCTAAATGAACATTAAGAAAAGAGCCTTTATTTTTATATGTGACTCCATAGTTTTAGGATATATCATACACCCTGCATAAGGACAGAGCAGCAGAATAAATTGGAAATAAGCTGGGTGTGAAGGGGGCCCCTTAAAAATTTTTTTTTACACACTTTTTTTGTGATGACATATTGTTATGAGGGGTCTAGGTATTTTATGGCGATGATGCTTTTTTATTGTCTTAATGTCAAGTTGAAAAAAACTAGCTTTACATAAGTGTCAGTAAATCCCTCTTTGCATCTTGCAGGCATTTCTATTTTGCTAGTTTGTTCATTGTTTGTATTTCTGGCAGCTCAACTTTTAAATTTGCGAGACCCGCAACTAAAGTCGAATTTAGGCTTTTGAGGAGTTCATTCAGATTGTGCCGTAAAACCATAAAATGCTCAAAATCTTGTATCTGAACTGCAGTGCATCTATGGCCGCCCAGGAGAGTCACTTTATGTGACCCAGTCCTTCACTGCTGTCACTCATCACTGTGTCACTCCTGACTTCTATGAAGAGGTAAGGAGACCTACAGTCTGTTTTGCTAGTAGAGTCATCCTGATATTTGCACTTTGGATCAAATCAGTGCCCCACGGATGCTCAGGGATTCGTGAGGCATCAATGGCCTCATGAATGCCTGAACAGCATTCATGAGACTCTTGATGCCTCAAAACCAGACAGATGCAGTGCCAAAGAGATCAGTACAAAAATGGTAGTTTCTAAGCATAACATACTTGAGACTCTATGCAGTGGTGGAGCTGCTGCTCCATTTGTGCCAAACTGCACCAGAACAAATAACCTGCTACGTGCTGCTCCAAAGGCTGTATTTGTGAACAAATTATGTCATGTCTGCGCCAAAAGGGAGCTGTTTTTGAAGAGGAAACTGGAAGTGTCTGGCGCATGGCATTGCTGGCGATGCCACTGAAAATTAAGAAAGTACTGTTTTTTTTTTTTAGGATGCCTAAGTACTATGTGTGAAGAGTAGGGCTGTGTGAATATTCGAATTTTCAAATAATACAGTATTTGATATTCGCTTCAAAATTAACTTCAATATTCATACTTTTAAAGAATTGATTGCGGCGTGTTAGCCCTCTTGAGTGCGCTTCTCCTCAAGCACCGGTGCACTGCGGAGAAGTTATAACCAAGGAGCTGACAGTGCGATCTCGCGACTCACTTCGCCGCAGCGCAGCCGTGCGCTTAGGCGAAAAACACACCTTCAAAATGGTATAATGCACGCCTCATGTATTAACCCTTTAAGTGCCTTGGACCTCAGCTCGTCCAGTAGTTTTTTCAGTAGCCCTCAATTCCACGGACGAGCTAAGCTCGTCCGAGTAGTTTGCGGCGCTGATCATAGATGGCAGCATTCGTTTTAGTGTGCGCATTTTTTTTTTCGCCGCCGCTGATTTTTGCGAAATAAACTTTTAAAGTTTTATGTGTATTATTAGAGGCATAAAACTTCTAAATAAAAAAAAAATATATGGCACTTTTAGGCTACTTTTTGAAAAAGAAAAAAGGCACTTAAGGGGTTAAAAAAAAAATGAATTGTGATTGTTGATATTTACATTGCAGTAAAATCTTAAAAATTTTCACTGGGGCTACTAGGCAAAGATATATGCTGGGCAGCGATGTTCTAACAACCTCTGTTCATCATTTGTGCTTTTTTAAATTTAGAATCAAAGAAAATATTTTTATATAGCAAAAAGATTTATAGACCCCCTTAATTAGGTATGGTTGAGCTCCTTTACAGGTTTAATTGTATGTCAAATCTGTCATTTACTTGCCGTCTCACTGTAGGTATTGGACTTTCTGAAGCTACAATCTATAAATATGGCTGGGCAATCTATAAATATAGTGGGCGATTAGAAGCTTGGTAACAACGTTTGCAAGTACAGCTCAATTTTCGTTTATAAGTGTGGTGTTAGAGTAGTGAAAGGCGTGGAGAAAGGCACAGCAACTATTCAATATTCGATTAAAAAATATTCGGCCAAAACCCATATTCACTTTGAATTTGCTTCGAACTCAAAATCTATTAAGGCCCGTTCACACTCTTGCGACCGAGTACGACTGAGAGAGAGGAGATCTCTTAAAACTTCTTAATTTTTTTTAGAACGAGGGAACACACTGGCGTTGTGGCGCCATCTATGCGGTGACCCTGGAACTGCATTTCACAAGAGCGAAGGTTTTGCGGGATTTCCGAGGTCAAATGTGGGTAATACCCATAGAAAGGCTCGTTTATAACATTGACAAAAGTTTTTCAAGCCAAGAAAGAAAGGATAATGCGCGAGAGAAATAAAAAAATGTGCCGGACCGCCGAGTTTACACTGCTACCCAATAGATGGCGCCAGTGTGTCCTCTGGTTTAAGACGTTTTAAGGAACCCAGGTTTAAGAGGTCGCAGGAGTGTGAACGGGCCTTTATTCGCACATGCCTTATGAAGAATTGTCGGTTTTTGTGCGAACGGTGCTCACATCGATTGCAATGAAAAGCTAGCGCTACTCGTGATCGGTTAGAGTAGCTATGTGCTCCACTTAGCTGCTTTATGAACAGTAGCAGGTGGAATACGAGCGAAGGCAGTGTGAGACATAATCAACACAAAAGTGTTCGTCTGACGTCGAACTTGCAATAATTACGTCACTGTGATACAAACCCTACAAAGTAGTCAAAAACATTTTTTTACGTCAAACACAGACTGAAGACGTCATCGGTACTCCGAATAGGTTAATTGAGGCATCTGCAAAATTAACGGTGTGTGATTGTTCAATAAATAAATAAATACCTGTAGCAACTAGGTCCCCTGTAGGTATGACACTTTAAATATCTCCCAACACCCCAACAACTGCAGTTCTTTCCACAGGCTAACTTTCAAAAGAGATCATAAATGTTTCTGACATGAAAGCTCGAGATTGTCTGCTCCAAAAGTGGAAATCTCTGCTCCAAAATCTTTTCCCTGCTAAAAGAGCTGCACCAAATCACCACTTGTCAGTTTCACCACTGTATATGCAACACCTCTCAATTCTAGGCTTTAATTTTTCCTTCGATATTACCTCCTTATTACCACCATTCTGAATCTCACAAAAATCGCATGAAAGCTAAAGATGCCTAAGCTAAAGCAGTTGATTTAGAGGCACGTTAATGCCTGTCTCCTTTACATAATGCATTAGTCGGGCTAGCCCATGTTTATTTAAGGTGAATGCATGCACATACCTGTACATATCTGCCCCAACACAATGCAGGTGAAGATAGGGCTTCCCCTGGACCTGCACGATAAGCACCACCTGCTGTTCACCTTCTACCATGTGAGCTGCGACATGGTCAAGGCCACCAAGCGAAAGGACGGCCCTGTTGAGACTGTGGTCGGCTACTCCTGGCTCCCGCTGCTCAACAAGGGCAGGTGAGTGCACCCATATTGCTTTTTTTTATATGTGGACTTCCATTGCTGCAAGAACAAACCTGGCATGTGGGAATTTATTGTGGAAATTGTCTCCGCTCAGTAGAGTACTTTGAATGGTTTAGGGGTTAATATGAGATCATCTCTACTTTGATCTTGCTTGCTTTGTTTCAAACTGGTAGGGAAGCTGGAGAGAAAGGGCCTGGCGGACTTCAAAATGACGGCTAGCATTTTTCTGGGAAGCATCGAAGAAGTTCCCTTTTCTGTAAAGAAACTCGTCTCCAAATATGTGCAGGCTTGTAGTCATGCTTGAAGTGAACGTGTGTGAATTAATGGACATGGAATGCCTATAGTCGGCTAAGCGTGAATGCTGCGATGGGTTGGTTAGTAGGTGCTACAGGGTTGCAATCTCTGGAGGCTTGCTAGAGTAGCGAGTACGCTGCCACTGTCGTCTTATGCCGTTTCTTTTTCCAGGCTGAACATCGAAGAGGGCATCTTGCCTGTTGCATCCAACCTACCTGCTGGATATCTTTCGTTCAAGCCCCTTGGACTCGGAAAAGGGGTGAGTAGGAGCCTTCATTTAGTATATTTCAATTGGTCTTCCAGCCTACGGTAAAATCTTGTAAGGACGCCCTCCCCCGAAAGATCCCCCATCCCGTTTTTCTGAATAAATTACTGTAACAAAGAAATTCCCAAAACATCGCCCACCCCGATCTTCATCGGACATTATGCGATGCCCGACAAAAATCACACCTATTGCGCGATCTGCAGTGCAGGTATGTGTGACAAGTGAGTTTGTAGTGGGTTCCCACATTTTCGTCCGCGATCTGCGCGTGCGATATTGGTTCCCGTGACTCCCAAGTTGTTCTTGCGTGTATATTGCATCGTGAAACGCAAATCTGCTGCGTCCGAGACCTGTGATATCTGTTCACGTGACATGCAAGTGCTTAGCGGGTTCCTGCGTTTTTGTCCGCGATTTGCGCATGCGTTATCGGTTCCCGTGACGGACAAGTTTGTAGCAGGTTCCTGCGTGTTTATTTCACCATGAAACTCGGATGTGCTGCATTCACGATTTGCGGTATCCGTTCCCGTGAAATGTGAGTTTGCGACGGGTTCCCATCTGTACCGTGAAACACAAATCTGCTGCGTCCGCAATCTGCGGTATCTTTTCGCGTGACACAGGAGTTTATAGAGAAGTCCCCCACCGTGGAACGCAAATTAACTTTTTATAAAGTTTTGCTGTCGCATCCCCATGTTTTTCACCATTTATCCCTTCATCTTGGGTTTGCATTCTTACGGAATTTTAAGGTAACTAGGTTTACTTGATTGAATGCTTTGATGAAAACCACGTGGACTGCACAGTAACACCTCATGTTCACTACTGTATGTCGGTCTCCTATAATGACATCTTACACTGACATGAATCACTCATTCTTTTCTGTTTTAATCGTTGCTAAGTGTTGGGTTTGCAGTGGTGCCATAACGGTGTCAGAAGGTGCTTGAGAGCAGAGAGGGGAGGGAGAGACTAAGACTGATTTGAGAGAGTCTCTCTTCTCTTCCAGTTCTGTGGACCCGACGTCCGGATGGTTGAGGGGGGCAGGGAGCTGTTCAAGGTCGGCTTCAAATTGGTGTCCACCGTACATACCAAGGTACCTCTTTTGGTTCTGACACTGAGCATACCTATTCTTCGTATAATTCAACGGTGCTACTGTTGTGTGGGTAAATTGGCACTGTAGTCGGTGACAAGGTAAGATGGCAGTCGATGCTCTGCTTCCAGGCACAGCTTCTACTGCATTCTTAACTTGTAACCAACCACGAGTATTTTCGAGCTTTTCTTAAGGGGGGACATGGGCATAAGTTTCAAAATGTTTTGAAAAAATTCATTTTTCAATTTTGAGGTTTGTGGTATTAAAAACATATTATACACCCTTACACTAAATTTCATAACCATGCGCCAAATAGTTACGCTGATATAAAATATTTTCGACACATTGTGAAGCAGTAACAAAGTAAAGGAGTGCAATGTTTGAATGCATTTTTCTCAGTTCCACTTTTTGCTGCAAAATTCATACGAAGGAATCTTTTGTTCGAAGGTAAATTTATTCTGATATCACAATCAAGATGTTTCTGAACTGAAATTTACTGGGGAATTGGGCTATCTACTTTATTTTGTTTTAAATTAATGTCCTCATTGAGAAAAAGCTATGTTTGCAAAAATTGATATAGGACAGATATGCATCTCATATTTTGAGGTAATCACTCTTCCTGAAATATTTACATTTGGGTTATAAAAACTAGATAGCCCGAAGTCCTACATCCCCCACTTCATATTCAAGCAGTTAAAATGGTGCTTAATAGCTTCATCTGCATATCATAGATTTCTTAACGAAGAGTGACACATTTTTTTATGAAAGTATGTAAAGTTGTCCTAGGGAGCTGAAAGTTTGCACAGTACACATACATCTGAAGTTAAATCTCCCCTGCGAATTTCATTCCGATCACTTAGGTAGTTCAGAAGTTCAGCCTCTAGCCAGTGTCCCCCCTTAAGGGGAGACACCCCCTGGGAGGGTCAACTTTTGAACCCTTGGCTTAAAATTAATGAAATTTACAGGGTAGGCTGGTGGTCATGCTAGAGGGTGCATAACAAAATTTCAAGTCTGTCGGTTAAGTGGGAAGGAAATTAGGGCAGCTTCTATCAGCAACACCCCTACATTGTTTAGTTAATCTATCGTCGGAAAACTGTCACAATATTCAAGATTTTTATTCGCTAGATATGTAGCAGAATGCCTAGGAGGTGCGCCTATGGAAAGTTTTTTGTGAAAAGTCATTGATTTCTATCAATTTTCTTTTCTGCAAAATTGGTCAACTTTTTGGTCTTCTGTGTCTCCGACAAAATGTTAACATTTTTTACAAAAGACATCCATAAAGTGACAAACAAACTCCATAGGCGCATTCCCTATTAAATTTCAGTCAGGAAAAGTGAAGAACAAGCCTTCCCTGTGTTGCTATTATCAAACGATAGATTGACTAAAATGGAATTTATACCAAAAAGTGGAACGGAGAAAAAGGCGTTCGAAGTGCTCCAAACCCTACCTTTTCTTTAGCTTTGGTGGACAGAAAATAATTTATAAAAAATTAACTACGCAGTGTAAACTAGTGAAAATTTCTGGGAATACTCTCTGGATGTAGATGGATGTAAATATGTAATTTTTCAAAATCATTGTTTTTTGCAGAATTTTTTTTTCTCCGGGTAGTGTCCCCCCTTAAGGTTTGTGTGATGCAATAACAGTGAAACCATCTCTAGCTCAAGGTTGGCTTTCCAAAGGTCATTTTGCTTTTCTTACTGAGGTTTTACACCAGAATACTTGAGCAAAAAGTGAGAGGCAACACAGGACAAGCCATACTTTCAGCTCTGTTATACTCCTCTCTTTTTGTTCCTGAGTCTTTTGGCATTAAGTTTCAGTATGAATCAGAACCAACTAGCCCAACTTCCAGTCTTATTTGTTAAGTTCTCATGCTTTTCGTTCCAAGTGCTGGCAGACTTTTACAGCGGAGCTGTTGAGGGCTAGTTTTCCCAAGATCGTGTCCCCCGCAAAGAAATGAAGACACCAAACTCTGGACACCTGCCGCCATCTATGAGAGACGGCGGCAAGTCACATACCGTAATTACCCGATTCTAACGCGCACCTTTTTTCCGGAAAAATAGGCCAAAAAATCGCATGCGCGTTAGAATCGGATACGAAACCGAAACTGTCAAAACAGCGGAAATTTCGTTCCACCCATTGCCATCACCATCTCAAGATGCCGCCGATGCTTTTTGCCACCTTTCCTCCGTGCTTTTAGTGCTTTTAGCAGCCAGTTTGTTCCTTCTGCGTTCCTTCTGCGTTCACGCAAGTCGTCCCACTTGCGCGCAATGATCGCGTCCGTGAAAGATCGCGTTCGTGTGCTGTACAACGAGTGGCTGACGAGCGGCTCCCACTCGTTCACGACGAGCGGTCGGCTGAAGCGTGCGCCTCTCGAGACGCTCGCGGGATGGGCGCGCGAGGCGTGGGCCACGATCCCTTCGGCCATGGTTGAACGCTCGTTTAATAAGTGTGGCATAGCGAACGCGCTTGACGGCACCGAGGACGACATGTTGTGGTCAGCGGAGAGCGACAAAGAGCTCTCGGAGAGCGACGAGGAGTGAGATGAGTGACTACTTCGGTAAATAAATCGCCTGTTTCTCTCGCATTCGTTGTTCTTGATCACGAAGTTCCGTGCGCGTTACAATCGGAGATGAAAGTTTTTCTGGTTTGTTGGCCTGGAAAAACGGGTGCGCGTTAGATTCGGGGGCGCGTTAGAATCGGGTAAATACGGTATCTGGTTGCCGCCGTCGCTCATAGATGGCGGCAGCCTTTCCACTCTTGCTTGCCGACTTGTGGCCGACCATTACTTTCCACTGTACAGCTCCGCTGGTCTTCCTTCTTCACCAGAGTGGGAAGGCGGAAAGTTTGTTTTTATATTAGGTACGCCATAAGGGAGTTTACTTGGCAAGCGTTTATTTTTCTGATTAGGGGCGTTTCTTAAATTCTTAAGAGCTGTCATTTCTAGTCTTCCTCAATTGAGAAAAAAATTAAACTTGCAAACTTGACTTCCTTTTGTTTTGCCTTAGGACCAACACCTGCAGAACTTCTTCGTACACTGTCAGAAGCTGCTTGAAACCAAGATTCTGGGTCCGGACACTGAGACCAGTACTCTCCTCAAGGTAGACTTGGATGTGAATTGTACCTCGCTGCATAGTATTCCTATGTGCAAACGTAATGGTTTGTTTATAGCAGGATTTGATCATCCACACTACAGGGGGGAGGGGGTGGGGAACGGGGGGCGGGGCGGGGTTTGCTCACAAAACGAGTTTTTGTTTGTTATGATCATGTACTATCTGTTGCTGGGACGTGGCACTAACTTTCTTTAAAATATTTTTGTTTTCTGGAAGTCGAGCATGAAATAGCTTGTTTTACAGCCTGTGCAAATTGGGTTGTAACTGCCTGAGCAATGCATTCGTTCTGCTTTAACCATGCCTGGTGTATGATTTTTTATGCTTGAGAAGCTTTGCAGAAATTTGCTGCAGTCTGAAGTTACCTGGCACTTTCTTGTTGGGCTGCTGAAACACGAGGCTTTTGAAAAAAAAAAAATTTTTGTTTTGTTTCAATAACAAGACGTTTTTAACTTAATATGTTGTCTTTGAACTTGTTTACCTGTTTTGCTCGGCTGTTCCTGCATGGCTACTAACCAACAATCTGTCTTCTGTATTTAACAGCTAAGCATGATGAAATGGTGCATGTCAGTCACCTTTTTTTTGCTTGCATTTTCTAGCATTTTTTGTTTGTTTATTGGAGAGGTTTAATAGGGTTTTTTTTGTTAGTGACACAAGTGTCACTTTGAGGGTTGACCTTTTCTAAAAACAATCTATACTCCAGTCATTTGGCTTAGATGATGTGTATAATAAAACAAAGCTGCGAAACGATGTGTAACAATATTAAATGAGTGTTAAGAGTCTTATCAGTTATAAGTCATTCAAAAAATTACTACCAGCTAGCAAACCCTCAAAAAACCCTCAAATTGCTGAGAGGAATTTTCGGACAAGACTCATTACATAACTCGACCCTTTCATTTGGAAATTACCTCGTAAAATATTTGCATGGAATTAATGATGTTACGTCATAGTCAACATCTCTGTCACACGCCAAGCGATCAGGAGCAGTGATTCTTTTTTTTTTTTTTTGTATCGATATGAAAACTTTAATAATTACTCTTTTTCTACAGGATTGCATTTCTCATTTTTGTGTTTCAAGTTGCAATGTAGCATGAGTCTCTTTTATATTGAGGAAGTAGGATGGCTTACTACAGATATATTTTTAGAATAGAGTAGATGGATCCATTTCATTGCGAAGATTGTGCATATTTGAATTAAGCATTAGGACTAACGTGCCATAGGGCATACAAACTGCAAGCTGTTAATATTACAAGTGCATTCTTGAGAAGGCAGATTGTGTGGTTTTGCCATGCAGGAACAGGCAATTGCCTCAGTTGGCTCAGAACCAGGACGGGAGATCTCTAAGCTGGTCAAGGTTGGTATTTTGCTGTCGTTTAGCCACTATCAGATGTAAGCCTGGCATTGACTAACTGTACTGACTTCCATGGCAAAACGCCCATTGTTCTTTGGCGCGCATTAAGGGGGAACACTGGTCATGGAAATCTTTCTCTTATTTTTTTTTTGGCCTAGCCCAATGAAACAGCACCAGCTTGTTCAGACTTTTGAGCTGGTTTTGAATATCTGTTATTCTTTTTAATTAGTAGGTTACTTCGCAGGATAATTTTAATTAACCAGACTGTTTCCAAAAACAATAGAGAAAAATTATTTTTTAAAAAAGAATGTTTTAAGATATGGTCAGATACTACAAATTATGAAGAAAGCGATGTTGGAAGCACTTTTTAGATTGAACCATTATTAGTGACTTTACAACACATTGAAGTTCAGTGCTGAATGTGTGGCTGCCATGCAGTAAAACATTTCAGTAAAAAATTTTCTTACACCTATATATAAAAATTTGCTTCCAACATTGCATGATTTGCACATTTAGCGACATGGTGCTAAAATAGTTATCTCTGTCTGCCCTAGATGATGAGATATTCCTCCTGAAAATTTGTAAGGAGTCTAAACTTTGTGTTTTGAGAAAGTGTGGTTTTAGGATCAGGTTCAGTGCATTTTCAGCCTATATAGATATTATAAAGTGATATTATGGCTCAAATATTAATCTTCAAAATAAGAAACTTGGCAGATCAAAAGAAAAATAGCTGTAAATTTCAAGATCACCATTTTTTTCCAAAAAACATTTTATGGATTTTTTGGCTCCAAAGACCAATATCTCCCCTTAAAGCCAGAACATGGTCAGAGAAGCCCTTGCATCTTTTATGTATTATTTACATTTTGGCTGGGACTTCATGGGCCTTGTTGCACAGTTAGAATAGGTATTTCTGCCAATTGGTTTGCCATTTGTCGGTATTAAAGCATTGTTTGAGTTGTATTGGCAGGCAATTCAGTAGAACCTCTGTACATGACTGGCACATGATATCATCACACCATGCTCTTGGTCATTCCTACTTGCCCTCGCTGTGATAAACAAATTCTGTGGTGCAAAATGCATGCTGCAGAAGGTACGCGCTCTGCAGCAAGACCACCGCAATGGCTGCTGATGGGACGTCGGTGCAAGCCACGTAAAACCAGTTTTCCGTGAAAATTATTTTTATTACGTCATTATCTTTATTGTATCAGTAATTCCGATGCCTTACTAATGGTGTTGTGCATATATTCGAGTTTTTGGATCATAGTTTCAAATAATACACTATTAAATATTCGCTTCGAGACGAATTGCGATATTCAAACTTTTCGAAGTCTTGATTGCGGTGAATTATTCTCGTCGAGTGCGCTTTGAGTCGAGCGCCTGTGCATTGTGGCAAAGCTACGCCCACAGAGCTTCCGGGCTCTGTGGGTATTGCTTCCCTGCAGTGCACAGATGCTTGGTGATAAGTACACTCAATGGAGCTAACCCTCCTCGATTATACAAGAGCATTTGTTAGGTAGCGATACCTTGACAACCTGCATTCATCATTCGTGCTTCTTTTTTTTTATTCAGATTTGAAATTGAAGAAAGAGTATTTGCATATAGCAAGCATATTTATTAATCCTCAATTAGGATAGCTGTGACATATTTGTCGTTCACGTGCCCCAGTTCATAAATAGTTATATTAAGATTAACTGGGCATAGACGTCGACAACTGGAATGTTGGGTACAACCTTCACGAGTTCAGCTGAATTTTTGTTTAAGCGTGGTTCATGGTGGTGAGACGTTTAAAGAACTTTCAATATTCGATTAAAAAATATTTGGCCAAGACCACTATTTGCACATGCCTACTACTAGTAGTACCAGCATGGTTCAACCTTATCTTTGCTATATCCATACCTTTGCCATAGACCGACAGGCTGTCTAGAAACAAGCCAGCGTCTGCCCACACCAGATGTGGGCACTGCGCATGCGCAGACCAGATTTCGCATGCGTCTGTGCATGCGCCATGCCGACAACAGCACCACCGCAACGGCGCGATGTCACTGTCTCGTGTTTGTGTATATGTATCGGCCTTTTACTGTAAAGAGGCTTTACCGTACATGTACCCTTTGGAAGATGTTTGACACAAACCGTCTGTAGCAGGTGACTCCAGTAGCAGACACCTTTAGCGCTAGCAGTCGAGCTGGATGAATGTTTCTGGTTTTACTTGTGTCGTCAGGCCTTGCACGCGGTGGAAGGCAATGCCATGGTGCACTTCCTCCCGACGGTGCTGAACCAGCTGCTGAGGCTGATTGTGAGCACGGGCAGCGAGGAGGTGGCCCTCAACACCGTGCGGGTGCTCATCCACCTCGTGACGTGCGTGCATGAGGCCGGCAAAGAAGACGTCCTGCACAGCTACGTCCAGGCGAGTCCTGCCTGCCGACGATGGGCCTTTCGGAAGACTCAACGGTGTCTTCGTCTACACTGTCCTGTAGCTCTTGTCTTCGTCTTTTGACAGACATCGAAAGGCCCGTTCACACTTGCGTTCGCTTACGACCAAGCTCTCGCAACCTTGTACGACAACAGAAAATGCTGGCGCCATTATTGGGTGTCCATATGACTGCATTTCACTAGAGCAAAAGTTGTGCGATATTTGCGATATCAAATATACATACTATCAATGAAAAATTATTGCTTATAGCATCGTCAGAAAGCTTTTTAAGCTCATGAGGGAAGAATGATGAAGAAAAATATTAGTTACAATATGCAAAACGGAAGTGTTCCAAGGTGACCCAATGGATGGCGCGAGCGTGTTCTATTTCTAGTAACGATCGCAGGAGCAGACGCACTCAAAATCTCACTCAAATGCATGTGTGTGAACTGGCCTTTAGAGTGCGGTCGCTGAGGCAACTTGGGGTAAACGCTCGAACCGACTTGTGAATGAGGTAGAAGACGAAAGTGAAGTAAAGCTTCGACACGGTTTTATTAGCAGCACACAGCAGTGTTGCGTAACTGACTCTGATGTCGGCAAAGTAGAGGTTGATTGTGATCAGCGGAGGTCATATCAGCAACTGCTGACTTTGAGGGAATTGAACAGATGAAGTATGCGGCTTCTCTGCCCAGCCAGCGTGGGAGGGCTTGCCACCGCTGGGCGGGCTTTAAAAAGCGTAGCCTTATGTGGGCCACAGTTTCATTAAGTAGCCTGACCAAATCATATAGTAATGTGAAAGGTCTCTTTAGTGAACTAACTCTGTGAGGTGAAGCACTAAAACGAGCGGCATCATCAACAGTGTCTCGAAGGCTGGCTATGAGTTTGTATGCTTGTTTAGTGATTTGTATGTGTATTTTTTTGTCAAATAAAATTGATTGATCGGTTGATTGGTTGTCGTTGCAGTTCATGTTTGTGACGGAGCCCCCCGAAGGCTCTCAGCAGACAACGGTGCACGAAGAGCTGGCCAAGTCGCTGGCTGCGCTGCTCGGCCCGGACAATGCGGACTTCCTGGTGGTGCACAAGTTCCTGCACCAGTCGTGGTTCTTCTTCCAGATCCTCGCCAAGTCCATGGCGCAGCACCTCATGAACACCGACCGCATCAAGGTATCGGTCAATCAACCCTCCCTCTATCATGCTCAGAAGGGCTGCCAGACCTTTAGAAAGATACTGTATTCTTTGGGGCACTCTGTGTGTGTTGGTACATAGGATGGGCCGATTCTACTTAGTTGTATCACTTATCACATTATGGCATAGCTGTGCTTCAAGATTTTTGGGCTATGACATCAAAAATAAAGCAGTCATTTTTCTTTTGAAAATTGCTTACCTGTCAGGTCCTACCTGTGTGCTCAAGTTATTTCTTTGTTTGCCAGTTTTGATTTTTTTTTTTTTTTTAAGAATGAAAGCTCTATTTTTTAGAGTGGAGATTTGGAATAGTAGATAAACTGGAAAACATAATGTTGCAAAATTTCCATAAACTTTGTTGTTGGTGACATGAGACATCTGTGAGTATGATATAAATGAGCTGGAAAAATTAGTTCTGGACAATCAGTAGGGATATCCATTGCATTTTCTTTTAGGTAAACAACATATCTTTATCGTAAAATGTTTTAGCCTATGGTTCTTTCTAATCCAAAATATGCGCTTTGTATTCAACCACATGTTGCGCAAAAACCTAAAAAGGAAATTTTTTTCAAACAGTGTTAAATGCATACTGAAAATGCAAAATGGTGACAGAGATGCTGCTGCTAAAGTAGGATGGGTCAACCTGGTTATTGGGGTTACGCGAAAGGAGCATAATTTTATTTCTTTTTTTTTTGAAGGGAATGGATTAGCATCAACAAGTGCATTTCGGGGTTTTCCAGATGCAGCGTCACGAGCGGTTCTCCCAGGAGTACCACAACCGTGTGCGTACCCTGGTGAATGCCGTCATGCCCCACATCTTGCAGAAGTTCAAAGACCTGCGCAACGAGACCAGACAGGCAAACCAAGGACTGGCACACTTCCTCAAGGTCTGACCTATGGTCCAGCAGTGACTGGATGTTGATGTTCTTTACTTCTGATCAAATCCATTTTGTGTATGCTATAGAGTGCGACACTGTTAGCGCAAACAAGCAGACGCCGGTTTTCCCCAATTTTTAGGGGCGAAGCTCCTTAGGGGCTAGCCATGTCCGTATGTCCGTCCGCCGTAGGCCCGGCGTCGGGTGCTCGTGCTTCTGCTCGTGAGATCACGTGCTCATGAGCACGTGAGCACATGCTCTCGTGCTCGTGTAGGGCAAAAAAAAATTGGAAAAAAAAGATGAAAAAAATTATGAAAAAAGAAAAAGAAGAAAAAAAAGAGTAGGGGGTTCTGAGATGCCATCCCATCTGTCTGCTTTAAAAAAAAAAAAGAAGAAAACCACACATTCTCCTACTGACATGAATGAAAAGGCTCAAAGAAAAAGAAGAACAAAAAGAGTAGGGGGTTCTGAGATGCCATCCCATCTGTCTGCTTAAAAAAAGAAAAAGAAGAAAACCACACATTCTCCTACTGACATGAATGAAAAGGCTCGGCATGCTGCGGCGGCTCGGCGTCTACGCAGACAAGCACCACCAGAGCTTCGCCCCAAGCAACATCATTCACCACGTGGAGATGCGGTCAATTTTTCTTAAAATTGGAGGGTTTCCTCTAAAACTGCTTAGTGTGTGTAAAGCGGTTATTTGGCGTCACAACTTAAGCGGTAAAGTTAGGTGCTTGTCAATACTGTGTTTAAGCTAAATCCAAAAGAGTGTTGATGTCATGTTTGCGCTGTGTCACACAGTACACATTTCAGGCCCATGTGCACATCTGACATCCCAGTTTATAGATACCTAGATTCACTATTTAAAAATGATAGTTAATTTTTTGACAAACCCCCAAAGTAACAAACGCAGCTCCTAAAGCTTGCAGTTGTTTCTCATATAGTGAGCTACAGTGTGTTATGAGGGATGTATTAAGCCTCTTCTATTCATTCGGATTTAATTATGTGCAGGTGTCGTTGCCCACTGAATAAGCTAAACTACTTGTTTTTTTTTTTATGTGGGCTTGTGATCTCCTTGTTTTAACTTGACATCCTTCTGAATTTACAGCGGTGTTTCTCACTAATGGACAGAGGATTCGTGTTCAAGCTGATCAACTCCTACCTTGAGAAGTTCAAATCAGGAGATGAAATGGTGGGTGGTGGTCTTGTTTTGTATGGCATTTCTTCGTGCGGAAATGTGTTAACGTGCCTATTGGACAGTTTATTATGCCTTGTTCTGATTACCTGACTGAATGTTTATTCTGGTCCTCTGTCCTTACAGGAGCTACACTGTTACAAGTTTGAGTTCCTCGAGATTATCTGCTCCCACGAGCACTTCATTGCCCTCAACTTGCCCTCACTGAAGGGCACTTACAGCCGAGGCCACTCAAAGAACACCAAAGGTAGGGTCTGCGGATGTGTCTCGATGCAGCCTTCTCTTTGTGTTCGTGTGCGTACCCGTGTCTGTTCTCGCAGCGACTTTTTTGTTGGCAGAGTCCACTGTGAGTAAGGCGAAGTTCTCTTTTCTTCTCTTCTTTGTGTCTGTCGCTGATCTTCGTGCATTTCTCGCCGTGTTTCGTGGACAAGCCATTTTAGCACAGGGCAGACTTATTTGGCATTCGGTGACCTCCCAACGATTTTGCGGTCGCTCTTGTACAAAAGCTAGTTGGCTTTCCTTTGAGCCAATACTGTAGGCGTCCATCATGACGCAGCCAAAATTATATTATGAGGGGTTCGATCTGGAAGGTTTACTAGGGGTGAATGGGGGAAAAGAAATATGTGTGGGTGCTAAATTAGCTTGGTTTCACTTTCTACGTTGGGGGACTGCTCTTTTCTCGTGACTTGAACACAAGCCTTGTTTCATAAATTGATTGTTGCCGGCTAGAAGCTGGGGCATGTAACTATCCATAATGTTTGACATAAGTTTACTTTCAACTTAATTTCTACATACAGTCCGTTGTAACTCAAGAAGGTAGGGCGAGGGAAAGCAAGGCCGGGGAGGAGGAAGCAGACGAAACGCTAAAGAGAGGAGGAGGTTTCCCCCTCTCCTCTCCCGCGTTCCGTCTGCTTCCTTCCCGGCCTTCCTTTCCCTAGTCCTACCTTCTTGAGCTGCAACGGACTATAGTAAGTTTTCTTTTATGACTAATATTTATTAGTCCCATTTTTTGTTTACAAGACTTAGAGTGAGGCATTTCAAAGAAAAGAAGTTTAGTGTTTTTAAAGATAAAACAGGTGAATAAATATTAACCTGAAATTTAGCAAAATTTGTGATCATAAAATATAAGTTATACTTCATATCTTTGACTAAATAGAATGCTATAGAGGTAGTCTTGTGCGAATAGTGGATTTTGAGTTCGAAGCGAATTCGAAGCGAATAGTCATTTTGGCCGAATATTTTCGATTCAAATATCGAATAGTTTTTTCACGCCTTTCACTATTATAGCATAATGCTTAGACGAAAACCCAGCTAAACTTGTGAAGGTTGTTCCACTTGTTCATTTATAAGTTAAGTTTAATCTATCTATATTTATGAACTGTGACCTCAGAAGGTCTGATGTCTTGGGATGGCAAGTAAACGACGGATTTGACATAAAATGAATCCTATAGAAATGGTCAACTGTACCCAATTAAGTGAATTTACAAATCTTGCTATATAAAATATTCTTTCTTTAATCTCGAGTTAAAAAGAATGAATTGCGCATGCTGAACGCAGGTTGTAAGGACACCTCTGCCTAACATAGTATACTCTTGCATAACAGTCAGTTTAATTTTGAAACTTTTACTACAATGTAGATATACACATTCACAAATTTTCTATTTATCTGAAAATACAGCCGGCACGGGTGCACCATCCCGCTTTGAATGTATGCTTTTCTTCCAAGCACGCAATGGCGATATTCATACTTTTCCAAGTGTTTATCGCGGCGGGTTACCCCATTGAGTGTGCTTCTTATCGAGCACCGATGCAGTGCAGAAAAGCAACACTCGCGGAGCTCGCTTCCGCGGGTATTGCTTCTCCGCAGTGCACCAGTGCTCGGTAAGAAGCGCACTCAGCGGAGCTAACCCGCCGCAATCAAGACTTCGAAAAACGCGAATAGTGCAGTTCTTCTCGAAGCGAATACCGAATAGTGTATTATTCGAAACTGCTATTCGAAATTTCGAATATTCGCACAACCCTATATACAGGGTGTTTCACGAAAGGTGGACAAATTCCATCTTGCGAAAACTATGAATCGCACAAAAAAAGGCTTGTGTCATTTTGGTCCTAGGCCAGGGGCCTATTTAGGAAAATTATTAAAGTTCAGGATACTTAAATTGTTAATTATTTTCGCATAATTAATTTTTTAAATATTGAGTTTAAGGGCATGGTTTCATTTGGAAACTTGCTAAGCATCATCGAAAAACACTAACTAAAAAAATTGGAGTGCGATAGAAGGCACGCGCTGCATCTTACAGCTTTCTGAAAAACCGCACAACTTAAACGGGTTTTTAAGTTTCGGTCTGCAATTACATTAATAATTATAGTCTCTACTTAAATTGAACTAATTACAACATGAATTGATACTATGTATACTTGAGAGCTCTATTTCTTTGGGCTGCACCCAGAAAATAATTTTTATTCACCTAAAGTAACTGACTTTTTACCACTCGTACATTTCCTTCTCTTGAGAATAGCCTGTGACCTGATTTTGTATTTGCACATTCCTATGTTAAGGAGCAACACTGCTTCTAGAGCTTTTTATATAACCTGCGATCTAATTCAAGTGAAATTTACATAGCTTATCTGCCTTTACAATCCAACTACAAATATGTGCTTAGTTCAATGTGCCCTGAGTAGTTTTGTTAATATTGAAAGTTTCATTTGAAAATATTATGGGAATGATTAAAACAAATTGAAATACTTAAATGTGAAATTAAGCATATCTCAATAAAGTGGAAGGTCTGTGGAATCCAGTAAGGTACAAATGAAAGCTTTACAATGACTAATAGTTTTTTTTTTTACACTTTTGACTTTTCTAGTCTCAAAATTATTTATTTCAGAAAGTATAAAAGCATCTACAAAGAAGCCTGATGACATATTTAACATACAGTAAACTCTCACTTGAGCAAACTTCAAGGGACCCAAGGTAAATAGTTCACTTAACTGAAAGTTCACTAAACTGAATATATCCACTAGAACATGGAACAGCATAGGGTACAGCATACATCGAGCAAAAGTGTGAAATTCAATTTATGGAGTCATGTACATCGATATATACAAAATGCTGCCTTTCTCCTTTCTCATTTTGAAAAAAAAAAAAAAATCTAATTTTCATTTGCACCGGCGCTCTTAAAGGTGCACTAAAGACATTTCTGACATTGTCTGTTCTTGGTGATAACTCATTCTACGGGATCTAAGCATCCTAGAAATCACGCACGCACAAATAAAGGTAGTAAGCATCGATCACTACCTGCCACCGCCAAACTCTAATTTTGTTACGAGTATTATTTATTCGCTAAATAATCCTACTTTTATGAGTAAAAAACAAATAATATTCGCGCCCCAAGTTGGGGAAAAGTTTGGAAAAAACGCAAGAAATCAAAAAATTATGCTCGTGGGACGTCTATTTCTCTACTAAAAATGTTATCGAAATTCGGGCTACGCCCCTTTCTGAGCGGAAAAATCTGGAGCACGGAATTTCGCTCAGAAAGGGGCGGAATCTCAATAACATTTTTAGTAGAGAAATAGATATTGTACGAGCATAATTTTTCGATTTCTAGGATGCTTGGAGTTTGTAAGATAAGTTATTACCAAGAACAGACGATCTCAGAAATGTGTTTAGTGCACCTTGACAGACACAGAGACGCAGCACTCGGCGTGCCAGGGAAGCTTAGATCACGCTGCGAGACTGGCGAAACTTGCTTTCGACGAGTTGTGCCTTTTTCCTGCTGCACTGCGCTTCTGTAAAAATTTCCACGTGTTCTCAACGGCAAGTCTCACGGCTTACACAGGGTTTGAAATAGTTTCTTCGACGAATGACGACGAACGAGTAGAAAACGTGTCTTCAGCACGCTGCCGCCAGCCTCCGCAACGCTCCAAAGATGCAATTTTTTGACATGCAAGATGGCCGTCCGGTGGCTGCACTCACGCTACAGCGACCAAGCGGGGATGCGCGATCCAGCAATTGTCATAGAGATAGTTGAAAAACAGACACACCATGTGGTTTGTTTTCGTCTACCGCACCGCCTCTTTGCCTCGGTGGCGCTGTAAACGCCAGCAATGATACACCGCCGCTGCAGAGGCGGCGGCGGGGCGGCTGCGGGCATCGGCTACGCCAGCACTGCAGAGCACAAAACTTGGTTGAATTGATTGCAAAAATAATCCTGGGTCCACCGATCAAGTTCAATGAACTCAAATATTCGCTATTCCGAAATTCGTTTTGCGTTTAGCTGAAACATTTTTGCATATAATGCATAGGAAAACTGCCGGGGATTTTTTTAAAGTTTGTTATTCTGAAATATTTGTTAAACCAACTTTCGCTCAAGTGAGAGTTTACTGTATTTATGCCCCTTATTGAATAGTTTGCATATGACACCTACCAGAGAGAGAAAAGATTATGAAGATTGTAAAGGTGCAAATGAAGATGTGGCTTCCATAAAATAGCAAAGTGTGTGAATAGTTAATTCTGAAATAACAGCAAAAAAACATGCACAGACCTATTTTACTGTCTCAAGGCAATATTTTACGATGCAAGAGACTTATTTCATGGAAATACTTTGGGACAAGATGATAAGTGCCAATGTCAATCTTCAAAAACACACATTAAAAATGCTTTTTTTGTTGTTGTATTTTTGCCTCGAAGAATAGTGTCTTTTCTTAATCTTGACCACACTAATTCAATTGCTGTAATTTGATTCCTCTCAGAACAAGGTAGCTATAATGAGCAGCCTTTCACTTTTAAAGTGTGAGTTTTACCACACCATCCCTTTTACCGATTCTCGCTGTGCCATACCCTGTTCACCCCTAAGCTGAGACTGTGGCGGAAGCTACGTCCTCGCTGGACCAGTCATACGCCTCTTTCACCACGTTTTCACGCTCCCTCCCGCCCATGCCCACACGCAGAGAGCAGGGTCAGGTTTGGCAAGCACGTAGCTCCCACCATAGTCTCGGCTTAAGGGTGAACGGAGTATGGTCTATGCACTGCTTACCCGAAAATACCCAACCACCTGTGGCTTTCTAACACAGCACAGCTCCCTGCACAGTGCTCACAAAAGTCTGCTAAACTTCACTTGTGTGTCCAGTGCACACAAGCAATGTCCATATGCATACTTCCCTGCAGAGCACAAACTGCACTTAGCATTAGCGTTGCTCCTAGTTTGCTTAGAAAGCATTGCAATGACTTTGATTCCAAGGTTATGACACCCGTTGGAACATTCAGCATACATTGTATTAATTAAGTGTCGCCACTGGAAAATCTAACTGCTGGAGCATAAGCTGTCGTAACATTTTAGCGTGTTCTGTGGCGCTCCGCCTTTGACTATTTTCTGGCAGTTGATCTGCATTTGTTATTAGATCAACTGTACTACACAGATATTTCAAACCCTTGAACTAACATTGCTGCTCAGAAACTTGGGCTGCAAGGCAGTGGAAACTTCGTTAGTGTTGGCATTACTAGGAATATATTCTAGACAGTAGTCGTGACATAGAACGAGCCACTACCCACTTACACTGCAGAAAAGAGTGACTAGCCACTGATTGTGGTATTGTTTTGGGGGCTCTATGAGGATTTATCACGTGTGTTTGTCAAGTTGAGAAACAGAAAACAGGCTTTTAGTGATCTGTTTCTAACTTAGCAAGATCAATGTGCTTTTCCAAAAAGAGATACAGGATTTTTGTAGTGAGTAGCGTGCTATGCGTTTAGTCTGAGCTTAGGTTATACTATTGAGGCTAAAGGTGAAATGAGGTAGAAGTTTTAACGGATAAATTAAGTGAATAGAAAAGGAATCAAATTATAACCTGCCACACAACAAAAAACAAAAACGAAAAAGTGAGCAGCCAAGAAATGACATATTTCAATCCTCACAAAATATGCAATGGCACTAAGAACTGCCTGTTTGTTCTGATGTCTGCTGGAGGAGGTTTTAGTGTGTGCGGTAGTTGAAAGTACATTACATAAGAGTTGTTCAACCATAATCTGTATTACAATGTTGTTTTAAGGAACAGTATGTTGAAGCTGCACTGTGTATGAAGCACATTTTGTTTTGTTCTGAAAGTCTCGAAGTCAAGAAAAAAAAAAGAAAGACAACTGAGTAATGGCCGTCCCTGTCTTGTGTCTTTGTTGCATCTGATGGGGGAGCAGACGAAAGCGAGGAGGTTGCGTCGGGCGGTAAGTTCCAACTTTCAGTTGGAGAATCTAAGAAAAAAAAAAACAAAAAAACACTAATGGATCATGGTAGCAAATAAAAAAAAGAAAGAAAAGAAATGCCGGCACCCCCATCCTGCCCTGCCTCACCTCCTGACCTCGGAACCTCAACTCCTGCTTGAGCCTCTTAGTCGCTTACGCCCTCTGGTGTTGGTTGTGTGCGAGGTGTGCGGAGCTCACATGGGAACGGGCTGTGGTAGCAGCTGCTGCTTGCATAGTCGTAGAGTCCAACTGCTTTTTTTCCCTTCCTGGGTTTTTGCACCAGCAATGATGACCCCTGTGAACCTTTTCTTTTTTCTTCTCCGGTGTCTTTTTTTTTTTTTTTTGTAGACCCTTTGAATAGAAAGTTTTTAGTTTCTTCTATGTTCACATAAGTTGGAAATTACTAGGTACTTATCTGTTATGTAGTTAAGTAGCAATGAGGAGAGTCATGTTCATCAAGTAGAACATTTTTTTTAACAACATTCGAAATACTTGTGAGCAGGTGAAAGCATTTTTATTATCTTGTGAGATGGTTGTCAGGCAGTGGTTTTGGCTACTTACATACATGGCATTTATTTGAAGATGGTAGGAGCTAAAGTCATGTTTTTTCTTCAGAGTTTTGTTTAAATTTTAATCGTACCATTAGGCAGTTTATTTTTTTTTTTTTACATATTTATTTTGTGTTAAGACATTAATTGAACTTGTTAGATGGGGAAAAATCTGGCACAAATAACAAAACAATTTTTGAGCGAGGATATGTTTAAAATATTGAGGACAGGCAGCATAGTGCTTACACTGTCCTTTTGGTGCAGTTTTTTTTTTTTTTTAAGCAGCTTTTATGGGGCATTAAAGTCTCTCTTTTGGGTTTTTGGTGCGAGTTCCCAAGCTGAGCGTATTTGCCCGTGTGCTCTTGTGCTTCGTTATTCGGTGACTAGTAATTAACTTTGGTTGCCGTGTAGCCAAACAGTAGATTTTCACTTTTGGTTTTTGCTTTTGTGCAGTACCACCAGTGCTTGCTATGCTGTGGCTTCTGGTAGTACACTTTTTAATTGGAGTTTTTGCTTTTTTCCTCTACCTGCTTTCTGGTCTTGTTTGTCCTGGTGTGGTGTTTATGATTTTCTGAAGGAGGATCTTGGTTGAAATATGCACATCACTTTTTTTTTTTTTTTTACTTTTGATGTTTAGAGTTCTACGGCTTGCATCTGCCATGCTTGCGGTTCCCAAGCGGTGCTTGGGGAAATGTGGAGATTGGTGTGAATAGCATGCTAACTTTGTGAAGGTGCCGTGAATCATTGTCACCATTATTACGTGATTTTTTTGTCGCTTCCAGCTATTGTCCGAGATTCAGAGTTAGCATTTGACATGGAGCTTTACCTACCAGTTTTGCACTAGGGTCGTGTGATATGTTACAAGGCTCACATCTGAGCTTCTATTATTGAGGCATTGATTTCACCTTTGTTAACTTTAGTGACTATGTAACTGTATGTATCTAACTATTCTATATATCTGCTGATCATCATTTAGTACAAATAACCAGAAGGAACTGTGAAGTAGAGGAAATAGGGTATTGCAAATTTTATTTTAATTTTAGATGAGGAGTGTTTAGATGGGAGTAGGGTTGTGAAATATCCTGCTGGCTTCTTTTTTTTACCGTGTAGGCTTGCCGAAGTTGCTTCTCACCTCGGTAACGTAGAGGATAGTCAGTCGCTTTACTGCCAAATCGTAAGGATAGTGAATCACTTTCCCGTAAAATACTAAGCATCCGCCCATTCCACAATAAGTGCCCATCGCTCAATTTTGTAACATTCTAAAATTGCACAAAGGACAAACATCTTTACATGTTGTTCACCTAAGGAGCACCCATCCCCCAGTTTTACACGATTATCTCCCGATTTTAAGTGGGCATTTGCTCAGGATTTTATGGTACTGCTGAATTAACTTCTTTCATCCTCTGCTCATGCCCTCTTTGCCAAGCTTCCGGAACACATCACAGTCATTACCGAACGCGACAACCAAAGGTGGTGCTTACTAACGCCTCCTCTTGTGCCTCCCGTCACGTGACTAACCCAGACTACGAGATGGAGTATCGTCTGTCGGAGGAGTTCTGCCGGAGCCACTTCCTGGTTGGAGCGCTGCTGCTGGAACTGCGGGCGGCACTCAGCGAAGTCCAGAAGGTCCGCCAGAGGGCCATTGGCGTTGTCTGCAACCTCCTGGCCAAGCACGCCTTCGACGACCGTTACCAAGGCCCGGTGAGTGATTGCTTCTTTTCTTGCGGGCTTTTGTGGCAGTCTGTTGACCGAGAGACAGTGCAGAAGATTGCCCTTTATTATATGAACGGCAAACTTGTATAGCAAGCAACAAGACTATTTTTTTATGTGCTATCCCAGGAGCCTTTAAAAAAATCGAACAACTTGCCTCTAAACCTGCTTGCTTACTTTATATTATCTGAAATTGGGTTCACCAGGAAGATCATATTATCGAAAGGTTTAGTATATTTCAAGGTTTACCGTTGTACTCGTGGACAACTTTCTGTGTCATTCTCGATGAGAGGAGGAGTGCGGGTGCGCAACTTTGTTCTGTGTTCGAGCACGTGCCCCCGTACCTTTGACTGCACAGGCACAGAAAATTGTTTGCGAGTATATTTTCTTTGAACATATAATCACTCCTGCTAGCAAGTCGGGTTATAGCAAAAACCCTGTAGGTAAACCTTGCGACGACCTCGAGAAACCCAGCGTTCTTGGAGAGTTTAGGACTGCAAGGGCGTATGCTTTGCCAAGTTTCTCACTTTTTCTCACTCACGCTCTGTCCTGTCTTCTCTTTCTTTCCTGTGTTCGTCCCCTGTCGCGCTAATTGTGTGTATCATTCTCACTTTTCATTGGTTTCTGGGTTTTGGACGTGCCAGTTCTGGAGGGAAAATTGTCACACATTTTGAAGGCCAGGTACCCGAGACAGATGAAAGAACAGGGTGTTTCTTGGAACCTTGCACCTCAAATTGTTTATTCTTGGTTCATACGCATCCTTCCCCTTTAATGACTCGGAACAGAAAATCAAGGAAGATATTGGCCTTCGCATTAGTGGAGTTGGCTGCCCCTCAGATCAGTGCGTACCAATTTGATATTGCCCTCTAGGTCGTCCTCCACTTTTCCAACCGCATAAAATTAGGCACGAAAAGATGGTATGTCATTACAAATACCTCAGTACTTCCTCTTCCCTCAGTTTTTGCACGGTTTAACTCGATTTCACAGCATTCCGGAGGAGTACGTTAGCAGAAACTTGCAACTATGTTGAGCTAAGTTCTGAATGTCTCGACAGGCCCAACAAGCGCGCATTGCCTCGCTCTACCTGCCGCTGATCTCCGTGCTGCTGAGCAACATCAACCGGTTCAGCACGTCCGACCAGCAGGCGGCCCCGGCGTGCCACGCTGCGGCGGCGTCCTGCGCCACCTCTCCGTCGCGCAAGACAAGCAAGGCAGACAGCCTGAACCACACGCCGGACGAGCCTGGCACCCCGCCCAGCGGCGTCTCGTACCGCAATAGCATCATGGTGGACGGTCCCTCCTCCCTGCCAGGTTCCACGAGGCACAACAGAGACTCCAACTACCTCTCCATTATTGCGGGGCAAGGTGAGCTTGGGCATTCCTTTCCACACTCTTTCCGACTCCCCTTTTTAAAAAGAGGTGCGTGTCGAAAAACGGCAATATTTTGCACGAAATGTGATCTTGGGTTTTATGGTGTTTAATTATTTTTGAATCTTTATACTTGACGCATAAAAATAATTAGTGCCAGTTAATGATCACGAAATTAGTCAAATGTGCATTTGAAGGCCTCCAGGCAACCTAGAACAGCATGAATTTGGGCCACTTTTCTCTGCTGGGTTCTTTCAAGTTGTGACGTTGCCAGCCATCACATTTACATTGACAAGCAGGCCTAGCCATCTCCCCTCCATTGCAGTCTTATGTATTTTTAATTTCTCACGGAAAGTTATTAACAATTTATCATTTTCTGCACCGCGAAAGAGTATAGCTACACATCTATGGTAACATTCGACCGCATTTTTTTATTTATGTAATTTTGGGGCATCTTCAGAGTTTGTGCACAGGAATTTCTGTTCTTAATATTGTCCTATCACAACCAAATTTGGTACGCATATACTTTATAATATGTGGAATGCAACTGTCTAAGTTCGGCTAGAATATATATTTTTTCATGTTTAGAACAAATTCAAGAAATGTTTGTTAGCCCCTTTGAAATGGCATTTTTGCTATTTTTAGTTATTATAGAATGAAAGAAGTGCCGCACACATTATGGTTGTAGTTTATTGCACTCGGTGGTTTAGAAGGAGCGAATAAGTTTCTTTTACTAGGCTTTTTTAAGTGTGTTGCTATGCCTCATACGTGAGCCAGAAAATGTTTTTTTCTGCATGTACATTGCAAGGAGAATCTAAAAAAACAAGCTATATCAAATCTAACACCAGATTTATAAAGAAAAGATTAAGCACCATAAACTGTAAAAATTAATTTAATATTGTAAATAATAAAAGTAAATTTTCCCCTGGCAAATGTTCCTTTAACGCAGAATGGGTTATGTAATGTAACGCCCAAAAAAGCCTTTAAAGTTAAAAAAAGAAAGAAAAAAAATTGCGGTGGCTTAGCTCGGCTATGCCAGGATATACGTAGCGTGAGCTTATGCGCACAAAATAGAGGCACTATCAAGCGGCTCCGGTGCAGCGTCAGACTTGGCTACTGCGCAACGGAGGCGCACAGCTGGGCACGCGGCGGCGCCAGTGCGTCTGCCGTGGCTAGGGTTGTGCGAATATTCGAAATTTCGAATAGTAGTTTCGAATAATGGACTATTCGATATTCGCTTCGAGAAGAACTGCACTATTCGCGTTTTTCGAAGTGTTGATTGCGGTGGGTTAGCTCCGTTGAGTGCGCTTCTTTCCGAGCACCGGTGCACAGCGGAGAAGCAATACCCGCGGAAGCGAGCTCCGCGGGTGTTGCTTCTCTGCATCACATCGGTGCTCGGTAAGAAGTGCACTCAACGGGGTCACCCGCCGCGATAAACACTTGGAAAAGTAGGAATATCGCAATTGCGTCCTTGGAAGAAAAACATACATTCAAAGCGGGATGGTGCACGCGCGCCGGCTGTATTTGGGAATAAATGGAAACTTTGTGAATGTGTATATCTCCATTGTAGTAAAAGTTCCAAAATAAACTGACTGTTATGCAGGAGTATACTATGTTAGGCAGAGATGCCCTAACAAGCTGCAATCACTATGCGCAATTATTTCTTTTTTAACTCTAGATCAGGGGTTCTCAAACTGGGTTCCGGGGAATACAGGGGTTCCACAAGCTGGTCTCATGGGTTCCGCGAACACCAAAATTGCAACCCCTCTCCCCCCCACGCCGAAGGCTGCGTGGCAGGACCATGCAAAGCGCCTTCATCTCACTTTGTACTGACATCGCGATTGATATGGTGGGGATATACGGGAAGTAACACAAGGAAAATTCTCCTCGGTCGGCAAATACGGATGGGAGGGGGGGGGGGGGGGGGTTGGGGTTCCGCGGCAGTTTTTGAGGCTTCCTGGGGTTCTGTGAGACCAAAAAGTTTGAGAACCCCTGCTCTAGATTAAAGCAGGAATATTTTATATAGCAAGATTTGTAAATTCACTCAGTTGGGTATAGTTGGCCATCTCTATAGGATTCAGTTTATGTCAAATCCGTCGTTTACTTGCCATCCCAAGACAATAGACCTAATGAAGACAGAGTTCAAAAATATAGATAAACTTAGCTTATAAAGGAACAAGTGGAACAACCATCACAAGTTTAGCTGGGTTTTCGTCTAAGAATTACGCAATAGTAGTGAAAGGTGTGGAAAAACTATTCGATATTCGAATCGAAAATATTCGGCCAAAAGCAGTATTCGCTTCGAATTCGCTTCGAACTCAAAATCCACTATTCGCACAAGACTAGCCGTGGCTATGACGTCACTCCTCTGGAATGCGCAAACAGGCGAGGCAAGCGAGGTGGCGGCGGAGCGCGCGGCGGCGGCTTCGCGTGGCTCTCATAATGAGCCGTGCTCGCATTATGCGGCGGCGGAGCTCCGCATAATGAGCACGGCTCGCATAATGAGCACAGCTCATTATGAGGGCCACGCGAAACTGTCATTCCTTCTTTTTTTTTTCTTTTTTTTTTATGTTTAGCAGCACATGTTAACAAGTGATGAAAACAATGTTTTATCACTATCTTGTAGTTTCACTTTTTGATAGCATGTCTTCTTTTTTTTTAGGCGACTCGTTTTGCTTTGCTACTTCGTTGCTACAGAATGGTGAATCTATGTCGTTCAACCTAGTTCTTCACGGTAAACACTGAGTTCTAGAAATAACCAATGAACACTGTATTGGACGACTGTGAAAACAAAAAAGTTACAAGGTGCCACTGCATAGTACCGTGTCTCAAAAAGGACAATAGGAGAAGTCTGTCATAGGTTAAAGGCACGCAGGCATTGATTAACTTTTTTCCAATGGAATAGTGTGTCTTTTATAAATAAACATTCTTCACCGAGCTTACTAGTATAACTGAGACCGAAATTTGCCGTTCGGCATGGGGGAGAGAAACCCAGCGTTTGAAAGGTTAAGGACCAAGATTCTCATGGAAAGGGTGACCCAATACCACGAAAAACTGCAACGAAATGTCTGGCATGGATTTCAAGGGAAAATTCAGACAAAAGAGCACATATGTGAGAGAAATAGGAATAAATTGAAAAGAAAGAATATAATTCCAAAAGTCCCCCAACAAGGGTTGAATTTGGGACCTCAAGATTTGGAGCCCAGCACCGTATCTACCACTGTGCCAAGGGAGAGACTTTTGAAGTGATAGTTACTTTTCCATGCCAAGGTTGGGAAGCACGTGGATAACCGTGTTACCATATCATATTGCCGGTGAATGAAACAAAACATTGAAATATGTTGTTCTTTTACATCTATTTTACTATTTCCGTGCACTTTATGAACCTGTAAAGGAAGAAATAGACTTTATGTTTCCAGTAGGCTTTCATTGCCTGTTGTGCTGTTGCCTAACTATATTTTTTGTTTATTTACACATTTTGTACTTTTGTCTATTTACAACTTAAACAACAAGGTTAGTGTACTTTTCTCCACGTGTACTTCAGAGAGGAAAGCTGTGCGGCTCTGTTTTGTGTTTCTTTGCGGTGTGAAAGTTGCATGTGAATTTTCTCCTTTTGGCTACCGTGAACCTCTCTTTCTACCCTTCATGTTGGATCACTTGTTCACCCCATCCACTAACCAATTCCTTCCCTGTCCCCTTGGAAGGAAGATGTGTGGATGCACACCATCTGGTGGTTAAGATGCCAAATGCTGACTGATTTAAGGCTGGTTCACACATGTGTGTTCGAGTGTAACCAAGTGCGTTGGAACCTCTTGTGACTGCTTACGATGCAGTTCACACGAATGTGTGACCTGCATCGCAATGGAGAGGATTACTCTGCTAGGGTGTGGGCAGATGACCAGATGGTGTTGCCTTTCGCACATCTTCAGCCAATCGCCTGTCTTGGCCTCTGACGTTGGAGCGGCCCGTTTTTCCTCTCCTCTGACATTGGGGCACTTTTTAGCGTCGCCTCCGCTCTCTCTAACGAAGAGGACAGCTTGGCTAAAATGGCGCCTATCGCATCCTTCAAGTAGTAAGTAGCGGTTCCTCTCGAAGAGCTTCTAGCTCTAGCAATGTTGTCGCTGCTACTGCTGCTGCTTCTGTAGGTTTGCGGCTTCGTTCGTGGCAGCAAGCTTTTTGGCGGTGGCTTGGCTTTTTTTTATTCTCTTCTTTCTGACTTCAGACCTACCTCTTGTTTTTTTTGAGAAGGTATGATAGAAACTTTCAAATGGGTTTTCATCCTTGGTGTGAATGGCTGTGGAAGACATTTTTGGTTTTGTCAATGGAGCTTACTGATGCGCAGCTTGTTATTCAAGGCTTGATTATGAATTGTATTTATAACGGCCAATTTATAAAAAGGTGTCCTTATTTTACTGCAGCCAATAAACACTTGGAAAATTTGTGTTGTACTTGAATAACCTTAGAAAACTAAGACGATTCAGGTTCATTACGAAATTATAAGGGTGTTATGGAAAATCCACTGGGAAATTATGAAATTGCTATCAAAGAACTATAAAAGCTTGGCAAGCTTCCACGGAAATTTTAAAATGGTTGCCTGACAATTTATAAATTATATTAACACTGCGAGTTGGGCCAGTTGGTACTTGTGCATGGTTGTAAATACGCCAAAAAACACAGGGACAGAGAAAGAAGTACACAGGACGAAGCGTAACTTGCAACTGAATCTTACTGAAGGAAACAAATAAAAAGAAGAATTTGAAAATTGTTTGCATGGCAAGGACTACTTCAGATTATTTTACCACTTGTTCATTCAACCTAAACAGTTCCTTTTATGTTAATAATTTTTATCGCACTATGAAAGACATTTTCGGATGTTTATTCTCTGGGTATTTGTATTAGTGTTTTGGGTAATTAATCTTAGATTTCTTTATATTTAGTGAGTGTGACAGTAGTTACTAAAAGTATGGTTTTGGTCAGCTATCCTTCATTGCTTTACATTCTTTTTATAGCCACAATAGTTCTCTTATTATGAACAGAATGGTGTGGATTTTACAATCAGGTATTGATAGCACCACCTAATAGTAACATCAACATTTATGGACCACTAAGAGGGTGACGTTGGGTTGTCGACTTCTGCATTTGTGTGGCATTTAGTGTAGCACTATATGTCACACAAATGCAGAAGTCGACAACAACCCAATGTCACCCTCTTTTAGTGGTCCATAAAGTCTTTAGTATTTACTTTGGCAGTCTATAAAGTCTTCAGGTATTTTATTTTGGCTTTTTATCTGCTTCACTGAGAGTCAAATGCATTTTGTGTCCCATACGAAAAAATTCCGTAGTTGTATATGGTATCAGATTAGAATACCTACTTGATCGCAGTGAAAGCTTCCTCTTCAGAACGTTTTCATTTTCCAAAGGTGTGCCCTTTAGGTTTTTTGTATTCTGTGTTCTCTATCAGATATTTTTCGTTTTGGCTTTCCAACCTTTTTTTTTTTTTTTTTTAATTGCATAACTTTTAGATGTTGGCTAGTTACCCATAGTGCTAATGCATTGTTGCTGCTGGTGTGCTCTGCTGTGAGTTTAGTGAGTGCTGTGATATGGATGAAAAAAATAATCATAATTGAGGATGTGCAATCTCACTGCTGAAACCCATGTTCTGAAGGCATGAGCTCACATTGTTATTAGCACAGGTTAGAAATCTGCCTAGTGCATGAAGCTTGATTTAGAACTGAATATTGCATGTTTACTCACTAGTTCTTGCTTCTATGAGCTAGATCAACATTACTTGGTGATACATTAAATTATAGCATAAATTTTAGTGTAGGTTTCGAAATGGAGGCCCTGCAGCAGAACTGAATTTATAAATAAGCACTCATTTACTTTGTTGAAGTGCCATTGAGGCTGCGATAGAGCATGAAGTCAAAATGTCATAAAAGGTGAGCCAAGAGAAGTGTTTATGTGCTGAAGATAAGGTATCTTTTAGGGTGCTCTAAATTTAATTTGATTTCATCTATTCATGTCCCTCCTGGTTTCAGGTACTATTGTTACAAGTCGCATATACCAACTTTGCCTACTTTTAAAATGACATTGACTCTTTTTGTAACTTTATTAGAACTGTGAGCAGAAACTTTCATTGTACAAGAAGATATACATATCTGAAGGAGAGATTTTTCGAACGGTTACCCATCATTTACTACTGTATTTACTCGCATAACAAATGCACCCCCCACAACGAGTACCAATATTTTTATTTATTTATTTTTCCCCTCGCGTAATGAACGCACCTTCAATTTTCGGCTCTGCGAGTCTTGAATTGCGTCCAACTTAGCTAGCCACCAAGCCCACCAAGCCAATTTTCTTTTGCCACCAAGCAGTCAGGCCAAGTCAAGCCAAGCCAAGCCGCTCTCGTAATGGCTGTAAGTGCGTAGTTACGGAAGTAATCAACTGTGAAACCGAGCGACTTGCACACTTGACGAAGCTTGGGTCGAGGAATTGCCCAGCCCTGGACATCCTGCGCCTATCGGATGCAATGATGTCAACAAACATGACGTTGTCTGTGGCCCGCTTTCGGACAGTGAAATTGTGAAAGTGGTTAGGCCTAAGAACATTCGCATTGCTCTCCGCACTGAGCGAGCTTCGTAGGGCGCTTTTCCTTCGGCAAAAGGCATGCTGAAAGCGCCCTAAAAAGGTTTGCAATTTATGAAGCACGGTTACTGTGGAGTGCCCCCGACCAGCCATGGGTGCACCTCCATCACTGGAGACGTGCCACAGTACCTTGCCATGTCATATTGGCATCTAATATTACATTTGCACGAAGTATGTAAATGCAGAAATTTTACCCCGCATAATGAACTCGCCCCTCCCAAATATGTGTCAATTTTTCGGGAAAAAAAGTGCATTCATTATGCGAGTAAATATGGTAACTGCCCCTTAAAGAACACATGCAAAGGAAAAAAATATTTTTTTTTTTAAACAGCCTGGATGGGAAAATAAAGTCATAAAACAAATTTACAACGAAAAAAACCAATTTTTAGAGCTATATTTCTGGTGCAAAACAAATTTGTCCTTGGTGCCCGCGGGCACCTTGGAAAAGTGGCTGCTATTTATCACGTGGTGCTTCTGCTCTTTTGGAAGATTCCTATGGTCTCTAAAAGTTACTTACCGTATTTTCACGAATATAACGCGACCACGATATAACGCGAGGGCAGGTTTTGATGCCCTCAAGAAGAAAAAAAAAAATATTATTACCATTATAACGCGAGCCGAGGCCGCGTCAATTTCTCGCACTCGGGGGCATAGCAGAAGAGAAAGGTCAATGGAAATAGAAGAAGTATCAGTTTATATTTTGACTGTGCTCATCCTGACTGCTCAGGTCCTTCCATTTACAATCCACTTGGCAACTACGCAGATAAACAGCAGCACCGCACCGCTTGTCTGGTAGTTCCTTTATCTTCCGCGTGAGCTTCTCGGCAGCCCACAATCCAAGCAAGACACGAAGCAGAAGCACCAACACACAAACACCAGACCATTCTGGAGCAAAACTAAAAACTGCGCAGGCAGAAAAAATACTGAACCCGATACACGATCAGACTCCTTGTTCTGGTCCCTCCGCATAAACAAACACCTCATGTTGAACGATTGCGTAAACACGATCGGTGGTCTTGGCTTGGCTTGTGTTGACTTGGCCTGGCTTGGCTTGGCTTGAATTGGCCAGTGCCCGCATTCCCGCGTGTCTCGAGCGCTTAATTTCTGCGGCGTGCGCGCGTTGTACAAACACTGTACAAACACAAGAGCAATAAAAATGCTTTTTTATTTTTTTTATTCGCCCCTTCACGTGGCCCAATAGCTAATAAATTCCCTCCCACACCCCAACTTCTTTTCCCACCCGATCTCCTGCATTGAGCCGGAGGGATGGCTTTCTTCTCTGGCTTTCTCCAGACTCGCGCGCCTTGTGGCTGAACTCGATTCCGAATATAACGCGAGGTGCGTTTTGGAGCACGTAATTCCGAAAAAAAAAAAACTCGCGTTATATTCGTGCAAATACGGTATTCATCTTTGTTTTTTTTCATCACGAAGGTTAATAAGTAACTTTTAGAGCCGTAAAGAAGCTCCTGAAAAAGTGCAAGCATGCGTGATAGACCTGTGCGCCGGTCAGAAATTGACGGCGGCGGTGCGCTAGAGTGTACCTTTCCGGTGGCGGCGGTGGCGGCGGCACGGAGGAACGCACTGAACCGGCGGCGTACCACGCTTGGCATGCGGCGGTGGTGTGACTTTTGCGGCGAAGGCGGCGCAGCATGGCAGTGCACAGGTCTACCAATGGCTCCCGCAGGTGCCAGCTACAAATTCGTTTTGCGCTGTAAATATAGCTTTACATTTTTTTTTTCTTCGTTGTAAATTCGTTTTATGACATCCTTTTTTCTTCTAGCCTGTTTAAAAAGAATATCTTTTTCTTTTCATGTGTCCTTATCACTTTTCTCCAGCTCTTTGACGGGCCACGCCCAACAATTATCATTGGCACTGGAACGTACCAGAAAAGGCAAAGATTTGAGTGCATGACCGTGGGAAATGTTTTGAGCTGGATGGGCTTCTGCACACTTGCAACATTTCCAAGCTGACACCGTGCGACTTCCAAAGCATGGCAAATAGTACGCAAGGGCAGATGGGCATCCAAATTCACTTTGCGAGCCTAGATATTTCTCTCTCCACAATGCTGCATGAAGGTTTGAGCTTGAAAACGGTCGACAACCTATTAGGGGTTACGGACATAATGTCCTTACCTGATGACTATACTCCTTCTGTGCAAGCTTAACAAAAGCCACAAGATCGAGCTTGTTCATTTTGGATGTGCCTACTGAGCAGGCACATTCGTGAGGTAAAAACGTTCTTCAGAGCAAGATGCTCGCGCTTGTAGCTTCGGCTTTGCTGGCACTTAGATGAAGCCGAGTATGATTGCTGTAGTCTTCCGAATTCAGTCTCCCATCCTTGCGCTAACACCCTGCTACGTATCGCTTGGTAGTGTGTACCAAGAGAGAGAGGCATGAACAGATGGCTCACTGTGCTGGATGTTGCGTCTAGGTTTTCTCGGTGGATCGTAGCGTTTGGCACGTTGATTCAGAGAGCTTGTCACTTCTTGCAGTTCCGGTTCCCCACATGGGAGTGACCTTTGCCAACGGCTCGTGCACTTCCCTGGAGAGCGAATCGTCCACTCCCTCGAGCTCTTCCGCGAAGGACGTCGAGCCCGCCATGAGGAATGGCGATGCGGGCATCGACAAGTGCTTCACGCGGGATGGCAGCCTCATGAGCAAGGGTCACGTTAGGTGGGCCTCCTTTTCTTTTTATGCAATGCGGCGCTCAGCTACAGACTTGAGGAAGCGATCTATCACAAAAATTAACGAGCTCGAAACATCTCGCTCGTGACAAACTAGACAGTGTTCGAAACCATGAACTCTTGCGAAACGTGTGGTTGCATGCTGTTTGGATTTTGCATCTCTGTACACGCTTGTTTGAAGCATCTATGTATCATATTTTCCCCAGCATTTGCCATTTCATGCACCTTTCTAGCAACAGTCATAGAACTACCCATTTCTTGATAAGTAGTCATGTAACCAGCTGGTGTATTGGTTTTTGTTAAGAGACCTGGGCATAATTTTTCCTCTACCAATTACCATTTCACTACCCATTCTTTAATTATTGGTCATCTAACCAGCTCAGTTATTGTTTTCTTTTTATCTGGGCAGCTGCCAATAACCATTTTTGACATAACTACTTATTGCCTATACAGCTGTGTTTTTATTATTCTATTTAAGTATGGTACATCTTCTAGGCATGTGCAAATAGTGGATTTTGAGTTTAAAGTGATTAGTAGTTTTAGTCAAATATGTTTTAATCCAATATCAAAAAGTTTCTTCAAGCTTTTCATGATAGTGCCATGCTTTAATGAAAACCCTGCCGAACTCTTCAAGATTGTTCCCAAGCTTCCACTTGCCCATTTGTAAACTACCGTAAAATTCCGAGCAAGCGCCCCCCCCGCACGCAAATCAAAATTACCTGCAAAGTGGGGGGGGGGGGCGCTATCCCGGAACAGCACCAATATTCAAGATGGCGACGACAAAATTTTTCCGCCAGAAAAAGAAAAAAAAAGCGCAGTGCACACAGATTTAATATTTTATTTATCTCTGAGAACATAGACTTTATTAGGCCAAAAATTTGTCACTGCTATGTTAATCACTTTCAACCACCCCAGAGTCGGCCGCAAGAAAAAGTTCGCAGCATTCCGCGATGTTTCCCAACTGCATGCCGTTGGCTATTTTGACAGCCTCTTCAGAAAGAAGCCGGTTGCTAATGGCTCATTCTGCACTTCCTTCGCGCTCCAGGTATTAAAAGAGCGCGTCGTCCACATATTCACTGAACACCGGCGCACCGTTACTTAGCTTTCGTCAAACTTTGGCTTTCCCATAGTTTGACTGTAGCAAATTGTCAAAGTTCTTGTCCCATTCCCGTATCCAGTCGAGCTTGATGTGTCGAGACGTCTGGTTTACGTCTTTCCCGTTTTCACAATGCCATTGGACGACCTCAATTTTCTTTGTCACTGTGTAAGAACGCATAGAAGACCTGACACCCCAAAACAAAGCGACAGTGGCGCGTAGTGACCGGGCTGATCGAGCTGCAAAGTAGGATTGGATTGGATTGGATTCTTGGACTGAACTTCGCAGGCCAGTGTTGCCTGGCGCGGTCAGCGCGGTGCGTGATCCGGGTGCGGAGCGGGGAGGGGGGCGCTTTCCCGGAACGGCGCGGAAATGTGAAATTAGCGGTGAAGTTGGGGGGGGCTCTTGCTCGGGTGGGGGCGCTTGCTCGGAATTTTACGGTAAGTTAATTTTAATCTAACTATATGAACTGTGGCCTTAGAAAGTCTAATGCCCACATTGGAAGGGCAAGTAAACGACACATATGACATAAAACTAAAACGAGAGAGATGCCCAGCTATACCTAATTGAAGGGATTTATAAATATTCTTGTCGAATAAAAAAAAAACGCAAATGATAAATGCAGTTTGTCAGGGCATCTGTGCCTAACATATACTCTTGCACAATACGGAGTTTAGATATATAAAAATTCTCAAAGTTTTCGTTTTTTTTTAAATACACTTGGCACACGTGTGCAACACCCGCAAAAGCGAGCTTCGTGGGTGTTGCTTGTCTACAGTGCACCGGTGCTCGGTAAGAAGCATGCTCAAACGGGAGGAATCCGCCGCAATCAACTCTTTAAAAATATGAATATCGCAGTTCATCTCGAAGCGAATACCGAATAGCGTATTATTAGAAATTGCTATCGGAAAATTTTAATATTTGCACGGTCCTAACATCTTTCTTTTTACAGTGGAGCTGTTAAAGGGGTACGGAAACGAAATTTTAGCGTCAATATTTTTGCATAAATATGGGCTAGGGACAGGCATCACCTCGGAAATATCAATATCGCGCTGTAAAACGCAGGAGAACTAATTTTAAACCTAATTAAACGATTTCAACTTCACATCTGGTGGATGGTGGGAAGTTCTCGTGACATCACTTGTGGCATAGCAGCAGCGCCGCTCTGCGGAAATACGGCGTGCCGGCAGAATTAGCCTAGGCCTGAACGCGTTTGCAAAGCCTTGGCAGAGAAAGCCTAAGCGTAGTTGGCCACAGTGAGCTCGTTCTCGTTGCGGCTCTATGCACGACAACACGCGAGCACGCTTCTGGCACGGCCGGTATTAGTTGCTGCGAGTTGCGAGCCGACGTTAAAAAAGACACGTTTGAACTATACGAGAGTGTCAGCAAGAGCCACGCAAATACCTGTTCACACTCGGAGCGGACGCACGCGTTTGATCGAAGTGCTGGATTCGTTCTGTTTTAGACCGCGTTTCGGTAAGCGCTTCGGGACCGATCTTTCACGATTGCTACTCGATACTGACGTGACACTCGGCAAAGAAAGGTTGGACCGGCATCGCGCAGCTCCAACGAACTGCTATAGCTCGACAGTGACGTAGCGTCGTGTCAGAATAAAAATGGCATACTAATAACAAAGTGTACATACCGTGTTGCGAAGGTAATCCGTATGGCGTTTATTTGAGCTCTAGATCACACAAAACAAGGAGATAGAATCAATGAGAGTCCCTTTTCGACGACAGCGTTCGTCCCCGCTGCCTCGGAAAACAAAGAGATCGAGATGACAAGGGGAAAAGATTGACCTCTGAAATTGAGTTCAGGGATCAAACTATTCATCCGGGAAGGGTTCACAAGGGTCGCGCGGGCATATTTCATTCAGCAGGCCAGCCGGTCGTGGGCAGACGGTCTTGGCCAAGGACCGCCGGAGCAACGGTGCGTCGAGTCGGTGTTGCTGCTAGGCCTACTATATTCTGCCGAGCTCGCTTGGTCGGTGGAATCGTGGCCGTTGTAGCTCTTCTCGGGTGTTTGTGGATCCAGCGGTCTTGTTCGTCGTGGTCTGTTTTAAGTACTTCTTCCTTTTTTCTTGCTGGTTGAAGTCAGGACGCGCGAGAAGAGCACGTAGAAAAAAAAGTCCGTTGGTCGTCGCGACCATGTAACTGACTCCTGAGCGACGCTGTCGGTCATGCGGCTTTGATCGTAAAAAATGCGTAAGACAGCTTCGGAGCTGTCGTAGGACTCTGTCGTAACCTGCGCAAAAGTTACGACAATTTCGTTTCGAGAATACGGGTTTTCTTTCAAATTTGTCGTACGCACTTTTTTCGTCGTAAGTTTGCTTTGAGAATCCGGCCTCCGAGCTGGTTTTGTCAGTGGTGCCGTGGTTGCCGACTTGCCGTGGTGCAGCGTGCGTGCAGCCCTTGCACATCTCAAACGGCCACGTTGTCACAGGTTGATAAATCGTTGACGCGCCACCAAGTGGCAACGCTCGTAACCACAACATTCACGCCGTAGCCTTTCCCGTCTGGCACAAGTGACGTCACGAATGCGCCGAATATCCGAAGACGCATCGGGCTCTCCGATGGCTGATTTTCGAGCACGCGCCCAATCGGGCCCCTCAGGGTGAAAAATATAGCCATCCGTTCAAAATACAATTGCGCGATTATGAATTACGGATATCATTGATCATATTAAACCTATTTCTGACCATAATAGGTGTATTTCAAGTTTCGCTTCAGTATCCCTTTAAGGGCTAGTTTCCCCAGAATCGTGTCCCCCGCAGAGAAATGTCGACACAAAACTCTGGACAGCTACCGCCATCTATGAGCGACGGCGGCAACCAGACAATCGGCTTGCCGGCAACCAGACAATCGGCTTGCCGGCCTTGCTCATAGATGGCGACAACCTTTCCAGCCTTTCCACTCTGGTTTTCACCAGAGTGGAAAGGCTGAATTCTCTAGGCGTCGTCCTAGAAGTCGTCCTAGAAGTCGTCCTTGAGGTCGTCCTAAACGTCATCCTTGAGGTTGTCTGAGAGGTCGTCCTAGAAGTTGTCCTTGAGATCGTCCTAGACAACGTCCTTGATGTCGTTCGAGAGGTTGTCCTCGAGGTCGTCCTAGAAGTCGTCCTTGAGGTCGTCCTAGAAGTTGTCCTTGAGGTCATCCTAGACGTCGTCCCTGAGGTCGTCCTAGACGTCGTCCCTGAGGTCGTCCTAGGCGTCGTCCCCTGAGGTCGTCCTAGGCGTCGTCCTTGAGGTCGTCTAAATGTCGTCCCTGAGGTTGTCCTCGAGGTCGTCTTAGAAGTCGTCCTTGAGGTTGTCCTAGACATCGTCCTTGAGGTCGTCCTAGACGTCGTCCTTAGGCGTCGTCCTTGAGGTCGTCCAAGAAGTCGTCCTTGAGGTCGTCTGACCATAGTACAGCTTCGCTGGTCTTCCTTCTTCACCAGAGTGGAAAGGCCGAAAGTTTTTACAGACCCCCAAATGCCTGATATTGTGACACATGCAGCTTACTAGTATTTGTACTACTCTCGGACCAGGTCTTGGAACGCAGTTTAGCAGTACTATTAACATATACCACTGCTTTGCCTGGCATCTTTTGTACCTTTGTCATTCCAGGTCTCAGTCTCTGCCATTTGCAAGCCACACCGGCGTTGTTCGCTACGACAAGTTTGAGCCTGCAGAAATCAAGGACCTTTTAATCTGTTTCCTCTACATCATCAAGCAGTTGAACGAAGGTTTGTTTCCATTCTCCCCCTCGTCTGTGTTCTTGTTCTCACTGCCACAAGTAACCGACCAAGAATTGTTGCGCAGATCTGCTAATCGGATGGTGGCAGCAATGCAGAGAGTGCGACTTACTAGACTTCTTTCATCTCTTGGAGTAAGTGAATGGTCACATTGCATCATTCTCTAGGCCTAAATGTAAAACTGCTTGGTTTAATCTTTTTCTTTCTTTTTAGGTTGTGTTTGCATCAGTTCAGGTACATGGGAAAGAAGCACATTTTGAGAGGACGGTAAGAAGATTACCCACTAGCGCTTGTGCTCTCGCGTTTCCTCGGGATGCATTGATTGGCCGAAGATTAGGCTTCCTTGTCTCGGTTAACTTTTTCTGCCAAATTCAGAAGAGTTTAACCCTTTCGTGCATTTAAAGATTGCATTTGGGATGCAGGACAGAAATTTGAACGGAAAAAGAGACAAAGACGAAGGGCTCGGTGTATGACCTGTAAGATAGACATATCTCAGCTCAGGAAATGAATGTAGCTAAGATGAGTGTGTTAGCTTTTTAGAAGACAAAAAGTTGATGGATTTAATCAGTTATGACCAAATCTCACTAATATCAAAAGTGAGTTTTGAACTTTTTGAACTTTATTGTTTCCCTCCGGTAGACAGGACAGAGAAAAAAAGCAGACTGTTGTTTTTCTTTTGCTGATATTTTTTTCAAATGCATTCTATGTTATTGAAAAGAAACCAGCAGCATTTTTTCTCGTTTGAGTCTGGAAAACGATATGCGATATGTATTACTATATATGTAACGGATTGGTCTGTTTGGGACGTTATAGCAACCAGCAGGCTGCAAGCTCACAGGCCAAGGCCATGACCCTGCCTGCAAGGACCGCTCCACCGACCTTCACGCAGCGGTGCAACAGCACCTACAGCGAAAACGCTGCCATGGGTGAGTCGCTTATTCTTTCCAGAGGTTAGGAACCAAACGGTGCAAATTTTTTGTTTTTTATTGATACGAACCACCCATTGCACGATTATGTGCAGGACGCTCCTTGGTACAGTGAAATACTGCTTGAACAAACTTCGAGGGACCTCGAGAAAAAGTTTGTGTGAAAGTTCACTCAACTGTATGCACTCGACTCAGTGGTCTTTTGCTGGGGAATTTTACAAAAGTTTGCGCATCTGAATAGTTTGTTGAAGCGGCATATCACTCTACCTGCATCACTGTTCACAAGCTCCATAAGCTTCTGCACTGCATTAGTGCCTCACTGCTGAGACCAGGAGGTGCCTTAGCTGTCAGTCAAGAGGGGTGGATGGTCCCTGAGTTTGAGAAGTTCGGAAAACCCCTCTGCCATAAATTCCGTTTCCCCTTCATGATGTACCGCAATGGACTACTACAAGCCATGTTAGCGCCAATCCAGCTCTCCACACGTGCCACCCGACTTCACGTTCTGCCCGTCGCTCCACCCAATATAAAGGTCACATGAGTGGCTCCGATGGTACATAGCGTTTGTTGTGGCCCATCGTAAGGTGAAACAGACTAGCATAGAGCAGTGGATCTCAACCCCTGATGTTTCGGGGCACTCCTTTTGGGTCGGCAGAAGTGATGGGGGACCCCATCCACCATAGAGTTAAATGAAGAAAACTAAATGCACACAAAGTAAGTTTGGATCTCTGAAACGAAGAACAACCAACCCTGCTCACTCGGCATGTATGGTTTGGTCTATTTAGCTTTGTGGGACAGCCAGCATCAATAAACAAAAGTTTTATTGCTCAGCTTGACTGACAATCGAGGGCTTTGGGGACCCTAAGAAGACCTTCGGAGACTCCAAAGGGTCCGCGGTCTCCATTTAAGAACCACTGCCATAGAGTGATGGTGGAACGTGCCGCATCTGTCTGCTTTGGGGCTGCTGCAGAGAATGGCGTGGACGGGGTGGACGGAGACAGCTTCTACCGTGCCTTGCTGGAGGCCAACATGGCCACGGAGGTGGGCCTCATCGCGCTGGACGTGCTTGGCCTGTACTGCGGCCGCTTCAAGGACGCGCTGCTCTTCAACGACGGCGACAACCCTGTCATGCGCCGGCTCTTTGACATCTACCTCTCCTTCCTCGAGGTGGGCCAGTCCGAGAACCTCCTGCGCCACCTCTTTGCCGCCCTGCGGGCGTTCATCAACAAGGTTGGTGCATGCGCTCACTGAAATCGTAAGCTCCACAACCGAGGGTGGTGACAGTAGCGCCGTTGTCGTTTCCAGTTTCCTGTGGCCCTGTTTCAAGGAAACGCCTTCCTCTGTGGCAAGCTGTGTTTTGAGGTAGGTTTTAACGCAGAATGTGTTTAATGACTGGGATCCCCAAGAAAAGTGGGATGGAACGCCACAGAAACCGTTACGAAACACGTAACACATACATACTTCAGAGGACAATGTGTACTAAAGAGCGGTAAATTGAGAAGAAAGGTCAAAATTCTAAATGAGCCCGAATGCAAATTGAACCCACGACCCCACGATTGCGAGCTCGACATTCTTCCGCTGCAGAAATTAGTGGATAAATGCAAAGCTAGCTGGCTGTGTCTCTACCACAATGGTCTTTACTAACTGTTTGAATGCAAACACCAATCGCTGGACGCCAGTGCGTTACGGCGTTCGGCGGTCCCATTCTAACAGTTTATGGGAAGAAACACGAAATTCAAGATGTGCCAACCATCGCATAAAAAAAAAAAAAAAACGGGGTTTGGAATAAAATATCATGGTATAGACCATTCCATTTAGCGCTCTCAGGGCAGCGTTATTTTGTAAGACCGCAGTGCCCTCTCCACACATCCGGGAAGTTCAGCAGGTTCGGCGGGGTAAAACGAGAGAGAGGGCACGCGCCCGACTCTGCTAGCAGACGACAAACCGGGAGGTTGCCGGGCTCCATCTTTGGGCTGTACCAGCAGGCTGTACCGAACATCGAACTCTTGCTCGTGGCTGTTGTTATGAAGTGGTTCGCATTCTTAGAATATTTATGGCTAGTCCAAAATCAGCCTTTAGCACTCTGTCGTTTTATTTCAGTAAATGATCAACTAGCGTATCTTTGTTCCGTTCAATAGCAGATACAGTCAGCCGGCAACTCAACCACTGCGTGTATTGCGCCAGGAGAGCATGTTTTTATTTATCATTCCAGACTTTTACTCATTGCCGCTAAAGGCCTACACCAGTACGAACTTCGTATAGTAAAATAGCTACAGCAACCCGATTTAGTTTTCGCCGGAGCGACCGGCCACTCTGACACAGTTTTTCCTTTTTTTTATTTGCACGCAGGTAAAATTGCAATTAGACTTGGTTAGTTTTGTCATTGAGCATAGCGTTATACGATAACTTGAATATCAAAATCCGTGCATCTGCACTTGAAATTTCCAAAATGACGCGATTTTAAACCAGAGTTTGAATGCTAGCCAGATGTTAGGTACAGCCCACTCGGCGGAGCAGACGACGCGCGGAGTGAGAGGGAGAGGACATTTTTTCTCCCTTCGCTCCTCCTAGTGGAACGATCTATAGCCAAAGGAAAAAGACTCCAATGTCAACCACAAATCCCAAAGAATACCTTGAAAACACATTCTGTGTACTAGTATACTGACTTTGTTTGTGGGACTGGGATCCAGCTAAATCAAGAACTTTTGTTTCTTTTTTTTTTCAAATTCAGCATACCTTTTTTCTTTTTATCTTGTTGACATATGTTGACCATGATACGAATGTTTGGATTGTTATGCAACTTTCAGCTACCATCTCTGGCGGACGTAGCATTGCAAGAAGGCTTGTTAAGTTAGTTTAGCGCTAATTTTCTGCTCATAGTGCACATACAATAAGGTATCAAGTAAGAATGACAGGTTACAGTAAAAAGTGGTCTTGGGCCATTAATATAAGGCAAGTTAAAAAAAAAAAAAAGAATGATGGCTGAGGTCGTAGATTGCGAACCTTAATTCCTCGGGGGTGCAATTTCAAAATCAACCTGCTCATAAGAAGCTTTGGCATTCCCCTCTTAAAATATTTGCTTCTCTAAAATTTAGCCCCCAGAAAAACCTTCCAACTCGTGTATCTTATTATCAAAAATCTGTTTTCTTTTCATCCACACAAATCAACCATTGCACAATGAATCTTGGCATGCAGCTTCTTCGTTGCTGCAACTCGAAACTATCAACTGTTCGGAGTGAGGCATGCGCTCTGCTCTACCTGTTGATGCGGAGCAACTTTGAGTTCACCGGACGGAAAGCACTGACAAGAGTGCACCTACAGGTGGGTGCACGCATCGCGGACTTCGCAACTTCTAGTGGGAGCTTGCTGGTGCGACCGTGCTCACTGCCGTTCTGCCTTTGTCTCTCCACAGTTGATAGTTTCCGTGTCGAGACTGCTCGGCGAAGTGATCGGTTTGAACACGGCGAGATTCCAAGAGAGTCTGTCGATCATCAACAACTATGCGTCTGGGGACAAGGCGATGCAGAGATCAGGTTTGTTCATTTCGTTGCTACCTCGGTGCTCCACTGATTGAGCAAAATAATTGCCAGCGCTCGCTCGGTGCAGGGATGTTTGCTTCGGGTTCTTTGGCAGGAATTGTCATACGGAATTGTTTCGTTGTTTGCAGCTTGGTGGTTTCAGGATATGAGGATAATAAATTAACAGCTTTTGGTAGGGTGACCTTTGCAGGTTAACTTGACGAAGTAGTAATGGAGAGATACGATGTTCAAGTGCCCTTGTTTTTGTAGCTCAGTTGTTGAAAGAGTAACAAAATAAATAGATTGTAGAGGGTTCATTAGCCTTAAAATTGGCCCCCACTTCTTAATCTAGTTTTATGCATCCTTTCACACATGCTTCAAATTTCGTAGCTAGAAAAAAAAAAAAAAATTTGCGTCCATTCAATTAGTATTTTTTCCTCGAGGTCAAAAGAAAGCGTGACTTGACAAATCATTCCTCTTCCACTCGCAGTGGTTTTGTTTAGCATGGAGGACCCACATTAATGGCTGGCAATTTTCGGGCCTCGCTTTGGGTGCCCGACTTAGCAGTGGGGGCACAATTATTGGTTGGTGAACTTGCCTCGTAAAAAGACAGTTTTCAAAATTCAGTGTCATCTGGTGGCTAAAAAGCAGTTTCACCTTCAAGAAACTATTGCCGGTCATGAAAGTATTCCATTGAGCACCGTCATTTGCACGTCAGTGGCAGATGAAAATTGGTTCTTTGATAACCTCATAATTCTTTCTTTATTCTTTCTTGACATAACAACTGACCAGTACAAAGCAGCGACTCATGCATTGAATACATTTCTGCCATGAAAAGGCTTTAAGTTTTTAAATACCCATCAAAACCCACTTCTGCAGTCATATTATCCAATTTCAAGGGAGAATAAAGTCATAACTTCTAGTGTTGTGCAGATATTCAAATTTTCGAATAGTAGTTTAGAATAATATACTACAGTAAACTTTCGTTAATTGAACCTCGACGGGACTTCGAAATTTGGTTGAATTATCCGAATGATCAAATTAAAAAAAAAAAGACAGAAAAACGGTTAAAATTAAACTTCCTTTTATTGTCCACAGTACTCACGGTTGGTATGCTGTCGTCTGCGCTTAAAACGCTGCTCCGGAGAACAGCGTAACTAAACCTCTCAACACCAAAAAATCGCACACTACAAAAAAAAAAAAAGAAAAAAGTAATTTTACGAGCCGACTTTGACGCTAGGCAGCCAGACTGCCGGCGACAGAGAAAAATAACAAAAAAAAAAAGGAAAAGAGAACTCGCGCTTTCCGGCGCTCAAGATGGACCGCACACGATGCTACAGAAAAGCGCACTGCGCTTTGAGAGCACGCGCACGCCCTGTCTCCGCGCCCGACCACGTGCTATGTTCTCCGCGCTACTCCACGCCAGATTGGTTGCGCTGGCTCGTGTCATTGTGTCATTCGTTACGGTCTATCTCAACGGCGTAGACGAGCAGGCGCATATTTGCGCACGTTCAGCTTTGCAGCAAAGGGCCCGTGTTTCGCCATACGTTGGTGGTTTTTCTGCTGTGGTGCCGTGCAACTTGAGCCCGCGCGCATTCGCTCGGGACGAGTTATCCGATGCGGAGTCTTCCCGAGTTCAAACTATCAAACTTTTCCTCCCATAGAAATGTATGGGCGCTCGCCAGGACTTTTGAACACGATTGAATGAAACGAAAAGTTGAATTAACCGAGGTCGAACTAACGAAAGTTTACTGTATTTAATATTTGCTTTGAGGTGACTTTCAATATTCATACTTTTCTAAGTGTTGATTGCGGCATGTTAGTCTCATTGAATGCGCGCTTCTCGCCGAGCTCCGGTCCACAGCGGGAAAGCAATACACGCGGAGCTCACGGGCTCTGCGGGTATTGTTTCCCCCCAGTGCGCATGTGCTCAATGTGGAATGCAATCAATGGGGCTAGCCTGCTGCAATTACGCGGGAGTATGTTAGGCAGCGATGTCTTGACAGCCCGCATTGATCATTCATGCTTGTTTTCTCTTGTTGTTATCTAATTTGAAATGGAAGAATATTTGCACGTAGCAAGCAGATTTTTAAATCCCCTCGGTTAGAATAACTGTGACTAATGTGTCGTTTACATGACACAGTTCATGTAATACAGTTATATTAAAATAACCGAGCTGAGAAGTGGGCAAGTGGAAGGTTGAAAATAGCTTTCACAAGTTCAACTGAACTTTTGTTTAAAGGGCAACTCTGAACAAATTTTGAAGTTGAGAAAACAACACAGTCCTACGTTGTATCATCTGAAAAGCCTACATGTAAAATATTACGATGCAATTCCGCCCTGAAGTTTATTAAACCAGCCAACATAGTCGAAGCGGCCCCATGGTCATTAAAATCCACCCAATCTAGCTAGCGATGCACGGAGCGGCACAGTCAACGTTGCTGTGTGAACTCAGCCAACACTGCGCGGAACATCAACAACTGGAAGAATTGTTTTGTTTGTTTCTTACTTTTTGAAGCGCCGAGCGCGAGGGCGAGAGAGAGTTACACCATCTGCCGCTTTCGTTGATGACATAGCCGACGTCTCCGGACCATGTGATGTCCAGTAGTTGACGAGCAGGACCAATGTTGCCTGCCGCTTGTTGATCACTTTCGCAACTTCACAATGCAGCCATTACGTGATCGGCTTTCCTTGGCTTGGCTTGACTTGGCCTGGCCGCTTGGCGGCAAAAGAAAATTGGTGGGCTTGGTGGCTAGCTGGCTAGCTAAGTTGAAGCAGTTCAAGACTCGCGGAGCCGAAAATTAGAAGTGCGTTCATTACCCGTGAAGAAAAAAAAAAGTCCAAATATTGATGGCCGTTGTGGGGGGTGCGTCCATTATGCAAGTGCATTCATTATGCGAGTAACTACAATATTTGCTTCGAATTCGCTTTGAAGTAAAAATCCACTGTTCCCACCTCACTTGTAATTTGAATATTAAAATAAATCGCTCCTATGAGACGATGGCCGGGAATGAAAAGAAAAGCGTATTACCGTATTTACTCGCACAATGAACGCACTCGCGTAATGAACGCACGCCCCAAGTCGGCTCTCAAAATTTCGACTTTTTTTTTCACTCGCGTATTAAACGCATCCCCAACTCGGACGTCAAAATTTTGACCCCCTCCCCCCACGCGCGCGAAATGAACGCAATTTTCTATCCTGGAGCGGCGAGGTCACGAATGCATGGGCAGCGTGGGCGAACAAAACGCCTTGCAAAAGGCGTTAAAAAATAAAAAAGATCCAACGGAAGCGAGAAAAAAAACATGAAGAGAAGCTTTTTTTTTTTGCACAGCGCAGTCTGGACTTTGGGTCGCGCGGTGTGCGCAAGGAGATCAGAAAGAGAAGGCGGAGAAGCCCTCGCCTAAGCAAAGCGAGACGAAACAACTTAAGAAAGGCGGCAAAAAAAAAAAAAAAAACAATCCACGGAATCAAGAGAAAAAAAAAGGAGCTTTTTTTTTTTTCTTTTTTTGCACAGCGCAGTTTCGTTTCGGGGTCGCACGTCGCGCGCCGCCCGCAAGGAGATAAGGAAGAAAAGCGGAGAAGCCCTCGCCTAAGCAAAGCGCACATAATGAAGGCATCCTGCCCTCGCCTCCTCCTTGCACTTTGGAAAGAGAAGCGAGAAGCCCTCGAAATGAACACACTTTTCTATCCTGGTGCAGCGGTGTCGCGAATGCATGGGCAGCGTGGGCAAACAAAACAACTTGCGAAAGGCGGGAAAAAAAAAAAAAAAAAAAGGAAGCAAGAAAAAAGAACCATGGAGAGGAGCTTTTTTTTTTTTTTTTTGCGCATCCCAGTTTGGTTTTGGAATTGCGCGCGCCACGCTCAAAGAGATAAGAAGTTACATCGATTTTTCGGGATAAAAGGTCCGTTCATTATGCAAGTAAATACGGACACAAAAATTTTACTTTGCGTAATGAACGCTCCCCCCCCCCCCGCCTCCAACTTTGCATCGATTTTCCGAAAAAAAAGTATTCATTCTGCCAGTAAATACGGTATACCGAATAACGTATTATACAAGATCATATCAATGAGATTTCACTGTATATCCTCCACTTGGTAGTCTGTTCAACTTCTTCCTTCATCCACCTCAAGAAGGCTGCCATTTAGTTTGGCACAGATGCGATATACCGAGATGATGATAGTGATCGAAGCAGCCAAACTGAATTTTGAAAAGGATCCACATTTCAAGTGGAAACACAAATTGTTGTTTTCTTGGTGGCTCCTCGCCTCGCAGAGTTCCCGAAAGAGGTCAAGGACCTGACCAAGAAGATCCGCACGGTGCTGATGGCCACCACGCAGATGCGGGAGCACGAGAACGACCCCGAGATGCTGGTGGATCTTCAGCACAGCCTGGCCAACAGCTACTCGGCCACACCGGCCCTGCGCAAGACCTGGCTCGAGAGCATGGCCACCTACCACCTCAAGAACAGGGACTTCACCGAGGTGGGGGCCTCTTAAAGGCTTGTTCAGACTTTTGCATTTGCTTAGGGCCGAGTTCTGGCGATCTCTTACGACTAGGGAACATGCTGGCACGCTGGCACTATCTATGAGGTGACCCTGGAACAGTATTTCACTAGAGCGAAGGTTTTGCGGTATTTGCGAGATCAAATGTGCATACTATCTATGAGGAATGGTCGTCTTTAATGTTGTCAGATGTTTTTTGATCCAAGAAAGAAAAAGTTGATGCGCTGAAAAAATGGGAAATATATGTAAAATGGTTCCAGGGCTACCTGATAGTGGAGCCAGTGTGTAAGAGATCTTGAAAGGTTTTAAGGCACTCGGTTGTAAGCAGTCGCAAGTTTGGGAATCAGCCTTAAAAGGTTTCGTAATTTGACATTCTAAAATCTACTTGTGTCCGGTGTCGCTCGGTTAGTGAGTAGCATGGATCTACTCGAGTAAGATTTCGAATGCAGCCCATTCATAGCTAATATTGCGGGCTGGATGGGCGGATGGATGCAACCGGCTGATCCCTTTTGATCGGGTGGCGGCTTGTGCCACCTATCCAGGGTTTTTATATCGGCAGTTAACCTCTGCCTAATATACAAAGTATTTAAATTGCCTCCAAAATCTCAATTTTAACAATCACCATCTATTGGCAAAGAGCTGGAACCTTAGGGGAACACTGTGTCCAGTTCTGCATGTATACATGCTATCCTAACTGGAAAGGATACATTGCCAAGTGGCAAGTGGAAGGAATGAATGTGCAACTGAAGGTTGGTGCTCAGTCTTCTCTCCACAGGCTCATTACCAGCTTGTGCGGTAAATTGGTGCCATATTTGTGTCAACACTGTCACTTTCTACTTAACCTTAGTGTCAGTTTTATGACATCTTGTGCTATAGCGAACTGTAAGAAACAGCTGGTGTATAGACCATCTTTTACATTTGCACGTATTATGCCTTTGTCACGCAGGCGGCGCAGTGCTATATCCATGTTGCTGCTCTGGAAGCCGAGTACCTCAAGCACAAAGGTAAGCATTGTCTTTTTGCGTGGGGGTGTCTATGCAGAGGTTTGGTTGAATCTCTTTTTGTTTCCCCTAAGGCGTGTTTGTGGAGGGCTGCAAGGCGTTCAAGAACAGCTCCCCGAACGTGGTGAGGGACGAGTCCAACCTGAAGGACGACACGGGCACCCACGACTTCCAATACACCGAGGACACCCTCGTGGAACGGCTGGAGCAGTGTGCAGACACCCTCCACCAGGCAAGGCTCCCCTGTCTCCATTTTAATACCCTTTCTATTTGCCTGGTACTATACTTCGTTCATCTCCAGAAGCTGACAGGGTCGTGGGCGCTACGCTCTCTCCGGAAAAATCAATTTTTCCTATTTTGTTCAGATCCAGCGTAGTGTACCAGTGATTTGGAGCTACGATTGGATTTAAAACAAATAAAAGACACGGCAAAATATAATATACCTCAATTAGGTTACTTCTTAAGAGGTCCTCAGTTGGACGACTTTTGTGGTTGAGGCACCCCGAGTTTATTGCTCAACACTTTCGTTGCGCGTTTCTGTCGACCGCAGGCGGAACGGTACGAGGCAATGGCGGAGATGTACCGGCTGATTGTGCCCATCTACGAGCGTCGGCGCAACTACGAGGCCCTCGCCAAGTGCTACAAGACCCTGCACCAGGCTTACAACAAGATCCTGGAGGTGAATCGGACGGGCAAGCGGTTGCTCGGCAAGTACTACCGCGTCGCCTTTTTCGGACAGGTGGGTGAATCTCAAAATTTTTTTTAATTACCGTCACTTCAGGCATCTAGGAATGGGTCATAAGTAGGGTTCCGTGTTTTTGGTATTTACACTAGTTTAGACTTCAGGTTTAATGTTAAACACCACTTTTTACAAAAGTCTACTGCCCTGGAGTGGTACGGTAGAATGTAATGTCTGATATAGGAAACATATGGATATACAGTAGACTCTCGGTAATTCGAAGCTCACAGGGACAGCAAAATGCTTCGAATTATGGGAACTTCGAATTAAAAAAGCACATATAAAACTGAGTTTATTTTATTCAGTACTCACTTAGGAGAAGAACTGGTCGATCTTAGATTGTTTTCGCTGACGCATCCGCGCCACCGTCACTCGGCTCTGCAAGTTACGTATGCATCGTAAGGCGTCTTCGGCATTCTTTTCGCCCGAGAAAAAACGTTCTACGACGCCCAATGCAGTTTCCGCATCAGCGGCACTCGGCGCGGGAATCGACGGCGGCGAGAGTTCCTCGTCGTCAGAGTCATCGTCACTTCCTTGCACCACCACACCAGGCCTAACCACTTTAATTATTTCGGCGTCCCAAAGCGGACCAGAGACCTCGACGTGCTTGTCAACATCGACATACTCATCAAACGGAACATCTCCAAGGGCTTCCCTCAGTTCACTATCTGCGGGTACCTCTTCTGGCCCAGCTTCGTCGGCGACGGCAGTTTGTGGCTTCGTGCTTCCTTGATCCACAATTAGAGTGCCGCTTCAACATCTGGATGCGCACCAGTGCGCATTCTTTTACGTGAAGCTTGAAACTTCTCTTGCTCGTACGCATTCATTATTGAATGCTTGTTCTTCAAGTATGTTGAGAGCGTACTCGGCTTGATACCGTATTTCTGGGCGATGTTCTGCTTTGACGACGCACTCTCTTCGACTTCTTGCAGCACCTTAACTTTGGTAACGAGGTCCAGTGCACGGTACTTACTCCGTTGAGCCATCGTGATACCAAAGCAGCGCGATGGAGCGATTGTTGGGCTGTGCGAAAGCACGTACAAACGAGCCAACACACTTTCGGATCTTCGTTGTCAAAACTCCCGCTCGTGCCGTTCCGCGGTTCCACCGTCCCGCCGAACGCAACCCAACCTTCTCGCCACCTATCTTCCTCTCTCCTCTCGAGGGGAGAGTGCAGAGTGGGAGAGCAGAGCCCATAGCAAATAAGCAAACAGCCTCGCGCGCAAGGCTGTTTGTTTGCTTCCTCGCCGCCGAGCTGGCCGAGCCGCAGCGCACCGTGGCGCCGTCCCACATTGCATCAGATTGTATCATCCCTAGTGCGGCGACGCCAGTGACGCGGCCGCGGGTCGTGGCGTTGCGTATTCGCGCTTGGCGCTTGGCATTTGTTTTTTTCGCTCCCGGGGTTTCCGGATTTTAGGCGCAGACAAAAAATCCTTCGAATTAACCAGCTCCCAACATTTAGCCTTCGAATTACCGCGTGTTTTTCCTCATAGCATTGCACATACGATTGCCGGGACCAGGCCCATGCTTCGAACTAACCGAAAATTTGAATTATGCGACTTTGAATTACCGAGAGTCGACTGTAGTGAGGTAAAGCTGAAGTATGCTTATAATACTGCTAGAAGTATTTGTGGTGTAACAATATACAGTCGCCGACCGATTATTCGGACTTCGCGGGGACCGAAAAAACGTCCGAATAATAGAGCAGTCCGAAAAATCGGCAGATTGAAAAACTTGCCTTTATTACTTCCAAGTGGGCTTAAAAAAGCCGTAAATGGTGCCTCGTTTTAGGTTACACCTCCGTTTCCGTTCGGCAACTTTCTGTTAGCTTGAGAATCGCTGCCTTCTTTTCTAGCGTTATGGTCGAGTACTTTCTGCGCTTAACGACACATCGCGGTGGCAGAACAACAGATGGGGCTATGACGTCCAAGCCAGCGTTGTCCGAACAAGATGAGAGGCGCAAATCCACGAGCGCAAAATGGCGACTGGCGACGCGAAGGAACGGAAAAACAAAGCAAAACGATAATGATGATGATGATGACGTGCAGCTAAATAGAAAAAAGGGCTAGCATAGCGTCACCTAGCGGTAAAACTCAAGAGTACTCAAGTAGCGCTGCCAAGCCAAGCCAATCCATTTGCAGCCAACATAAAATTCAAAATGGCTGCTTCTCAATGGTGTTTTTCGTCGATCGCTCGCGACGATTTTGTGCGAATAATCAAACTTTCGGACTTCAAGCTGTCCGAAACATTGGTCGTGAATATACACTATTTCTATGGGGTAAGTCACGGTTCCGCCTTTAGGTCCGAAATATCGAACAAGTCTGAATTATCGGAGTCCGAAAAATCGGTCGGCGACTGTACCAAAGATTTTTTTAAAAGAAAAAACACGGTCTTCACTACAGGGGGTTTCTACCCTAATCACGAAATATGGTTTCTGCCCATGACATTACGGTCTCGAAATATTTCTGTCGTGCATTTGCGAGCAAACCAGCCTCCATCTTTTTTTTTTTTTCCAGTTTTTGCTCTGTGTATGAAGCTTGATGTTCCAAATTAAGAACCTTGGTTGTCTCTTGTCTTCTCTGTCAGGCATACTTTGGCGAGGATTCTGGGAAGGAGTACATCTACAAAGAGCCCAAGGTGACGTCGCTGCCGGAGATCTCTGAGCGCCTCCACCGCATGTTCTGCGAGAAGTTTGGCAAGGAATCGGTCAAGATCATCATGGACTCAAACCAGGTACTTCAACCATGCTTTCTTTTTCCGAGAGTAACCCAGTTTGGCAAGTGGAAAATACATAAAAGTCACAATAAGACCTTCAAGCAGTCATTTGTTTTGAGGCTTACTCTTTTACTCCTTTTAAATTATGCTTTGCATTCCAGCTAATTCACGGCCCTCATACTAATAAATGTATTTCATTGTTTTGTAGCTAGATGGAAGCTTTAAAACCATTCTTCCAAAATATGACCAACACATGTGAGGCCTTCGTATCATGTAGAATCACTTTCTCACGGCTTCACATTACATGCTGAAGCCCGGATTTTCAGTACAGTAGACTCATTAATTTAAACTCCAGGAAGACGTGAATTTTGTTTGAATTATCAGATACTCATCTAAATATGATGTGAGATAAAATTGTGATTTGCTTTATTGATGGCTTCACCTACAAAGCAGACGTTTGATGATTTCCTCTACACAGGCCTACTAATCATAAGCAGACGCCACACATGTATGAGTTAACTTTATTCATCCCTCAAAAATGTTGTCTATTGTGGACTGTTTAGACAGCACTTGACACCTCTAAACAAAATTAAGTTTGTTCATCTAGGAAAAAGGTTGTCTATTGGGGACTATACACCAACTCATGTTTACAAACAAACCGGAGCGCCCCTAGCGGACGCCACCGGCGCCGCGCATGCGCGGTGGATGGTGGGCAAGAAGCCCGCCGTCGCCCATAAACCAACCATTGAATTGCATTGTTGTCGGCGTCGGTGGGAGTCCCCGTGCTCTTTTTCGCGTCGGAATTGTTGATTCTACGTCCTCCTTACAATGTCTAACTACTTGAGCGGCTTCAGCAAAATTAACGAGGTAAAACTTTGCGTGAATAATGTGACGTGCGGCGATTCATTTCACGTGGACGCCGCAGGATGGGCGCTAAAGCCTGACTCCCACGATGAGATTCTGCTCGCTATTTTCAGTCGTGACGTCGCTCGGGCTGCAAAAGCGTTGACCGTAGCTGAGGTGGTGGACGTTGATACTGAAAACCGCAAGTAGAATTGGGCATTACAAGTTGGTGATGGCCACTGGTAGCAGTGATCAACATCTTCTTGTATCTACTGTTTACACTTAGCCTACTACCCCAACCAACTTTCAAAAGTGTTTTGAGGCCTGCACTTAGTTCTTATCGCAATTACCAAGTCAACGTTTGGTTTTTGGGCCACTGTCGTTTTAACGAGCTGACGACAAAAAGCGGACAAGTTTGAAAGAGCAGATGACAGTTCGAACGCATGCGCAATGGAGTACGAGCAAGAAGCATCGCGTCCCGCTTCAACAAACCATTGGGATGTCACGTTGTCGGCATCTGTGTGAGTCTGCATACTCTTTTTCGCATTGGAATTGTCGATTCTACGTCCTCATAGCAATGTCTTACCACTTTAATCGCCTGAGCGAAATTATCAAGGCTCGTTACGCCGGTAAACTTTGCGTGAATAATTTGACGTGCGGCGATTCATTCGCATGAACGCCGCAGAATGGACGCCAAAACCAGGATGAGATTGTTCTAGCTATTTTCGGTCGCGACGGCGCTCGTGCTGCAAAAGTGTAGAAGGTAGCGGCGATGATCGACGTCGATACTGAAAATCGGAAGCGGGAACAGACCAAGCGTAACAAGTCGGTGATGGCCACTGGTACCAATGATCAACATCTTGTATCTACTGTTTACACCGAGCCTACTTAAGTCTTTTGAGACCTGCTATTACTTCTTATTGCAATCACCCGGTCAAAGTTTGGTCTACTGGCCGCTTTTGTTTGAACAAGCAGACGACAAAAAGCAGACAAGTTTGAAAGAGCAGACGAAAGTTCGAACGATCAGGCGGCCGTGTGAATTTGAAGACGCACTGAACCCGTGGGTGGTCCGGGCAACTTGGCGGTTTTCTCTCGTTCATGTTGGAACAAAGCAAGCACATCTGGCGACCACAAAGTGTTGCCCGCACAAGCGATCGTAGTTCGACAGCGTCTGGTTTGCCCTTTTCACGCTACTATTCACGTTCTCGGACGAACGGAGGGGGCAGCAACACGTGAAAACTGATCTTCAAACCTTTCCAGACTCTCTTGGTACAGCCCCCGTCGCAGCAGTTTGACGAGAAGGCAGGTTTTCGTCTGTTTTCTTCCAAAGGAACACAGGAATGTATGTCTCGCACGGCGACTTCTGCCCACCACCCCAGACCGGAAGTGCGCCCGACGCGCCACCACCGCGGCGTGACGTAGGAGAGTTGAGTTTGTGTATAGCACACTTCCTACCGAGCACCGGTGCACTGCGGAGAAGCAACACCCGTAAAAGTGAGCTTTGCAGGTGTTGCTTCTCCGCAATGAACCGGTGCTTGGTAAGAAAGAAGCGCGCTCAACGGGGCCGCAAGAGCAAAAACTAAGGATTACACAAAAACGCTGTTCGAAATTAGTGGCTTTTAAATACGTTAAAAACATAGCGGCCCAACCAAAATTTTGAAATTTGTTTGAATAAGCCAGGAGTATGAAATGTCAGAGTTTGAATTATTGCGAGCCTGCTGTATGTTTGCCACAAAGCATTCATACTTGTACTAACTCACCATTGACGTTATCACGAAACCTGACCATGTCAATTCATGTTGTACACTCCTATGTTCAACCCCACTAATAACCCTAGTAAAATAAGGACTTGCAAAACTCTCCGCTAGTCTTTCTACCCTAATGCACAGTAATACTGGTACACGTGTATTACATAGATGTATAGTATGGTATTACAATGCCGGCTTGGTTCAGGTATGTTGAGATCCTTATGGTACAGTTATAATACGGGTGTTGTACAATGTTTGTGATTCCAAGCAGAATATGAGATTCGTAGCTACATACTACCATATTGTTGCACCTTGACTTCGAAGTCTGTTCTCGCACATGACCCGCGGCTTCTCGCCAGGTGAACCCCGACGACCTGGACCCCAAGTACGCCTACGTCCAGGTGACGCATGTGGTGCCCTACTTCACGGAGATGGAGTTTGTGCAGCGGCAGACAGAGTTTGAGCGCCACAACAACATCAGCGAGTTCATGTTTGAGACCCCCTTCACCCTGGACGGAACCAAGGCCAGGGGCTCGCCCGACGAGCAGTGCAAGCGACGCACCATCCTCACCAGTGAGTGTGTGCCCCTTGCTGCCGCTGGCACTTGCACGCGCAGACCAGGTGGAGATGCACCGTGACGGGCGGTGCATCGTTGGCACTAATGGTAGCATGCCTGCCTACAGCAATTGCTGAATGTTGATTTTTGTGGTATCGACAGCCAAATTCATGCAACTCTGGATATTGAAATTCAGGGACAGTTTCTGAATTCTGTAGGGTTGTACAGTTGAAGCTCGTTAATTCGACTCCCGTTATTTCGATCATCGCGTTAATTCGATCCTTCCGTTTAGCACCGTCAGAAATGCACAGGCTTCAATAGGCAGAAAACCCCGGTATTTCGATCTGATAAATATCCCCAACCCGATAATTCGTCCCGGGAGCCAGCATCTTCGTAACCGGGAAATATTTTTTAAGCTAACACTATAAGTTTAAAGGTTAAAACGGCGCCTCAGAACACAACACGCGTCCCTACCCATATTGGCAAACAGCCGTTGCAGCGAGCCTGCGCCTGATTGCGACACCTCCACAGACGCGCGATGCCCGTCGGCACCCCCGGCGCCTCGAGCCGGGGCGCGCTCCGCGAAAGAGTGCCCGCGCAGACAGGCGCCCTTTCGCCGGCGCCTCGCGCCGGAGAAAGGGCCGATTTGATTAGTCGAGATAAGACCCAGTCAGAGCGCACCGGCCCGATCACGTGGGGAGGCGCGCGGAAGGAGACGGGAGCAACGAGAGGGAAATGAGTGAGCGATGAAGTGAGAAAGAACGTCGGGAGGATGGAGAAGGAGACTGGAGAAAAATGAGCGAGCGATGAAGAGGGACCGTGCTGTCACGCGGTTTCTGGTTTCTGTTCTTTGGAGTGCGCGGCGTTTAACGCTCATACCGGAAAATGTCGAAAGAAAAGCGAGGAAAGTACTCTTCGAATGATTTAAAAACAAAAGTTCACATACTCAACGAACTTAGGGAGGGAAAATTGTCCAGAAAAGAAATTGCCGAAAAGTATGACCTCAAGAAAAGCATGCTTGCTACCTACATTAGGAATGAAGCAGCAATCGTGAAAGCTTTTGAAGAAGAGCAATTTGTGAATTCAAGAAAACGCCTTCGCAGTGCAGCCCATCCAGAACTCGAAGAAGCCGTTTACAAATGGGTGACAGAAGTAAGAACGCAGACATGATTCGCGCAAAGGCTCAACAGTTCAGCGAACGTTTGGGCATCGAGGGATTCCGTGCTTCCGAGGGATGGCTCGCAAGATTCAGGGAGAGGCACTCTCTTATTTTTAAGCACGTGTGTGGTGAAAGAGCCGATGTGGATGAAGATTTGTGTGAAAACTGGAAGACGTCGGAGCTCGCACGTATTCTTGCGGAGTATGCGCCCGAGGACATATTCAATTGCGACGAAACGGCGTTGTTTTTCAAAGCTCTCCCCGACAAAACGATAACGTTCAAAGGGGATCCTTGCACTGGGGGAAAACGCAGTAAAGAGCGGGTGACCGTGCTCGTGGCAGCCAACATGACAGGCACGGAACGTCTGCCTCTTTTGGTAATCGGGAAATCCAAGACGCCACGATGCTTTCGGAACATCCCGCGGCTTCCAACGGACTACCGTTTCAACAAAAAAGCGTGGATGACACGTGAGATCTTTCAAGATTGGCTTCAAAAATTGAACCGCCAGTTCGCGTCCAAGGGGCGCAAAGTTGTGTTAGTAGCGGACAACTGCAGTGCGCACACAAAAATGCCGGAGCTGTCTATGATCCGCCTGATTTTCCTTCCACCCGCAACCACCTCACTCTTGCAACCAATGGATCAAGGAATAATCAAACACCTGAAAGGCTTGTACCGCAAGCATCTTATGGCAAGAATATTGCTTTGTCTGGACCAGGGTAAGCGCTATGAAGTCACTCTGTTGGCGGCGATTCATATGCTTGTTAAAGCTTGAACGGACATGCCAAGCCAGGTCATCGCGAACTGCTTTCGTCACTGTGGTTTCTCGTGTGATGGAAATACCGCGAGTTCGACGACTGCATCGGCTACTACGTCTACATCGGCAACTGCATCGGCTACTACATCGGCAACTGCATCAGCTACAACATCGGCAACCACAATTGAAGATGAAAACTTTGACGAAGAGTGCAGTGCTCTAATGTCCGCTCTACCCGAAAACGTTAGTTTCTATGATTACGTTGCGATAGATGATGGAGTGCTTGTGTGCGGTCAATTGACTGACGACGAAATCATCGCATCGGTTCAGCGTCCCGAGGGTCAGGAGGACGACAGCTGCGAGAGTGACGCCGAAGAGCCGCCGCCACACCCATCTCCTGCCGAAGCATCCGCTGCGCTCGATGTACTTGCGAACTTCGCAACGTTTGAAGATACCGACGGGACGATGTGGCCGCACATTGAGGATATGCGGAAATTTGTTTTTGCGAAGCGTCTGATGGGAATGCGGCAGCAGAAAATATCGGCGTTTTTTTTCGAAATAAAACTCCGTCGTCACGGTTGGCTTTTCGCCGCTTCTCGTGACGTACGTCGTTACTCGTTTTTGATCGATATTCGATAATTCGACTCTTCGATAATTCGATCTATTTCCGAGGAACCGTCAGAGTCGAATTAACGAGCTTCGACTGTAATGACTGTTTTCTTTGTATATTTAAGAAAGTGGCATTTTTTAAAAAAATTTAAAAGGAGCGTTTTTGGAAAGGGATATTGCGGTCTTTATATTGATGCAGAGATTCATGACATCATTGTCGTATCACTGTGTTTATAGGCAAGACTGGGAGTGCAATTGTCATTTGCAAGGTCGTTTTTTGGGGACATTTTGGAAATCTTTCTTAAGAAGGAAATGTGTGCTCTGCTTTCAGGACCATATGTTGTTCTGAAATCTCGGCATTAAAGGGGCCCTGCAATCATATTTAAGCGTCTACCATTTTTGCGGTTTCCACGTCTCTTGGGGTTCGGGCAAGCCAGCGGGCACGGAGAGAGTAACTAAATATCAGTGCGTCATATTTTAACTGGACGACGCGGAAACCTCCTCCACCGACGAGGGCGACCCGCGGTACTGAAAGCGCGCAAAATGTGACGTTTTTGGTCCTGGGCTTACTACTAGTCAGAGCCGCTAAAAGCTTTTTTTTTAGTCGAGATACAAAATATAAGTGTCGCGAACCGTTTCAATTATGTATGAGAGTAGTTTTTGTTCAGTATTTTAGATCAGAAAAGAAACAAATGCAGTTTATAAAGTACGGAAACAAGAAATGACCCGTCGACATACCTGCCACCAAGCGGCGGAAAAAGCGGCGCATATTAGAAAGGGCTAGTGGGATGACGCGCCGACGAACGGCGAGCGTAGAAAGGTCCCGGAGCGTAGAAAGGTCATTTGGCGGTATGGCAGCGCGAAGTGGCTCCCGTTCTGTAGTGATCTTTACCCCGTGTTTGCTGTCGTGTGTGGCCAATGAGGTGTTATGCCGAAATAGTCTTTAATCGCGCAGCAAATGTAATGCAAGCCGCCCTGGCCACCCGCTTCATACAGCCTATCCAACACACGCTTTAGTGGCACCCTCTCGAGCCGTCGACACGGAGTGCGGCAGCCGTGAGCGCTCGATTAGCTCACTATCCCTCCTCTAGTTCACGGCCACTCAAGCCAGGACCTACGACGTCATGAAGGAGGTTATTTTTTGCTTGTTTTTGTAATTCTAATTTGCCTATAACTTTTAAAATAAAGCGAATTTGGCGAAAAGAAAAATTTAATTAAGTTACTACGTTCAGTGCGCTTAGGTTCGGTGCAAATTAAAAACCAGTAAAATAGTCATTGCAGGGCCCCTTTAAAGGCCATATTAGCCAAAAACACAATTGTGGCTTCAGTCCACTATTTATTTTTCAATTTCATTCAGTATTATGAGGGGCTTTAATGAGTGTGGGGTAGAAAATTACAGCATATTATACAATGGACAGCAAAATAACCAAAAACAAAAACAATACAGCTCATCGTTGGCCACTAAAGGGACAAAATTAATAAAACCATGGAAGCTTTTTGAGTTAAACTGTTGATCCTTGCACTCAATAGTGATTGAAGAGTTCTTCTCTTTGCATTTAGCAGAGGAACTCAGATTCTTTATTAGTTTGAAGCAAATAGTGGTTTTGGTTGAATATTTTCTAATCGAGTATAGAATAGTTTTTCCAAGCCTTTCACTACTGTTGCACCATGCTTAAACAAAAACCCAGCTGAACTCTTGAAGGTTGTTTCCAAGCTTTCATTTGTTCATTATTAAGCTAATTTTAGTCTAACTACCTCAAAAAGTCCGAGGCCTCGGGATGGCAAGTAAAAGTTGGAAATAACTCTGCATTGTCATGAATGTTTTTATTTAATTTATTGAACTATACTAGCAGTAGTTGTGCAGTGTATGATACTTTTTTAAGCGAATGACGGGGTGCAAGCCAGGGCCTGGAGTGCAGGTTTTACAGTAGAAAACAGTTTAATGTCTGCCTTTTGACTTTCCTGTCACTGCAGACTGCACAGTCTGAAGACTGCACAGTCCGTAAAATGCGGACGGAGTAAAGGCTGCCATTCTGAACACCCAAAAGTGTGCGCGAAATGCCTGCCTGTGCATCTAGCAAACAAAAATGTGTCTCGCCTTTTACAACTCTGTTGGAGGAACAAAAAACTAAGTATGCATAGTTTACATGCCCAACAAGAGATGGCGCAAGTTGAAATTGTTGGGAGGCGCCTGACACTTGTCCAGAATGGGAATATTTATTTGGCAAGCAATACCCGACAGATAACTCCAAAAAATTAAATCCCAAATCTAAAAAAAAAAAAAAGTTTTTTAAAATGATGAACGCAGGTTGTCAGAGCTTCTCTGCCTAACATAGATATTTGTGCATAATAGCCAGTTTAATTTTGAAAATTTTACTGCAACACCAGGTGTGCACGTGCACCACCCCACTTTCAAAATGGGCTTTTCTCCGAAGCGCACAATTGAAATAATAATTGTGATGTATGTATGTTTATACGGCCGGAAGTTAGTCAGCTTAATGGGCGTCTGGTGTCTCAGCTGTAGATGAGCAGTTTAGCCAGTGCAGTGCAACGGCTAGCCTGGGGTCTTTAACGTGCATCACGCAGTAGTGATACACGACTGCACGCCGGTACGATGCTCATCAGTATAGAAACAGGCAGTGGTGGGCATTGAACCCAGGATCCCTGGGTTCTGCAGTGCGAGCTTTCGCTCCACGTGCTTCGAGCTGGTGTGCACTAGCCCGCTCGGCCACCGATCCCCCAAGCATGCAGTTGCGATATTCATACTTTTCCTAGTGTTGATTGTGACAAGTTACCCCATTGAGTGTACCTCTTATTGAGCACCGGTGCACCGTGGAGAAGCAACACCCACGGAGCTCGTTTTCACCAGTGTTGCTTCTCCACAGTGCTTTTGTGGGTGTTGCTTCTCTGCAGGGTACCCATGCTCAGTAAGAAGCACGCTCAGTAGTGCTCACCCGCCACGATCAACACTTCAAAAATTATGAATATCGCGGGTCATCTCGAAGCAAAAAAAAAATGACCGCATCTCCACGTGGTGAATGATGTTGATTGGGGCGAAGCTCTGGTGGTGCTGATGATACTGATCTTATTGTTCATAGGTAGTGCTGATGGTGCTGATTTTTTTTTATTGCTCATAAGTAGTGCTGAGTTCCGGGTTGCGTTTCGGCTTCATCATTACTGCTTTATGGTCGGTGAAATGCAGAGCCAGCGGTTCTTCTAGCGGATCAGCTTGGATCCGCTAGAAGCCGTGGGAACGCATCTCCACCACTTAAAGGACACATGCAAAGGAAAAAAACATTTTTTAAACAGCTTAGATGGAAAAAGGATATCATAAAACGATTTTACAACGAAGAAAAAAAATTTTTAGAGCTATATTTACGGCGCTATACGAATTTGTAGTGGGCGCCAGCGGGCGCCGCGGAAAAGTGGCCCTTATTTATCACGTGACGGGCCCATATTTGTCACGTGGTGCTTGCGCTCTTTCGGAAGCTTCCTATGGCTCCTAAAAGTAACTTATTCATCTTTGTTTGAAGTATAACAAAAAACTAAGATTAATAAGTAACTTTTAGAGCCCAAAGGAAACTCCTGAAAAAGCGCAAGCAGACGTGATAGGCCTGTGCGCCGGTCAGATGACTGCGGCGGTGCCCCGAAGCAGACGAACTTGTGCGGCGGCGGCGAACGGCGGCGTGGAGAAACGCGTTGAAGCGGCATCGCTCAACGCTCAGCGTGCGGCGGCGGCGGCGACGCACAAGCCTACCACGTGACCAGCGATGGCTCCCGCGGGCACCAACTACAAATTCGTATAGCGCCGTAAATATAGCTCTAAACATTTTTTTTCTTCGTTGTAAAATCGTTTTATGATATCCTTTTTCCATCTAAGCTGTTTAAAAAAAGTTTTTTTTTCTTTGCATGTGTCCTTTAAGTCAACGGTCCATGTCAGAAAGAGAATGTGTGGTATGGAACGTGGTTATATACGCATTTGAGCATTTGACCGCAGCGCCCTCTCGTCTATAAACGTTAAACCAATGCAGGCAAGGTTTAACGCGATTATATACGCATTTGACCGCAGCGCCCTCTCCTGTATAGACGTTGAGCGGCTGGCTACATGCAGCGTTTCATTCATGACATCCCCAGCTCTTGAGTTACTACCACATCTCAGAGCCCCCTGCTCATCCCGCAGTCGTGGCCGAGTGGGGCGATGGACTAGAAATCCATTGGGGTCTCCCCGCACAGGTTCGAATCCTGTCTACTGCACAAACATATTTTCTTTTTTTAAGAAGACAGATGAGATGGCAATCGATGTGAGCACGGACGGACGGACAGACAAGGCTAGACCCTAAGGAGCTTTGCCCCTAATATCGACTAGTGTTTATAGAAATGTTTAGCAGAAAGAAGCTAACCCATTGGCAATTTTCATCTCCCGCGTGCAGCGGATTACAGCTTTCCCTACGTGAAGAAGAGAATCCCAGTCAAAGAGCGGCGGACCAAGGACCTGAACCCCATTGAGGTAGCCATTGACGAGATGCAGACCAGGGTTGCCGAGTTGGACGAGGTGGTCAAATGGAAGCCCACCGACCTCAAGAAACTTCAGCTCAAGCTCCAGGGCAGCATCGGAGTCCAGGTGAAATGCAGTTAAAAAAAAACAAAAAAAACACTTGGTGCCCATTTTTTGAAAGCATGGGTCTGTCGTCATTGTGTTATCCTGATTGCCTTCACTTCAGTTTCCACTGTTTCAATTGTTGCAACAGGCAGGCACGGTAGCCACTGCTGTTATGGGTACAAAGCAGTGGATGTATTCTAAGTTTTGTTTAAAGAAAAGGAACAATTAGGAGAGTAACGTGTCTTTTTAGGAAAGCTTTGTTGTTTGATGCTGCTCATTGTAATGAGGTGAGGGGGGGCGGTCCTGAGGTAAATTAATTCTCAAGTATGTAAATATGTACATGTTTATTCTTCATGCATTGCATGGGCAGTTGGTTATAATAGGAAACGGTGCACGAAGAAAGCAAAAGCGAAAGTCCACATTTGGACAAATAACAAGCTCTTAACAGTTCACAAACTGAATTCAAATAATGTGCAGAGACTCTTTCTTTAGCTCGAAGCATTGTATCACTATTGAGATGTGATATTGCTCTTTGCCTGCGCTAGTTAGGTTGCTAGACAAAAAGTCTGAACTTAAGTTTCTTTTATTTTGTTCGAAGGTTAATGCTGGACCGCTAGCTTACGCAAATGCCTTCCTGGAAGAGAGCAAGTCGCACGCCTATCCAGAGGAAGAAGTCACCGAACTGAAGGAGACATACAGGTAAGAAGAATGGTCTTGATACTCCAAAGTTTGAGACGTCTACAAAGGTTCACTTTCTTCAAATTATAATTGGAAGTTGTTGGTTGGTTTTAACTCCTATAATTTATAAGTAGGGCTCTGCGTTTTCGGTGTTTATTTTCTTCGTATTTGGGGGTGTTTTCTTCGGGTTTTATCTTTCCCCTGATTTTGTGTTTTGGGGATTCATCGGAGCTTCCATTGAAGAGAAGAGGAAGCGGGCGTGCAATTCCCCATCCTCCAGGACACATGCGTGTGACCCAAATGAAATCGTCCCAGTATCGATAAGAGATGTAAACGAGGTAAGGAGTGTTGTACCCAATGAAAGCAGTATGGGCCGTGTTTCGGGTCAATGCAAAATAAAGCTTTAGTTAAAGGTTCATTCCCGTGAAGCTTGGGTTTTTTCTTATTCACGGACAGCTTCGATTCAGGAGTCCCCCAATTTCAATTCAACCGTTTACTTTTCAAGGTTGATAAGTACACACCGAAAATGCGGAACCCTATTTATAAGTAAACTAGCTCGTTCCCATCTGTGGTGACCATTTGTTTCTTTGGAAGACAGAGTCTGACTTTTTTTGATCCAGGCAATTCCTGCACATCTGTGAGAAAGCCCTGGAGCTGAACGGGAAGCTGATTCCGCCGGAACAGTGCGAGTACCACTTGGCTCTCAAGAAGAACTTGATAGACCTGGCATGCCAGCTGTCCGAAATCACGAAGGAAAAGGTAGGCCGCAGGCTGCGTTGAACGAGTCTGCCCGCTCTAACCTCTGCGCTTCCCTTTTCTAAGGAAAGACGATCCTAACCTTGCTTTGTTTTTGGTGTTGCCTCGAACAAGGAGGTGCATGTATCATAATAAAGCCTTGATCGGCACGCTTTTATATGATTTGATCTTCTTTCAAAGTTCTTAGGGAAACTTGGGAAAAAAATGGCACTACCTTTTGGAAACATTCTTTGTTTCCACAAAACTATGCTGCTATCTTTTATCCAGAAGTTTCAGTTGAAATACTTTTTTTTTTTTGCCTTATGCTTGGTTTTAATTTTAGTGTTGCATGCACTTGTTTCGAAACTAACAAAAGGTTTGCGTCATCAGTGTCCTTTTTGCGTAATGCAGGGAAATATACTATGGCGTACTACCTATTTTTCTTTCTCGTATCGCAACTTTTCATAGAGTTACTATTGTCTGCCTATCCATGCTTCCCGGTAGAATCTTGAAAAGATGAACAAGATTGCACTTTTATCTGTGTCCTGATAGCTCCTCATATTGCACCCGCTTGCACACTGCTATGGCTGCCCACCAACTAACCCGGCGTTGCATGCGCTCATGCCTGCTATCAATCGTGATGCTCCTTCAGTGGGCCAGGTAAGACCCTGCTAGGAATCTTGTTCCTTATCTTCTAGTAACAACTTTATCACATCATGGAACTTTTTTTGTGTGTTTTTTTTTTTTGCTGTAGAGAGATATTGCATGAAGTGTTCTGGTTTGGTCTCGCACCCTTGATCAATTGCATGACGGCATAAAATGGGTCATTGATGTTGTGTACAGACTTTTCTGGCAAAGATGTAATTATGAATTTGGCGATAGGGAAGAGATTTTAGTCTCTAGCCACAATGACTTTTGTGTCTTAGTTTAGGCTTATAGCCTGCATGAAAATTAAAGAGGTGCCACCAGTTCTGCTCTTCGACAGTCCTTGGTGGCAACAGGCTTTAGTTTCTTTTTTACACTAGTGACACCAGTTTCTCACCATGGTGGTTAGGTTAAAAATTTCCCAACAATGAAAAATATCATTTTTGTTTTTAAGTTTTCTGTTTTGCTGTATTCGTGTAAGCTTAACTACCAGCATTTTAGAGGCACTTGTCCCTTTCCTTGTCGTATGCCTGCATGCGATATGAAATTGATCAGGATCAATAAACTGACCTAAGGGGATCCTCTGAATTTGCTCAACGATGGAGTATGTGTGATACCATCTGAGCCTGCTGTTTCCACAGTTCATTTCAGAGCCCAGATCACACTCATTGAAGAGGATGTCCCTCGAAGTGTTCAACTTCAGAAGTGGATCGCCGGGGTCTAGCAATGTGTGACCCGCGCCCGTCCGTGCCCTTGTAACATTTGTATAGCGTGTACGGTTTGGTGTCGTCTTTACGGGCTTTTAACGGGCTGCCTTAAATCCCGCAAGTGCGCCCTCATTCGTTAGGCAGCACTTGTTATTGACGTGGTGGGCTGTAGCTTGATAGACTTTCCGTGCCAAGATAATTTGTGGACTCAGTAGCTATTGCCTGTTGAATCCTTGACGAGATGAGCGCGTTAGATGTGCTTGCGTCTGTTGTTTGAGCCCGACAGGGTTGTATACAGTGCAAGTGTGGCGTTAAAAACGGGTGTGTTCATTGAAAGTGCCTTTGCCGGAAAGGATAATCTCTCACTTAATTATTTGGTTCATTAAAACTCAGCTTTAACGATACTCTGTTAGTTTTTTTTGTTTCTTTTTTGAGGGGGGGTGTTGTATGGGTTAGATTTGACACAGGCATAGCTTCGGGCTTGTTTTCATTTTAAAGTTAAGTTTTAGTGTAGCTTCACACTGTTTAATTTCTAAAAGCTTGATTTAATGTGAGCTGTTACTAAGCTGCAGTTCTTTTTGTTTTCTCTAATGCGTGGTTACTCATATAATCAACTGAAAGACCTTTAGTATCTGAAGGAAAATGTTGAGAATGCCTTTACATTGTTGAATTATCTATTTGTGTCTGAATCAAAGTAGTGGTTAGTGTGTTTTTCTTCATTTGCACTATTTAAAAGGCAAAAAAAAAAATTACTTATAATTTTAGTCTTTCTTTCTTCCAACTTCAAATTCTTCAAACTTAAAAATGTTTTGCCTCTGTACTGTCGCTAGTCAGTGGATAGCAGTATGACGACCTGTACAAAATCGTCTGTACAGTCTTTAACGAATGCTGAGCTCATGTGGTGCTGGATAGGCAGTTCAGCTGGCATATTTTTCTATCTGCTCTGTCCTTGGCTGGGTGCCTAGTTTGCAGCAAGGTTTGAGCTTCACAGTATTTAGCTATTTATTCTAGAGTTCTTATAATCGGTGCCCCCTCCATAGTATCCTTTAGTAAGCTAGTATTGTGGCATGTTGGTATGGTGCCATGGCAAGGATATAGTAAGCATTTTGTACATTTTTGTATATTTCCTAAAGAATTCTCATAGTCCAAAAGTTCACCTTTGGTAGTGAGCGAGCCATATGATTCTTTAGAGAGAGACAATGCCAGTCCTCTAGGCTGACCATAAATCGTAGCATTAAGTTGAATGCTTTTATTCTTAATCATTCTTCCGCCCTGTTTTACCACAATCATTGTAAAAATACATTAAAAAAAGGAATTCTGTTTTTGTCTCATGTTTCGTGTTTCTGCAACTTAACTGAGGATGGTGCTTCGAAGCATGCTCCAAGAACTATATGTGACTTGCAGGTGTAATCGAAATGCCACTTCAGGGGAAACATGCCTTACAAAGTACATAGATGCAATCATTGACTTAGTCTTACAGACATCTGCAGTGCTGACAAGAGCACAGGCATGAGCGCGTGGCTTTTGAAAGTTCTAACAAAACATTCTGCTGTGCTAGGCTCGCATGCCTGTGCATTCGTCTGCACTTTAAACATTTGTGAGATGGATTATAATTAAATTCCGGCAGAAGCAGCTGTATCTAACTGCTTTCAAGGGCAACTTTTGCTCTTTTCGTTTAATGGATCGATGGATGACTGTGTACGGCTGTGCCCTTTTAATCTGGCAGTGGTTTGCGCCTCCTAGTCAGTATTTTTAATTTCATCTGGTAACCGAAACTTAGGGATAAGCAAAATACTTAGTGCTTGTCCTGTGTGCTTCTTCGTCTTTGTGTCCCATCTTTTTTGCGCTATTTTAATATGAATGTCCATTACCAACTTGCCCAGCAGACCAAGCTAGCGCTTGTCCTGTGTGCTTCTTGGTCTTTTTGTCCTATCTTTTTTGCGCTATTTTTAATATGAATGACCAAGCTTTTACTTTCAGAAATGTATTAAAATACAAATACAAAATGCCCCAACAAAAATGTATATTTTATTACAAATTCAATATTACTTTTTAGCAAAGAGAGTATTTGATTATCTTCAAATACTTTTACAAATACATTTTGTTCTCATAGACTGACTGACATATTAAGTATTCAGTTAGATTAATTTCAGAGGCTGAGTTCATGCATCAAAGCCTTTTCAAACAACATGTTAATGCGACGTGTATAAAATATGAAATCACTCGACCATAAAAAAGTCTGTAGTCATTAACCCTTTGACGGTCGAGTTTTTTTCAGAGTGCCCAAAACTGTATTTGATGAGTATCTGAACTATATGCATTTGAAATACCAAATTTTCAATATTTCAATACAGTTGACATGAACATTCCTCAGTATAAAGGTATTTTAAATAGGTATTTGAAATACTTCTATTTGAAATACTGCCCATCCCTGCCTAAACCCAACGTTGCCTCTGGCTAAAAATTAACACCCCTTCCTTGGACAGCGAGTTGGGTAGAAAACACGAGTATTCCCGGTGCTGAAGTGTACTTGGTTTTCGTGCTTGTTGCCCTCCGCCAGGCCTTGGATGCGCGAACGACAATCTTTTATCAAAGGCTGGAAGCAACGTTACTAGAATACTCAGTTGGGAAACTCGCCGTCGAAACCTGGGCCGCTGGCGTCCACCGAGACCGAGCTAAATGCGATAACAGCGCCACTCTCTATCATTTGTCTGTACTGTGGTCACCTTGAGCTTTTATAAAGCATGTTTTTGCGTAAAAACAAACGAAAAATACTTTTTTTGTATGATGTTTATTAGAGATTAGTACAAAATGAAGGGCGCGTGATGTTTTTAAAATCTTTAGTTTGCAAGGTTTTGCGGCATATTTAAAGGGGCCCTGCAATCATATTTAAGCGTCTACTTTTTTTGCGGTTTCCACGTCTCTTGAAGTTCGGGCAAGCCAGCGGGCACGGAGAGAGTAACTAAATATCAGTGCGTCATATTTTAACCGGACGACGCGGAAACCTCCTCCACCGACGAGGGCGACCCGCGGTACCGAAAGCGCGCAAAATGTGACGTCTTTGGTCCTGGGCTTACTACTGGTCAGAGCCTCTAAATGCTTCTTTTTAGTCGAAATACAAAATATAAGTGGCGCGAACCGATTCAGTTATTTATAAAAGTAGTTTTTGTTGAGTATTTTAGATCAGAAAAGAAACAAATGCAGTTTATAAAGTACGAAAACAAGAAATGACCCGTCGACATACCCGCCACCAAGCGGTGGAAAAGGCGGTGCACACTAGAAAGGAGTAGTGGGATCACGCGCCGACACGGCAAGATCCCGGATGTACGCGGCGGCGCCGCGGTCGTATGGACAGGATGATCCGACCAGCTCCGAGCGTTCCGAAGGCCTTCGGCGAGAAGCATTGTCTTGGGGTTTGGCCGTCTCGCGGTATGGCAGCGTGAAGTGGCTCCCATTCTGAACTGATCTTTACCCCGTGTTTGCTGTCGTTTGTGGCCAATGAAGTGTCATGCCGAATTAGTGTTTAATCGCGCAGCAAATGCAATGAGAGCCGCCCCGGCTGCCCGCTGCATACAGCCTATCCAAAACATGCTTTAGTGGCGCCCTCTCGCGCCGTCGACACGGAGTGCGGCAGCCGTGAGCGCTCGCGAGGAGCCCACTACCCCTCCTCTAGTTCACGGCCACTCAAGCAACCAAGGACGTCATGAGGGAGGTTATTTTTTGCTTGTTTTTGTAAGTTTAATTTGCCTATAACTTTTTAAATAAAGCGAATTTCGAGAAAAGAAAAGTTTTACTAAGTTACTACGTTCAGTGCGCTCAGGTTTGGTGCAAATTAAAAACCAGTAAAAAAGTCCTTGCAGGGCCCCTTTAATATTGTTTTTATACGACCATGCCTCAGCGGCGCTTTCAGGTAGCACGTCCCGACCTAGGTGCATTTTAACTTCGGTTATTAAGACGCGGCGCGTCCGCTGGGGAGATGGGGGTGGCACCCCTGTAACCTCTTCCACTGTATCTGTTCTGGCCGATTATATTCAAAATGGAAGTAACGTGCGGTTCCTCGAGTGGCCGCTGCGGGAGAAATGGCGGCGTCGTGTTCGCCATTAGCTCGGTTCGCGAGGACAGATCGGGGACACTTTTTCAGGGCAGTCTCTATGGCAGTTTCCCAACTGAGTGTTTTAGTAACGTTGGCTGGAAGCTTGCGAACAGGACGGACCATCTACTGGACATCCAAGCTGCTGGCTCAAGTGCTTGGCTTTGTATGTACTCCGTCCACCTTGAGACTGCAGCCAAGGAAGGTATCACGAGATCCTGATTTTCCTGAAGTTCCGTCGTCTACTTCACTGGTCCTAGGCCACAGTTTCTTAAATCAAGCGTAAAGAACCTGCAGACGGTCTTCACCACCGAGCACCTGCGGCGATGTCGGCGAAGCACTCCGGATGGCCCCAGGAGATGCTTTTAATTTTTTTTATTTATGCACCATTATTCGTTCAGTCTAAGCAATAAAAAAGAATTTTCTTTTTACATTTTTTTTTTTTTAGTTTGTCATAACTGCCACTTCAGTTGTTCGTTCAGACAGCATATTGGCTGTGCGTATCAATCCGTCCGAGGGGCCACTGAATTTTTGGCTTGTCACTGGCCCAAGATTCAAATTTTAAAAGCCTGCAAGGAAAAAGGAGCGGGCATAAACAGGCCCCTGTTAAATACCTACGAGACAAAACGGCCAACAGTCTAATAATGTCCACAGGCGGACGCGCGCTGACCCCTGAAAAATGAAAGAACAATCGACTCGTGCAGGGCTCTAGCCGCTGGTCGGTAGACCCAAAAAGGTAACCCCCCCCCCCCCCCCCCCCCCCCCCCCCCCGCCCGCCCGCCGTAGTTCGCGCTTTCCGAGGGAAAGGAAGGCTGGGAAGGAGGAAGCAGACGGAATGCTGGAGAGGAAAGGAGGAAATACCTTCCTCTTTTCTGCGTTCTGTCTGCTTCCTCCTCCTCGGCATTCCTTTTCCCCGAAGGTAGGTGGTCTTGGTTGAGACGCGACGACTACACGACAAGTGTCATTGCGGCATCACACTCCTGTGTATTCTACCTGATTTATTCGCAAGTTGTAAACAACTTTGCTGACGTAGATGGGTCCACCCTCTTTTTCCATTGTCACCGATCGTCCGGTGACGATCGCAAAACTTTCAAGATGTGGCGAACATTGCATTGTTTTGGTTATTGTTTGTTTCTAGTCAAAGTTTGCTCACAAACTTATTATATATATTCTTTTAAAAGCCCAGACCGAGGGCTCTAAACTCGTCAAATAAAAATTTGAGTCGAAAGTTTGCAGAACGTGCCGACTAAACTTGGGCGAAAAACAACAAATGTGGCGTCATCGTTGCATTCCAACTTTGTGCTCGACTTATCCCCTGCTTGCTCGTGTGAATCCTGCCTTACAGCAAAAAAGAAGGAAAAAAAAAAAATACAGGCCCGCTATTTGAGAAACACTTATCCGCGAATCTTGGCTATGCCAGCATAATAATTTTTTTTTTTGTTCTTTTTTGCGCAGCCGGTGCGTTGGGGCTCGCACTCGGTTATTTCTTACGATAGGGACTACTGAAATGTTAAGTTCGTCCATCTTAGTTTCGGCCGTCCTCGCATTTGGTGCTAGACAGGCGCAGTGCTACAAGGTATTACGATGGACCGCAGTGGACGCTACTAGTCATCGGAGCAAATCCAATGCTTGCGAGTGTCACGTGACCAGGAAAGCAGCGATGCGGGAAGTCACGTGATTCGTTCCCATCGCTGGATTGGCTGCGATGGCTCGTAGCGTCCGCTGCCGTTTATCATGAGGCGAAATGGAGTATGCTGTCCAGTATGTTGCGCTTTTTGGACTCCCACGGCGACTAGGGAGAAGTAAGTGACGTCAACAACGCAGCAAACTCAGATTGGATGTTGAGAGAAGAAAACAAAGAAAAAGTGCGCCTTGTTTTCTTCTGCAGAAATTCGCCAGCGACTCTCCCCAATCAACGTCCAATCTACGTTTGCTGCGTTGTTGACGTCACTTCCTTCTCCCCAGTCGCCGTGGGAGTCCAAAAAGCGCAACATAGGGCCCCGGTAGCCTACTCAAAATTAACAAAAATACAATCACCAAAACACATTTTAAAGACCTTTTATTGGACAGTTCAAACAGATAAATACACGTGTATAACAGCAACTTACTATGCCTAAGACCTCCCGACTAATAATATAAAAAAGAGTTGCCTTTGGGAACGAAGATTTGTTGTTTGCGCGGGTCATGCTGAGAGTGCGAAACCGCGTTTTCCGCGTTCAAGAGGTAAAAAGATAAACCCTGCTGCAATTAGGTTACGCAAAAAAAAGCAAATAGCAGGGACACACTTGCTGTCATTGCACTCTTCTCCGTATTCCACGTGTCCGCCACTTGCTAAACGTATGCCTTGCACCCCCCCCCCCCCCCCCCCCCCTAAAACATTTAAAAATAAACGACCCATCGCCCAAATGTATCGCTAACGGTTCAAATCAGATGCCAAAGTTTTAGAAATAAGCTTTATCTTATTTAAATTTTATTAGGTGGTTTTCAAAAAAGAATTTCAATGGCAAAATGGGGCCCGGTTTCGGTAACACGTGCTCCGTCGGCCGCCATTTTCCTTTTGAAAACTTCATTTCAGAAAATCACTTATAAATTTTAATTAAGATTGCGGTCAGTTCTGAAACTCTGGTGTCTGATTCGGACCTCTAGCACTGCACTTAGGTGAAAAATATAAATTGTTTTCTTGGTGTACTCTGTAGATGAGCCGATCCTCTTTCTCCGTTCTCGCTAGTGTGCCATTCTGATTTTAGGTTTTCCAGCCGCTACCAATAAACTCGATCGCATCTTTCCGAACTGACTATCGCACTGTCCAAACCTTCTCAAGCGTTCTCGGTGGCGAGTGCTGCGGTGTTCAGTGTCGACGCCGAGCCTGAATGATTCTGCCCGCCAAGGTGGTCGGATGGTGGTGTCCGGGGTGGACGTGCACGTTCACGGGGGAGTGGTGGCCGCTGCGGTGTCCCAGCAACCCGTGGTGGTGGTGTGTAGTGTGGTGGCTGTGGCTAGAGGCCAGCGCGGCGCCGGCCACCATGCCCATCGCCACGCCGGCGCCGACGCCCAAACCGCTGCTTACTGGCCGGTGTTCTTCCACGATCTGAAGAAGGTACAATGGAAAGGGTATTGATTATATATACTTCAATCCAGTCTTTACCCACCAATTTTCGATAATTTTACAGGGGCACGCACTACAAGCCTGAGTGAAGCGGAAACTACGAGCACGAGCTTGCCCTGAATAAACCGACTCTCACAAAACCTGGCAGTTCGATGACTGAGTCATAGACTCATCAGGCCCGTTCACACTCTTGCGACCTCTTAAACAGAGAGGTTAACCTCTCTGTTTTCTCCGCCTGCCCTTATCTTCTTAAAACTGGGTTCCTTGAAACCTCAACGAGAGGACACACTGGCGCCGTCTATTGGGTAGCAGTATAAACTTGGCGGTCCGGCATATTTTCTATTTCTCTCGTGCAGTACCCCGTCGCAGATTTGGACCGCGAGGATCTGGTAGCACGGAGTATTTCCCGGGGAGCCTGTAGTCAGCGCGCAGCTTTTGCAGCGGCGAGGACCCGAAACATGGTTGCCAAACCTGACGAGAAGCGGTAGTCCAAGGAATGCGAGAAGTACGAGCGGACATTCCATCGCTCGGGACAAGTGTGTTTCGGCGTTTCGCCGCAGCGGGGCGCCCGTTACATGCCTCTTGTCTGCCGCTCTACCTTTTCACTTTCGGCGGCCGCGTCTCGTGGCGATCTGCAAGACCGACCTCACTAAACGTTCGGCGGCTATGGTTTGGCGCATGCGTGAGTTATGGCGGCGTCACGCAGCGTGACGCCGCCATAACTTTAGTTCACAGGAGGCAGACGGCAGTGCAAGAGAAGGCTCGTGCCATCTCGTGCTCTGCACGCGCAGAGTTCCAGCGAAGTTGTCGCACGTGCAGAAAGATAACGCTCCCTCGATGCAATGTGGCAGCGGTGGCGTAGACAAACTGGCTGGTGAAATCGAGCGCGCGTTCTTGGACGCTGAAAGTGTAGCTGAAAGACTAGAGCTCGCTCTTGTATCTTCGGCTACTCCGTAGCGTATTCAAACTGAAACGCAGTATGCAGACATTATTGACGAGAACTTTGGTAGCAAAACAGAAGTGTTTTTTTTTTTTTCCACATGACCGAATAAAGCTTTTGCGCGTGCACAATAATTTTTTTAAGAAACATTTATTAGGAAAATGGTCACCTACAGCCCCTTACCGTTGTCTTCCTTGAGCAGACAACATTGTTCTGACTTGTGTAGTTCTTACAGTGTCCAGCTATATAAATATATATATGTATATTAGCAGCATATTTCGAGTTGGTTTGACACGTTGTCGGGGAAGAGTGTGGATTGCCCAATATTGCAACATGAGCGATTTTCGTACTTCTGTTGAACTTTGCACACACCTCCAAACAAAAAACCCAAAAAGTCGAGAAAAAAAAAGCGAAAATTATGACTGTTGTTTTTGTCAGCTTCTTCATAGTGCCTCCTCAGACGCGATCTTTTCCAGTGGCGTTGTCTGCTGACCATTGTCCGAACGATAAGCGAACAAAACAACAACCTATCAGCAAGACGACGTGGCGAACAGAACGTCTCAAGGGTCCGAATTTTCAGTCGATAAGCCGAACCTTCGCCAAAGCTACGAACCTCGGGATAAGAACGAATGGAGATGAGCGGTGTTCGGACGGACGTAAATTATATACAAAATGTTAAAGAAAAGGTTTTTTTACCGCAAAAATAAACTATGCATTGCCGAACGCTGATTCTCCGCCGAGAGGTCGCGCTAGAGGTCCGAATCAGATGCCAAAGTTGCGGCACCAACCGATATCTTATTCAAAAGTTGTAAGTGATTATCTGGAAATTTCAACAAGAAAGTGGGGCCTATTTTCGCCCGTTTTCGGTTTGTGACGCCATAGAACACCGTGTATTCAGAGCTCCGTCGGCCACCATTTTCCCATTGACATTTCCAGAAAATCATTTGTGACTTTCGAATAAAGGTCGGTTCGGGCTGAAACTTTAGCATCTGGTTCGGACCTCTAGCGTTACCTTCGGGGGGAGAATGAGCGTTCGGCGATGCCTAGTTAATTTTTGCGCTAAAAAAAAAAAACCCTGTACATTTTTTTCGGGGACACCCTGTATATTATCAGGTACGACGACGTGTTGCCTGCAAAATGAGCAGAAAAGCCTGCGTGACAAAGACATTCGTTCGTTACGTGATGATGGAAGGTAATGACATAAGGACAAACTTAACATGTTACAAAAGAAACTGACACCTTTATTTAAGGAGCACCTTGGTTTTGCTATTTCGCAGAACCACAAACAACTGAGAGCGTGCGCACTTGAATCCATTTGGGTTCAAGTGCCCAGACTTTATGGTCTATTTTAATCCTAAAACCCCTCCGTGAAAGATACGCGGTTGAGTTCCGTGGGATCCGGACGTTTCGGTGCGGTCTTTTCGGTGCACGGACATTTCGATGCACGGACATTTCGGTGCGCGGACTTTTCGGTGCGCGGACATTTCGGTGCGCGGACTTTTCGGTGCGCGGACTTTTCGGTGCGCGGACTTTTCGGTGCGCGGACTTTTCGGTGCGCGGACTTTTCGGTGCGGACTTTCGGTGCGCGGACTTTTCGGTGCGCGGACTTTTCGGCACCGAAAAGTCCGTCCGTGCACCGAAAAGTCCGTGCACCGAAAAGTCCGTGCACCGAAAAGTCCGTGCACCGAAAAGTCCGCCCTTACGAAAATGGCAGATATGGCCCTGATATATTTTATATACGGCCATATATGATAATATAAGTAGTCAGATCGGGAAATATACCGCTATATGTGGGAGCAGATACGCCCAGATATCGCCATATAAGTGGGCAAATACTGCCAGATGCGGCCGTATAAGTGCGTAAATACGACCATATCTCGCCATATACGCATGCAAATATTGCCCCTGATAATGATATATGGGCCCGTTTCGGTCGTGCAAGCAATAAGTCATGTACTCGCCAAGACAAGTTGATTGATCTATATTGCATGAGTCTAATATAGTGTGTTAATTATTGTTAACATCGTTAAAGTGAAGTTATTCCAGGTATTTGGACCAATTAACCAATTGCGCATTTTGAAGATTGAAAGACAAATGAAATTTGGTTGTATGTTTGACGTGTGACATTATGACGAAGTGCATAAGATCGGAAAGCGAGTTAATCAAATAATGGATTTGAGATCGCAGCTCTTAGGCGCCCGTATCCAAGTTAAGCGGTTTCGGCGTCGCCATCGAGTAACCGCCCCGCTAAATTTAGCGAGAAATTGAATTGGTACTTATGTCACTTGACGTCAATTTTTCCGCTAAATCTAACTGTGAAACTAATTTTGTTCGTGTTTCCCCGCTAAATTGAGTGGGGAAACACGAACCGTTAGCTTACTGAAGATGCAAGACGCTACTTCGTCGTCCCGAATCCTTTTTCCTTCGAACGCCTGCGAAGCCGTTGCGCCCTACGCAGTATCTTTCAAAAACCGTTCGCGCAGCAACGTAACCACCCGCTTGCAAGCGTCTGCGATTCATCGTGTGTTGAAAGTCAGAAGATGTGCTGTCCGTGGCGTCTTTTATGTGCAACTCTTTCGTAAAAAAATTTGCAATTTAAAAACGCGAATCTAACAGTGTACACATAATTTTAAATTTATTGGTAAAAAAATATATATACATATTTATTTATTTATTTATTTGTGGACATCGTGCGCAAAAAAAATTCATTTTAAATGATGATGTGGGTTATACGGCGTAAAACATAGTATCTTCAAACTCGCATCGTTTTGGGTCACTTTCGAGATAGACAGCTTCTTTGGAAGTTCAAAAGTTGGTCTTCATAGAGCTGTATGTTCACTCGGTATTGACAGCAGGGTATACGCCAGTGGTCTCAAACTCATTTGAGTGTGGGGGCCAGACATTTAACACCTGAAAGGTCGAGGGCCAACGTAAGACGCGGGGGGAGGGGGGGGGGGGTAGAGATTTTGTGCTTTTATGCTTTTTGTAAACTCAAAGTCTTGCCAGTGACATCTTTAGATTTGATTTGCTTATAAGACTACTTTGGGCCTTGACCTGATGTGATAAGAATAAAAATGACAGCGCTGTGCCAACACGCTGGCATTTTTAATAGAAGTGCACTGTCGTTCCCGTTGCTTAATTCAACCAGGAATTAACTAGGCTCAACGTGTCTTTAAATACAGAGTTGATATGACAGTTGCTGTTTTCGTGAAGGCGAGAATCCCGAGCTCGTAGCTTTATCTTTGCCAGTTGTTCCTGCTGATCGAGAGTTCGCGCAGCCGAAATACATCCTTCAACGAATAGCTTGCACTTGCAGTCTAGTAGCGGAATTGCTCTACATTAGAGAAAGCTGGGAAATAAAATATTAAGCGAAACAACGGGCAAATGAACACAGATAAGTATAAACTATGTGAATACGTTAAAAGAGCAGGGCAACGTTTTGAGCGAAAATAAATCGGCAAGATGAGATCACAATGGCGCATGCCATTTCGAGACATTGGGACCGGGACTCGGAGCCGGTTGCCTGCGGGCCACGTCCCAACGAGTCGCGGGCCGCATGCGGCCCGCGGGCCGCGGGTTTGAGACCCCTGGTATACGCTATGCATATTTTAGGCCAATCGTGTCTCCGGTTAGGGTCACGTGACAACAGTCTCGAAGCTGGTGATAACGCTGAACACGGCACCTGCCTTAAGCCCAAAGCCACACATAGCATCCACTGCACTATCAACCTTGGGTCGAACTGTCAACAGGATATAAGTGACACATTCTCTCGTTCTGTTCATTGTTGGTATGCCCCTGAAGATTAGTCTTTGTGGTCGCACCCCCATTCTGGTCTTGAAGGAGCTCTGCTTTTCAACTCCTCTGTTTTCTCTCTCTCCCTAAGCTGAAAGCATTTTAGAAGGTGCGCACTCGGCGGACCAATAAACGATAGACTTTTCTTCGCTTGACTCAGCTCTCTGTGCGCGTGTAACGGAAGGAGCCTGATCATGTGGTTTGACGGATGACGCATTAGCCGTTGCCGATCCCGGAATGCCTGCTTGCGGACCTAGTTTCGCGTGTCGTGTGGCCCGCGGGGCTGCGGTGAATTTCGCTTCTATGGTGAAGGGTATCTCGATCGAAAAGTCCTACCCGTATGTCGGCAACTAGCGATTTCTTCAAAGAAGCCCAAGAATTTTTTTGTGATGCGTTCACAAAAATGTGCTCGGTTTCTACAAATGACAGCTTGTGCTACATCGTGTTGAATCTTCACGGACACCTTCCTTCTCGTTTTTGTGTTTGAGTGGTGATTCCGCCGTGGCCGTGTCGACATCTATCTCGGATTACCTTTCAAGTCCCGTCCCGTCAACGTAAGTGCGCTGCAACCTACTTCGCGACAATAGATCGTTTTCCAAAAAGCACTCTTCCAGATTACCTCTAGAATTAGGCCGTGTCTATCTCCTGGCAGCCGGGAGAATAATTGTGCAGAATGTTTCGGCATTGGTGCGATTGCGCTACAAGCAGAAAATTACGATATGCCGCCGACAAAGTTTTGACGGGTCGCCAAAAAGAAGAACAACAAAGAATCTTACTTGCGCGTTCTAAAATTTCACGAACGGCTTTACGAGTCACTTGTAGATTGTTACGATTTTGCGAAATACTGGTAAACAACTCTAGGTTACCGTCATGCTCTAAACCCTGAGATAAGGATAAATCAAATAACGTACAACTCTCATTGACTCAGGGTTTATATTATGATGTTTCCTAACCGGCTTGCCTACATACTTTCGCTCCTTGCAAAGGTTACCGTCTCGCAGACGGCACAAACCGATCCCCTGACTGCGGCGTCTCGGCTAGCTTGCACACGGGGCCGCCGCCGCTCGATCGCAGTCTCGCCGGGCTCGCGGCGCGACAATCGCTCGAAGCGGGGAAACGGCGTTATGTAACGAAAGGCAAAGAGCATCTACACCACGAATGGGCAAAAGCCGATGCAAAGGCGTGCGCGAACGTAAACAACGGTAGAAAAGTGCAGTTGCTCGCCGCTATGAGATGCGTGCCGCAACCTCGGTAATCCGCGGACGTATCCCTCTCCTGCCGCTCGTACTTTCTCTAACTTGACGGACACTCTGTCTCGCGGTTAATGCCGACGAAACGATCGGACGATCGTCGGGATACCGGGTCACTGCTACAGCCGAGCGCGGCACAGTTTACCATTGCTCTCGCTGTGCTGGGTCGAAGAGTCAACCACCAGCATGGTGGTTACCGGAGTTCGACGTCATGATGTGACGTACGTGCAATGCCTGAATACCGGGTGTTTTTTGTTTTTTTTTCATTCTTGCAGATTTGTTTTAAAAGAAGCCGTGAGAACTACACTTATGCGGTTTGTGCGAGTGAGTTATACGCCCAGGGGGACATTGTATACTTTGCTAATCTTTGCGATAAGTCGGCTTATTAATTAAAATTCACTAATTTACTTTTAATTAGAGGAAATAGACATATGGTTTCAATTAGAAACTTGCTGAGCGTCGTCCAAGACCCATAAATCAGTAATATTTAGAAAGACTTTGAGCGCGTGTGAAGCGCAGTAGTGCGCTGAAGTTACCACTCGTGGACCAGGTACAAGGCTGTGGCTAGATAAGAGACGGAAAAATTGCGCGGGCGCCTGACCGAAACCGCTAGCCTTGTACCTGCTCCACGAGTGGTAACTTTCTCACGCGCTGAAAGTCTTTCTGAAAATGACTGATGTAGGGATTTTGGACGACGTTCAGCAAGTTTCTAATTGGAACCATATGTCTATTTTCACTAATTGAAAAGTTAAGTAGTGAATTTCAAATCATTAGCCGACTTATTGCAAAGATTAGCCACCCACATAATGTCCCCCTGGGCGTATAACTCACTCGCACAAACCGCATAAGCGTAGCTTTCATGGCTTTTTTAAAAACAAATCTACAAGAATAAAAAAAAAAAAACACCCTGTATATCAAGGTTGCCTTACGTGATTGGGACATATCTGCCCTGATATGGCAGGCAGATATACCCCTATTTAACAGACCCTGATATGGACCCTGAATTGCCCAATTTTTTATATAACCATATCTATTTTTTTATATAAGTCCAGATATGCCATTTTCGTAAGGGCGTGCACCGAAAAGTCCGTGCACCGAAAAGTCCGTGCACCGAAAAGTCCGTGCACCGAAAAGTCCGTGCACCGAAAAGTCCGTGCACCGAAAAGTCCGTGCACCGAAAAGTCCGTGCACCGAAAAGTCCGTGCACCGAAAAGTCCGTGCACCGAAAAGTCCGTGCACCGAAAAGTCCGTGCACCGAAAAGTCCGTGCACCGAAAAGTCCGTGCACCGAAAAGGCCTAGACCCGAGTCCCGTACCGCGGCTCTGACGTCACGGCGCCGCGGTTGGCACGGCGCATGCGCAGAGCCTTCACTCCCCGCGAATCTGGTGGTTGTGCACGCGCAGTGCTCACATCCGGTATGGGCGAACGCTGACTATCTCGGTCTATAACTATAGACCTTTCCAATGTTTACAAAATCACAGTCCAGCGTGCGATCTTCACAGCCCGGCACGTGCGTGTTCGTCGCTTCGGAAAGCGAGCAAAGCACGCGCCATACGCACGAACGCTCAAAATGGCACCGGCCACAAGCTCGTTTTTGGAAAGGTCTATAGGCACGACGAAGAGGACAATTGATACGTAATTCGAAGAGGCATTACGTCAAAACTGACGCCAGTCTTGCCTCTCTGCTTTCAGTCACCTCGAGACTTGTGCTCTGTTTTTTCCCGTGCACACATTTTTTTTTTGCTAAATACAGTGATTTTTTTGCCATTTCTGCTTTTCCGAGTTTCCACTCATAAGATGCACATAATGTCCTGCTCATGTAATAATCGCAGATTCCACAACCAAGAGGTGGCACTGACCACAGTCTGGGCCGGCGCTACGGGTCTCGGTGCTTGTTGCACCACGACGGTGACAGGGGGCGCTGTCGGCGGTTGCTGGACGTAAGCCGGGTTGTAGGCCGGCTGCATCTGCGCTGGGGGTGGCATGGGCTGGTAGTAGCCAGGTGGCGGCGGCTGGTAGTAGCCCTGGGGTGGCATGGTGCCCGGAGGGTAACCCATGTTGGGGGGTGGGGCACCTGCGTGGTCATGGGCACATATACTTGCGGTTCTGGCTTCTTCGCAAACAGCGAGTTGGTCTTTGCGTCAACGATGGCCGATGTTCGTTGCTTCCAAAAGTTTTAGGCGAACAAATGAAGGGAGTATATAAACTAAAATGTTACGTGTTGATGGGGAAAAAAAAAGAAGTAGGAAACCTCGCAGATGGAAGTCTCTTGTCGATAAGGCTGAGAGAGCAGTGGATCAGGTACATGCTGATGGTGTTACTTTTCTAATAATTCTGTCGTACGTATGTTTAGACAGCCGGATGTTAGTCAGCCTAAATGGGCGCCTGGTGTCTCAGCTATAGATGAGAAATTTTGTCAGTCCACTACAACCGCTAGCCTGGGGTCTTTAGCGTGCATCACGCAGTAGTGGTACACGACCGCACGCCGGTACGTTGCCTATCCAGAACGAAACGGGTAGGAGTGGGGATTGAAGCCAGGATCACTGGGTTCTGCAGCGTGAGCTTTCGCTCCACGCGCTCCGAGCTGCAGTGCGCCAACAAACTCGGCCGCCGATCTCCCCTGTCGCTTCTTCGCGCTAGAGCGAGGCTTGCAGGAAAACGTGGCTTGTGTACGCCGGCGTTTTCTGTACTAAAATGATTATGAAATAACCCCTAAACTAAACTCAAACTATGCTTCCTGAATCATTTTCTCCTTGTCATTTTGCACTGGTGAAAAAAACGACAAACAAACAAAGAAGCGAAGTTGAAGTTAAATATTTATTCTTAAGAGGTCTTGTTCCGCTGAAACTGCTGAAACAACATCATATAAATTCTCTAAAAAAAAAGATGCACAAAACTGCAAGACTCGGTAAACACACCAGTCGGAAGCGCGTTCCAGGCGCCATACCACTATACGTCGCCCCCAGAAGGCTGGGGTTTTGATTGCGAGTGATTCCACTATCTCTTCTGATATTTGGCGAGGCGCGAGCGTTTGCTTTGTTTTCTTCGTGGAAGGTACCAGTACCGCACAAACAAGGTCTTTCGGTGTATACTGCTGTAGTACCTGCGTGTCGCACGTGTGACGGACATGTGATACAAACGTAGTCTACGCACGTAACTTTCCAACCTGCACGCATATATCTATGCGCTTATGTCAGCGTTGTATATTATTAAAAAGAAATAAAAAGATGGATGGTTATCTTTTTATGTGGTGCGGTCTGATGTCCCTTAATTCACTGAGGCTGTGATTTTCGACCTATAGATTGACGTAATAGCGACTAATTATGCGGTTTATCAGAAATACCATCTCCTAAAACAATATCGCTTTGTGTGAGTACTGTATTTTTGTGCACGCTCGGGATATACAAAATAACTGTCATGAAAACATTTTACAAATACGTTATTTTTTCTTTCATGTACACGGTCAGACAAAATATACATCTTCATCGTTAGTTTCCAACACAGCGGTGACTTTGGGCGTGTTTTCACGGAGCGATCTTCCTATGTCACTCTTCATTTGTTATTCGCGCTGCAGCTGCGAGTATGCGCGACATCATTGCAGGCTGTGCATGAAAGCTGTGCTAGTCAAACTCGTCACTTAGACGCACAGCTGTTGAGATTTTTCGCTCGCTCTGATTCATGCATTGTTCCTGTTTGGCACGTCCCGTTTAGTTTCTCAAGTTCACTTCAAATTGAGTTCTTACAAATTCCAACCATACTGCGCTACTATAGTGACGCGAATTACACCTGGCATTTGATGTAAACAGAATTGGTTAATTCGAAATTGGGCGGGCATGCCGAGAATATTTGCTTGGCAAATTATGTTTTACGCTTATTTACTGTATTGCAACCAAGCACTGTTTTGGCTGTTTTTTTTTTTTTTCGAGAAAATATGGTGGTTTGTTGAAGTACACATACGTATAAAAGAGAATTGTTGCTTGTTCTGGAAACAATTTTAAGACGATGTAAATACGTTAGAACCCAAACGCAAATCGGCGAGTATACTGTTTTTGTGGACTGTTACTGGAATTGTATGAACGGACCTTAATGTACTATATTGTATCGATATATAGTTTAATATTTTCTTGATGCAGGTAGAACACACGCTTGTTTAACAAAATTTTCGCTCTGGAGTTTCTTGTGCGGAGAAAACAATAATAAAGCAACCATTAAAATTGGAATGCTTCTTTCTTTTCTCTTCTGGAAAAATAAAATAGAGAAAATTGCTCGTGAGGTGTAAAGTTAAGAAAACACATACACGAACGTTCATCTCAAACATTTCACTTATATTTTAAATACGTGAGCCCTAATTAACTCCACCCAAGAAGTTACCGTGCTTCTATCAAAATAGTGGCGGATTCACCTACGCAATTAGTATTACGGAAAGGTACTCACTCATTTCGGAATATGTTGCACGGGCGACTTGAACGAAGTGGAGGTGTCCGTAGGGTAGCTTGCGCGGCAGTTGACAATCTCCGGTCGTTCAAGGAAGATGCCCAAATGCTTTCCTCGCTGACCGAACGGTCGAACAATATCGGTCTTTATCGCGGTGGCGAGGACGCTATCACTGAGTCAAGGGTGCACGTCGGAACTGCGCGAAGTGCGCACGGCGTAGCTGTCGTCTACAGGAAACTGTTCTCGGGTTTGTGTAAATCGTGTTACATTATGCGATTTCACTTCGGTTACCGTGTCATCTCATCGCATGCGAATGGGCTGAGCGCTCTTTTGTGTATCCGGCGTGATACAAAGCGGATGCCGTTGTGACGTCGGCGCACGGGGTGACGACAACCTCTACGTTTCCGTTTTTGTTTTTGTGTTTGTGCTGCCGAGCATCGATTGCAATTCCGAGTGGTTCGTTGCTGCTGCTGCTATCGAAAGGCGATAAAACACGGCCTGACTCATCGTCTTAACGTGCCCTCTTTTAGTAAGATAAAGAATGGCATTGGTACGTTCGATACAGTATGATTTGAGAGTACCTGACTTTATTGGTTGGATGAGTCAGTAAGTGGCTTACGTCATGTGTTTTTGAACTACTTTTTTTTACTCTTTAGGTGGAGCGCCTCGGGTTGCTACTACAGCTTGTGAAATTGGCCCACATTCCAACTCTCAATTATGGTGGCTATAAGGGTTGGTGTAGCGAGCGCTCTGCGCTCTTGGGCCTTATTCTTGGGTAGTTCTACGTGCCGCCGATTCATGATGACAAAAGTTGCGCTGTGGTTAGGATAGTGACAGACCGGGTCATTTCTGCTCGGAGGGGCGTGGCGTGAAGCGTCTCCTCGGTATTTATTGGTCACGTCAGATTGTACAATGACTGTCCGGGTCCTATTTTTGATATTCGTGTAATATATATATATGTGAAAGCCATGCTCATGGGAGGAACATTCAGCTGTATGTGAACGCCGTAGCAAACTTTTTCCCAGATATATAAAATTGAGAAGCTCGAGGCGTGGGCATTGCCGAGATTTCACTATGGTAATTTGCACAGCCTCCAATGTCACACCAAAGCAGGCACGTAGTTATTTCTTTTTTCAATTTATTTCATAGACAATTTACAACATGCGCACCAAATATTAAAAATTACAATTATATATTTATATGCAAGAAACAAAAATACGAAACACGTAAAAAACACGTTCTAGAGACTTTTACAAATTATTTACCAACAAACAACTTTATGCAAAACGTCCCAAAATATATCAAAATGTGCGTCTTGAAAGCTTACGAATAAACCAAAATTATTTGCTTAGTCGTCATTGTAGCTTTATTACTAATTCAGAAACTTGCGCAATTTATCTAAAAGGCGCTCTACATTTCGCACATGATCTATTAGAGTTAGACTATATGCGAAATGTAGTGCGCCATCTAGTAGCGCGCCGAGAACTACGTCCGCCATCTTGGTAGCGGCGAGAAAACGAAACCAATGACCCGACCGGCAAAGACCCCATGCAAACAAACGAGAGCGACCGCGCTTCGTGCGAGAGATGCGATGCCAACGCGTTGCTGCGTTCCGCTGCGGATGCAGCGATGAAGAGTCGACGTTGTGTGGCAAAGCCCCTATAATGAAGTCAAGCTAACTCTTCTCAATGGACCTTTGGTAGAAACATCGGTTCGAGAGTAAATGGTTCTAGTACCCTCTCTCTCTTCCTTCTGGCCGAGCAGAGAGGGAAGATGGTTTCTTTGTGTCGACTTCTATTAGCCTCGAACCCAGTCGCGTGTCTAGGTGGCAGCACATATTCGCCAAAGGTGGATTGGAGGTCATATGCTACTCAATTTTGCCATCACAATTGGTTAGTTCAAGTTACTGCAATGCGATACGGAGAACTCAAAAGAAATAAAAGATGATTTTTTTTTTAATATTGACGTGCACTAGTGACGAACACTAGCCCGGAATGCACCGTAGTCCGCTACGTTGACGACTACCTGATCATTCACCCTGTAGCCAATAAAGTCGAGGTGATCGTGGCCACGTTCGAAAGCGCAGGAGGCCAACTAAAATTTAAAAAGGAAGTTCCATCCTCGGAAGGGTTACAATTTCTAGACCTGCGATTGAAAAAAAACAAACGAAGGCGTTTGCTGGGCGTTCAGTCAGCGTTCAGAAAAGCCGGTGCTCCCTTTTGAGTCTGCTCATTCAAAGACTGTTAAGATAGGTATCATCAAGACGTTAATCACTTCAGCTAAAACGAAATCCTGCCAACATTCGGCAACAGACAGCATAAAGAGCCAAACTCGACGACTTCTGAGTTCCGGATAACCGGTGGAACGTCTCGTGTCCGTTTTCCACCAGCTTATTAACCCAAAAGCGACTACAAAAACGCCTTTCAGTCGAAGGATAGCCAGCATACCGTACATTCATAATGCTTCCCATCGCATCCGTTCCATTGCATCACGCCATGACACGAAAGTTGTCTTTTCCAGTAGATTCAAATTGGCAAGCATGTGCAACATGGTCAACCGACAAGAAGCCAAGCCGGCTTGCGAAAAAAAGCACGCCACGCCTTTCCGGACCTGCTGCACAGAAAAAGTTTACTCCATCCCCCTCAAATGCGGAGCCGAGTACATAGGACAAACCGGCCGATGCATCAATGACCGCTTAAGAGAGCACGAAAACGAAGCCACTTCAAGAACCGACAACCCCATTCATCCGATCGCGGTTCACGCGAACGAATGCATTGGATGCGCGCCTGACTTCGCAGGAACCAAGACAAGAGGGGGACACCGCAATCGCCATGGTCGTGAAATCATCGAATCCTTTCTCATCCAGAACGCAGAAAACAACGTGTCATCGGCCTCAGTAACCTTATCAAGGCGGGAGTTAGAATTCATCAGGCCTGAACTTGAAAAATATCGCAACTCCCCGTAAATACACACCATTACGGTAGTTATGGCCGTGCCTCGTGGTTCTCCCGTTCCATCTCCTATCACCCTTTTCATCTCCCAGCTTTCCTTCCCCTTTATCACCTTTCCATCTACCGGTATTCCTTTCCGTCCCCCATATCATCCTTTCCATCTCCCAGTTAGCCTTCCCCGTTATCAACCTATCTTCGTCGGGGTCTCGTTCAGGGTGCAATGTCTCTGCCCAAAATAACGTCGTTGCTAAATGAAAGAAAGTGGTTGTCCTGTGCTTGTCCTCCGTGTTTTATTCTTTCAATTTTGTGTATTGACGTGCAACTTTTCTACTTTTAGGGAAATGACTTACGTTTCTGAATTAATAGCAAAACTACAGTGATGGCTAAACAAATATATTTTTATATATACGTAAGCTGCATTTTAAGACGCACATTTTGATATATGTTTCTAGGTTTTTCATAAAGTTGTTTGTTAATAAATAATTTGTGGAAATGTCTAAAAAATTGTTTTTGACGTGTTTCTTAATTTGTTTTTCTTATAAATATATAATTGTAATTTTTAATATTTCGTTTGCTTGTTGTAAATTGCCTAAGAAATACATGATGGGGAAAACAGCTCATAAAACGCGGACTACGAAGAATAACACACACCGACAGGACAATGCCGTACTCGCAACTGAATAATTTTAATGGAGGAAACAGACAGAAACAAATATACACAGTATCTGAAAAGATCGCACAAAATTGCACACTCGCCAACCGTGAAGCACGTCAGTAATCCCACATTTCTACCCGTTCACTACGTGACTCATATTTTTTTTCCGCAGGAAGTACGTACATCTTTTTTTGCTGACAGCGCCAAATGTTTAAATGATAGATTAAGAGAACATTCGTATTCGCTCGGCGGGGGGGGGGGGGGGGGGGGGGGGGGGGGGGGGGGAGGGAGGGAGGGGGGGGGTGCCAATTCTTTGCAGAGATTGCAAATGTGGGCCTGATTTGGGCCGAGTCACCATTCTACGCACACACATTTCGTGTCATGGGCATTCATGTGTTAGTGAACCGCCGCTGGCGCTGTCAGCAAAAGAGATGTCCTTCCTGCGGGAAAAAAATGAGTCACGTAGTGAAAGGTAGAAATGTAGATTACTGACACGCTTCATGGTTGGTGAGTGTACAATTTTGTGCCATCTTTTATGATACTGCACGTATGTTTTTTTCTGTCTTTGCTTTCTTGATTAAAATTCTTCAGTTACAAGTACAGCATCGTCCTGTCGTGTTTGTCCTTCGTATTCCGCGTATTTTCTGAGCGTCTGGTGCCGCGAACGTCTGGTGCTGCGAATCATTCGCTCCACGATAATGAATACGCAGTATACCTCTCTAAATCTTAAAAATTCGTTGAAAACGCCAAATATACAACTCGCGAAAAAAAAACTCTAATTCACAGTATTCGGTCTCATGTTGGCTGTTAGTTCTACATTAACAAATAGCGCTTTCTTCTGGCAACCTCGGTTCCGGTATCGAACTGCTGGAGTTACGTACGTTCTGGCACATTTCAATTATGTTAGCGCTCCGAAAAACAGGGTTGTACCCGCTCCCGACGGCCTGTGTATTGGTAGTATCTTTATAGCCTGATACAAATAAAAAAAAAGAAAAACTGCTACACAATTACTGTAAAAGTTTTGTCATTTATACAAAATAATGTCAAAAATAAATAGAGATAAAAATTAAAAAAAAAACGAGCTTGAGGATATTTTTTAAAAGGACAGGAAACAATTTGCTCGCCCCTGTACTAATTTTAGAATTTGGAAAATTAATGCGCTAGCTTCGGCTGAAAGCGAACGAGCTGCACATGATGACGTTTGTAGCAGAAACTTTTAAAATAGAGCTCCAGAACAAATTGCACATTGTTGCCTCGAGCAACGTTACACTTCACCACATCACAAGGTCCTCGGACAGAACAGAGTACAATGAACCTCGAATTGAACTTCCTACATACTTGGCGGAAGTTCAGTTCGTTGAAAGACAATCCGTAAGAGGGCAGCTCGACGTAGGGCTATTGGTCACATAGGGGAATTCGTCATAGGACATTTCCTCACTGGGTCAACTGCTCAAATACCGAAAAAAGTGTGAAATGGAACGTGTGTGTGTAAAGATAAAGTTACAGAGACCATTTTATTTTTCGCACACTTTGTGGTTTCGGAGCTTTCAATCACTTTTGTATTCTATATTCCGAGTTCAATCCTGCTTAGGAATATATTTTGTCGGGTTTCCAAAACTTGCAAATAAAGAGTAAAGGACCCGATGGACATTTTGACTCGGTGGATAGTTCGACTCGATTGGAGGTTTCGTCTTGATGGACATTTTGACACGCGTCTCACGTGACCTGTTGGTCATTTTGACCCGATAGACATTTCGTGTCGATGGACATTTTGACCAGAAGCCTAATTGGTGGGTTCCTCTCGTTCATAAATGAAGATAAAGAAGAACACAAGCTGCTTCGCGCCTCACTGCAAGAGAGTCTATAAATCCGCGAGAGGATTTAAAGTGTTATTATTTTCTGTTCGCAATGATCCTAATCTTTTTCAGAAATGATCGCGCTTTGACCGGCGGACAAAGAACTTCGACCTCAATTGGTGGCTTATGAACTCCATATAGGAAAAATAAATGTATCGTAAGGCATCTTCCATTTCAGCAACGGAGAGGTTATCGAAATCGCAAGAGATTGTCCGTTCCTTACCAAGGATGCTGTTCCCTCCATGCTTCTAAACGCCCCTGCATACCTCTGACAGGGCTGTCGCCACATCGCAACGTGCGGGTTCTTCATCGCCACACTCTTCGTTTAAAAGCGGTTCTACTTTTGAAGAAACTGAAACGTCTTCTGGCAGAAAGACAAGGAACAGATTGGTCGCCGTGCTAAAACAGTGCTGCTTTTTCTCTTTGTTCAAGACGTGTTTCGCCAGAGCGTTACAGACAAAAGTTGTTTTCTTTGAGATGTGCAACTCTACTAATCACGCCTTTTTTGGTTTTTGTTTTTTTGGTGCCAAGAAATTGTTGTTATTATACACCGGTGGCGAGGCCAATTATATCTTTCCGAATAACGGACATGTTCGCTGAACAACGGTAGCAGCTGTTTTCACCAAGATGCACAAAACCCATAGCAGATTCAGATCGAAATGTTCTGGCTTCACTCCATCACGAAATCCTCAAATAAACAAACTTGTCATAAAGTAAAAAAAAAAAAAAAAAAGCTGCTGTAATTTTTTAGCGTGAAAAGCATGCCACAATGCCTGCGTAATGATGTAAACTTAGTTTTAATTTTAAACTTCATATTCACTTCAATATGACTTTTCAAACTTTATTATACTTACTGGAGTTCTTAGTTACGTTCTTTAGTTAACTATCAAACTTCTGCATCATGAGGGCGATTTTTGAAACATGCGGGACAGCAGTGCTTTTACAGTCTCACCTGTAAAATGCCACGCGTCTCTGCGCGTGCTGCCATCGCGCGGCGTCATGAACAAATGACGTGCGTTCGATTTCCTGCTCGGCTGCGTTCGGTCAAACGTCGCACTGGCCGAATGCTATACCTAGAAATTTAATCATCAGTACTTTGACATTGTCTTTTGCGTTGTGTGGACCACCCATTCCAAATTCGCTTCTCCAGACGTTGATTGTTCAACATCAGGAGAAAATATGTTTAAGATTTAGCGAATCCAGGTGAGACTTTGGAATAATGTTTTTGTGTCGGAAAGAAAACTAGCTATAAAAGTTCAGTCCGACTGCTAATTGGTGGTACTGGGTGGCTGACGTATGTCGTGTTTAAATAACAGAGACAATATCCGGGGACCTAGTTTGTACCGACTTTATTGTGCTTTTTGCTCGCTCACACTCTGCCTGTAACAACATTTCAGAGCAAATGCAAGCATCGAAACTTCACATAAATAAAGAGCGATAGATTGGAAGTTTTATTCAGATACTTGGGACCTGAAAAACAAAAAAAGAAGGCACAAGACCAAATTGTTTACGCGTGCACTAAACAACCATACCAGTTGTTGAATCGGAATAAAGTTTATAATAAAAAAATTTAGGTCGCGGGCTTCTAAAATACGTGAAGGTTCTTTTAATTGTGGTCACGGACGGGAGTAGACACCCTGGTTTTGTTAACAGAAGATTTTTTTTTTCTCAGCCGTTTAATATTCTAAATATTCTCGCTTTTTGTTGTTTGACAAATAAATTAAACCAAATTTGATATACCAGGCTGACGTATTCAAAAGCTGACTAAATCTAAAATAAATTTAGGCTTTGCTGGTGTGCCTTCTGAGCGCGTTCCCGACTGATACGATTTACAACTTATAAACATTTAAAAGCATCAATTGAGAAGAATTCCACGGCGCTTTTTTCGCTGGTCATCCTGTTCTGAATATACTTGAACTCCGCACTGTTAGTCTGTTAGACTGTTAGCGTAAAAAAAAATAAAAAAAGAAAGAAAAATAGCATCTATACTTACATACGTCATTATAACTGTTCTTTAGGAGTTTGGTATAAGATCTTTCTCCGGGGTTCATATAATCGTTTTGATAGGATTAACACATATTGACTCATCATGAATCATAAATTGTAGCACCTGAGTGTGGTGCGGAAAAAGTAAGAAACTTTTGAATCGAAGGAAAAGACAACAGAAGGTGAACGAGACATTTTGCTACTATTGTCTTTTTTTTTGGCCTCGGAAGTTTCTTAATTTTTCCGCACCGCAGTCACAGGTGTTACGTTATAATTAATTAACACCAGCTGGCCCGCTCACTCGTTGCTTTTTACATATTCCCTCGCCTTATGATTTGGGATGATCCAAAATTATACTATTGACTTCCCACATACCAAAGCCCGCTTTCAGATATGACAGCACACTGTTTACAAGCAAGTGCGCGTTTGCCCGCACCAGATGTGGGCACTGCGCCTGCGCAGAAACCAGATTTGCCCGAGGTGAAGCTTCTGCGCATGTGCCGTATACCGACAGCAGCGCCACAACAGAAGCGTGACGTCGAAGCCGCGTATTGTTTTATCCGGTACACCCAGCCAGCGAGTATTTAATTCGTCGAAAAGTTGGCCGCATCCCAGAATTACCTTTTGAACGGTCTAGAAACCGTAGCCGAGGGAGTGATGACCGTAGTTGTAACTGCCGAGGCCGTACGTCAGGCGTCCGTAGCCGAGACCGAGCACGTGCCCCACGGGTGCGTAAGTCAGTGGGGACGCCACGCCGTAGCCGTAGACGGGGCCAGCGTTAGGGACTCCGGCTTGGGTGAGTACCGCGACCGGAGCGGACGGTGCGACCACGGGGGCGGCCACGGGAACGCTGCCTGCGGATGCGCTGTTGCGCGTGTAGTCGTAGGTCAACTTGTCGCTGCTGGCTCCAGCTAAGCCGTAACTGCCCGCTAAGGGCAAGGCGTAGTTGACAGGGAACTGCGGGGCGGCCCATGCCGCGGCCACGAGGCCGAAGACGGTAGCGATGAACTGGAAAAAGAATGGGAGTGATACGGCGTGGTTTCGCCGATGAATCCAGACTTGTACGTTACGCGTTGCAATTGACGCATTCCTTGTATCTAGTTACTTTTTTCGGTAATTACATCGCAAGTGAAAGAACGAGTCACGCAGTTTCGTTGCTTGGTGGAGTGACGAGGAACGATGTCTAGTTACTCCTGGAGGGAGGGTGTGCAATGCAGGCACCCAACCTATAGTCCGTTGCAACCTAAGAACGAAGGGCGAGGGTAAGACGGGCCGGGGAGGAGGAAGCAGACGGAACGCTAAAAAGAGAAGGAAGTTTCCACTTCTCTTCTGCAGCGTTCCGTCTGCTTCCTCCTCCCCGGCCCGTCTTACCCTTGCCCTTCGTTCTTAGGTTGCAACGGACTATAGTTCACACCTCAGCTCGCTCCCGTGATCTTCCCGGCGCAAAAGAGGCTAGTTAGAAAACTAAAGATGTGCACAAGGCATGCGACTATATCTACAGTTATGTCCGAATGAATGTGTTACATAAGCGATGGATTAATAATGAAGCCAAGTATTGGAAGGCGGACTGCTTCAGAACAAAACGACGCATTCATAGAAACGGCGCGTTACTTTCGAGCTGAACTAACGTGTTCCTTTTAAATCGCAGTAAGGAGTAAAGTACTTAGTTACTTTTTTGTGCGAGTAATGAGTAACGATATTTGGTTACTTTATTTGAATAACTTGTACAAATCTTTATGACTTGTTCATTCACTCGAAGAGATCTGGAGCTTTCTTCTCTCCCAAGTGCTTTCCGGGAGAGCGGACGCTCCACATTTCTTAGAATTTTCCGTCCCCTTGCTTATGACGGGTAAATTTGAGTAGACTTGTCATGGACAACATATGACTTTTATCTTGTATATGACAATGACTTATACCCGATGCTTGAACGAAAAAAAAAAATCCTCAAAAATTGGGTGGTTGAGAGAAAAAGGTAACTCTTTTCGGGAACAAACTACCAGCGACGGCGAATCTCAAAGTTTGCAAAAAAAAAAAAAAAAGAACAAAACAAAACAACAAAGAAACAAACAATTAAACATATTAATTGGTTTCTTAACTAACTAAAATATGCTAATTAGTTATTTTAATTAGCGCAGTTTGGTGACCCGTACCAATGGCGAGTTTGTAGCTGCAAATAAAACGATCTCAAATAATTTTTTTTTTTTAAATTTGAAACGGATAAGAGTTTATATTTGTTTTTAAAACGAACATGATATCGTTTTGTCTGCAGCTACAAACTTGCATTTCTATTGGCCACCATACTGCGTTAATTAAAAAGTTAATTGGTAAATATTGTGAAGTTAGGTAGGCAATTAGTATGTTTCTTGCAACCCCGAAGTCAGTTGGGGGTTGCAAGAAACGTCAGTTGGGGGTTGCAAGAAACATACACTTGGTTCCCGAAAAGAGTTGTTTTTCTTAAACACGTTATTTAGAGGAATTGTTTAGTATTATCTGAAAGACCCTTTATACAGTGTACTATAGAGCCACTAAATAGGAAATGCTTCAGGGTAACAACACTTCAGCCATCTTGGTGCTTAAAATCATGGTTGCCAGTTATCTGAAGCTTTATCTGAAACCACAGGAGACGTTTTTTCCGTCCTCCTGAAATGTTAGAACAGTTCGAGACCGAGCAAAACGATATCAATACCACCTTGTCTAAAGTGGAGGAAGACGCATTTTTAATTGTGCAGATCAACAGTTGCATCTGCTGTGCGCTAAGCGCCAAGATGGCGGCGTCCTTTAGCAGATCGGGGAACAGAGTGCCGATATTCTAAGCGTAGCTCATTTAGTGGCTCTACTGTGAACTCATCACAGACAACATCTGCCAACATATGACGTGTACACGACAAGTCATCCTGAGTTTTGTTAGGAAATGAGTTCATAGTTTATCGAAATAGTTAAATTCTATAACGGTACAAGCAAAATGATAACAACAATTAAAAAAAAAAACTATAATTTTTCTCTTTTCTATGACTGGTTTTGGCCGGGTTATTTAAACGAAAATGCAACATCGAGCTGACTTTTTTTTAAACAATGGCGCTTGTCTTTTTTTTTTTTTTAACTAAAATATTGATGGTTTTTTGTGCTTCAGGATTGATCGAATTCAGGACATAAAGTAAATACTCGACTAACATTTCATCGGGCATCGCTCATCCAATTCCTTTTGGTGTTTCGTGCTACCAAAGTTACCCGTATGTGCGCTTGCACGGTTAGTTTCAGACGACCCGGACACGTTTTTTAATACCAATAGTCTTAGTTGAGAAGTAACTGTATTTTGTAGATGTAGATTACACAATGCCACAAGATACTCCTTAGCAGATTATGTGCAAGGTAGTCCCAAGAAAATGAGTATTCTGCTCATGTGAGCCAACCTATGATTTTGAAAGCTTTTATAAGTAAATGAGAATTGGTCAAGGCTAAACAAAACGTTTAGCAAAATATATTTTTTTTTTAAATTTGAAAGTTACCGCAGAATTACGTTTTATATACGGAATTTTGAGGACCGCATATAATGGTAATTTGAATGTTTGCAGTCAATACCTGCTCAATCAAGGTGAAACATAGGATTATTCTTTCTTAATTGTAGTCATAGTTATCCAACCAGTGCTGGACAGAGTTGTGGTATTCCAAAAGACTAGTTTAAAAAAAAAAAAGATGTCAAAACAACAACAACAACAACATTGTTTGAAGTGCAACTGACAAGAGAATCACACCGACTTACCAAGCTGTGCATTGTGCTCCCTGTAGTGAGTTCAAACGGAGACGTTCAGTGGCACCTTGCGAATGAGACGACACTGAATTTTATAGCCGGTCCACCCGTGATGTGAGCACCACGCTTTAGAGGCACTGAGGTTCGTAAGCACGCACAGGTTTCCTCCAGTGGCTCACAGTTTCATCCATCAAGCTTCATTAGGCGAATTTGATCCTCCGCTCGCCTGGCTACAACAGAAGCGCCGTGCTAGTCAAAGCACATCGGCGCATAATACTTGTTAGTAGTGAGCCCTCTTCTTGGTTTTCGCAACTAAGCCTTTTTTTTTTCTCATTATTTGGAAGTCAGTGAGCTTCATACATTACGTATGTTTCTTTTCTTTTTTTTTTTGCTCAGTCTTACTGTGACTTATTAAACGGCGAAGGCTACAGTCCCAGTGAGCCAATCAACGCGTCCTTTCACTCAGTGCTGCGGAAGCCATGAGCGGCACTCGCCTTTGTACCTTTGGTGAGGCTGTCACGTGCTTCACCTCCGTCGCTTTTATTGCCTCGAGGCGGCCGTAGCATTTGCTCTTTACCAAGTTACGGTGAAACGAAGTAGGCTTCTTTTCCGGGAAGGGCGGGAGAGGGTTTGTGGTTGATCCCGGGTTTTTCGAGAAGCCCGTAGCTTAGGATTAATTTGGAGCTCTTGTTCGTTCCCAAAGAGGCCAAAGCAGAAGCAAAAGCTCAGGCTTTGTCGGGCACCAACTTTGCTGGTAATGCGGTGTGTTCGCGGTTTGAAGATTTGTTGCGGGAAGAGATTTTTCGTCAGTTTCCTGAAAGTGCGGAGCAAGTTGAAGTGTTCGGCTAACAGATGGTGTTGTGCCTCTTTCTTAGATGGGAAGAGTAGTTTCTTGTACGAGTGGAAGCATTCTCCATGTTATGTACATCTTGAAAAAAACTGTGAGCCTTTCCACTCTGGTGTAGAAAAAAGAGCAGCCGAGCTGTACTATGTGCCGCCGTCGCTTATAGATGGCGGTAGCTGTCCAGATGGGTTGTGTGGAGATTTTACGAAGTTGGAAGACGGTATTACGCACTTTGCTTGAGCGGAAGGTTACAAGGAACAGGAAAGTTGGGCTGTCTTTGTTTTTTACAGTTTCTCAACTTGATCTTTGGAACACGAGCCATACGATATACGCGAGTTCAATCTATATGGGAGAATAAAGGCTCGTTTGTGTCGGTATATCTTCCTGGCAGAACCTTCACTGTTTGAGTGTTTTCATCTAATGTTATTCCATGAGTACAATAACGTTGTAAGCGCTGAAGCATTTGTCTTGATTGTTTGCTAGGTACGTTATCTCTTTGGAACGACCCTATATAGGTGAGAGTAAATTGACAGAGGTCAAAATAATAATAATTTATAATTATTAAAATATTTTCGAAATTCGTGCTGAACAAAAGTAAAAGTGTAAATTCTGATATTCCCTTTGAGATCACACCCTTCATACAGGTTGCTCCGTGATTAAAAAATGCGCTGTGTCACGTTGCACAGTGAACATTTTGAAGTAGACACATCGTTGAACGAGGTGCAGACAATAGTAGGTATTTGCGCCCCAATTCGTAATTTGTGCAGTAAGTATTGTTGCTGTCTCGAGAATTGTTTGATGGATGATGCGATGTGGCAATTAGAGGTCGTCTAGAAAGCAAAGAGATCAATATTTACCGGCCCCAAAAACGGTAGTTTCACGAGTTTGGCTGTAAACGTTCTTTCACGGAAAGAAACGACATAGACTTCGATTTAAACTTGATCGTCAATGTTTGGCCAGTGCAGCTTGCAAACTCCAACTTTGGACGGCAAAAACACATGCGTTTGAAGTTTCTACTTCTATCTGTAATTTTTTTATTTTTGGCGCGGGAGCAAAGGTTATTTGCTAATCCTCAGAGCAAACTTAGTGAAACTTAGAAAATATAATTGTTGGCTTGGAACGAACAGATCAAAAATAAATATGTGTTTGATCTTGTAAATTGTACATGTGCTTGTAAATAAAACGAGTTAGTGCTAACTTCTAGAGCAACTTATTTTTAAATGAAAATGTATGTATATGTTGCAATTGCAAATAATTCTGGTTTCTTGGAATGAGGAGATCTAATCGATAGTCCAGTATTTAATGCCCTCCCAACATGACTGCTTTTTTGTAACCATAGACCGCGGACCCTTAGACGCATTGAGACTAGTCTCTCTGTATTTCAAAAGACACGGAATGACGATAAATTAGGATCTGGACACAAAAACGGTTTTCAATTAGGCGTCATTCAACCAACCGCAACCGGATATTTTTCGGCGGTACGTGTATGCAGACCTCGGGTCATTTGTGACTGTCCAGACCAAAACGAGGCACAAGTGCGGCTCAGTCACCGAGAGCCAGCTTACCCTACGTGTTCGAACTATAATCTTTTTCCGGACTGCTGTAAAGGTGTAGGGGTCTATAGGACGTAGTAGCAGGCCGGGGGGGGGGGGGGGATAATTCATTTCTGTCGATATACGGATTGATCGGCATCTCTTTTGAATTTAGCTACACAAGTCAAAAGAGAAACAAGGTGGCAGAGCATATAGTAGGTCTTTGCCTTGGTGAAAATTTTCACCATTCTTGTCCAGCTCGCTTGCACCTTTGCATTTAATTGCATTATAATTATAGTCTTTGCCTTGTTAGCTAAGATCATTCCGAGTGGAGTTTTTTCTTCTTCCACTTAAGCTGTGGTCACCTTGCGAATACAAAATAAAAAAGAGAGTCTCCACACAGTCGGGAGTTTTAGGGAACCCTCTTTGGACATCCGATACGTTACGATGTGCCCTGCGGTACGAATTGCGCATGCGCTACAGCAAAAGACACGCACATGCGCAGTTCGTACCGGACGGCTTATCGTGCCGTATCGGATGTGCAAAAACGGTTCCCTAAAACTCCCTACTGTCTGGGACGTTCCTCGTGTGACGGTCACATGGGTCATGCAAAACCTGTCTGCAGACATGTTGGAAGCATACTAATGTAGAGAGTAAACATGCTTCCAACACGCGTGAGGCGTTTCCGCAGATAATTTTCTGCAGCGGACACCGTGTCATTTGTACGATGTATGAACAGTGTGAAAGTGGCTTCACACGTGTCGCTTTTGGTGCGGTTGTGTAGGCTGAAAGGTACGGGTGCTAATTATACGCTGTAAGCTACAGGGCGAGATTGGGTATACCCGGGTGTTATTTCGGTGCACACACGCCTTCTGCGGGGCCGTGGCGCGGCAATGATGTATGCCCGACCCGTCATGGCTCCCCGTAGATGGGCATGTTTTCACAGGGTTCACCTGCTCTCGCGTTTCGGACTGCGAGGCACTGATAGTCAGCGATAGCCTTAAGAAACGCAGGGCGTAGTTTATTAAGTTGACGCTTCTTCTTACGGGATTCGTCAATCTTATCCATCGATGCCACAAACCCATTGACTGTTGAGTGATGATAAGATGCTCGCCACCCGCTACGCCCTTCGAATTTTAAGCCGGCAGTGGCCATTAGCGCCGAGATGTTTCGATGGCGCCCTCCTATGGCTTCCTTTCGCGACGTCACGGCCAGGATTTGCCTCACTGTGATTGGCAGAATTGGCCTCTGTCTCGCCCGTGATTGGCAGGATTTGTCTCGCCGTGAACCGGCGATTTGGTGGGCGTTATAGTAATACAGGAAGCTATATAGTTTGGCCAATCGCGAACTTGGACCGCAGCGACGCTTTTGGTCGCGCATGTCGCTATAGATCGTAGTTTTCACCGGTGTTTCGCCGGTGCTACCCTGGCTGGGGAGGACGGGCGGCGCACAATAGGTGAAATACGAATTAACATCTCCATTAAGTTTACTCGCAGGTTCGCTATGCAAAGTACTTTAGATTTGTTAAAAAAATACGCAAAAGCTAGGTTAATTTGGCCCCTGCAGGTCAGTCGTACGGCCAGCGGAACGGGATATGGGGGGATAATCGCCATGATAAATGCGTTAAATAACTAATATTTGTGGATTCACTTTTTAAGTATCGAAGATAAAGATCCACATGGTTCCAGTCAGTGCTTAGCGCCATTAAAAACCATTCAATAATCAACGTGAGAAAGATGCGGGGCGCGTGGGAAACGCGTTGGTGGGCTAAAGCATATGGCTAAAGTTCCCTCTCGTGCAACAGCCGCCAGGCCAGTGGTTCGAAAACGAGCCCACGTGGCTTTTCCGTCTCTTACCCGTCTTGTTTTCGAACCGTTGGCATTGTGCACCCGTTGCGCTTTTTACGCGCCACCCAAATCTTTCTTAAATTTACTTACTGGTAATCGTTGACGCTAATCAAGTTTCTAATTTAAAGCGCGTTTATCTTTGACTAATTAAAAAGGTAATCGCCCAATTTTAGTCATTTATCCAACTACTGGCCGTAGACAACTCACCTGCCCAGACCGCACTAGTCTAACTTTCGCGGCTTTTTTTAAAATACGAATCAGTAGAGCTTTAAAAATTGAAACGAAGTCGCACATTCATGCTCCCGTTTTTATTGTGTTAAAAGTTTACGTAGACGCTCGAGCCGCCAGTTTATTTGTTTGAACCCCAAGTTCGACTTCCGCTCCATGGGAGCGTGGTAAGTTTTTGATGCTCGCAGTCTGGTGGTCTGCATTCCTCTCTGTCAACTTTGCAAGGATCATTGCACGTATTCCTTTCGATGTCCCAGATTTGACCTCCGCAGCAGCAGGTAAGGACTCGCTGGCCATAAATGCAACGGTAGTATCTGTCGAAATAAAACAACAGTTCACGTCGCGCGCACGTAAATTCGCACCTATACGCAGGTGTGTCTGAGAGTCGTGTGGCCGACACCTCCACAGATTTGAAGATGACGCAGAGATTCTAGAAACAGTGCTGGCCCAAAAGCGATGTTATTAACTCATAACGTTCAAGTCCGCGCTGCAGATTTTGTCATGCATCGTAAGTCTGAATTCCACTCCTGATAGTTTCCATATGGATGGCGCGTACACCGGCGTGCATTATTTTACTCATCACGACCGTGCAATGCTCGTGAAAGACGTCAGGTTACCGGTCGTTCTCCGGTGTCCAAATTACTCCTATACAGCGATATCATACGCCATTTGAATGCAGACTAATTTCCCACGTCTAAGCACCCCGCATATATTTGAATCGGTTGCGTTCCTTGGAAACTAACCAACATCAACGACCATTGCGAGGAATATGGACAGAAGACAATTAATCGATAAGGCATGCGCCCATATCCTTCTCTATCTGTTATTGGTTGGTCGTAAATAGCGTAACTGACTCACATACAATTAATGCGCTATTTTCGCTCAAACAAATACAAAATTAGAAAAGAAACATTACCCGGAAGTTTTACAATTCTTCAGTCTCATCGACAGGAGCACACACAAGTATGCGTACAATAATATACAGACATGGGCTTACCAACCGGGGGGGGGGGGGGGGGGGGCAAGGCATGTGTTTTGCCCCCCCCCCGGCCTTGGGGGGTGGGTGGTTTGCCCCCCCCCCCACACACACACACACTCAAAACAAGTTGGTACGCCACTGTACACGGAATAGACAAACAAGAACAAAAGTAATTACAAGAATGAAACTAACAGCGCTAATCGACACAAAACCCAAGCGTTTAGCTATGTAAAAAAAAAAAAAAGAATAATAATACTTTAGCAGAAACTTCGGAACTAAATAACGAAACATTTGCTGTTCATAATTTGATGTTCGGGTTGGAACATTACAATATTACTTATGATAGTCATTACCATTTACTCGACTTGCAACGGGCCACGTCAATGCGATTAATGCGCTACAATGCAGCTACTTCTATTACCGCGACAGTATTTTGTTTGTTTTATGTACTAATGCATAGTCTTTAATTATATCTATCGCTAACATCTTGGAATGCTAGTCACGGGGAATACAAGGGTTGGCTGTCGCTTAACTTGCTGGCATTGTGTATGACCCCAAATAATGTGTGAGCAGACATTAAGCGCATCATTTAACGAGGTATCGACTACATTAAAACATAGGGATCTACGCCACTGAGTATACAGCCACGCGCCCACGAGGTGTGGGCACTGCGCGCGCGAACAAAACAAATTAATGTAAGATGAATTGCGTACGCGCATGCGCAGTGCCGACAGCAGCGCCACCGCAGTACCGTGACGTCAGAGAGTTGGGTCGGTGTATGAACACACGAGCTAGCCATTCCTGCGAGCTCGAGGAATACGCTCGCAAAATGCGCCAACAATGAGCTGACAGTATTAGGATGGTTTATTCGCACCAGAGATACGTGTCATAGTATGTGTGTTTATTAGCGACGAGATGTTTCGGTGGCGCCCTCGTTTGGTTACCTTTCGTGACGTCATTACCTTGTGAACAACAAGTTCAATGGTGTTTGCAATGAGCAGGTGGAAGTCTGAAATTATAGCGCTCTCAAAGCAACGCAGCAAACACCGTCAAAATTGAAGTTCTTACATTCCTCTTATTTCCGTCGATGAGACATCCTTTGCTGACGTACCATAGTCAGCATTCGGCCAATGAACCTTTTGGCGAATATGTGCTGCCTCCTAGACACGCGACTGGGTTCGAGGCTAAGTGGCGAGAAAACAACGCGCGCGCAAGGCCTCTCCCACCCGCTCCACACCCAAAACGTCAGCTACATCCTGTTCACCCATTGAGGAGCTGTGACCTAGATACGGTTCCCCCAAACTAGCCTTTGTCCCCATCTTGCGTAATCTTCCGCCCCGAAGTCGACACAACGAAACCATCTTCTCTCTCTGCTCGGCCAGAAGGAAGAGAGAGAGGGTACTGAAACTATTTACTCTCGAACCGATGTTTCCACAAAAGGTCCATTCCACAACCCGGGCGATAATAGTACCGACAGCCGAAGGCTACACAGTTCACCGGCATGATTGCGGTGCACGTCGTAATCTAGAATGGGCGTCGTCAGTACGTTGACTCGTGTTCACCTTGTTCGCAACATCAAAACTTGAGTCTCGAGGGTCTCCAAGGCGCTCAAAGGCGAGAAATGCAAGATGGTGGATTGTTTGGAACTAGATACTCTCTAACCCAGGCGCTTCAAATACTCCGCGCATGCGCACCGCGTATTTCTACAAAAGGTCCATTGTGGTGGGCCGACCACAGCGACGCTTTCGATCGCTCACGTCGCCATATAGCGGTTTCCAGTACTACGAGTGCTCATGAGAAGCGTGCGAGGTTAGGCTTTTGTACACTGAAAGCACCGAGAGAACGAAAACAACTGCATGCAGAGAACGTACAGCTGCTCATCTAAGAATCGATGAATGAGCCATACTATTCTATTTGTTCCTACGATGAAGCTTGAACATGATGTCATTCTGTTTTCCAGGCAGTTATAATTGCTTAGTGAATCGTGCTTGTTTACATGTGGTCATTAGCGTGATGTTTTGGGTAAAGAGATGCCTGCCAAGAAGAACTGTGGTGCCGTAAATGATGAAAATAGTAGGCGCTCGCTACTGGCACTCCCTGAATTGCAACACGGGCAGCCACGACGGCCAGTGAACACGTCCTACACGATCTTGATGGGCCTCGATTTATAGGATACAGGGTGAGATTCGGGCTGTAAGGCAACGAGTATGCAAGTTGGAAACTACCTGTAAATGTGCCTGAAGGATGTCGGTCTCACATACCGGCCGTCGATTAGTTGTTGCCTCTGGTCAGAACGCTTATATCTCGAAGGAACTGGCCTCAAGAGATTCCATTATCACAAGCTCTCGAATGTGTAGCAAGATCTGTCGTTTGCGTACGGGAAGTGTGCGCAATGTTTCGACAAAGAATGAGAATTAAGGAACCGTCAGTCACAAGAAAACGTCGAAAGCATGCGTTGTGCGCACGTTGACGAGGTGGCCAAGGAAGCAAACTGGAATGCTTGAGATGAGAGTGGCAACTAAAGCACGTAAGCGCGTTTAAAGGAGCCATAAAACGATTTTTCTATTTTCGCTAAATACTACTTAGAATCAGTCCTTAACGTTAATAACTGAATAAACTTGCCTTAATTTTTCCTTCTAGGTAAAGGCAGTCGCAAAACAAAAATTCGAGAAATATGAGCATGGAGCATGGAGCTCACTCGGAGTCCAGAACAAGCGGCCACGTGACCTGGTGCCTATCCTATGCCACCAACGTTAATCATAGCCACGCGCTGAAGTTCGCAAAGTACAAAACGCGTGCTGTGCTCCAGGCATTGTTAGTGTTCGTCTACTCTCATCACCGCAGAGGCTGGAAACAAGCCACTACCCGAGTGTCCGCCGAGGCATTGATTGTTACGAGCCGAAGTCGAGGGCTCACGCAGTTCTCGTGCCCTGTCCATGATCCGCGCTCGACTGTCGTCCGGTGGGCGACTTCGATTTCAGAATTACGTCATCAAGCTTCGCGAAGGCAAGACTGAAAGAGTCTCCTTTTCTCCTCGCAATTTCACCGCGACAAAGAAGCTTCTGGATCAGTTGTTGTATGTGCGAGTACACTTGGGCCAGACTAGGACCACTACGCCTCTAGAAAGCCATGAACATTCCAACCCGATATCGGTCCCACGGCGGCCATAATTAAAAAGCTTTAAAATTTAACCCTAAGATGGCGACATCGATCCGTCTGGCCTAAAAACTGTGGTACGGCTCGTGGCACCGACGTTCCGGCTAGTCCTTTGTGTGCACGTAGCATGTTCACCGGGCGATCTCGCCCGCATCACGCGGCGCCAGCGCTGCCTAATTTGCTCGGCTGCTAAGCAAAACAAGCTAGCCCAGCCAGCTCATCAATCGGAGGATACCAAGCTGGGTACTTTTATTCTCCGATATGGGCTTCTGATCCATGGTGCACTAATTTCCACATGCTTTTGTGTAAGACATCACGAAGTGAACATATTTTGAAACAAAACTCCGAGGCTAAAAAAAAAAAAAAATAAACGAAGGACATAGTTTGTTGTGCCGTCCTTCGTTTTTTTTTTTCTTCTTTTTTCCTGTCTCGAGGCTTTGTCTAAAAATTCCGTTTCGCAGGAAGGTTCTGCATATTGGTTAAATTAAAGTGCCTAGATAAAAGCTGTGCCTACAGACAACTGTACTTCTTGAGGTGCAAACTAAGGTAGTTTGAGTAGATCGTTGCTATATCTCTGATAACTATACTCAATACTTCGCCGCGCCTTTGTGCATGCATACAATATTGCTATCAAAGTGTAAAACGTGTTTTCATTTCAATTCAAGCATAATTTGGGGTCAATATTTTAATTTTTACATAAATATCTAATTTTTAAAGTTTATTTTTGAGATGAAAGAGAGCGCAAATGGCAAACTTGGCAATTATTTTTTTAATGTTATTTGTTATTAAGGCGGCCGAGGTCAGAACTAACGTTTCTCCGACCTGTCGGCGATCACAAGTTTGACCGCTCGCTATTTTGTCACTTTTCAAGCAATGCACTAAGACTCTTGTCTGACACTTGGAAAATAGATTTCATGGTGGTAAATTAATTAAAACTAAAATATTGTATTTTAAAATATTAGAATAAGATGTCTAACAATCTCCCGTTGGTGAGTTTCGGAAATTTTATTTACCTTGATATAACCAGAAAGTTCAGATGAAGCTATTTTTATTTAATATAATTTCGATATTATTTGTACAAATGAAAATGTCTTGTATACATATGCTTCATGTACCCAGGTATTATCCTGATCTATCACGATATGTAAATTAAATACAGTATTTTGTGTATATGACCGGAAATAAAGTTTGAATATTGTGAAATGTGCGCTGAAAAACGGCAAACTTTGTAGCGCATTACAAAAAACAACATTTACTTCTAATTGGACACAATTTCAGGTATTTTTAGGCATACGAGTTAAGCATTTTGAGGTAATTAAATGTATTAATGCAAAAATATTGTCCAGAATATCAACTATGTGAGAACGATGTCACAACGCAGCTACTAATACGTTTCAACTTTCAATTGCGGTCATACAGAAAAAAATACAATATTTTCTATTTATATTTCTGGATAAAATACAATCATACGTTGTCACTAGTAAAACACGAAACAAATAAAAAAATGCGCTTTTCAAGAAAATGGGTTTCAAATTTGCTAGGTTTTTTTAAACGTTTGCTCATTCAAATATACAGCGTGCACCCCCCCCCCCCACCCCCCCCCCCCACCCCCCCCCCCTCCCCCAAAAATCTTTGCTTTATTTCACCGCAAAAATGAACTCCGCATCGCCGAACGTTCATTCACCGCCCAAAATGTAGCGCTAGCGGTTTGAATCATATGCCAAAGTTTCAGCACTAACCGTTACGTTATTCGGAAGTTATAAGTGATTTTGTTTTGATAATTTCCTTGGGAAAAATGTGGCCCATTTTGTCGCGTTCGGTAACTCGCGCCATAAGATCTATTCGAGAGTTCTGCCCATACAAAAATGGTCTGTGGTCGTCTATGGAAAAGTATATGGCTGGCTATCACCCCCTATGGCCCTCTATGGTCGGCTTTAGAAATCCATAAATGCAGCTACAGTCAGCTATAGAAAAATATATGGCCCTGTGTATAAAGACTGGGAACCAATAAATTTTCTTTACCCGCCTATAGAAGGCTTTATGGCCGCAAGTCTAAAGGCTGGGAACCAATAAATTGTCTTTACCCGCCTATAGAAAATTTTATGGACCTTAGTTTAAAGACTGGGAACCACTAAAATTTCTTGAGCCGCCTACAGAAAATTAAATGGCCCAGTGTCTAAAGACTGGGAAACAATAAACGTTCTTTAGCCGACTATACCAAATTCTATGGCCCCGATATAAAGACTACAAACAAATAAATTTTCTTTACACGCCTATAGAAAATCACTGCCGGCACTTACTTTTTTAGAAAAAAACGCTCCAGGTTAGAAAATTAAAGCAATAGTACTACATTTCTGCAATACCGGTGACAAAGCATGACCCAAGATATGTTCTCTGCTGTTGCAACGAATCGTGAAAACCAGTAATATTGTTTGTTTGAAAAATCCATTGAAAAACTTGTGCAACAATTAAAATTGATTATTACCCCCCATCCCCCCCCCCCCAAGGTGAAAATCGATTACACTGGCACCGAACACTGCAATCAAGCAATAGCTTGATTGCAATCTTCAGCAACAGTGTACTGCATTTCATCACTGCATTGTCAACATGATTCATCAAACTTATTAAAAATATAATTATTAAATTTTAGTTAATTACCCTAAGAATCTAGATTTGCTTCTTTCAGGGTGCTGAATTAAGAGATGGGGGCTATTCCAAGAGACAATTCAAATAATGTATGAAGTACGAGTAATATTTGCTCCGCCTCTCCGTGTTTATGCGACAAATGATGGCAGTCACCGGCCAAGTCGGATTCAAAAATGAGACTGCCATATATAAAGGTAGTGCGAACTTAGCATATGTAGAGAGGGGTGGGGGTCCGGTGTCGGCCGCGTTTTTGTTGTTGTGTAGGGGTTTGTTCTGCTTTTGTTCTGTGTATTTTGTGTGTTCAGTGGTGTATGTGTATCTACCATGTAGCGCAACAGTGGGGGAACATGACAATCATTTTTTTAAAGTGCGCTGGCTAAAGAGGCCCAAAGGAAAACCCATACAGCCTTCTTTAGCAGACCATATAAATGGCTAAAGACACCGAAGGAAAAGCCATAGCCAGCTATAGCATGCTGGCTACAGAGAGCCAGCCATTCGAAAAGCTAAAGAGCGCTATGGCTGGACAGTGATAGGGCCATAGGCAAAGCTAAAGAGGCCTATAACGACGACCATAAAAATGATAAAGACAGCCATAGAAAATTCTTTAGCTAATTGGGCCAAATAGCTAAAGCCGACCATACAAAGAATTTTCTATAGCCGACCATTGGACATTTTTGTATGGGTGACGGCCGGTATCTTTGCCATTAAAAATTTAAGAAAATACAGAACTGTCGAATAAAGTAACGGTTAGTGCTGAAACTTTGGCATCTAGTTCGGAGCGCTAGCGATACATTTGAGCGAAAATCAGCATTCGGCAATAAAAAAATTATTTTTGCGGTAAAAAAAGGAAACATTGCCAGTTTTTTTGGAGGACAGCCGGTATATAGCGGTTTTTTGTTTTTCACATATATTATTGAATTTATAGGCAATAAAAGAGCTAGGTTGGATCTTATTGGTGATATAAAGTTTCTTAAAATACTTTATGTAGGTCACATGTCAGAACTTGCCAAACTTTACCAAAATTCATCTAAGGGAGAAAGTTCGGCTTTTCTTTTTTGCAGAATTATTCTAAAATAATATATTTCGAAATTTATTTTAATGCTGACTATTTGTATGCTGAGTCAGGTCCCTGAAACCCCTGTTGACTTTGAACTGACTCAATAATCAACTTGGTGATTGATGCATTTGTGAATACATTTTTATTATTATTATTATTAAGCGTCATAAAATCTACTTTGAAGGTGCCCGCAGAAGGGTTCTAGAGCGGCAGTGTGAGAAGTGGAAGCGCAGCGAGCGGTGAAATATGCGATCTCCGACAGGTGAAAGAAACGTCAGTTTTCGCCTTGGCCCCGCTTCAAGAAACAATAACTTCAAGACAAGACAAAATTGGCCAAGCTTGCTGTTTGCGCGGTCGTTCATTTAAAAAATTACCCTGCACCATGTTTTTTTTTCTCTATAACTTAAAACTTGTACCCGTGCCTCCATGGAGATAAAAAAAATCGTGTGAAATTGTTCTATGACGATAAAAAGCTTATAAATATTCCCATCTGAAAGTCTTATGCGGGATACGGGGCACTTGGGGCAAACAAGTTATTATCGATGCGCAGAGAAGCACAGCTCAGATTTTCGCACTTTTCCAACATGTTCCTTCTCCACGCACGCTAAGCCTAATGACTCGTTTTAGACTTCTTGACTTTGTTTCATCTCTTTTGTAAATAAAAAATTGCATACACCTTGAGAAAGTACAGTGCTCCCTTAATCTAATGCCGACACGAGATGGTACGTTTTTGGCACTTTTTGTGCTATTCCTGGGCCTACTTGGTCGAATGGTGTGGTGAAGTATTCACTCCCCGACTACAACCTAGCCTTTGAAGTTATCTACCTAACGTCCCCGAATGAAAGCCAACTTTTTTCTGAACAATGTCGACGTGCAAATACAGTAGGTTTGGGGGAACGTCATGCTAAATCTTCGCAAAATCAAAGTTAGTTGAATGCACCACTGCATGCGAGACCGGCTTTCCCACGCAGCCACGTATCTCTCATGGTGAAGCTTCTAATGGTGTATCAAGACGACGGGGATTTCTTCCACAGAGAGTAGCAAACGTCATTGCGCTTCGAGGTCATGTGCGCCACTTCCCGGATGCATACTGACCCCGTATTCCGCCAAGAGGAGAGGATTGCCCCATCGTTCCGACAAGAAAAGGCGTGTGCAAAAAGCATGTGAGAAGCTTGAAGTCGTACCATTCATACACCAACAGCGTCAAAGTTGACAGTGCCATATTGCTCTTGTGGTGTACACACACGACGTACATTTTGTCCAGGTAGAGTAATATACGCCATGGTGTTTTGAGGTTACGTAGCTCACGTCACCGACTTTTGGTAATCCCCGTACTCTGCAGGAAGCCGAGAAAAAACTGTTCGTTCCTACAGATTGTCCGGCGACAAAGGAAGATGGCGTCGAATGATGAGCTTGATTAGTTTGTTGATGTTTGTGAAAATCATGGTGGATGCTTAAAGTTGCTGCATTCTCAACAAACAACATCAAAGTTGGCAGTCCGACGGTGCTCCTATTTACGTCGATAAAAGAAAAAATAGTCCAAATATCAGACTGTCAACCTTGTCGCTGTTGGTGCAAGAAGGCGACGACTTCAAACTTACACCATTTGTTTTACACACAACATCGAATTTTCGTTCGACGCCATAATATTTTCTCGCCGGAACGGTGGGACAACTCCAGCTCTCGGAGAAGTAGCGTAGTACGGGGATTAGCAAGCAGTCGTGACTTGGCGCACGTGACTCCGAAACGCGATAACATCTGCTCATTTCTGTATAAAATACCTTTTTGCAAATACACCGTAAGTAATTTGTTGTTATATGTCTAGTCAGTGGAAACTTAAACTGCCCTAAGAGGTGCCTGGTGTCTCCGACGTGGCTGAGAAATTTATCACGCCGGTACGATGCCCATCCAGATCGAAACGGGCGGTGACGTGGTTCGAGTCGATGATTCCTGTTTTCTGCAGCGCAAGTTTCCCCTTCGCGTTCTTTTTCAGACGTGTTTAGGTATGAAGCCAAGCGCTAATGAACATGCGCTTGCCTCGTTCAGCAGTTGGAAGAACAATGGCCGGGCTAAAGTGAACAGGCGTGATCTCTTACGGCCTTTGCACGGGGAGTAGTTGCTCCCTGCGGCGGCAGCTCGAAGGGGTCACTGTAACCCTACTGCTCCTGCAGCGCTTTAATTCCTTCTAATAGGCATCGCCTCCTCACCATGTTGTATTCTTTGCTCCGGGTTGAGTTGGAGAAGTTTCTACAGTGATTAGGACCCACGGGTCATGAGCCCGGCTGCCCGCCGGGACTTATGCGGAGCACCCCTTTCTCTTCGTCTCCTCAAGAAACGAGTTTGTATTTACAATCATTTAATTATCGGAAGCCGAAACTTATTTCAATCGGCTCACTACAGTTATTTCAAACAAATATAATGGCACACAATTTTAATCACAGTGGTCGGGGAGCATTGGTTGAGGATGGCTCAGGCGGCGTTGAGCATAGTAGTGTGGTCGCACTCCACGCGGCTAAAGAAGTCCCATTGCTCCTAGGCGAGAGTGAAGGCCGCAAGGAAAACCGCTCTATAGTCCGGTGATAGAAGAACATGGCATGGCAGCACTGAGCATCTCGCTTGATTTTATTTCGCAACACTAATTGCGGGTACTTGCAAGAGCAAAAGAGAATCGCGAGGAAACTTCTCGAGTTGTGATCCTGGGCCGGCTTGCTAGAACAGTGTCTCAGCTGAGACTGCGTGAAAGAGAGCCTGCCAAGCCTGGGGCGCGCAAGCGTCTTGAGACGCGGCTTGAGTCCCGCTCAGCTCGTGCACTGGATTCCGGCAGTGCATTCTTTCCACCAGTCTCAGCTGAGGACGCTGTTTCTAGCAAGTCGGTCCTGGCTGCTTATCATTAGTTGCAAAGGACAAGAGTCATGGTTGGTGTGAAGGCGCAAAGTCGGAAGCTTGGAGTCGTTGCATTATTAAACCAACACCATGAAAGTTGATCGCATGACATCAAGTTTATTTCAATAAATGAAACCAAAATTAATACAGAGATAGATGACCTATTGAGGGTTTTGCCCATTTGCAACGCTTTTGATAGCGCACTTCACGGGAAAGGTGTTTATTAGACCATTTTCCTAAGCCTCAGATTTGAGCCACGATGACTGGCTGTTTGTTGCCTTACCGTGAGGCCCAGTCACTGCGTTTTGGACATAACACTCTCTCTAAGTTGTCTACGAGTTGAGTAACGTTAAAACTGAAAATCTCAAATCCCTGCACGATGGCGGACAAACCAGAACCGGCGTGGTTGGAAAGATGGAACCTTAAAAAAATGTGTTTGTTTATCTTGGAGAGAGGGAGAGAATAAATCCTTATTAAAATAAAATGTTCAAAGTGGAGATTTCAGCAGCTGCAGGACCAGCGCCGACTACCCCAGGCCATTGATTAAAATTATTAGCAGCATATAAATTTTACAAAAATAAAAAAGAACATGTATTAATATATTTGAATATATATAATAAAATATTCATTTACATATGTACAGTGTCCAACACCCGACGTCACAATACGTCCATCCATCCCTGGTGGGAGGCACCGTTCCCAGACTAAGCACCCGTCCTCAGTATGAGGAGGTATTCACGCTACCTGGTCGTCGGACCGACAGCCTCCAAAACGGTGTCCTGTCCACTCCAAAAATAGGCCGCAGCACAGCGACGGCATGCCAGGAGCGTATTATACATAAGATTTGTTCGTGCCAATAATTCTCACTTAATTTAGTGTCCACCAGATAATCTACAAGATATCCGATCACAGTTTGTTGGGTCCTCAGTGTGTTACATGACCAAGGAGTGTTGAGAGGGACAATGGGTGGTTATCGATGGGGAACATTTGTTCTCAAAGATAGTTTCGTTCATTCATCTGTGATATCTTCGGCAGTTGATGAGTATGTGTTCTGCAGTCTTCTATTTCGTCACATGTGGTGCCCAAAGGGAACTTGTCATATTAGATGTAGAAAATGTCCAAAAGGAACACCCAATCGAAGTTTGTGTATCAGGGTTTCAGAAGCTCTTAAAATGTGCCTCGGCATCCAAAATTTTATGTTAGGGTCAATCCGTTTGAGATGGAAGTTCTAAGGAGCGTCTCTAAACAAGTAGCCTGGGATCTTGGCCTTTATGTCCATCTGAGCATGTTTAATGAGTCCACTTTCGTGAAAGTAATTGCAGTCTTGGTATTTAGATTGTGAGCATTTTGGCTGCCAGATCGGCCGCTTCGTTTCCTTGAATGCCACAGTGTCCAGGGATCCATTGCAAATTATTTATGTCCAGTTTCAATAGCTCTCGAAAGGTGGAAAGAAATATTAATTGCAATAGATGAACTTGTTGGTGATATGTATTTTATCATGTTCAGAGCACTCATTGAATCCGTGTAGAGAATCCAACTGGTAATACCTGTTTTCTGAGTAAAATTAAAAACCGCATGCAAAAAAAAAAAAAAAAAAATGTTCTGTGTTAGTTGGTTGTCTTGTGTGAAATTAAGAAGCCTTTTTTTATCTCTAAAGACGGAATTATAAAGCTGCTGTCGATGATAAATCGTCTGTTGACCAATCCGTGTATACTGCAGTAACGTCATCCGGGGCTTCAGAAAGTATTGAAAGTGTCATTTGCTTCAACGAGGTTTTGTGCAGAGTCGATTTTTTCTTCAATTCTAGGTACTGATGTAAAAATATTGGCAGAGTAGAATGTCCAAAGCGCAGCTGGAGATTCATGTGGGAGTGCGAAGTTTCCGGGAAGTATATTTGTATTAGGCCATTGTTACCTTATGCACACTGGAAAACGTCCTACGACGGATAGTTGCAACGAGTGGGTGATTTTGATGTGATGTAAGAAGGCGAATGAAATGGCGGAGAGTTTCCCGTTCACGTAGAATCGGTATTGTGAGAGCGTGAGCTTCTGCAACCACCAAGGAACTTGCTGCGGCTCTTGGTACTACCAAGCAGATTCATAGACTGCGGGCTATCAGATGTTTGAGCCGCGTTTCAAGAGTCAGGGAGCACCCACATAATGCTAGAAGTGAATACAAAAGGGACTGTGTAACGAGTGCTCCCCGGAGAGTTAAAAGTGCTTTTGAAGAGCCACCCCATCTGGTTAACTTATAAAGCAGCAGCGTAAGACATTGACGCATGGCGCTATCTTTCCTTCTAAATATTTTACGCTGTCCAAGACAGGTTTCGGTAAATGTATACCCCAGGGAAACGATGAACCCTCACCAATGGCAAAGGTTTCCCACCAAGCGTGAGTTCAAAGTTATTGAGACTTCGCCTTGTAAATGGAAGGACCGCAGATTTCTCAGTAGAGATCGACATACCTCGTTCAATGAGAAACTGTTTAATTATTAAAAGTGAAGTCTGGAGACGAGTCTGAATTGCGCTGGGATTAGCATCTGATGACCAAATAGATATGTCATCGGCATACATGAAACTTTATACATTATTTGGTAATAGACCAGGGAGCCTTTGTCAAGGCAAGGTTAAATAATGTGGGGCTTAATACGCTCCCTTGAGGAACTCCTTGTGAAACGTAGTGTTTTGATGGAAAGCCAGTGGGCGTCAGTGCGTACACCGATCGATCATGGAGGAAATCCCTCATCCAGTTCACTAGGCGGTCACCTATACTTCTAGTCTCTGAATCTGTTCGAAAACATGGCAGGGACTAACAGTGCACTGTCAGATACCCGCTAAAATGTCGAGAAACACTGCTACTGTGATTTTGTGAATGCTGCGCTCGTGTTCTACACAGGAGTGAAGGGGAAGAAATTCCCCTTCGTCGTCGCTATCATATGTAGTTCAATATTTGCACCTTTCGTGGTGTCGGAACATGGCGGGCGGCATCGAATAGCTTACTTATAGGCACTAGGTATTTTCTAGAACCTGATCGTGACCCTCGTGACGCGCTTCTCGCTTTTTCCTCGCAAAACTAAATTTGCTTCACTGAAAGAACGAGAAAGAAGAGCGAGGAAATATTTGAGACAAGAATCCTTTGCGTCAGAGACAGAATTTTCGCCACTTTTCCTGAACTTCCCTACCACGAATTTTAGCCACCTTTCAAAAGATGGCGCAAGTGCGTGTCGTCTGCTACATCATAGGTACTCTTTTCATATTTAGAACAATAAGCGTGCTTTAAAAAATTACAATCATAAAAAAGTGAATTTAATTATAACGAGAAAATATCTAATTAAAGATCGTTGTTTACATAGCTGTCCTCTTCTCTGAAACCGGTTTCTTGCGTACGGAGTCGAGCTTCAAAATAGTCCCATTATTTAAAATTATTTTAAACAAATCTGAATATGAATACAACCAAACCAGCCTTACAGAGAACCAGCCCAGTTCATTTACCACATAATAAAAAATAAAAAAAAAGATCAGACTACAGAACGCTATCTGAGGAAACCAAGAACGCGTGAAGGGAATTCTTTGAAATTTTATCTCAATCAAATAGTGTTAAAAAAAGAAACTGCTGGTGGTGCATTTCTAATAATTTTTATGCTGAGTTCCTATCTTTACCAGGAGCATACCCTCAAATGTTGTTGCTGCGTTATGAAATAAAACTAAGTTACGACACTTCAAATTCGCATAAAAAAGGTACTTTTTGAATAAATATAAAAAAAATATGAACACTAATTAAGAAAGAAACGTAACCACAGAACCGTACGAGTCTTTTATCTATTCATTAAAATAATAAGAACGCGACTTGAGTGCATTAAAAGTCTAGAAACTTGCAATGCGTAGATGTATGTCTTCAAAAACATCAAAACTTGCACTTTTTGCTTTCTTATTGTGAATTAAGTGTAAAACAAATGCAGGTCACATTTTTCACTAAGACAGTGATAATGAATTGGCCATTTATTTGCAAAAAGAACAAAATACGTGGCACGCGCACAGACGCGACATTTGCACCGCACACAGGAGCGTTAGCACAGCTGTCACCGGTATAATGGTTGGGGCCGTGGGACCGCAACTCCGGCCAAACCTCAAAATGAAATAAATTACTGGTATCGCTGTAGTGACACAAAATACGACCCCAGCCAAAATATTACGTCAGGGGGACGCCGCATTCTCAACTATACCTGTTTTCACCTCAAGAAAAAAGTAAATTTTGCGCATTGTTCCTACGCGGCGCGAAATAGTTCTAACGAGATTCGGTTGTCGGAGGAAAAAGCGATGCTTTTGGCGCTTGGAACGTGTACGTCTTGATAAGATAACATATATCTAATCTAAAATTAACCTACATATGTCTTCATTATCCACATAAAGGGGGAAATTAGTAATGTTCCGCGAGGAGCCGGACTTGTTTTACTTCGGTTCTTGAGGTGAAAACAGGTATAATGCCGATAATAAAAATGCGACCCGCCGCGAGCTGCTGCTCCGTAGCGGGCGGCCAGCGGGTTGCCGATCGCTAAAGCAACATTGGGCCGTGACGTCAGTATCGTTCTCTTTTTTTCCTCCGGTCCGGGCGTTGCGCGGAGTGCACTTCTTTGAGCCGCTACCACCGCTATTTCGGCTTGTGATTGGCGTGTTTAGCCGTTGCTTTTATCTGTAGCCCGTGTAGCTTCGGTATAGCCTTTTGTTTATTTGCTTGTGAGGACTTCAAGACTCATTTTAGCGAGCAACTCGGTGCGCCTAAGACTGCCCAGCTGATCCTCGAAACATGCTGAGTACAACTTGTAGCGCTGTGGGCTGCTCAAATAACCCGCTGCGCAACCCGGAGTTGCTTTTTCACAAGTTTCCAACGGACCGGAAATTGGAGAAGGTGTGGAACGCTGTTCGGCGAGTGGACTTTGGAAAGCCTTGGACGCCGACCACCAGATCGAAGCTCTGCTCCGATCATTTTTCGCCGGAGAGTTACGAACGAAACCTACGGGTGTTGGTTGCTTGCGGCTTGTCAGCGAAGGGCTGGAGGCTTAAAAAGGATGCCGTGCCGTCGCTCTTTGCCCACCGTCCGCCCAGTACTGTACGTCACTGGCAGCGCGGCGTAGAGCAACGCCGCTCCATCCACGGAGTCCCGATGACAATTTAGGCCTCGCGATGAGTACGGAAGACCGCACACACGGCGACAGCCGCCGAGTACGGCACCGAACGAGTTAACTCGTTTTCCAGTCGCAGCTGTTGGGTATACAAGCGACGAGTACGGCATGGTGCACGCACGGCGGCGGCCACCGAGTACGGCACCGGCCACCGAGTACGGCACCGAACGGGTTTACGGGTTTTCCAGTCGCTAGCTTTTGGGTATACGCACTAACTCTTGCTACATATGCTGGATAACTACCACGTATACATAATTAAAACAAAATCAGCTTGCCTTCTATCTTTAGACGGCTAGCGCAACAGAGGTAGATGCCGCTCGGCCTGCGTACCCGTTGAACGAGAACGATCCTGACGTCACGACCACATAGCAGCTGATTTCCGGTGTTGCCGGGTCTCGAGCGGCTAGTTTCGGTTTTGTTGGCCGCGCCCCAAACAAAACTTTGAGGCGTCGATATCTTTAAAACTACGCACAATAACGAGGAAAAAAATTACACCTTGCAATTCAGGGACGCGGACTGTGCTAAAAACAGTCATAATCCCAAAATCGAAAGTATGCATGGACCGGAGCAGTAAGTAAAACAAGTAAGCAGAAGCAGGGAGTGTCAAAATAACAGACACACTTGCGCACTCTGACATATCACCGGAAGTTTAATGTTTGGACGCTCGATGACCTTAAACGGACAGACACAACACCCTGTATATCGCAAGGCCGTAGTGCTACATGCTCTACGTCACCTGCCCGTGTTCGGCTCGCACTCCACACTTGCACACCGATCACCTCCCACCATATAGCTTCAAGGTTTTGACCCTTGATGTCGTTACATGGATGGAGACAACACCTCGATAAGGCCACCAGAGCATGACTCTGAGGGTCACAAATTTCTTTTACAGCGGAGCTGTTAAGGGCTCGTTTCTCCAGGATCGTGCCCGGTACCAAAAAAATGTCGATACAACACTCTGGTTGCCGCCGTCGCTCATAGATGGCGGCAACATTCCTTCGGCGGAAGAAGAGCGGGAACGAAACGAGCAGCGATGTGCGCAGCAGCGCTAGAGCTCTGCTGCTCTTCCTTCTTCACCAGAGTGGAAAGACTGAAAGTTTTTGTTAATTGATCTGAGGCTCACAACTTTTTTTTTGTTAATTGACTGAAGTAAAATGTTTCTTTCATTTTTGCTGATTTTGTTTAAAACATTGTCACAATTTAAGTGAAAGTTGCTTGGAACGATTTGTTTACCTCGAACACTCTGTCTCGTGAAAGTGATAACTGCAGTTCTGGCCCGTGCAGTCGAGGACATCCCACTCCTCGCATTCCTTGCATTCTCGCTCTGGGGTGACTGGTAGGCACCCGAGGCACGTCATCTTGTGAATTACTCTCATCAGGGCATAAGTGTGACCGTGACAGTCAGCCCTGTAGTCGTCCTGATCCACGGACCACACAAAGACGCCCGCGAGGTTCTGAAGTATCGCCCAGTCCACCTGAACGGAGGGAACAACCAGTTATGTGGGGATTCACGTGAATGGAGTCCTCTCCGAAAGTATTGAGAGTCAGATCATGGAACGTGAGGTTCTAAGCCGCGAATTTATAATTGTATAAAATATTTTAGGTTGTTGCTTACATCACTGTGAACTATTCTGGGAACAACATAAAACAACTGATTTTACCAACTAGGGAAAAAAGTATTGACACATATTTTAGACAAATCGTTACTAGCAGCTCGAGCACCAAAATATTTTGACTTACCTCATTATTTTATTGCCATAAGGTAAAAGTAAAACGTCAGATCGTATTATGATCTGAACTCGGGAGAACCTTCCGCGATAACGAAGTCAAAGCTATGGTATATCTTTGGTTGCTCGCCATGGGCTGGACCCGATTGGTTTTCCGTGAGCTCTGAGGGGGTGTTCGCTCAAGCAGCTGCGCTAAGAGAGTGGAAATCATTTGCACATATCTGCATGCAATCATGAAATCACCTTTGTCCGAAGTGATGCCTCGTCGTCGTAGCTGACCCAACATTCGTCGTCGTACGTATAAGGGGACGCGGTGACCGAGTCCCACACTGTCGGCCATCCCTCCAAGAGTTGGCTCCGGCATATCTGTGTTAGAACGGTGTGGAACGCTGTTTAGCGTTATTTCCGGGGCCTAAAATCAAACTCAAGTAATGAAATGTAGCGTCACTGACAGCTAGATGAAGAAACTCAAGGAGTAGGTTTTTAGGTCCAGGCTTCTTGCATCGTCCTTAGGCCTTCTTATCGGATAAAACTGCAATCTCATTGGCTGCAGAACGATAACGTTTTTTTAAGCTGTTAGGGGCTGTCGTATGAATCCCTTTTTTTTTGTTTGGTCATGTTCTGCGGTTTTCGATGACTGCAGGTTTTTACTCTAAAAACAAACGAGGATTTATTTCTGGACTATGTCACCCATACAAAACGGGAAAGCTAGCTATCGCTTACATGACTGCAATTTGTGCAGCTTCCGTACACTTCCTAGTCGCGGTAAGTGAGAGAGTTCACTTGTCAGGGAACGGTAGCTTTCACATGACATTCATTCCGACCACGTGATGCAATTCGTCGAATATTTGATACACTCTATAGAATCTGATCTGACATTCGGTATTGAAAATGTTTTCTGATTTTTTTTTTTTTTTTACGAAACTTTGATAATACCCCCTCCCCCTGCCCCTCCGTTCTGTTTTGTTCACTTTTGCGTGTCGATTGGAATTTGCCAATAGAACTACAAATGCCGTAATAAAATGATTTATATAAATCTTTCCAGCAAATTAAAAAAAAAAAAAGAAGCTACACACAATATAGACTTCTGAAACATTAGTTATTTTTTTATAAGTTCTCTCCGCTCTGACGTCTATTGCAGAAGCTGTGTCAATGTAAGAATCTAGATAAAAAACAAATATCTCCAAAGACAAACCTTGTAAAATGGAGGAGTGGCAACCTTTTCCTTGTCGTAGTCAGGATTTGTAGGATGCCAGAACTTCGTGTTTGTCTTTATCCAATAACATGAAAAGTCGACCCGCGAAAGACAGTGTCACCACAATCTTTTGGTCTGTAACTCCTGCGTCCTTAAGCATCCGGATGATGCTATCCTGTGGGTAGAATAACCAGGCGTCGGCGAGTTTGGTAGCATTAGAAATCGGAGAGGTTCTTTGCTTAGTTTTACTGACGGTGATAAAGTTTTCCATCCAATAATAACAAGAAAGAGAAGGAGGAAAAGTAAATATTAATTTTATTGCTTAAAGGCCCTATGTATCAAATCGGTTAATTGTCCAGAATTACATATTGTAAAATTGGCGGAATCGCGAACGAATGCCCCAAGGTTACACTGGCTCCTTTGCTAAGCTGAGGTATGAGTAAGTACAAAATAGAGGGCAATAAAAATACAAGTATACAGAGGTGGAGTTGTATTACTCGATTTCGTAAGGTAACAAAAGATTCTGCCTTGGTGTAGAAGTACCGTGTAAAAATAAATAAATAAAACTTACGAGGTTTAAACGTCTAGAGCTTCCTCTATCTCTAAAACTTGGAAAGAGCTGGGTATGCATGCCAGTTTGGCCTGGTATGGTGCGTCGGAGAAGCACGGTAAACGCTTGGAAAAGGTCCACAAGCCTGGAGAAAGCAGGAAGAATATGTACGCGTATGAAATGAATGGAACCAGTAAAGTGACACTTCGTTTTTATTTCGAAAGTAGAAAATTGCGGAATACAAGTGGTATGCAAAAAGTAGGATGATGTTAACTGAAATGTGAAATAGATATTAACGCACTACGGTGAAACAGCTTGAACTTCAGACTAACCGCCGAATTCAGAAACCTCAGTTCCATTGAGGCGCCCCTCCACTTCATCAAGGAAGGCGCGAGGGACGGCGCTGGCCAATTCCGAGGACAGATAAGCAGCCTAGGCCGCCTATCCGTCCTTGCGAATGGCCAGCGCCGGCCCTCGCGTCTTCCATGAGGAAGTGGAGAGGCGCCTCAATGGGACTGAGGTTTCTGAATTCGGCGGTAAGAAGAAAATAAAATTTAAGCGAGGAGAAGTGTTATCTTAGAGGAGCTAAGGGGATCGGTGGCCGCGCTAGCGCACACGAGCTCGAAGCACATGGAGCGAAAGCTCGCGCTGCAGAGCCCGGGGATCCTGGGTTCAATCCCCACCCCTGCCCGTTTCATTCTGGGTGAGCATTGTACCGGTGTGTGGTCGTGTATCACTGCTGCGTGATGCTCGTTAAAGACTCCAGGTTAGCAGTTGTACTGCACTGACTAAATTTGTCATGTATACAGCTGAGAGACTAGTCGGCCGTTGAGGCATACTAAGTTCAGGCTGTATAGACATACTCACAACCACCAATTTTTTTAGGAGCTAATTAAACAAATTTTTGCTGATTTGGTTTGAAATAATGGTTAAAGTATTAAAGTTGTGTGAACTAAGTCACGATGTCAACACCACGAACACCTTTTTGTTTTGTTGCTGGCGGTATTTTTGTTTTTTTTGTTAAACCATTCGACATATTTAATAAAATCAGGCTATGAACAGCAAGGTGTGAGAGTACCGTAGTGGAGTGGCACGTACGGCACAAGCTGTTGGATTACGTCTTTGAGTGCCGCAGTCCAAGAAAAAGTGAAGGTCAGGAGGAAACCTTCCGAACGGCTTGTAGATGGACGAGCCGACGGCGATGTACCCAGTGTTGCTCGCAGCTCCTGCACGACTCCGGTTAAGCGAGAACCGATCGCGCTTCCAAACCTGAGCATATGGGATCTACACACAAGCGGCACGTTCTTGCTCTACACATGACACGGCTATAGTCAGCGACAAGCGAAGTAATTCGAGGCGTTTCGGGTCTAGAAAATCTTCTTGACGCTCCGCAGGCAATGATATCGCGGCATGATTTGATAAGATCACCGAAGAAGAAATCAGGAAGCAAGAAGCGTGAACATAATTAGCGTGCACTGCGCTTTTTAATCAGTCACTGACTACACGGCGAGTAAGTTCGTCTGCCTCTTGCGCAGGGTTGGCGGTGACGTCAAAACGCCCAGCTCTGATTGGTTCCGGTTGGAAAGATAGTGGGTAGACCTCAAGGCAGCTAGCATTGAGGTCTACACACTAAGCTTCCAATGGGAGTCAATCAGAGCTCGGAGCTCTGGCGTCACAGCAACCAATGCGCAAGAAGCAGACGAACTTGAGTTCCGCATAGGAAAAAAAAAAAAAAAACAGAAATGCATAATTTGACCTGATTTTAAAGTTAACACACTAAGTTTTCTGGCAGCTGCTGGGCGGTTCCTAACTCTTATGATGCATGCGGTAATCTTCTGCCGATCGACTTTGAGGCTGAACTCACCTAAACAAGTGTTTACTTAAAAAGAAACAAAAAAACATTATGTTTGTCATTTGGACTGCACTATTTTATCGGGCACGGTTTGTATGCTGTGTGATCTTACCACAATTAGGTGTCTGGTTTTGAAACGTATTGTGACTCTGCCCGAAGTCTAGAAAACAAACAAATCATTCGCATATGACTCAGGAAATTTTGAGTTTTACTGCCCGCATTATTTTAAATACCGTCTTCTGTGGGTTCACTGCTGAAAATCAACAGTCGAAAATACACCCTATTCAATCTTCAGCCGCATTGCGTGCAAACACGTAGTGAATAAGCCAAATGTCAATATGCTTTCTTAAAGCTCCACTAAGTGTTTTTCCTGCATCGCATGCGTGTGTTTTGTGTTTTTGTTTAGAAAGTTTGTTTATTGTTGCCCCTCAGACATAGAAAATGTAAAATGCATACCTTAAATAGCAGGACGAGATCTCTTTTAGCGTCTGGAGTTACATCGGTAGCGTTATACGCATCCCAAAAGACGCTGACACCGTCGAAGTCATACCGCCGCACCCATTTCAGGACGCTGTTCACAAATCGTTCACGAGTATCTGCCGAGTTTATGAGCCTTGCGAAAGATGCTCCGTTATAGACCTCTCCGATTTCGAGTAGTATCTTGAGATGTGGATACCTTTCTTTGAGAGCGTTTACTCGCTCCATTATTTCGTCTGGGAAATGAATATGGCATTAGAGATTTCATGTCCGGAATTCCCTAACCGGTTGATAGGCATTAGACCTAAGGATAAGCAATAAAATTAAATCGAGAAATTTTGCTGTTGCAGTAGGATTTGTGGGACATGGCTGAAAGAAGCGCGTTGTTAAGTAAATTATTGAAAACGAAAGTTTACAGTGGAACGCATATCCTTGAAGACAAACAGTGTCCAACTAGTTTTAGCTCAATCTATTTAGAAACGTTCGTTTACATCTAATTGATCATGCCAAGTCGCAGCATTGTTCAGTCGCTTGGTGTACTGAACTGATACGTGATATTATTTCTTTCAGACATGCCTCACTTGTTTTATTATTCTCGACATTTCGAACTTTTGAGATAGAACCTTCTGTCATGCAGAAATCTTGTTTATACAATGCTTGTTGTACTGTTATCACAAATGCCACTTTGATATTTATGATGGCAAAGTGCAAAATAAAAGGTTATATATTCGAGCTTCGAATGGGCGCGCACCTACTGGACTCAGAATAGCGCGCACCATGTTTCAAGATTTTCACAGTTTATACATGAATGTATATATAAAGTACCAACACTGGCGAAAAAACGGGACGAAAATGAAAGTCTCAATTTGTTTTATAAGCTGGTAAGGACTAGCGAATCCAGAAATTTGATCGGCATTATTAAAAATAACAATGAAAACAATGGCGTGAACATTTCGTGCGAACTGTACTATCTTTAGTCAGAGCTAGCAAAGGTCGGTCACGTAAAGACGAAAGCAAGACACACGACACACCGAATAAGTCCGACTAGAGAGACTTAATGGTCCGCCATATAATGCGCATATCTCTAAGTCAAACTTGACTATGGTCGGTGACAGGTTCAGAGTAAATTGGAAGCTCCTCCCACTTGTTTTCACTTTAGCAGAGAGTTGGAGAGGAGGCGACCTCCGCTCCAGCGTTCGCTCTACTAGAGGTGGGAGGAGCTTCCACTTTATGCTTAACATGCCACCGACTATGGCAGGCACGTATCCAGGGGGGGGGGGGGCCCATGGGGCCCGGGCCCCCCCCCCCGAAATCTTAGATTTTGCTGGGACCTCCTCTCCCCCTCCCCCTCATACAGAATTTTGTCATGGGCGGGCCCCCCCCCCCCCCCCCCCCCCCCCCCCGAAATAAAATCCTGGCTACGTGCCTGGACTATGGTACATATAGTCATTGAGCTTGTTTTCATCCTGACCTTAGAAATATTAACTTTAGAGCCTGTATGTTGTGCAGTAGATCACGTCTGGGTTCTCTGCTCAAGTACATAACACAGAGGCTGGCAACCATACCAATGCATTTGGGCGTCAGATGGTCGTCCGAATCACTGGTGTCAAGTTCTCCTGTCTCTGTGTACCGAAAGAAGCCTCCAAGGACGAGGTGACTGCACATTTCGACTGGTATGTCCTCCACTGTGTAACGAAGGGTGCCTGGCCGATTGAAGGCCTCTTCGCTGATTCGGCATATGGTAGCGAATCCTGTAAGGGGGTAGGAATCTCATGTCATATGATTAATTATTTATTAATGTACCCCCCCCCCCCCCCCCCCGGACCATTGGAATTATAGAGGGGAGTGAGTTAAACTATGCGCCTTGCAAGTGGGCGCATTTCGGTCTTCTGCGCAATGGAAAGGAAATGTGAAGGTTGGAGAGGAGGTTATACTAAGCTCCGCCTCCTCGGGGGGGGGGGGGGGGGGGGGGGAGGGGTCGCGGATGTAAACATCTCGGCGTCGGCAATGGCGGACGTGCTGTAGCAGCTGTGGCTGTAGCCGTGAGTCCTTCGCGTGGTTGCTGGTTAAAAAAAAAAAAAAAAAAGAGAAAAGAACGTTCCGCTTCTGTCGTGTGTGATTTAGAGGTCGGCTCCGATCAGGCGCTGTCCAAGGGGCAGTGTTACCAGGGGAAATGAAAACGTGCTGCGTCTTCGGATGTGGTGGGCGCATTCACGACGGTGTGTCGCATTTTAAATTTCTGGGAGGATTGACAGATTGAGAGCTCTTTCTTGATTCGGTGGATGGTGGTGCATGTCTGTTCAAAGTTGGTGGAGTGATTTGTCTGGTTAATTCCGATAACGAACGAGACTCTAGCCTATTAAATAGTTGCGTGGTCCTCTGCACCTTGCACCCTTCTTAGAGGGACAAGCGGCTCCTATAGCCGCACGAAACAGAGCAATAACAGGTCTGTGATTCCCTTAGATGTCCGGGGCCGCACGCGCGCTACACTGAAGGAAGCAGCGTGTTTTTATCCCTGTCTGTTAAGACAGTAAGCTTAGAAAAAAGTGGCTTGAGCAAATACATTTGATTACCCCCGAGCAAGTGTTCGTCTGTTTAAATAACGGGGCATAGAAAAACAGGTTCCCATAAAATTTCGCCAAAAATAAAAACAATAATCACTTCTTAGTGTCAACGAGTCTACGACATAACTTCCGCGATACCCTCGACACCGCTCGGGTAGCTCGATCGATCTTGCTCGGATTCTCTTCCACGGATTAGCACAACTTTTCAGACTTTTACCACTTGGGTTTATGCCAAACATACATACCCGAATACGCTAATTGGCAATAAACGTTTAGTCGCGCAAGAAAAATGTGACAACAAGCAGCGATCGAGCACTTTTGGGCTATGATGTGCTCACAGTAGCGATCGCACAGCCGCATTTGTTTATTTCCAGTCACTACATCGGCTCTCATCTGTCTTTAGCTGGTTATCTTTGAACAACTCATAAAACGCGACGTAGAATTCTTCGCTCGCTCGCTCGCTCGCTCGCTTGCTCCTTGATACGTGTCTGCTAGTTGTTAGACAAAAACACATCGTACCCTTCGAGTTATTTCGTCTGTCCTCTCTGAAAGGCGAAGTCGAGCTCGCTCGTAAAGGTAAGACAGCTGTTGAATAGCAGACGACGTTGCAAAGGAACAGACGACGCTCAGATAGTGGGTCGCGGCGACCCACTATCCAATCGAGCCAATCAGAGCTCGGCGTTTTGACGTCATCGCAACCCCTGCGCACGAAGCAGACGAACTTGCCCTCCGCATATGTAACAAAATGCAGTAATACAATTTGATTACGGCGTCTCAAGACTGTAGGTTTTTTTTAATATGGTTTAAATGATAATTAACAATATGTATGATAGAAGTCGGACGATTGTTCTATTCTAGAAAAGTTTAAAATACGAATGACTGTTAAAAGGCGTTTATATTAGGTTTTGGTAGAAGTGCACGATATTGCGATGCATACACAAAATATTTATCAATCGTTTCTTTTCCATTTTAATTATGCGCCCGAACGTGAATTTGTTTTTCAACTACCAACTTTTGCTGGGGCTAAGTTTGATGCATTTATGTTATTGGTGAATCGCACTATAATGGCGTAATTCATTTTTGCTGTAAATTGGTTGTACTTGAGCCGAGGAATTATGTGCCTTGGAAGGAATGATTAGGGAGTTTAAGCTCGTGTTTTTGAACCTGACCTAACATCTTTTCCGGTTTGTAGTTCCGCAAATACAAGATATGATTCTATAGAGTTTGCTTATTCTCAATCCTGTGCGACTAGAAAAAAACAACAACAATTGTGTATCGCCCTTTTAAGAGCTTGAGACGTAGTGGAGTGAATAAACCATTAAGTCAATAAAGGAATAATTTTGAGGGGACCGTTTCATATATCATGACGTTTTCATTTCTATACATATAAAGGAATCAACTGAATTCAATACAGCAGTTAGAAGTACTTGCCACCCATCCTACAATTCTCGTGTTGGTGATCGTATGTAGCCACATTTTCCGCTTTGATGGATAAAGCGATCACAACGACGGTTGAAGTAATGCACTGCCAAGCCATGACCTGGGGAAAAAAACCTGCATATAATGCGCACGCTGTTGTACTACCGTGAAATACTCGTAAAATGATAGGCATCGGATATTCTCGATTATTCCGTAAAACACCGCAACTATACAATGACCATCCCTATAAAAGAACTTCGCTATCTTGCTCATCGTGCACAAGGATAACTTACACGCTTTACGTCACACTTTTGTTATAAACACTTAACGTTTTGCGCGGCCCAATGTGTTTATCGACGCATGGGTACTTCTTTTCAATCAAGGATCACACATAACGTAGGTACTCTATACCCTCCGTCAATCCTTGGATTGACCTGACTTAACAGAACATAATTGTTGGGCAGAAAAACGACGTGAACATACACTCTGCTAATTATAAAAATTTCTATGTAGCTGCCACTCTACGGTAGTCGAGATAGCTAATATGAGTCCTTTGTTATCTAGGCCAAGCCAGTTTTGAACGCGAGGTGTTCTTTGAAAATTTAACTACTGACAGTTTAAGATTTAAAGAGCGCGGACGTGATTAGCTATCCTCCTATCACTGGGAGGCCCTTGATATCACGGCAGCATTAACGACGCGCTGCCCTTTTGTTATGTTTCTAAGGTCACCGACAGTAAAAAAAAAACACACAAAAAAACAACAACACAAGGGGTGGTTTCACGCTTCTCGTTCACGATTGTGGTTTTTCGCCGTTCTTACCGGCTAATGTTACAGTCTGATTGGCGGTACTGCGATAATGAGGTGCTAAGGATTCACCCCCACCTTCCTTAAGTTGTCAGCGACTATAGTGACCGCTCGCCATAAACTAAATCTACAATGTAAATGAAAAAAAAAAAAAAAAAACACAAAGACCCGGGTTTACTTGATTTTTTTTAAATATAATGTATAACTTATTAAATGAATTACAAAACATTAATTCATCTTGCAAAGAAAGAATTGAAGTTATCGTTACCGAAGAACAAAAGCTGGTAATACGTTAAGCCTACGAATGAATATATTACCTCAGTGAGATGACAGCTTGCTTGAGCGCCTTGTCAAGGACGCATGCTCTTGCGCTTCTCGGCGTTACTGTAACGAACGACGCCGAGAATAACGGAATATTGTTATCAGCCTAAAAGGTCTAACAACACCTACCCGGCACTCGTGTCACACTTCCTATAGACTTTAGATTGTATCATCTGTCTTAATTTCTTCTCAATTTATCGCCGACGGTGCTTCTCACGATGGTATTTATTTTGTTTTGTTTTTATATTGACTTTTACGAGCGCGTAAATTCGTTTTATGGACGTTCAAAAATGCATTTACACTCACAATAGCTGCAAACGAAGGCACGTTTTGGTCTCGGAGGCTTTTTAAAGCCAGTTGGAAAACTGGGAGACCCATCTGAACAGCCTTTTGTAGGCAATACATTTCCAATGGTTAAAGGGTTGCAATCAGGTTTTCGGTAGAAATGAGAATAAAAGAAAAACACACACACATACAAATGTCAGGAGACTTCGAATTGATTGAGGATAAATAGTCCGCACAGTCAGTCAAAAGAGTAATCAGGCGTAGTACCTGAGTGGGACCTTGTGTATGAACTCCTGTTCATAAATACACGATATTACTACAGTGTGGTTTTTGTTCACTTCTTGATCAATCTAATAAAAATGTGTATTTGTCACAGCTTGCAAAGAGATATCTCACACTTAATTGCAAGCGAGTATGTCTCAAAACAGTTAATCTAATATTTCATTTTATTTCATTCCAATATGTGTTTGAACACAAGAGGTTCCATTAGTGAGATATTCCATGACACGACATTTTATGCCATCGCAGTTTGTATAGTATTTCTAGTCACTCTATGCTCCTTTTCAGGACCCATTCACTTAAGTAACTTCAACTCTGGGCAGTTAATTTAGTGCACGCCATTTTAATTTTTTCTTTTATTCCAAGGCAACAAAAAAAGGAAAAACAAAGTTTACAATTGTCGTCAGATGCTCAGACTGTGTAAGGGTAGTCCGCCAAAACTTTGGGTGATACCGCTACACGTTGTCGATAACAAATTTAGCCAGTACATTACGACCGCTAGCGTGGGGTCTTTAACATGCACCCCGCAATAATGATACACGATTGCAGTCTGGTACAATGCTCATCCAGATCGAAAACAGGCAGAGGTGGGGATTGAACCCGGAATTCATGGGATATACAGTTTCAGTTTTCACTCCTTGCGTTTTGAGCTACGGTCTATCCTAAGATGTTTTATGCTACCGCGTAATCTTCAACGTAAAAGAAGATATAAAGTTGGTTGTTCCACATGAGCGGTGGACCTACTGTCACAAGGTTCATAGCAATACCAATTATGGCAAACGAAAGCAGAGGAGACCACATCAAATTTCAGCAATTTGTTAACTTATAACGAAAGAGATTCTAGAGAACGTGAAAGATAAACTAGAAAGCAAAACATTTCCAAAAGAATAATGCATTGTTTCACGGAAGGCGGCCACGGAAGGCGGCCTTGCTGTGGTTGTCTTTTCTACGCCGGAAATGGAATGAAGTTCACGGTCGAGTGTCAGGGTCCAACTCTTCTGGGTTCAGCCCCAACGTGAAAAAAGTTGCTCGGCGAATCTTGGGCTTTTCCCGTGCGGAGGTCTAGCCGGTCCGCTGTCTTGGAGGCTCTTTCACTTGGTTTGGTTCCGGAAAAGGGGGGGGGGGGGGGGTCCCGTGAATTGCAGTTCAGTCCTGGTTTCGGCCGTTTGCCCAAGCGCCCAGGTCTGATTGTCGGTCGCTGGCTTTTCCTCGCAGCGTCCGTTGTGCTCATCCTTCTTTGCTCTCTCCTCCAGCGAGCTCTTTCCTTCTTCTCATAAAATCCATATCATCACGCATACGCATCAACGTAAGACTTTCAGTTTCCTGTTAGTTTACTGATGGCATTGTACCGGCGTGCATTTGTTTCATCACTACACCGCGAAACATGTCGAAAAACTCCGGGCTAGCAGACATAGTGCACAGGCCGAATAGTCCCTAAACAAAGCAGGTGCAATCACGACCAGCTTGACTTTTGTTTTTCAAGTGGCTGTTGTACAGGAGTACGAGGGGTGTCGTACAGACTAAAGTCACTTGATCCTGAGCAAGTAGAGCCATTGTCTTCCCTGCCTGCTAGCCAGACACAAAAAAATACCGACACACAGACGACAAAACCTCTCAAGGTGGATTGGCTGATCGATCCCGATTGCCTTGGCGATCGCCATTTTGGGCTTTCGAAGCTTCGAAAAGGTCATTCCAACCAGTCGCACCAAGATCGCTATAAAGAATAATCGTACTGAAGGCGTTCCTGGGCAAAATAAGCGTCTTTGGTACTGCGCATGCAATAAACCTATCACTCATGCTTATCTTCCCATATCTTTAAAAAACATTTTTGCTCTTCCTGCGTATTTTAAGAGAGGAACATTATTTTTCAGCGCCTCCAAGCACTGACGTTACGATAGCCGTACACCTTTATGATGCTTGAAAGCACTGAAAAATAATTTGCCTGTCTTGAAATACGGAAGAAGAGCAACATCATTGTAAGAGATACGGGGAGATAAACATTAGTGATAAGTTTATTGCGTACACAGTGCCAAAGACGTTTATTTTGGCGAGGAACGCTTTCAGTACGATGATGCTTTATAGCGATCTTGATGCGACTGGTTGGAATGACCCTTTCGAAGCTTCGAAAGCCCGAAATGGTGATCGCCATGGCAACCGAGACCGATCAGCCAACCACCTGCAGAGGTTTTGTCTTCTGTATGTTGGTGTTTGTTTGTGTCCGGCTTGCAGGCAGGGAAGGCAATGGCGCTACTTTTCCAGGCTCCCGCAACTTTAGTACGGACCGGAGAGCGGAGTTAGCCTATAGCTATGGGCACCCTGCGTCCGCTAGGAGCCTCTACCGATCGCTCAGCGAACAGCGCCGCGTGCGGCCACTTTTGAGTCAGTTTAGGGATAGCGGAAGAGCTCCGTCGCCGCTCATGCTCCTCCCGTGCTTCTGCCAATGTGGTAGCCCAAGCAGGCACGTCGTCCTTGCAACACCCACCGGTGTACCACTGCAGTCGAACCGCGACTGCCGAGGTCGCTTCCCGACGAGTACGTGCGACGCCGCCGCGAGAGGCGCGCGTATCGGCACTGAATTAGGTATGCAGAGTGCCCATATTAATGACGCTCAAAACGACGAAGTGGATAAGGATGGTATTTGAGGGGGGGGGGGGGGGGGGGGCAGGGGTGTTTAGACCATATCTTTGTGTTCGGCCAAGTGCGCCTGTTTTATATTTTAAAAGAAGTATGTCATCGAAATAAACCATTCAGTTGAAAGTTACGCCGCGTCCTGTCCCATTCTCCCTTCATTTTCTTCCGTGTTGTTTTGGCGTATTATACCACGACGAAGTGCTTATGGTGAACACACATCCCACCAGGACCGCACATCACTGGAAGGCTGTGGCGGGCACCCTTCTCGGTTTTGTACCTGAAGCGGGCCTTAAATATAATAATTTTGTTGTATGTAAGCTTATAAAGACGGAAGTTAGTCAGCCTTAATGGACATCTGATATCCCAGCTTTAGATGAGAAATTTAGCCAGTGCGGTACAGCTGCCAGCCTGGGGTTTTTAACGTACGTGCACCACGCAGCAGTGTTACAGGACCGAACAGACGGTACGATGCCCATCCAAATCGAAACGGGCAGGAAAGAGGATGGAACCCAGTATCCCTGGGTTCTTCATAGCTGGTTTTTGATACACATGCTCCGAGCTGATGTGCGCTAACCCACTAGGCCGCCGATTCCCCGAAGCGGGCCTTAACGACAACATGTAGTACACAATTCTCCATCTTAATACGCTTCCTACACCATACATTTTGCTAGAGGCTCATGAGCCAGTAGCGACAGTACTCAGTCCTCCAAGTGTTGACTAGTGCCACCAGTATTGACCTCCGTGGCAATATCGCGAACGCTGAACACAGATTTTATTTATTTTATTTATTTCATACTGCAGACCTTTATAGGTCCAAGCAGGATGGCGAAAAAAACATCAAATCAATGCAGGCGCAATTTTAACTTCAGAAATGATACAAAGTATGCAGTGCGGACAAGATACAGGCGCATGAGTCCATTTCCAAACAATGTCTTGTTTCTGTAGTTTGTACGAAACGTTTTGTTTTTGTCAACACTAACTCTGTTACACCCTTAAAAGGTACGGAAAGGAAATTTTTGCATTTATTTTTCTGTTTAGACATAGTCTATGTTTGGGGCGGCAGCCAAGAAACACTAGTTTAGACTATTGGTTCTGGGCTGCCGGCAGAGAAGTCAAGAAAAATAATTTTAAAACGAATGAACAGAGTTCCAGACTTGCGCCATGTGGCGTTCTGTGAAGCTCCGTTGGAATGGCGCCACGTCATATGCCTCTAAGAAGCAGCGCCAGTTCGCGGCAGTATGGCTCTCTCGTGGAGTTACTCAATCCTGAATGTGACTTGGCGGAGAAGGCTAACGAGTCTACTACGTTGTACATGCTAACTTCCACAGTGCTTCCGCAACCTCAATTCCTCGCCATCAAGATCGCCTTTTTTTTTTGCAGAAGTTAGGTAGGAGCTTGAATCTGGGAATGCGAGGACCTCTGCCAAAACAACCATAACCCCCCCCCCCCCCCCCCCCCCCCCCCCCGCTGGGGATGCGCTGTGAACAACGCGCTGAAATATGGAACACTGTGAATAGCTTATATACATAGCTTGCAGGTGTTGCCATTCCTGGGCGACACCTGCAAGTTATAGTTACTGGTTCCATCGAGCGGCAATGTGAGACTAGCACGGTGAACCGAACGCTCGCGGCCCATAAAATACCGGCATGACCGCGGATGACGTTACGGGAAAGCTATGTATAGGCCATAGGACGTACATACGCCTCGCAAGTGGGCTCATTTTCGTGTTCTGCGCATGGGAAAGGAGGAGCCCTCGCAGATGTCGGGGGGAGGCTGGGGGTAAACAAACATCGGCATCGGTAATGGCGGCCGTGCTGTAGTGTCGTCCGTGAGTTCTTTGCGTTGGTTCTTTGTTTACTGCGGGTTAGTGATAATTGCTGGATTGCCAGTTTTGAGTAGTATTGTACCCCTTGTCCTCCCTCACAGGAGGCAATGAAGACGTGTTGCGTCTTTGGATGCACTGGGTGCATGTACGACGGCGTGTCGTTTTTAGAATTTCCTAAAGACGCCAAGCTCCGGAAAAAGTGTATTCGTCTTATAAATAGGGCTAACTGGAAACCTTCAGATTCCGGCGTCGTCTGCTCGAGACATCTTGAAGATCACGAGGTAGATAGGACAAACAGACCTCAGTTAAAAAAGGGTGTTTGTCCAACCTTGCGGCTCAAAGGAACGCCGACTTCTAGGAGCCACAGAAAAGCGCCGACCAATCGTGCCGGTAAGTTACCCTTGTCAGTCTCTCTCTACCTTCAAATATTTAACTGATTCTGCCTCCTATGAGGTCTTCCAAATTCCTTGCGGTGATCAGGGTAGCATTCGCGAATTCCCGAGCCATTTTGACCTTCTCCAAATAAGGTTAGGCATAGACATTCCGTGTTTTCGGCGCAGAATTGCGACAGAGCTGGTATCGTGGCACGAACACGCGGTCGCCGGTTTTTCCTCATTTCGACTTGAACATGACATTGGTGGTAAATGTGCGGTTCGGAATTGAACTGTTCCGAACGAAAAAGAACCGATGGCTTGTTTGTGCGGTGTCGTGCAGTTCGTGTGGTGTTTGAGGTCGTTCTCTGTCAAAGCTTCGTTAGCGAGCGCAATTTCCGCAGGCTCAGTATTTTGCGTAGTATGTGTTTTGACAGCATTTTGTGGGTACAGATTTTGCCAGGGGCAGTTATGTATTTTGTACTATCGGGCGTTAACTATTCGCGTTTACGGTGTTTACAATGAAGTTTTAAGAATGTCTGTCCTTTCCTGTTTCTGTGCACGGCAGACTGCGGCAAACAGAAAATCAGTGTAAAAGGGATGGACCTCATCGGCTAACCAGTCACTTTCTAACTTCATTACTCACTTCTAGGTCCCAGTCAGCCATCTGGAGCTTCTACAGACATCCAGAAGCGCACCATAACAGATGGTGTCCACTCAGGTACCGAAAAGGGTGTGAGGCCACACTAATCAGTGATCCACATTTTCAGTTCAGTTTTCTGATCACCCGTGTTTACCTTGTCAATGTTTATATAGATCTGCCGGCAGCCCAGAGGCTTGCATGTCCTCCTGCACTGGATTGTCCCAGTGACACTGGCACGAGCCTCTTCGGTGCTAACGCGACTTCTCACAGTGACCACCCAGGTAGTTTGAAGTTCCATGCAAAGGCTGTCAGTGATACCTTTTGAATCAATTCCCTCATGAGCCATGCTTGCTTCAACATTGACCTAGGTCTGACTGCAGCCCAGGGTCTTCTCCTGCTTTCCCTTGCACTAGATTATGATAGTGCCAGTGGTATGAGCCGCTATGGTGACAGAATCCCTACGTATGATGCCCATCCAGGTACTTTAGTGCTCCATGCGAATGCTATTATCAGTGTTAAACCGTTCCAATCCACTCACAGGAAAGAAAGAGTGCGGATCAACGAGGAGAACCTGGGAAAGTGCATGTGTGTGTGTACTATAGTAAGATCGCGTAATCCTGATATACAGAAGGTGAAGTTATATTATTTTGGGCATAGGCTTCATATCTGACTTGTCTGTACTTCTGTGTTTCTTCTCTTGTTTCTTTTACAGTTCCATACATGTACCAAAAGTGTCCATTTCTTTTTCAATGTATCTGTGCCGTTATTCTTTGAGTGATCATAAATCCCAGAGCTACAAGGATCATCTGATCCGGTGTCCATTGGTGTTTATTTCATATTCACACACAAAAAAAAAAGACGGTAAACTTTTGTGGGCATAAATATACACAAAAAAAAACCGAAAAATAAATTTTAAAATAAACACCGAAAAAATATGCCGAATTTTGAAAAAATAAAAACCGAAAACGCGGAACCCTAGTTATGATGTTAATGCAATTAATGCAAAGGTTCTTGCTATTTTTAACATGTAGGGTGCTGTTTACCTTCATTCCCATCATAATTCTGGGTTCTTTCAAGTTTACAACTTAGGATGTGTTGGAACTAAAATAACATTACTAGATTATTGCCAATGATCCTCAGCCACCGAGAAAGCAAGAGCTGACTGCGGGCCAGTGTGTTCCGCTACCGACGACATTGTCAAAAAAGTTGAGGACATCCGCGCGGGTATGCCAGCTCGCCATAAAATTAGATCTCGTCATGGTACTTTATTCCGAACCAAAAAGCCATATAGTCGGGGACAGGTTAATTATGCAGTCATGCTTAGCATCCAATGCGAGCTTCTCCCTTTCATAACTCTTTGTCGCAGGCGTAGCCAAAGCCTGGCTGGAGGCACAGCTTGTACTGCATTCTTAACGTGTCGCTGATAGTTCATATGTTGTACAAGGTATTTGTAACAAAATTTGCTTTTTGCTATAAAAAAAGTCGCTTTTTCAATTTGAATTCGGTTTGTCGCTATAAAAGAAAAAAATATGTAATATTCAACTTGCTTGGAGTATATTGATTTCATAAAAAGTTAAATTAGAAATGCTTCATGGAGAACCATGCCTTTTTACTATGATTATTCAGATGAAAACTTGTACAGTTGCGAGTGAGTGGAGCTTTCAGTTCTAAGCTCACACCCACAGCCAGTTTGCGTGTGCCTCACAAATGTAATAGAACAGTGTTTAATGACCCTGCATGATGTTTCAGGTGACATGGCATCTCAAATTCTGAAGCTCACTGCAAGGGTGAGAACACTGGAGGTCAGTGTTTTCTGTAGAAAATCTAAATGGTAGGATGCTACAAATGTACACTGGCATTCCACCATCAAGCTTTACAGCGCTTGTTAGCCTAATTGAGCGTTTTGAGTTGAACTACTACAGCGGCAAAAACGTGTTTAGGCTGACACGTGCCAACCAGCTGCTGCTATGCTTAACCAAGCTCGGGGATTCCGGACGACGACCTCGCCGTTCGGTTCGGTGTCAGCCGCACGACTGTGCAGAATGTCGTTATGACATTTCTGCATGTCCTCTACGAAGTATTCTATGACGGCATTATGAAAAAAAAGTTTCCCAGAGGCTCGTACTCAGCATCAGAGATGCCCAAGTCCTTCAAGGACTTTCCCAACTGGCGGGCAAGCATCGATTGTTCAGAGATAGAAATCGAAATCCCAAGGGGCAGTGTTGTCTCTCAAAGTGTAACCTTTTCAAACTACAAGTCGAGAAACACAGTTAAGTTCCTTGTAGCAGTCGCCCCAAACGGGGCGATAGTCTACACGAGCGGCTGCTACCTTGGCTCCTCTAGTGACAGGGAGGTGGTGAAAGACTGCGGCATACTTGACTGGTTGACCACAGGAGACCTGATCCTGGCAGACAAAGGCTTTGCAATTTTCGACATCATGCCAGGTGGGACCCCCTTAAATATTCCACCGTTTTTGCGAGGAAACCGGCAGTTTACACCAGACGAAGTGTCTTACTGTAAGAAGATTGCTGCCTGCAGGGTGCACGTCGAGCGGGCCATCCCGTGTCAAAATTTACAGAGTGCTGCCAAAGCTGCCAGCACACAAAAGGCCCCTCGCAATGAAGCTCGTGCGGGTATGTAGCTGCCTGGCTAACCTGCAGAGCTTTATTATTGCTCAGTAGTGGCAGCATGGCTTGCCTGCAAGTGGAGTGGCTTGATTGCCAGTTTTTTTTGCAATGCTTTTTATAGATTTAGATGCTTTACAGCAGCTTTGCATGGGTGCCACCGTATCTGCTGTGCTAATTCACCTCTATTTTTCTGTCACTGCAAAGTATTGTCTGCTGCACCCACCACCACTGGAGCTTTGTGTTTGTGTCTTTCTTCTTTCTAAGGTTTAAATTGTGCAAGTTTTGCATGTTTGTATATTTCGTGCCTCTGGTTAATTATTTTATGTAATGATCTAAGGTAGCTAGTGCATTTTATTGGGGAAGTGGAACGACGACAGAATATGTTCTCAGCGATAATCAATAGCTTTGAATATTTGCATCAGCTTACTGTAAGGATCCAATTGTTTAGAGTTGCCCGAAGTGTAAGTTGCTGTATTGATAAAGTGGGATGAACTTTAAAGGCAATGTTGGTGCATATTCATAACATTTTGTTGACAAGTAACAGGGTAAGCTATTTGCTGAAAGCGGTACAGGAATTCATTACTCAAAGCCGTGCAAATTATGATCAAGTGGTTATTGAGTGTTCATGTTAATGCAGTTCAACAACCAATGCCTCCTGTAGGCTGTAATGTGATTAGGTTGGTGCACCAACTGGTATAAGCTCGAATAGCTAACATTTGGGACAAGCATGTTCAAGTGGTAAATTGCTAACTTGTCACCCTTCACTGTTTGATGATGCATGCACTGCACACTAGGCTTTACTAATGTAAACAGAAAAGCCCTTTTTATGAAATGGTCTTATTTTTCTTCAAGAGTGAATGAAAAAATATTACAAAGATGCTCACTGGAAATTTTGTAAGTTTACGAAAATAAAGGCATTATTACTGAACATTCACATTTGTTTGAAATGACTAGAGAAAGTATGATATGTACAATGGTGGAAACAGCCAACGAAGCCACAGGGTTGTGTGGTCTGGAGCTATGCGCGCGCGCATCATGCTGGCGACAAAAGAAACCATGCGAGTTTCATAGCTCTGAGTCGGTAACCAATGGCAAATAATTTAAAAAAGGTGTGTGCTATCAAACACACCAAGGCCGGATAACCGGATGTTTGCAGCCGCTTATCTCGCAATTAGCCAGCGCCCGGCTCACGCGGTTCCTTTCGCCGCCAGCATGACACGCGCGTGTAGCTCAAGACTGCACGCTCCTGTGGCTTTGTTGGCTCTTTCCACCACTGTAGAAGAGCCTCTGGAAAAGGCCAAGAACATAAATAAAAGAAATGCACTAAACCATATTTCACCTTGATAGAGGTTGCCTGGACACAGGACAACCAAAACATTCCATTTGTGTTAAAAAAATGCATATTTGGTGGTGCTCCAAAACAAACTAAATGTTCAGGGAAACTAGTAAACCAAGGTTTTTATATATTTAACCTATGACTAGTGCAAAGTATGACTAGTATGACTGGTACAAAGTATGGTTAGCAAAGTCGCCTTATGTCTCTACTTGCTACTCAGTACATAAAAAAAAAAAAAACAACAACGGAAGGCTGTAGTTCTCGGCAGCAATCAAGTTTCAAGGAAAAAATAAAGGTTGAAGGGCCACTCCATCCCAAAAATTGTGCTTAATTTTGACATGGTCAGTAAAAGCCAAATTTTACACTCAACATTCAGACGAGAGACTGTTCTGCCTTTGACATACGGGAACACTAATTCATACTCTTGATTGTAGTGGTGTTAGTACATGAACTCAAAGCGGCGCCAAAAGCCGGCGCCGCCATGTTGCACGCTCTGGCGTGCCCGCGTGACACACCACGATAAGCTCGTGATAAAGGAGATCGTGCTTGGATTCGGACGGGGCTGGTCGTGTCTGTTTTTGGTCCTGAGCCGGCGTTCTCGGACCCACAGAATATTACAATGGCGACGAGGATGGGATACGAGGAGGCGACGAGCGAGGTCCCGTGATGCCGTGGGGTCAACCATCGTCTGACGGCCATCTTCCCCGTTTTCAAGGGCGGGCAAGGCGGCCAGCAGTCCGCGAGCCTCCTCCTCAGCGGGTCAGGGAGAGAGAAGATGGAGGCTGTCTCTCTGCGTGCTGGTTCTGTGGCCGGCGCGACCATGCCCGCGAGTTCTGTCCGGCACGGAACGCGACGTGCTTTCTGTGTGGGAAGCAGGGACATTTTGCTCTGGTTTGCCGCAGTCGTCAAGCACAGTCAGCAGCATTCATGAACGATGAACGGCAAGCATCATTTCCAGTGCGGGGTCGAGGACAACCCTGGTGCCGTGGACAACTTGCCGGACGCTACCAGAGCGGCCGTTTTTATCGACGAGACGGATCGACCCATGTGGGAACTGTCCATCAGGAAGTCCTGCCGAGTGTGACGTTTGACCAGCACGAGGTCTCGGTGCAGTCTACGGATCGCCTTGCACGCGACCCGGGTCTCCGCAACGTGTTCTTGGCAGATGTCCAGGTAAATGGCACCCCTCTCAAGCTTCTTATTGATACCGGATCTTACGTCTCGATTTTGAACGAACAAACATTTAATCATGTAAACAGAAAACGTAAGATTAAGCTTCATCGTCCACCAAGAACCTTAGTGCATTATCTGCAAGAGCCCATCCCCGTACTGGGATGTTTCTTTGGACAAGTGGTTTTCAAGAACCGATACGCGCCGCTGGAATTTTATGTGACGCGTACGGGACGATCATTGCTTGGAACCGACGCAGTGCGCGAGTTGAGCATGACCTTATCTGGAGCTGAGTACGATTGTTCTTATGTGAATGCAGCTGGAAGTGGAGCAGAGCCACCTCGGAATGTAGGGCCGGCTGGCGCTCCGCAGCGACGACCCTTCACGTTGTCGTCTCGCCAGTCATCACAGCCACCAAATCATCAACCTCCAGTTACATCTAGCAACAACCATCCATCTTCAGTACCGTCGGGTGCCTACTTATCTAGGCCACTACAACCTTCTTATGGGGAACAAACAGCTCCCAAAGTCGTCGAGGACTTTGACCACATACCGTCGTCCAACTCCAGTCCAGACAGTCATCCTGCAAGTCAGTGTGGAGCCTGTGGTCCAGAGCGTCAACCTGAAGATCAACGTGGTTGCAGTGTTCCACAACGTCATACTGATCTTCCTGATCCTCGAAGTAGAAAGTTATACCAAGAGCCTATTCCTGAGCAAAGCAACCTTCCTTCGAAGGGTCTCCAGTCAAGGCTACCTCCACGGGACACATCCCAGTTACCCCCGGGATTTGAAGACTTTGAACACCTGTTCGATCCCGAGTTGGGCCTGGTGCGGAATGAGACGCACAAGGTCAAGGTGCGACATAATGTTCCACCAGTGCAGTCAAGGCTAAGACGTCTTCCTCTAACTCTTCGTGACGCCGTCTCCGAAGAGATCTTCAAACTGGAACGGCAAGGAGTCATCGAACGCGTCAACGCTTCGGAATGGGTTTCTCCCATCGTCGTTGTCAAGAAACAAGACGGAAATATCCGGATGTGTGTGGATCTGCGAGCGCCAAATCAAGCCATCGTCATCGACGCTTTCCCACTCCCGCACATCGACGAACTTTTGAATTCCCTCCGAGGAGCAGCCGTCTTCTCCAAGCTAGACCTTGCATCTGCGTACCATCAAGTCCGTCTCGACCCCGCGAGTCGAGATCTAACAGCTTTCATCACGCATGAAGGTCTTTTCCGTTTTAAGCGCGTATGCTTCGGACTGGCATCTGCACCTGCAGCGTTCCAAAAGATCATGTCGAAAATTTTGGAAGGATGTCAAGGCGTCCAGTTTTATCTCGATGATGTCATCGTCTACGGATCTTCGCAGGAGGAACATGATGTAAACCTCCGCAAAGTCTTGTCTTGCATCTCCCGCGCAGGAATGAAGTTAAATCGGAAGGGTGTTTTCAATGTCCGTGAACTCTCATATTTGGGGCACCGTCTCTCCGATGGAAGGGTTAGCACCCCTTGCATCGAAGGTAGATGCTGTTCTGAATTTTGAGACTCCGTCAGACTCTGCAAGGCTGAAAGCATTCTTGGGACTTGTCGAATACTATAGCAAATTTGTCCCGCATTGTTCCACTGTGGTCGAACCTCTCCGTCGTTTACTCCGAAAGGGCGTTCGTTTTGTCTGGTCCCCCGAAGCGGACGCGAGTTTCCAAAATATCAAGAATTGTATTCAACATGCACCCATTCTAGCCATGTTTGATCCGTCTCTACCCATCATTGTGGCCACAGACGCTTCTCATTACGGCCTGGGCGCCGCCCTTCAACAGCAGCATGGGAACCATCTTGTGCCTGTCGCTTTTGCCTCCCGATCACTCACGGACGCTGAGCGGAGGTACTCAACTGGGGAGAAGGAAGCTCTCGCTTGCCTTTGGGCCTGTGAGAAGTGGCACGTCTACTTATGGGGACGTCCATTTGTTATTCGAACCGACCATCAAGCGCTTGTGACGCTTTTATCTAACAAAGGATCTGGTGTTCGTCCGCTGCGCATCACACGTTGGACGGCGAGACTGATGAATTATAATTTCCGCATGGAATATCAAAAAGGATCTACAAACTTAGTCGCGGATGCGTTTTCACGACTACCTCGCCAAGACACCGAGGGTGGTACTTTGTTTGAAGAGGATGTTGTTGCTCTCATAGCAACGCCCTTGTCACGTCAGGAATTTCAAGCGGCTACCGCCAATGACACCGTTCTGCCTAGCGTCATTCGCTACACCACTGAGTCCTGGCCAGAGGACAACAATGTACACCCAGAACTTCGACCGTACTTCCACGTACGAGATCAGCTGTCCCTCCATGACGGAATACTTTTTCAAGGGGAGAAGATTGTTGTCCCTGAAAATCTGCGAGACCACATCATTCAACTGGCTCATGAAACCCACCAAGGGATTTCTAGAACAACGAGCATCATCAGAGAGCAGTACTGGTGGCCGCGAATGAACCAGCAGATAAAGTTCAAGATAGAAAACTGCATAGTCTGTCATTCCACCGACAAGCCGGTCAAAGCAGCACCAGCACCTCTCCAACCGATCAAGTTTCCTGATAAACCATGGGAGAAGCTCGGGATAGATATCGTGGGCCCAATAGAGCGGGCGCCATTAAATCAGCGGTTCTTCATTGTCCTCATGGACTACCACTCCAAGTGGCCGGAAGTTCAAGCAGCAGCTTCCGTGACCTCATCTACAGTTATAAACTTTTTGAAAAACATCTTCGCACGTGAGGGATTACCCTGCGAAATCGTCTCGGACAATGGTGTCCAGTTTACGTCGAAAGAATTCCAGGAATTTCTTCATCAGCATGGGATAAAACATCTCAAGGCATCCCTGTACCACCCCCAATGCAATGGGCTGGTGGAAAGGTTTAATAGAGTTCTCAAGTGCTGTCTACAGTTGGCCGTCGTTCAAGGCCGTCCTTTACCAGATGCGGTCCGTGATTATCTGGAGACGTATCGTCGGACGCCGCATGCAGCAACTGGAGTTGCACCATCGTGGCTTCTTCACGGAAGAATTCATCGGTCGAAACTGGACCTACAAGGGATGGAAACCAGGTCACTCCCAGTGAATTTTCCTGAGACACGTGCGCGACTGCCACAGCGTGTGCAGCAGTACCAAGAAAATATGAAATCGTATTCGGACAGGCGTCGAGCTGTTCGACGACCCCAGTTCGTCCCTGGACAAACCGTCCGGATTTTTCAACCATCTTATCGAGGCAAGTTACGACCGAAGTATTCAACTCCACAGATCATTCAGAGACAAGTAGGACCTGCAACATACGAATTTGCAGATGGACGCCGCTGGAACGCTGCAAAATTAACGAAGACGCCACTGAAGACAGGGCGAGAATATTTTGATTCAGATTGGGAGGATGACGATATTGATGTGCACCCTTTTTCTCAACAGTCCGGTTTTTCAGTACCAAACACTTCGGGTCCTGGCCCTGCCCCCGAGGTGGCTGGATCTCTTCCGTCCCCTGCTGTGGGGCCTCTTCTGCAGCCGGTTCCCGGGCTGGCGACGTCCCCTGTTCTTGGACATGGGCCTACGTCTGAGCCTGGTGGGGCTCCGGGTCCTCTTGCTGCGTCTGAGCCTGATGGGGCCCTGATGTCCACTGGTGCAGCTGAGTCTGCTGCACGTGTTCCTGACGTCGAGCCGCATACGCCTTTGGTCCCTGAGCCATTGGCTGTTCCTGTCCCTGCCGTTGTACTGCATCCCGGCTGCATTGTTCTTCCTGATGCTGCACCCACCCTAGAGCCTCGGGTTGGCACTGTTCCTGACTGCGAGCCTGCACGTGCTGTTCCTGCTCGAGATACCGGTCCCGGCACGCCTTCAAAAGACACTGAGCCTGTGGAGGTTCCCTTTTCTTCTGCGACCGGCCTCGCTGACTCATGTGAAGAGCCATTCAGACCAGGATCCACAAGTACTCCGATCCCGTCCCTGACCGGCTCATCACGTTCAATGCCTCCTTTGGAGGACTCCGTAAGTGCTTGCGAACCTGAACCAACCGTGGCCGTTGCGACGAATCGACCAAAACGCCAACGAAGACTACCGGAGAGGTTGAAAGACTATGTGCTCTCGTTCTACAACACTCAAGAGTCAACACCGGAGAAACCGCGCCAGAAGGTGGGACCAGAGGTATCCCCCACAACGACACAGAGCTTTATACAATTCACAAGCCTAAGGTGTGAGGAACCTTCAGAGTGAACTGTGTATACGTACGAACAGTGCTCTTCGGGAGTTTTTTTAGTATATGTGAACTTCAGTACATTGTTTAGGGTTTAGGTGCCACTAGTTTGTTTTCTACTTTTTGAAGTAATATCTCTTGAACTAGAGACGAATTTTACATACTGGCCATGATAAACACGATGAATAATCTAACAAGCAAAAAAAAGACGTTCAAGATTATTAACAACAACGTAACAAAACTTATCATGGTGAAGTGATTTTTTTTCTCCACGTTTTGGACACGCTGAAACGGAGTGAACTGTGTTCCTTTGTGTATTCACAGGAAATTGTTTTTTGCTGTTTTCATACTTTTGGCACTTAGAATTGTCAAATGCCCACAGTTGATCTAGAACCACTGGTGATTTTCCTAGATTTTGCTTCGAACATGTTTTGAACTCTGAGTTGGGGGACAAGTCCAAGGTCAAGAGGCGCTTTGTTCCCCATAATTTTCAGAACTTTTCGTCTGCACGAAGGACGACCTCCACAACATTTTACCCAATCCGAGGGGGAAAAGGAAAAGATAACAACTGTGTTCTAGGCTTTGTTTAAAAAAAAAAAAAGGAAGGGCATATGTAGTGGTGTTAGTACATGAACTCAAAGCGGCGCCAAAAGCCGGCGCCGCCATGTTGCACGCTCTGGCGTGCCCGCGTGACACACCACGATAAGCTCGTGATAAAGGAGATCGTGCTTGGATTCGGACGGGGCTGGTCGTGTCTGTTTTTGGTCCTGAGCCGGCGTTCTCGGACCCACAGAATATTACATTGATGAAAAATTTAGCCAAAGCATCACAATAGACCCTTTTCAAAAGTCAGAGTCACCTTGTGGCAGTCCCAAGAGCTCCAATATTGCCGCTCTAATGGCGGTGATAGGAGATCATGCTCGGCTAAATCAAGCACTCTCGATTTCGTTAGTCGAAGGTGTCGTAAAAGAACCAACACCTTTTCCTCTTTCTGCTCTATGCTTTCGAAAACGTTCGCATTTGCTGGTGTGGAGAAGCTCTGTAGTGCCGCCATTAGGGCGTCTGGTTTGGCTCTACCCAGGGTGGGTAGACTAACTTTCGGGAAGGGTCTATTGCTAACCTGGGGTTCTTAGTGTGCATCATGCAGTTGTGTTTACATGACCATGCCAGAATCAAGCTCATGCAAAGGAAAAAATCAAACCCGTGAGTATGATCCTTCGGAGTGAGCAGTGTATGGAGTTTACTGGGGTGTTAAGCTACACGGCGGGACGTGGGGAGCGGGCCAGTGCCGCCTAATGCGATTGGTTAATGGCGTGGCACTGATCAATCCCAGCAGGCAGTGATGTCCCAGTTCCTTCCCGCCATGAGGCGCGGGTTGTCAGTGGCTTCCAAGGTGAAATAGCAGACAACCACAATGTCATCCTGTGTCCCGTCTCGCATCACCGTGGCACTTTGTTCATAGCAGACGATCAACACTTGTTCTGGTCTGTTAACAGGCGACATGACATTTCTTTGTTTTATTTTGATGTGTGAATGACGCTTCATAGAAGACGAACTGTCTACGAATACTATCTTTGCTCGCTTTGCAAGAAGGAAATTTGATCTTGCTCTTACTCTCGTGGGGACCAAAATTGTACCCCTGTAGAAGACCTACCGTATTTACTCGCGCAATGAACACACTTTATTTTTCCGAAAAATTAACACATATTTGGGCGGTGCGTTCATTATATGAGGTAAAATTTTTCAATTTACAGACTTTGCGAAAATGTCATTTTCGGTGCCATTTTCGGTTTTCGGGGGGGGGGGGGGTGCCCTCCCCCCCCCCCCCCCCCCCCCCCCGAAAACAGAATCCTGGCTACGTGCCTGTCAGGGCGTATCTTGAGTCGGTGCAGAATCCCCTGACCGCTCTCGAGGAGTGTTGGGGGACCATGAACCCCAGTTTGAGAACCACTACAATATATGTTTGAGAGCCATAGGAAGCTTAAAATTTGATTACAGAAACAAAGCTTTCTTGGCAGTGGAGACTGCATGTTGGAGCAAAAGGTAGGAGACTGAAAGTTTGGAGTGGGGTAGAACAGCTGGCACGTGCAGGGCTCTGAAAGACTTTGTGTAAAGGGTGGGGTGGAGAGGGCTAATGCAACTAACCTTGCCCAAATTATGAAAAGATGCAGCAGTTATTCCACTGACCAAACTCTGAAATGTGTATACTTGCAAACTGATGCAATCTTACTGAACAGCGTCTTAAAGAGAGAGGGCGGGTATGAACTACGTCTGCGGCTGTCCAGGACCCGGCCAAAGTTGCTAGCTGTCAGGCGGTATTCCCGAAGCAGGCTCCAGCTTGGATTGGTCCCTTGCCCAACCGTCATTTCCTGGATGGTCCCCTGGTCGTCGGTGGTTATCGAGAAGTCGGCTCCTGGAAAGGAGAATATGTTGCTTCAAAGCAAACATAGATAAACGATAGCCACAACAACTTGAGCCTCCAGGCTGGTTCACACACATGCATCTAGTGCACTGTCATGATCTCTTACGACGAGAGAACACACTGGCACCATCTATTGGGTAGCCGCGGAACATTTTTGATTTCCGTAATTGAAAATGTTCCTCAATCTGTCCACATGCCTTTCTTTCCCCTGACCACAACCAATGACGGCGCGCGCTTGGTTGCCTTGTCACTGCACATTGCCTACTTGTTATCTATGTTGTCCTTTTATTGACGTAACCCAACCCCCCCCCCCTTAACGTTCTGACGAGCCAAAGACGCATTTTGGAACACTTGCTGGCGATATACTCACCTGACGCAAGCACAGGGGCCACAGAAAACGTCTCTGCTGGGGATGGGGGCTGCAAAGCAGAATTCCTCTGCACGAACCATTTGGTTGGACATGTGGCCAGGGCGCTGCAGAGAACCTCCACGTCTTCTTCGCAGACGGCCCTTCCTGTAGCCCGGTAGTTTGTGGCGCTGCCAGGGAAGTGTGCTTCTGTTGGGATAAGGGAGCACAGGAAACCGAAGTATTTGCAAACTGACGTACACTGCATAACACAGTTAATGTGAACATTATGATATCAGCACTTTGTCATCATTTTCAGCTACAGGAAAATGTCATACGAACATAGCACTTTACTGTCATGTTGGTGCCTCGTGTATAAACCGCGTGTAAGCGATTTGGCGAGCGACGAGACAAGCGACGGTGACAAGAATCCGCTGTAGCTCGGTCAGTCGCGCAACGAGGCAAACCGCATGAATGCGACGGAAGCAAGCGACCAATGCGATGAGCGATATTTTCTAGAAATCCAGAACCGAGCCACGCGACGAGAAACTGAGAAATCTCCATCGCTCGTCGCTGACTCTTGTCGCCGCATGTAAGCGATTTAACGAGCGACAGCGCCGGCGAAAACTGAGCACTCGCTCGATCGCCCTTCACAGTTCTCTTCTTTTCCGTAGCGTATCAGCTACCATCGCCTTTGTCGTTTTATGCGGGACTTGTATGCAACGGGGTGCGATTGATCTATAACAAAAGTGCTTTCTAAGAGCTTATGAGCCCCTAGCGATCAAACGCGAAGAAAACAAAATAACAAGCAGCACAGCTGACTTACCCGAGAGGGTGACCTGCCATGGCGTGCTACTCTTCGGGCGCCGCAACCACTGCTGGGGGAGGTCCATTTTTGGAAGGCTGTGTCTACAGTGCCGTCCGACGGCACTCCAGTCGCGTCTATAAGTGCCGTCCGAAAAAGAGAGTCGGACGGCGCGTGTATCACTGGGAAGCTTGTTAAGCCAGCCCCCCGCCTGCGTTCACGCCGCTTCGCGGCGACGGTATGCGGCTACTAATTACAAAACTATTGACCCATTTGGCCCCGTCGTACACACTGCTTCGCGGCGTCCAGCCGACAGACCAAGCCCCGCTGTACCCCATGCACCTCCGGAAACGAAGTCCCATACCATTTTGTTCAGCGAAATTTCGGCGACAACATTCGTTTTTCTTGTGTTAATTGTAAAAAAAAAAAAAAAAATAAAATAAAATATTGTTAAATGCGTCGGCAAATAAAAATGTTCGAGAAAACGAAAAAGTGAGCCCGCACTGGTGATCGAACCCGGGATCGCTTACTTATGAGACAGACATCTTACAACTAAGCTACATTTCGCTTAAAAAAACTCGTTTTGAGAACTCATTTTATACGGGACTTTCGGACGACACTTGAACGCGTGAGTGGAGTACCGTCCGACGGCACTTCAACGCTCTGCAAGAGTGCCGTCGTACGGTACTCTAGACACTACGTTTTTAAAAAGCCGTTTAGCGCGGCATACAAGGCAGTGACCACCATGTGGCTGCACTTGGCTGCTCCACGGGGACACTCGCACTGGCAAGCTAAAATGTCGCCTCCGTGAGAAAGACTGTGCCTTGCCAGGTAGGAGCAGTCGTTGAAAGAGGCTTGTACATGTGCTCTCAGGGTAAATTCTTCCGCGTCAAACGAAAGAACGTACCCTTCGAGGTTTTTTCGCTCTCCTTTTTCAAATGCCACGTCCTCATCCTTGAAATAGCGGTGGATTTCCGAAAGCCGCAGAAATAGCAAAGGGACAGCCATTCCTACCACTATACTCCGTTTCACCTTATGCTGTACCGCACCGAAGGCTAGAAGCACGAGGTCATAGCGTTGGCGGCTGTCCTTAATGCACGAGAGCTTGTGACGCCGAGGTGTGCCCCAGAGCAAGGGGCTCGAGCTTGTAGCCTTTACTGCGGTACATCATAAGGTGAAATAGAGTATAGCAGAGAGCAGAAAGACGACGGGCCGCTTTGTTTACCCCCGAGAGTCTTCGAGCTCCCGCTTGTACCATCCTCCAATCAGAGCGCGGCGATTTGACGTCACGGCACCGGCCTGCGCGAAAAAGCAGACGGCTTTTCCTCCGTATACTCCTTTTCACCTTATGTTGTACCGCAGCGAAGGCTAGAAGCGCGAGCTCATAGCGTTGGCAGCAGTCCTTAATGCACGAGAGCTTGTGCCGCCGAGATCTACCCCAGACACGGTGACCCCAGAGCAAGGAGCTCGCGCTTGTAGCCTTTCCCGCGGTGAAAAGTGGCGCCATTCATTGTTGCGGAGATGCTCGAGACCTCGCGCCACTTCTAGGAAGAACATGGCGTCTGAACTCTAGCTCAGCGCTGCGCTGTGCTGCCATGATCTTCCCAGGGCTGCACGTTACACGTGCTTCTTGCAGCGACGCACCTTGCGCTACTTTTAAAACATGAAGGGGCTTTAAAAATTGTCAGGCGTTGACGACACCACGCGGCAACGCTCGCAACGACAGTTCCCTTGCCCGCGCAGGAGCCATGGACTTCACGAGCGCGGTACGCATTGCTCTTATCACTGGCCGATTTTGAAGCGAGAGGTAGAGAGCTCGCAGGCACGTCATTTCGTTTCCGTACCCCTTTAAGCTGAAACCAGAGCCAGAGCTACAATCGCGTGCTGGCCCGCGCTTCAAGCTTTGAGACGTGCATTTCTCGCCGGAGAGCTCGTTCTGCGGAAGAACATTTCAAAGCCTTGTGCTCTCGTGCTTGTAGCATTGACTGCAGACTTTTTTTTTGTAATAGTAATAGTAATAGTCTATTTTCGCTTCATTTTACAAACAAGTGAATCCATCTCACGAAAACACTTTTGTGCTTGTGTGTGAGTACGGGCAGTATAGACCTTTTCTTTAACGGCGCCGCCATCTTGAGAATTGCGGCGCCGACGACGCCGTCTAGCGGTTTAGAAAAAGAAATACCGGCTAGTTCTGGCAGCACAGCTATCTGGGTAGGCAACGGTGTGGGTATGGGGGAACTTGGCTAGACTTGGCTATGGTGGGCTGCAATAACTTGGTTGGAGCTTGTCCGGTTGAATCCAGCTGGCTACTCACAGGCCATCACCTTGCCTCCTCGAGAAAACGACGACGAAGACGGTGGGGTGTTTTGATTGAGTTTCCACAGCGATGTATATATGATCAGTTAAATTTAGTCTATGCAGGTAAGCTCTCGGCATTTGATAGCTCCATCTTGAGTGGTTGCATGTATACTTTTTCATACCTGTCACATACCATGGGGCTTGCAGTGATAACCTAATTGGACCACCTGCACCGGGAATTAAAATCGGTCCTCTTGTCGTAGACGAAGTGGTCGTGATCCTTAAACGTGACGTTGAGTCTGAAACGAATCTCTCGCGATTCAAGCTCGCAATCGACTGACTTCATAAATAAGGATTCTTGGGGAAAATGCGAACCTCGATAACATTGCAGCCACACTCGCGCTGCAGCTTCTTGTGCTCATGGCACACTTTCTGCTATTGTTCTTATGCTTTTTTAAATTATTTATCCATCCGACGACCACGCAGTGGTAGCCAGACAACCGTAGATTTTCGAAAATTGCAGCACGGTAAAAAGGAGCACTCGGAACTACCTCATGCACGACGTCCGTTTTAAGCCTTTTCGCCCATACCTTGGCGGTTGCATACCCTGTGTCAGCGGGCAATCCAAAAATGCACCAGGTCGAGGGTACGTCAGTTACTGGCTGGTTTGAGGTGATGCGAAAAAGGTCTATACCGGAGTAAACTTGACCAAACAAGGAGAAACTAAAAAAACAACAGTAAAATAAAATACACAAAACGGGGAAGCTCCGCCGTTGAAATTATTTATACAGTCAAAAATCATTGACATTGAACGGGGCAAACTATTTCGGAACAAAGCCATACATACATTTTTTTTAACTTTGCGAGATCGAAAAGAACATGATGAAAGCACTACGAATTCCTGTTATAGCAAATCATAAATAAATCAGCAACACATACTCGGCATTTATATGCGCGTACATTGACACCATTTCATTATTTCTCTTTTTGCTATTTTAAACGACGGTAGGTTGTGCAGATTATCTGGTAGTTCACTGAAAAAACGTGATATATAATATACTTTCTTAGCCTCTTTTTATAATTTGTGTATATTCTCGGAACAACAAAATTTTTCAGTTTTCCTGAGTCGCTTTTGTCTCATTGCCTCTTGCTTAAAATCCGGCGTGATGTAATATTTCCTCAGAATAACAAACCTCAAAAGATTCTCTATTGGCTGTAAATTTAGGTCGGAGAGCTGTTCTTCAAAAGCAATATACTCAAGCCGCGTTCCATAGGTAATATTCTCTACCATCCTTTTTATCATATTATTTATTTTTTTGCTTTTTAAAATCGGAACAGGAAGCATATATGGTTATTCCGTATCTCAATTTTGACTTACCTTCATATATTCGTCGAGATGTACGCCCAGGTATTTCGTTTTTGTAGCATACATTAATGTCGAGCAGTGACAATTCCTACATTCTGCTGTAAGCTTAAAGCTTAAAGCCAAGGTCACACTGCTCATGCATCACGCAAAAGACAGTCTGCAAACACGAGTCACCGCAAAATTCCAATCCCCACCCCTGCCCGTTTCGATCTGGATGAGCGTCGTACCGGCGTGCGATTGTGTTTCACTCTCTGCGTGGTGCACGTTAAGGACCCCATGCAGGCTAGCGGTTGTACGCTCTGAATACATTTCTCATGTACAGCTGGGAGACAAGTCACCCGTTGAGGCAGGTGAAGTTCTAGGATGTATAACCATACACAGACCCCCATTTGTTTTCACCGTAACATCTGTGGTTCGAATGCTGCGTGCAAAGTTTCTCCTTGAACTCATTGCCACGCGGCATTCGAAGCACGGATCTCGTGGTGACTCGCTTTCGAATCTCTATGAAAACTGTCTTTTGTGTGGTGGCGTTTGTGTGACTCCGGATTAGGGTAAACGTAGTATAGACGCTTTCAGGCAGCTGTGCATGGGCGCCGCCATAACCGACCTTCAGCTTTTGTTTCCTCTTATTCCGTTCGCTTCACATCATCATTACCACAGCAGGACAGGTTATTGCCACTTTAGCTGCTACTGCGTCCTTCTCCCCAGCATACGCCTTTGTGGAGGCTCGTCAACGCCCGCTTCAGTGGCTAGGAATCTCGGTAAGACAGGAGAAGGTCGGCAATGGCGGCTCTCTCTAGCGCGTGTCGGGCGCAAGTTTAAAGGTCGGTTCTCACATGCAGCGAAGCGCTGATGTAGCGCTCCTCACGTGCCGTCAGCTACTTATCGTCTGCCATGAGCAACAGTTTTGACGGTGCGATACAAAGCTGGTGAACGCTCCCGTCAGCACGCGCTTAGCGCGAGGTAAGCGCTACGCGTGTAGCGCTCCGCTGCATGTGTGAACAGGTTCTCTGCACCTCCTGCACTGGTGCAGAAAAGTGTAGGGCGGTGTATTTCTATACTTCGTCTCACCCTAGCATGGACTAACCGCGAAGGCTGTGCTAGCGCGAGCGGCCAGTCTTGACTGCCTTGACTAGAGCACTTGCTGCACGAGCGCTCGTGCAGCCACCGCGGCTTTATTCAAAGCGACTAGCTCGCGCTTTTAGCACGCGCGGCTAACAATAGTCCATACTAAGGTGAGACGAAGTAGTCGTATCTCAATGCACATACCTCAAGTACACTGTCCTTCACTTTTCTGCACCGGTGTAGGAGGTGCAGTTAAATCGATCGAGCCTACTGCAGATCTACGGCGCGAGCTTCAAGTTTGTTTATTCCGGTCAATCACGGAAATATTATTTATTGTGGGTGATAGCTTATATTTCTGTTCACATACGTCTATTTGGAAAATATTTAACCTCGAAATATGATAAAACAAAGGGCTATAATTTGCAAGCAAGTTTGTAGGTTTGAATCATCCTTTTGCACGGTAAACAGGTCAGAAGTAAAAACAAAACAAGTCAATTTTAAAGTATTTTTAACATGTCCATACTGCATTCCCCACTTCCCCCTCTCCTTTTCCGATTTCAAAGAAATATTAGCCTAAAAAGGGCTGTGAGGTCATCACTTTAAAACATTTTTGTCGGTCTCAAAAGGACCCATTTGCAATGATACGTTCTGACAATTAAGAAAAAAAAAACAGTTACATTTTTGGGAACCTAAGTTGGATAACTCTATTTCTTAGCTTACATATCTATCGTCTTATTCTAAGATCAGTAAGCGCAATTCTCATCGCGTGAGACACATAAAAGATCGGAATGCTAAATATTCAGATGGAATATTTTACAACTGCATCTATGTGTCCTTGGGGAATGTCATAGGCCTTTGCAACTCGTATCGCTTTCTCTCGCATAATATAATCCAGCCTGACAAGCTCCGCCCATTAGAAGTAATTCACAGCCCAAGAGAAATTGAAGGCGAGCGGTTGGAATGGTGAACACTTGAACGCCTCCTTGAAGCCGCTAACCGCCGGCAGGGCCGAGTTGCACAGAGCAATGGACTGCATGCGTTGCCGCGCTTCCTCGCCACAACTAGTGAAGCACTTGACGAGAAAAAACAGCTGTTCCGGAGGCACACCTTCGAAGCTTAGTTTCCGTGTCATCCTAGAAGAGTAGGAATTCCTGTTGGTGAAGTCGGCTCTATAAGCCGCATAAGTCAGCGCTGCGGAGAGGCTGCGAAAGGTGACTTGTCGCTGCTCGATGGGGAGCAGAAAGGTAGCATGCGATGTCAAGCGGCTCTTCATCTCGAGGATCTCTTCCAGGAACGGTCCAAGGGGAGATGAGGTTAGATTTGCCAACTGCAGTTCCCTGAAACTTTTGTCATGGAAGAAGACCAAGTCTATGAGCATCAGGACGGCCGAGCTCACCCGTGTGCCTACCACGGCAGCGATAACCTGCGACGGAGTGTCTTTCAGAAGCAACGGCGGGACTTGGAAGAAAGATGGAACAGTGGCTTCCCTCGCAACCAGCATGCGGTAAATTTCATTCTGCGAGATTCCCATTATGTAGACGATTCCGTGCTGGGGCTTGCGCAGGGACGCCTTGAAGAAGGACATGCTGGAGCTACTCACTTCTAAGAATGTGTTGAAAAAGTGACCCGACCGGCTGACGGTCATGAAGCTGTACGCCTCGTCCACGAGAGCCGATGTAAGAGTCGAGTTGAGGGCGTTCATGAATACATGTTCTATTTCGTTCGAGATTAGCAATTTCGCCTTCTCGCTGAATTTTAGGACGTACCTCTCAAGGCCCTGTTTGGTGAGCTTCATTGCACGAAATACGGGGGCCTTGTCGTATACCAGGCTGTCCTGCGCCTTCCATGATGCCATAGGCATGACCAAGTTCACAGCCCAGAAACAGCGATCCACAACATAGTCGTACGTGAACCGAGGGTTTTTCAAAGCCTCCATTAATTGGGACGTCAGGTGACGAGACATCAGAGGAGACAGGTCCCAGACTATGTAGGTCCCTAGGTACAACTTGAAGCGCTCGCGCTCCTGCGGCGTTTGGAGGAATTCCTTGTCGAACTGTTCGAACAACGCAAGTTGTAAGTTCACGATCTTGTCGTCGCGCCACAGCTGGGAGTTGTCGGGCAGCTGACTGTTGACAGCGCGCCGCAGTTGCTCGTCGTTCATGCTCATGTACGTGGGTATCCCCAACACGTTATAAAAGTTTGGTATGAGCTTGATAAATGTCTGATGAACGGCCAGCACATCGTCGATCATGCTGCTGTAAGATTGTCCCGTGCCACCGACCATTTCGGCACAGAGCCTCAAGAAGTTCTCCGCGGTGCCAACAGCTACAAGTGCCTGCGTAGTTCCGAAGAAAGGGCCCAAGCCTTCCGCAAGGTCCAAGAACAGAGTATTTTCTGATGGAACTTCCGGGTTACGTCCCACGTGGAAGGCCCAGACAGCCGGCAGTCCAAACTCCAGTGACGCCTGCACCATGATTTCCAGGAGCTGTTGCCTTGACGCGGGAGACTTGTGAGGCCAGGGCAGGTTTAGCCTCCGCAGGTACGACGTGAGCAGATCCACTGACCGAGTACTGGACTGCTGGCTGAGACAGCGCAGTAGCAGCAGAGCAGCCTTGTGCTCGCTCGTTCGAGGCTGCTCCGGGATCTTTACCTGGAAGAGGTTTTGGATGCGTCGCTTGTGGAAGGGCATTTCGTACTTGATGTAAGGCACCATGTACTGTTTGTTTGGCTGTCGGTCCCATCCTCTGCAGACGTGCTCGTAGAAATCCTCACAGGGGTGAACGCTGTGGTCCCGGGAGGATTGGAGGTCGTTCTCGAGCGACGTGCAGACCGAGTCCTGTTCGCAGGCACCGAGGGTTGTGAAGATGGCCAGCGACGGGATGACTAGGGTGACCGACATTACCACGAGCCCGGCGCCGACGAACAGGGCGTACCGCATCAAGGACCCGTAACCAGAGTCGTCTTCGTAATTTTCTGTGTCTTCGTTCATTCCGGGGAAGGCTCGATTGAAAGAAATAGAGGACTTGGAAGGCTCTTGGACCGCAGTCGTGTTTCGAATGCTCCGTGCGCCACGTTCGTCTTATTCTCGCACTGCTCGCGTTACGAGCCTCATTCGCTTCGTCGTCTTCTTTTTTGTGCAGAACCTCCTTAAAGGGGCGGTGCAACGATATTCAATTGGAATATTTTTCGCTTTACACGAGCTTACTGGCACTAGTGGGACTCAAGGTTACTCGCACGCAACGCCACTGACCAAGAAACTCCTTTGCTGCGGTGTAATTTCAGAGACAAAAGCGATCATCTTCATGCAATCTCTCCTTTGCAAAATTTGATGACGTAAAGTGGGGATCGCAGTACTCCCATATGACGATATTTGAATGCTGTTCATAGATTGGACCCGAGCATTGCGTGGGCACTCGATTTGGGCTCGTGATAATTACTAGCTCGAGAAGCATTCGGGTAGTGGCCCGTGTCCAATCGCTGCAACGACGACAATAGCCGAGCCATAACAATGTCTGGAACTCAGCGCGTGTCCTGTGCTTTGCCAACCACAGCGCGTGGCTATGATCAACATTGGCGGCATATGATCGGCTCCAGGTCACGTGGCCGCTTGTTCTGGCTGCGAGTTGAGGGGGTGAACGCTGCTCGTCTTTCTTTAATTTTTTACTGGGACTTCTATTGCGTGGGGTGAAAAACGAACGCGTGTTTCATAGGTCATTAACGTCAGGGATCCGCTCTAAGGGCTCATTCACACTGGAAGCGGATCCGCGTTCGCAAAGCGGTTGCGAACGCGGTTGTATAAGGATTCAGTACGTTTGCACGCGCATTTGATGACATCAAATGCGCGTGCAATTGTACTAGATCTTTATACAACCGCGTTCGCAACCGCTTCGCGAACGCGGATCCGCTGCCAGTGTGAATGGGGGGTAAGCGGTATTTGCGCAAAGTACAAATATTGTTGCATCGCCCCTTTAATGACGAACAGACCTTTCCGAAAAATCCCAGAGGGCATCGCGGCGCGGTAGTAGTAGAAGTAGTTTATTGTAAGATGAAAAGGGTGTAGAAGCAAGGCGAAAGGTAAAGCCCGGTTCACACAGTTGCGTTTGACTGCGTTTGACTGCGTTGCGGCAGCGAGACACCAGGACATCCCTGCTGCTTATATCGCGTGCCAAGGAGATTCCTTGAATTGGATTCCACGCTTCATACGAAGCACAGATGTGCCGGTGACTCGCTTTCGGTTCTCGCCGCAACGCAGTCAAACGCACTCAAACGCAAGTGTCTGAACCGGCCTTTAGTCTCCCAGTGGTGGGGTAAGCTTTCTCGCCTTACTATAGTTCGTTTCACCTTATGTGCGAGCGAAGCCAACGCTACAAGCGCGAGCATGCTGCTTGTAACAGCGCCTGTAGTGCACGAGCGCACGTGTGAAGCAGGAACGCTCAGAGCGTTGGGCTCGCGCTTCTAGCTTTGACTTCGCTCGCACATAACGTGAAACGAAGTATAGGGGGGTAGAAGGAACCAAGAGTGGTTGTGGGAGAGGTGGCACAACAAACACTATGATACACTATAATACACTATGATACACTATTTAGTGTGATACAATATTAAACAAATTGCATGGCTAATTTTGACCTTGGTCCGTTCCTCACCTATTATAGGCTGCTATCGCCTGCGGATTTTAAATAGTGAAGCAGTGTTCTTAAAGCTTTTGTTCTCAAATGCCGCGAACCTGCCGAGAACAGGAGTGACTTGGTGTTGCCAGCTGGAATATTAAGCTGTTTGAGGGTGGTCAGAAGTGTTTCTCGCTGGTTGCTCACCGCTCTACAATGCCAGATAATGTGTTCGATGTCCTCCGTGGCACCACAGGCACTGCAGGCTGGGGATGTCAGGCATTCGAAGAGATGCAGTCGAGAAGTGGTTCGGGCGCAGCCTACCCTTATCCAATTAAGTTGAGCTTGTTCGAGCCTGCTGAAGCTTCTCTTGGGGATTGTTTACGGCGGTGTTTCAGCCGCAGTTTCAGGGTCAGGGTGAAGTTTCTGAATGGCTTTTTGAATAAGGCTGTTTGACGAATTAGATGAATGTGCGGAGATTGTTGGTGTGACATCCGCATGAGCAGCACGTGCGATAGCATCCGCAGTCTCATTTCCTTGAATGCCAACGTGGGAAGGGATCCGCTGAAACTGGATGGATGCACCTTCCACAGCTGCCTTCTGTACTAGGTGGGCTATTGGCGACGTGAGCGATCGAAAGCGTCGCTGTGGTCGGCCCACCCCAATTGGCCGAATGCTGACTATGACGTCAGCAAAGGATGTCTCATCGACGGAAATAAGAGGAGTGTAAGAACTTCAATTTTGACGGTGTTGGCAGTGTTGCTTTGAAAGCGCTATGATTTCAGGCTTCCAGCATGCCCATTACAAACACCATCGAACTTCTTGTTCACAAGGTAATGACATCACGAAAGGTAACCAAACGAGGGCGCCACCGAAACATCTCGCCGCTAATATTGCGAGCTAGCGGAGATGCTCTTTCCAGGTTCGCGAGTTGTCTCAGAGCTGTTTGGGAGTCGGAGAAGATGACAAAGTAGTGTAGCTCCGCGTACTTGAGAGTTTCTTGTACGGCAAGCCAGATGGCAGCAAGCTCGGCACATGAGGTGTTCAGGCAGCGAACCGCTGCAGCGAACAATTTCCGGGTACGACGTGTACAAAAACCCATCGATCTCATAGTTTCCAGATGGTAGTGCAGAACGCTATGTGCGTAACGGAGTGCCTCATATAGAGATACCAGTTGATGATTTGTGCACGGAGTTGATGGACCTAGCAGCGGCCAGAGTGCAACTTAGAGAAAAATATCTCAGTGTCGTATCGGTTTATGTACGGCCTCGTGTAAAGGTAGCGGTAGACGCTATAGTAGAAGAACTTTGTAAACGATGTCCAGCCCCAGTCATTATATGTGGCGATTGGAATGCTCATCATGAATGGACCTTTTGTAGAAATACGCGGTGCACATGCGCGGAGTATTTCATGCGCCTGGGTTCGAGAGTATCTTGTTCCAAACAATCCGCCATCTTGCATTTCTCGCCTTTGAGCGGTTTCGTTGTGTCGACGTCGGGGCGGAAGATTACGCACGATGGGGACAAAGGTGAGCTTGGGGGAGCCGTATCTCGGTCACATCGCCTCAATGGGTGAACAGGATGTAGCGGACGTTTTGGGTGTGGAACGGGTGGGAGAGGCATTGGGCGCGCGTTGTTTTCCAGTCACCTAGTCTCGAACCGATTCGCGTGTCTAGGTGGCTGCACATATAGACCCCTTTCGAAAGTCACGTGCCAATTGATAAAAATTATATCCACTGCACAATGGTGGAAACACTGACACCACTGAACGTGCATGTAGCCTGAGCGGGTAGCTTCATCTTGTGCTCCCGCTGCACGAGGGCTCGTGAGCTAGGACGCATTAGAACTCAAGAAGCTCGCACTTAGGTCCGCCATTGTGCAGGGATTCTACAGATTCCAATAGAGGGCACACCTTCGAAAGGGGTCTATTCGCCAAGAAGTTCATTGTGGGGAGACGCAAGACTTGATGAACGAGGACGACTACTGGCCGAAATCTTCGTGGTTGAAGAGCTCGCAATCGCAAATGACGGATCACCTACCTTTTTCAGATACCCTGCCTCTTTTAGTGCCATAGATGTGACCGCAAATTCGTCGGAACTTCACATCACGTGGCAAATAGCTCCTGACACGATGGGCAGTGACCATTTCTCAATGGACTTGTTCCAAAACCGACGCGCCCCATCGCGGCGAAATGCCACGCAGTGCACTCTGGGAACTAGTTGGCCACTCAGTTTCGGTTTCGAATGAGCAGCTTCATCTCATGCTATCACGCCGCGACCGAACGTGCTGCTTGCGTTTTCGATTATCTGACTTTTTTTATGAATGTGCACTGCACTCATTCTCGAGCGATACAAAACGAAGACCGGGGCACTTTCCTTGGTTCCGGAAACACCGGATATTGTGCGTGCGTAATGCAAACGTAGTAAGACGTGGCTTAGTCACCTCACCCCACGAGTGCATCTTTGAGCTCAATGTCAGTAATCCCGTCTAGTACCAGTGAGTTACAACTAAACTTTGGTCACCTTGAGACCTACACGTATTTTGTTTGCCAAACGTACGCTTCTTGTTGCTTCATTGGGCTAAAAGCAAGCCGCGTCCTCACAGGAGTATCAAAGTTGAGCCCAGCGTTGGCGCATGAACTTTTAATAAAACGCAATAAATTCAACCTCACTACTGCACAAAAGTTGCTATGATGTCATCCTCGTGTCATCACACATCTCACACTCAAATTTTATGCTGATAGAAGATTAAGTTTTCGCAAACGCCGAGATCGGCTAGCTGCGACGGAGGCCCTAACAAGCGTCCCCTACTCCTCGCTAAGCATTTTTGGACGCGCTTTTACTGACGCCCAAGATCTGTGGCTGAACGGTGTGTCTGAAATTATCTCGGCATACTCAGTCAGGAAGAAAGCAAACAAATAACAAATATTATGGCCATTAGCAACCGTCAAATACGCTTTGAATAATGGACCTTTTCCACATACCGACGGCCCCAGGCGGTGGCTGCACGAACTAAAATTCGAGGAAGTGACCTACCTGCGCTACCAGTCGATAATAGGAGCTACGCTACCAGTTTCTTTGCTCTCTGAGCAGCGGCGAGTGCCCAACGCGACTTTAAAGAGGGGCATCCGTGGCGTCCATCCAGACGTCGTGTTTTGCTTTCCGTCCACTTTCTTTTTTTGTGTAACGCAATTATATGTATGCTGAAATTATGCGTTCTACTCGTTGATTCACAGCGTCCTTCCGAATTTCCTCGATTTCTGGTACCGACTTCCGCCGCTTGGCATCGGGCGCTCGCGCGTGCGCAGAACGCTTCTCGGAAAAGGTCCATTTCGTTCGTTTCGCGCACCACATAGGGGTTCATGCCCGTCCGGCGCACTTCCGGCGAATGGTGCGACATTCTTCCCACAACTGCTCGACTTTTGCTTTCTTAAAACGGTTTATACGTGCGAATGTGCCTGTATGATTGCAGGATAACTTTATGCGCATACGCGATGTTGGATATTAGTGGAATGCAAGCAGGTGGGGACTTCAAGTGCAGTGCTGCGGGGCAGTACAGATGAGATGAGAAGTGTGTTCAAATGGAGCTTTTCAATGGCGCCTCCGAGTTTTACCTCGCGTACTCAGGTGTATTAAGAAAAATAGTAATTGCAAAAAGTTATATTTCGTCTATGGACGTAGGAAACAAACAAACTTCCTGATCAGTTCATCAACAACACTAATGTAAAGGCGCGAGCTCGATGTAGGCATACTTATTGATCGTTACAGCTTGTTGATTCGTACACAAGCAAGACCCCCGAGCTTTGCAGCGTCGAGATTCCCAGCACTGGCTCGTCCACATACCTCGAAACGCTAACAGAGAGGCTCCGGTACAAAAATAAACAAGCATGTGTCAAGACAAGCTATACGTCTCGGGCCTGTGCTAAAGCTTCGATGTCTGGCCATTTAGGTTAGTTTAGAAACCAAATATGACGCTCTCGGGACCAGAAACATGAGATGACGGCCATTTATAGTCCACGCTCTGTGTATAATCTCTTGTCGACGTGTCGATCGAAACCGAAACCATGCCACTCTCCTCCCTGGCCAACTAGTTCCCAGAGTGCAACGCGCGCCGTGTTGCATGCACGGGTTTATGGAAGTAGTCTATTTTTGTGTCTATGAAAGGTTACCAGACCTTTCGACAACGAACATTTCATGTCACAAATTGGGACACTTTTTGCTCTGGCCTTGGTGACCCAAATCTAAATATCGTGGACACAATAATTCGAAGCAAGAAGGCAGCAACAAAAACAATTCGGCTACAGGAGCATTTCCCAGCACCCGATCTCTCGTTACAGAATATCTGCGCTGCACGGCGGCGATCGCAGCTATGTCTTATGCGCACGGGAGCTGGCATATATAAAACAGAATTTAACCGCATCAACGCTTTTATTCGCCGTTACGCAAACAAGCTGAACCGAGCGCAGTGGGAAAAGCTGTGGTCCAGCTCCGATATGCACACTCCCATTTCCTAGGTATACCGCATCATCGACAGCCTTTCCGGTAGAAGAAACCCGCGTGCACCGCACGCATCCTTGGCCCTTTCACGTGGCACCAACATTGCCAATATTGCTGAAGAGTTTGCTGATAGGTACGCAGCAGCTCAAAGCAAGCCACCAAGCAACGTTCAACCAGACCCTTCAACATCGGCGCTGGATACGGCATTTACTGCGAAAGAACTGGAGGTGGCACTGCGAGCATGTAGGCGGAAAAGTTCCACTGGCCCTGATGAAATCAGCAATCAGATGCTATAAAACCTTCCAACCACCTACATAGACCATATTTTGAATTTTTTCAATTAAATATGGATCACCAGCAAAATACCAGACATCTGGCTCACGGCATGGATAATACCAATCAAGAAACCTTCCAAACATCCAGCTCTCCTATCCTCGTATCGTCCTGTATCTTTGACATCGTGCCTATGTAAACCTATGGAGAGAAGGGTGCACGCCAGGCTTATGTGGTGGATTGACACAAAGAAGTTATTCCCACATTTCATGACTGGCTTTAGGCCACGACTCTGCTCAACAGACAGCATTCTTGATATTGTAAGTGACACCGAGCACAATACAAATCAAGGAAGGCCAACGCCGGCAGTATTTTTCGATGTCACACGGGCTTTTGATAATGTTGATCCCTCAGCAGTTCTTCGATCTCTCACAACCACGGGAATTACTGGTCGCGTCCAAAGCTTCCTCAGCAACCTGTTGAGCCACCGAAGTCTGAAAATAAAGCTCGGATCGTCCAAGGAAGCGTGCTATCACCATTACTCTTCAATGTCATCATGGCTGGCCTTCCGGATGCACTGCCTAAGCTTTTTGTTCCAATCGAAATTTCGCTATACGCAGATGATATTTGCATATGGGTCTCGGGTCACAGCCATAAAAACCTTCGTGACATTGCCCAAACGGCCATTCACTGCGTCCAACAATACGTTCAAAGCGTAAGACTACAACTAGCAGCTGAAAAGACCGCGTACATCTTATTTCCGGGTCGACATCGCCGCCGAGCTAATTTGAAGCCGCCTTGTATTTGTTCTGCGCTGCCTCTCGGAACAACACAACTTCGTCAAGTACGAAAGTACAAGTTTCTGGGCGTTACACTCGATGCTAGATTGTCTTGGAAAGATGCTGTTGATGCTTCACTCCATTCAGCATCTATTGTAGCAAACGCCGTACACCGAGTGGCAGGTGCATCATGAGGCAATGCCCCACGATCAATGCTTGGACTTCATTTCTCACTTGTCCTGAGTGGCATCCTGTATATGCTACCATTCGCATCTCCCTCATCCACACAATATGAGAGGCTCGAGAGGCTCCACAGGAAAGGCATCCGCGCTGCTTTTGGTGTAACTCAAGCCGCCAGAAACGAGCTTATATACAGGGAAAGTCAAGCTGCACCTCTGCGTCTGATGGCTACTGAGAAACGTTTTATTCAGTTCCTTTGTCTTCTCGAAACGCCTGCGGGACGGAGACACCTTCAGAGGCTACACAACAGGAGCTCCTCACAATTCAAATCATGTTTTCACACGCTACGATTAGTAGGTTGGCGCCCATCAGTTTCCGTTGTTCCGACAGCGTTGCGGCTGGCCCCTTGGATTGAAAATGAGCCCATCTGCAGAGAGACCATTCCAAAGTTACACTCTAAAAGCAAAAATGCTCAAGTTGTGGCCAAGGCTCTCACAGAAGACCACCTTTCCGTGACCTATCCAGACTTTCTTTGAGTTTACACAGATGGCTCAGTGAATGCATCATTGCGAAGCCGTACAGCTGCTTTTGTCATCTCTGAACTGCAGTGCGAATGGAATAACAAATTTCATCACATAGTCTCTTCATCCGCAGCTGAAGTTGTTGCAATCACAGAGGCAGTCGTCGCACTAAGCCGTTACCATCCTAGAAACGTAGTGGTGATCACAGACTCCCGATGTGCTCTTCGACGACTTCTCATGTGTACCGAAACGACAACCGGCAGGGTCAGAATTACCCTCCAACATATGGAAGCAAACGGATTCGTGGTGCAGTTTCAGTGGGTCCCGTCACACATTGGGATTAAAGGAAATGAAGCTGCTGATCGGTTAGCCGCAGAAGCTCATCATCGGACCCCCTCGCTCGAACCACCTGACGACGCTCGCCAGCATAGAGCAGTTGTTCGCCAACACATTGCGTCTCTGCATCTAGATACAAATACTCACTACCCATGCATAACGAAAGGACTATCGCGTCTAGAAGCTACAACCCTGTTCAGATTACGTACAAGTGCTAGGACACCCGCGTGTTTATAAAAGATCGGAGTCACGCAGTCTCCGCTTTGCACAAGATGTGCCGTCCACTGCGACCAACAAAGCTTACCTTCTGCATACGTGCAATGCCCTCCGTTTTCACGTTATTACACAGTTGTTTATCATGATTGTTTTTCTTTCCCACTGCGACTCAGCTCGTGCTCTTTTGTGTGCTATATGCATTAGAGTAGGTAACCCAGGAGCATTCCACTTGGCAAATTGTTAGAAAAAAACAAAACAAACCTATGCTACTTGCCACGTGTGCCACAATAAATTCAAAATATTCTAAACTTAACGTGTGCCCGCTTGCGTCAGTAAACAATGTTGTTTGTCAAGAACAATTGCGACTGTTTGAAATCACGTGGGAAAAACTTGTTCTAGGCAAGCGACCGTTGGCATGCCGTGAATACTCATAATCCGCGCCGACATGATTGGTAGCTGTCGGCATGTGGAGTTTTTCTATCAACCCAGAGTTAGAATGTTTCCTTCTTTCTGTTGTAGGCAATCAGGAGACAACATACACCAAATTTGACGATAATAGAGTGCTATGAACATTCAAACATAACTGTCTGGGCAGTATATGTGTACAAGCTTTAGCTTTCGATGCACCCTTAACTTTCGATACGCTCAACGCTAGTGTAAAATGTAGCGCTGTTTCAGTCTTAATGAGTGTATTATGTGCGTGCTTACACTATATTTTATACAACGTCAAACTCTACCCGTTTGCATCTTTTTCATTTTTGTACACCACTACTTTCGCGCATTAATCAGCGAATTAAGACTGATACATTGCTTAAACTTTGTGCAAAAGCCATCCACAGCAGGAATGTAGCCAGGGGGGGGGGGGGTGGCTTATCGGGCTTCAGCCCCCCACCCCCCTCCGAAATTCAGCCGACCCTATAATATACACATGCATTTTTAACCCCCCCCATCCCCCTTTCCGCACCCCAGGTCGGAGACGACATCCCAGCCACCTCAGCCCCCCCCCCCCCCCCCTTCCCCCACCCCGCCGAAAGAAATGCCTGGCTACGCCACTGATCCACAGACCCAGAATCTTTGCCTGACCAGTCATGGCACTTATCACTGAACTCGTATTAAAATTAATTCTTATAATTTATTACAGCGAGTTAATGTTTAACCTCGGCATTTTTTTTTATTATGACTCCGCACCAGTTTTACTTTGGGTTTACCAAACTCAATATCTAAACCCGAGTGTCATTTTTCGTGTTTTTCAGTCTCATGGTGTTTTGGTCCAAACAAATACCCAGTTACCTAAATGAGACACCTGACCGCCCAAAAATAGTTTATGTGTTTTAATTTTTCAGGTATTTAATTCCTCAAGCTAGAATTTAGAAACGTAAGTCCATCACGTCATCGCGTTTTCCTGGAAATCCACAAAGAGCCATACACATGCACGACAAAATGCTGGCCCGCCATATAAATCTGATCACATTGAAATATGTGTAATTGGCCTCCGAAATCCCCGCGGGGTGCTAACTGCGCACAGACGATTTTATATTTTTCAACACGCCGGTTGTTTTTTGTTGTGCATGTGTCTCGCCATTTGGCTCGGGACGATTTTTGCGTTTCGTTCTGACCACATTTGCTGGCGACGTGAGCTCGGAACGTTTGCAACTGGCCCCCTTTCACGAGAACTGGAGCGGCCGTGCGCGTTCCAAAGAAAGCTCGTGCAGAGAAAAACAAGCGAAGGATCAGGGATGTCAAATTCAGGAGAAAGAAAATGCCCCACTGTATCGAAGCGCCACCACTCACGATTTGTCGCATTGATGTACAGGCCTGGAAAGTGATCCCACAGTCATCTGTTGGTTCAAAATCACACTAACTAAGGGTGGGGTTGCACTCCTGGCAAACGTGGCGCCATTCATTGTCGTGGAACTGTTCGACACACGTGGATCGCGCCACTTCTATAAAACGTAGTATAGGAAGAACATGGCGTCTGAACTCAGCTCAGCGCTGCGCTGTGCTGCCATGATCTTCCCAAGGGCTGCACGTTACACGTGCTTCTTGCAGCGACGCACCTTGCGCTACTTTTAAAACATAAAGGGGCTTTAAAAATTGTCAGGCGTTGACGACACCAAGCGGCAACGCTCGCAACAACAGTACCCTTGGCCGCGCAGGAGCCATGGACTTCACGAGCGCGATACGCATTGCTCTTATAAAGCTCGCGGCCACGTTATTTCGTTTCCGTACCTGTTTAAGCTGAAACTGCAGCCAAAGCTACAATCGCGTGCTGGCCCGCGCTTCAAGCTTTGAGACGTGCATTTCGCGCGGGAGAGCTCGTTCTGCGGAAGAACGTTTCAAAGCAGCGACCTTGTGCTCTCGTGCTTGTAGCATTGACTGCAGGATAGACCCCCTTCGAAAGTGCGCACTCTGTTGGAAGCTGTGGAATCCCTTCACAATGGCGGACGCACAAGACACCGCCAAAGTAGGAACCTTAGAAACCGTACTAATGGCATTTCATTTCTAACTTGTGCAGTGTTAGAATTTCAAACTCTGTGGTGTCGCGTTTTCCGCCATTGTGCAGTGGTTCAGACCTTTTAACAATGGGCGCGTGAATTTCGAAAGGGGTCACACTGATCACACATCATGCAACAGACAGTCTGCAAACAGGAGTCACCGCAAATTTCCAATCCCCACCCCTGCCCCTTTCGATCTCGATGAGCGTGCAATCGTGTATCACTCTCTGCGTGGTGCACGTTAAGGACCCCATGCAGGCTAGCGGTTGTACGCTCTGGATAAATTTCTCATCTACAGCTGGGAGACAAGTCACCCGTTGAGGCAGGCGAAGTTCTAGGCTGTATAAACATACACAGACCCCCATCTGTTTTCACCGTAACATCCGTGGTTTTCGAATGCTGCGTGCAAAGTTTCTCCTTGAACTCATTGCTACGCGGGACTCGAAGCACGGGTCTCGTGGTGACTCGCTTTCGAATCTCTATGAAAACTGTCTTTTCTATGATGGCGTTTGTATGTATTAGTGGCGAGATGTTTTGTGGCGCACCCTTAAGCCTGGTTCAGACAGCTGCGTTTGACTGCATTTGACTGCGTTGCGGCTGCAAGAAACCAGGACATCCCTGCTGCTTCTATCGCGTGCCAAGATGATTCCTTGAATTGGATTCCACGCTTCATACGAAGCACATATGTGCCGGTGACTCGCTTACCGTTCCCGACGCAACGCACTCAAACGCACTCAAACGCAAGTGTCTGAACGTCACGTCATTAGCATGCGAACATCAAGTTCGATGGTGTTTCTAGTTAGCATGGTGGAAGCCTGAAATCATTGGACTGTGAAACCAACGCTGCCAACACCGTAAAAATTGAAATTCTTACATTACTCTTATTTCCGTCGATGGGAAATCTTTTGCTGACGTCATAGACAGCATTCGGCAAATCGTGGAAGGCCGATCACAGCGACGCTTTTGATCGTGCACGTCGCCAATAAGCTTATTTCTCTGCACATCCTGCACTGGACCCTGGTGCAGAAACGTGTAGGGCGGTGTACTTCCGGTCGTATCTCGATGCACATACCTCTATTAGCGGCGAGATGTTTTGGTGGCGCCCTCCTGTGGTTCCCCCTTGTGACGTCATTACCTTGCAAACAACAAGTTCGATGGTGTTTGTTATTAGCATGGTGGAAGCTTGAAATCATTGCGCTCTCAAAGGAACACTGCCAACACCGTCAAAATTAAAGTTCTTTCATTCCTCTTATTTCCGTCGATGATAAATCCCCTTTCCGACGTCATAGTCAGCGTTCGGCCAATCGTGGAAGGCCGACCACAGCGACGCTTTCGGTCGCGCACGGGGCTAATACTTCGTCTCACCTTAGTATGGACTATTGTTAGCCGCGCGTGCTAAAAGCGCGAGCTAGTCGCTTTGAATGAAGCAGCGGCGGCTGCACGAGCGCTCGTGCAGCAAGTGCTCTAGTCAAGGCAGCCAAGGCTGGCCGCTCGTGCTAGCACAGCCTTCGCGGTTAGTCCGTGCTAGGGTGAGACGAAGTATTAGCCCCGTGCGCGACCGAAAGCGTCGCTGTGGTCGGCCTTCCACGATTGGCCGAACGCTGACTATGACGTCGGAAAGGGGATTTTCATTGACGGAAATAGGAGGAATGAAAGAACTTTAATTTTGACGGTGTTGGAAGTGTTCCTCTGAGAGCGCAATGATTTCAAGCTTCCACCATGCTATTTACAAACACCATCGAACTTGTTGTTTGCAAGGTAATGACGTCACAAGGGGGAACCACTGGAGGGCGCCACCAAAACTTCTCGCCGCTATAGTACACTGTCCTACACTTTTCTGCACCGGTGTAGGAGGAGCAGTTAAATCGATCGAGCCTACTGCTGATATACGGCGCGAGCTTCAAGTTTGTTTATTCCGGTCAATCACGGAAATGTTATTTATTGTGAGTAATACCTTATATTTCTGTTCACTTGTCTATTTGGAAAATATTCGAAATATGATAAAACAAAGGGCCATAATTTGCAAGCAAGTTTGTAGGTTTGAATTATCCTTTTGCACGGTAAACAGGTCAGAAGTAAAAACAAAACAAGTCAATTTTAAAGTATTTTTACCATGTCGACACTGCATTCCCCACTTCCCCCTCTGCTTTTTTGATTAATAATAAATATTGTTCTAAAATGGCTGTGAAGTCATCACTTTGAAACATTTTTGTCAGTCTCAAAATGACCTATTTGCAATGATAAGCTCTGCAACTTAAGAAAAAAAAGTTACATTTTTGGGAACCTAAGTTTGATAACTCTATTTCTTAGCTTACATATCCATCGTCTTATCCTAAGATTAGTAAGCGCAATGCTCATCGCGTGAGACACATAAAAGATCGGAATGCTAAATATTCAGATGAAATATTTTACAACTGCATCTATGTGTCCTTGGGGAATGTCATAGGCCTTTGCAACTCGTATCGTTTTCTCTCGCATAATATAATCCAGCCTGACAAGCTCCGCCCATTAGAAGTAATTCACAGCCCAAGAGAAATTGAAGGCGAGCGGTTGGAATGGTGAACACTTGAACGCCTCCTTGAAGCCGCTAACCGCCGGCAGGGCCAAGTTGCACAGAGCAATGGACTGCATGCGTTGCCGCGCTTCCTCGCCACAAGCAGTGAAGCACTTGACGAGAAAAAACAGCTGTTCCGGAGGCACACCTTCGAAGCTTAGTTTCCGTGTCATCCTGGAAGAGTAGGAATTCCTGTTGGTGAAGTCGGCTCTATAAGCCGCATAAGTCAGCGCTGCGGAGAGGCTGCGAAAGGTGACTTGTCGCTGCTCGATGGGGAGCAGAAAGGTAGCGTGCGATGTCAAGCGGCTCTTCATCTCGAGGATCTCTTCCAGGAACGGTTCAAGGGGAGATGAGGTCAGGTTTGCCAACTGCAGTTCCCTGAAACTTTTGTCATGGAAGAAGACCAAGTCTATGAGCATCAGGACGGCCGAGCTCACCCGGGTGCCTACCACAGCAGCGATAACCTGCGACGGAGTGTTTTTCGGAAGCAACGGCGGGGCTTGGAGGAAGGATGGAACAGTGGCTTCCCTCGCAACCAGCATGCGGTAAATTTCATTCTGCGAGATGCCCATTATGTAGACGATTCCGTGCTGGGGCTTGCGCAGGGACGCCTTGAAGAAGGACATGCTGGAGCTGCTCACTTCTAGAAATGTGTTGAAAAAGTGACCCGACCGGCTGACGGTCATAAAGCTGTACGCCTCGTCCACGAGAGCCGATGTAAGAGTCGAGTTGAGGGAGTTCATAAAGACATGTTCTATTTCGTTCGAGATTAGTGATTTCGCCTTCTCGCTGAATTTTAGGGCCGTACCTCTCAAGGCCCTGTTTGGCGAGCTTCGTTGCACGAAATGCGGGGACCTTGTCGTATACCAGGCCGTCCTGCGCCTTCCATGATGCCATAGGCATGACCAAGTTCACAGCCCAGAGACAGCGATCCACAACATAATCGTACGTGAACCGTGGGTTTTTCAAAGCCTCCATTAATTGGGACGTCAGGTGACGAGATATCAGAGGAGACAGGTCCCAGACTATGTAGGACCCTAGGTACAGCTTAAAGCACTCGCGCTCCTGCGGCGTTTGGAGGAACTCCTTGTCGAACTGTTCGAACAACGCAAGTTGTAAGTTCACGATTTTGTCGTCGCGCCACAGCTGGGAGTTATCGGGCAGCTGACCGTTGACAGCGCGCCGCAGTTGCTCGTCGTTCATGCTCATGTACGTGGGAATCCCCAACACGTTATAAAATTTCGGTGTGAGCTTGATAAATTTCTGATGAACGGCCAGCACATCGTCGATCATGCTGCTGTAAGATTGTCCCGTGCCACCGACCATTTCGGCACAGAGCCTCAAGAAGTTCTCCGCGGTGCCAATTGCCACAAGTGCCTGCGTAGTTCCGAAGAAAGGGCCCAAGCGTTCCGCAAGGTCCAAGAACAGAGTATTTTCTGCTGGAACTTCCGGGTTACGTCCCACGTGGAAGGCCCAGACAGCCGGCAGTCCAAATTCCAGGGACGCCTGCACCATGATTTCCAGGAAGCTGTTGCCTCGACGCCGAAGACTTGTGAGGCCAGGGCAGGTTTAGCCTCCGCAGGTACGACGTGAGCAGATCCACTGACCGGGTACTGGACTGCTGGCTGAGACAGCGCAGTAGCAGCAGCGCAGCCTTGTGCTCGCTCGTTCGAGGCTGCTCCGGGATCCTTACCTGGAATGAGGTTTTGGATGCGTCGCTTGTTGAAGGGCATTTCGTACTTGATGTAAGGCACTATGTACTTTTTGTTTGGCTGTCGGTCCCATCCTCTGCAGACGTGCTCGTAGAAATCCTCGCAGGGGTGGACGCTGTGGTCCCGGGAGGATTGGAGGTCGTTCTCGAGCGACGTGCAGGCCGAGTTCTGTTCGCAGGCACCGAGGGTTGTGAAGATGGCCACCGACGGGATGACTAGTGTGACCGACATTACCAAGAGCCCGGCGCCGACGAACAGGCCGTACCGCATCAAGGACCCTGTAACCAGAGTCGTCTTGGTGATTTTCTGTGTCTTCGTTCATTCCGGGGAAGGCTCGATTGGAGGAAATAGAGGACTTCGAAGGCTCTTGGACCGCAGTCATGTTTCGAATGCTCCGTGCGCCACGTTCGTCTTATTCTCGCACTGCTCCCGTTACGAGCCTCATTCGCTTCGTCGTCTTCTTTTTTGTGCAGAACCTCCTTAATGACGAACCGACCTTTCCGAAAAATCCCGGAGGGCATCGTGGCGCGGTAGTGGTAGTAGGAGTTAATTGTAAGATGAAAAGGGGGTAGAAGCAAGGCGAAAGGTTAGTCTCCCAGTGGTGGGGTCAGCTTTCTCGCCTTGCTAGGGGGTAGGGGGAACCAAGAGTTTTTGTGGGAGAGGTGGCACATTCAAAACTATTATACACTATAATACACTATGATACAGTATTTACAGTGTGATACAATATTAAACAAATTGCGTTGCTAATTTTGATCTTGGTCCTTTCCTCACGTAGGCTGCTATAGGCTGCTATATAGCCTATAGGCTGCTATAGCCTGCGGATTTTAAATAGTCAAGCAGTGCTCTTGAAGCTTTTGTTCTCGAATGACGCGAACCTGCCGGGAACAGGAGTGACTTGGTGTTGCCAGCTCGAATATTAAGCTGTCTGAGGGTGGTCACAAGCGTTTCTCGGTGGTTGCTCACCGCTCTGCAATGCCGAGAATGTGTTCGATGTCCTCCAAGGCACCACAGGCACTGCAGGCTGGGGATGTCAGGCGTTTGATGAGATGCAGCCGAGAAGCGGTTCGGGCGCAGCCTATCCTTATCCGATTAAGTTGCGCTTGTTCGAGCCTGCTGAAGCTTCTCTCGGGGATTGTTTACGGCGGTGTTCTAGCCGCAGTTTCAGGGTCAGGGTGAAGTTTCTGAATGGCTTTTTGAATAAGGCTGTTTGACGAATTAGAGGAATGTACGAAGATTGTTGGTGTGACATCCGCATGAGCAGCACGTGCGAGAGCATCCGCAGTCTCATTTCCTTGAATGCCAACGTGGGAAGGGATCCACTGAAACTGGATGGATGCACCTTCCGCAGCTGCCTTCTGCACTAGGTGGGCTATAGTGCGAGCTAGCAGAGATGCTCTTTTCAGGTTCGCGAGTTGTCTCAGAGCTGTTTGGGAGTCGGAAAGAATGACAAAGTGGTGTAGCTCCGCGTGCTTGAGAGTCTCTGGTACGGCAAGCCAGATGGCAGCACGCTCGGCACATACGGTTTTGAGTCAGATGTTCAAGTCACGACCTACTTACGACCACTTCATCTGGAAACACTCCAGCACGCACCTCCGGAGGGCCAGAGCCGTTTATACTGAGAGAGTTTGGCCTTCTTAAGGAGATTTTGACAGTCTGACAACCACAGCAGCGTAGTCTGACAACCGGGGGATGACTACTTCCGTCCGCCATATTGTGGCTCTGACTCATAGGAACTCTACGCGATTTCTCAGGAATGAACAAGACAATCCGCTTGTTCTAGCGGCCAACAAGCTCCGCCCATTGGCCAAACTCTCTCAGTATAAACGGCTCTGCGGAGGGCCGAGTTTCAGCGGCGCCTCGTGGCGGGGCCTGGAACTCAGTATTTTTTTACGTCTTTTTCCGCGTTGCACCAGGTTGTGTTGGCCTCTATGGCGTTGGCGGCGCGCGGGCGCAGCCTTTACTATCTGGTGTTGACTGCGATAACTAAAAAAAAGGAAACTAATTAACGAATTGGACTCCTTCCGTATCCTTTACATAGAGAAAACCATTTTACAGAGTGAACGCGCTTGAAACCAGAAAGTACAATCAGCTGGTATACGCACCCACGGATAACAAAAGAATCCTTTGAGGTAGGAGTTAGGTAAGAGGACCGAAATTTCGTGCCGCCTAGTGAGAACGCCTCTAACTAGGCGGCGCTAAAACTCGGCCCTCAGCCGAGTTTTAGCGCCGCCTAATAAATAAAAGAACTTAAAGATAGCGGTAAAGCCGCAGCCGAAACATTCTGGCGATATGTGAGGTCAATGGACAAAAAACAAACATATTAGTCGTTAGTTGTTTATACAGCAGGAGTTTAGTCTGCCAGAACATGGCGACATTGTTACCCACTGTAGATAAGCAATTTAGCCAGTGCAGTACGACTGCTAGCCTGGGGTTTTTAACGTGCACCACGCAGTAGTGATACACGACCGCACGCCGGTACGATGCTCATCCAGATCGAAACGGGCAGGGGTGGGGATCAATGGACAGTAGGGACCCTGTACCGACCGTCTTGGAGGACGACACAGGGAAAGATGTAGTGAAGTTAGCGGAATACTTATCGGAATATCTGACATCGATGTTCGAGTCAAGAGACCCAGTGGCAACACCGAGAAATTCAGGTGACCTGACCGAATCACGACCGCCAGGATCAAAAGAGCGGTCGGTTGAGCCGAAATGGAAAGTAACGACAATGGCACTTGACAGAGCAATCGCCCATATCAAAACTAACACAGCACGTGGAAAGGATGGAATACCTGTGGCTATTCTTAAATGCATGGGCGACCAGAGTAGAAGACAATTCACATGCATCTTCACGAATATAAGTTCGGGCAGCTCCATTCCTGACGATTGGGTGAATAGTCGAATCGTGCTGCTGCCGAAACGAGGAGGAAACAAGCGACGACTGCAGGACTACCGCCCTCTGACCGTGACAAGCGTCATCTACAGAGTGTTCGCGCACGTGATAAAAGAATGGATGTGTGCCTGGGCAGAGGGGAATGGAAAGCTGACTGAACTTCAGAACGGCTTCCGAAAAAACCGCCGACTGGAGGATAACCTCTTTGTTTTAACACAGATCATAGAGATAGCCAGAAAAGAAGACAGGGACTTCATATGCTGCTTCCTGGATGTCGCTAAGGCATATGACAGCGTGCCACATGGGTCCCTGTTCCACTGCCTCAAAAGACTAGACATGCCTGACCAGTGGACGGAATTGATACAGCGACTATACGACGGAGGTACTGTTACAGCCGCGTTTGGAGGCGTACATTCAACGCGTGTCAATGTAAAGAGGGGACTGAAGCAGGGATGCCCTCACTCACCTCTACTGTACATGTTGTACACGGCAGAGATGGAGCGCAAATTAATAACATCCGGTTTAGGGTTTTCACTCCGCCGCATAGAAGATGGATGCATGACACACTGGAGATTACCGGGGCTTGCATACGCGGATGATCTCGTCCTCATGGCTGAAGACATGAACACGTTGCAGAGGCTAGCAGATATTTGCGTGGAAGCATCGTCCGTGTTGGGTCTGAAGTTCAATGTTCAGAGATCGGCAGTGGTGCAGTTCTCTGGGAACGGCATTGTAAATAATAAGTTACAGCTGCAGAAGGAAGACGTTACGATGACTGGGAAGTATAGGTACCTGGGAGTCACACTAACGAATGGACCCGACTACTGTGACGAACACCAAACACACCTTCGACAGGCAGCCCAGAGAGGGCAAAATATCTTACGCCGGCCCATTATGTGGAGCTGTAACAGATATTTGATGATCAAGGAATTGTGGAAAGCTGTTCATGTGCCTGGGCTCACGTTTGCCAATGAGATAGTCTGTGCCTCGGCTGACACACGAGCCTAGATAGAACGCAGGCAGAGGGATGTCGGTCGCCAAGCACTCAACTGTCACGGCAACGTGGCGATCGAGGCCATACAAGGAGACATCGGGTGGTCGACGTTTGAGGCACGAGAGGCATCAAGCAAGCTAACCTACCAGGGACGACTCCTACATATGGACAGGCATCGGGGGGCAAGGAGAGTGTTCGACTACATCAGTGTCAACTGCGTGCAGACGCAGTGGACGAAGCGGGTCAACCAGCTCCGTAAGAAGTATGGTTTCTTCATACAGCCAGTCATAGAGACGACTGTGAGTAAGTGGGCAAGTGAGGTGAGGCGACGGGTCAAAGAGGCAGAGACGACCCACTGGGTTAAGGAGGCAAACAAGAAATCCTCACTCCAAATCTATAGCGCTCACAAGGGCACAATTGGACCGGAGGCCTACTATGATAACAGTCTAGGCAGCCGTCTCCTGTTTCAGGCCCGAGCAGGAGCGCTGCGCACAAGACTATATCGGCAGCGGTTCGATCCGGCAATAGAATCAGTGCGGTGCGGGGCCTGCGATCAGGAAGACGAAACCATCACGCACCTAGTTCTTCACTGCACCGGCCTGACACCAGAATGGGATGAGGCGCGGCGCGTGCACAACCAGGGGCCGAGCCAAAACAACGCAAGCCGGGACAGACAGACTGCGGCAGTCTCACAAGCGGCAATCGGTCCACCAGCGGCAGCGGCCCTAGTGCTTCCATTGCTACCACAGGCACTGGGCTTCCATCCATGTACAGATCAAGGGAACACCACAGATAGATGGACTGTCGACGTCACAAAGCGGCGACTAGAAAATTGGTGGAGAAGTAGAGAAAAGCGTGGAAAGTGAGAGCCACATGACTTGGACACGACATACATGACCACCCGTTTCAAAGGGGATAGCCACAAGCATCATCATCATCTGCCGGGAGCAGGCTCTTCCATAGGGAGCGCTCAAATGGAGTGGTCGTAAGTATAGAGTTTGTCGTGGTCCAAGCGACCTTTCGTGTGAACTCCGAGTTGGGGAATGCAGTAGGCAGCTGTTGCGGAATTAGCACGTATGCTACCATCTGTATATATATGCGTTTTTCTTGCGTAGTTTGTAGTTATCAACTCTTCAGTAATAGACCGTGCTACACAATCTTCGACCCTACCTTGCCGAGGCAGATCAGGAATGCTTGCCCGCATTTGCAGATTCTCTTCGTTGCAGTGAGGCGGAAGCGTCTCGGGAACGTTAGAAGGATAGCCGATTGTTGAACGAAATGCTTCACCCATCCTTCCTAAAAAAGCAATTTGGCTCGCTATTATGCCTTCGATGAGTTGGGTTGTATTATGTGCACTGCGGAGCCTAGTAAAATTTCGAAGCACTCGTTCTTGTGCTTAATGCCGTAGGGGGGTCGCCGGCTTCTACGAGTGTAGGCACATTTTGTGATGAGCAGGGCAGGCCGAGGCAGAACCTTAGCGCCGTGCGGTGTAAAGTTTCAAGAGTTGTCTATTGTAGTCTTGCTATGTCCAGCAGGGGAAGTACGTAGAGCACACTGCTTACAATGGGACCCCGATAGAGCGTCAACAGTGATGACTGGAACGGACCCCAGTTTTGACTCGCGATGCGGTGAAGAGCACCAAATAGTTTACGAGACTCTTTCCTGACGTGCTTAACAGCAGGGCGCCAGTTCACTCTGTCGTCTATAATGACGCCAAGGTATTTAACTTGTGTGCGCCTTCGAATCCGTTCTCCTTCTACGCCAGGGGTCTCAAACTCATTCGAGTGTGGGGGCCAGATTGCTCATCCCCGAAAGAGCGAGGGCCAACGAAGAGCCCCCCCCCCCCCCCTCCCCCCTCTCAGTTTGCCCTAGTCTTTTCGGGGCAGTGTTTTACTATTTTGGGACAAAAATATAAAGAAACAATCAGCAGTATTGTTTCACGCTGAAAATGTCGACTGTCCCACTAACACCCTAGATTTTCTAGAAAAGGAACCTTGTGTTTTCTGCTTTTTGTAATTGCTCATCGTTTTGCCACCTTTAGCTTTCATTTCCATATACGACAACTTTGGGCCCACTTCTGATGTTATAAGAATATTTAAAACATGAATGTACTGTCAGTTTTCACTATATCCAGAACAAGCACACCGGCCTTGACCCGTCGCACCATTCACTAAGCTCAACGGGCATGAAAAAGTATATTCATATGGCAGTTTTTCCTCTTTTCTAGGGGGAAAATCCTTGCATTGTAAATGTTTTTCTGTCAGCTAGAAGTCCGAGCTCATAGCTTTATCTTCGGCAGTTGCTCCTGCTAAGCAACAGTTCGTGCAGCCGAGGTGCCTCCCTGAGCAAAAAGCTCGCACTTGTGGCCTAATAGTGGTAGTGCCGTTCCGGTTGATTTACATGAGAAAAGACCGAGAAGCAAATATTTAGACGAAGTGGTACTCCGCCCAAAAGAAAACAGAATAGTACTAATTGTGTGAACATGTTATATGAGCAGAGATCTTTTTCGATCGAAAATGAATCGACAATATAAAGTATTATTAATGTCGCTCGAGGCATGGGAATTGAGGCTCGAATCCCCGGAAGGCTTGCGGGCCGCATCCCAAAGAGTCGCGGGCCGCATGCGACCCGCGGGCCGCGTGTTTGAGACCCCTGTTCTACGCGAAGTTTTGAGAATTCGGAACGTAATCGCCCTCGCGGTCTGTAGGTGAGGGCGGAGGTCTTAGCAGTCGACAATGTGAGGCCAGCGTGAAAGAGGAATGCCGAGGTGGTGTTGAGAGCCTTTTGGAGTAGTGCTTCAACTGTTGTTGAGAGGAGCGTTGGACCGGAACACCACAGTACGACGTCGTCAGCGTATATTGCACATTTGACTGGAATGACACTTTCCTTCGGTAAAGCAGGTGGGAGTGTTGCCATGACGACGTTGAAGAGTAGCGGGCTGAGGACACTTCCCTGTGGTACTGCTTGCGTGCACTCGCGTGGCGTACTCAAATGCCTGGCCAGTCTAACTTGGAGCGTTCGTTTTTTTTAGAAAAGATCGTACAAAGGCCAGTGCCCAACCTCCTACCCCGATTAATATCAATCTCTCTATTATTATGTCGTGAGGAAGAGCGTCAAAATCACGATATATGTCCGAGAACACGGCATATAGAACATGTTTCTGTGCTTTGGCCTCTTCAAGAGGCGAGGCAAGATCTCCGTTGGCATCTGCTGTGGATCGACCTCTTCTGAAGTCCGAATGTTCGTGTGAAAACGCGTTTGTATGTTCAAGTTGCCAAGTGAGACGGCGGTGGATCATCCTTTCCATTAGCTTGCAGGTGCAGGACGTCAGCGATATTGGGGGAGATGAGGACAAGTCATTCGCGCGCTTTACTGCTTTCTTCACAGCTATGACGGTCGATTGCAACCAGGCATCGGGTAGTACTCCTCACTGCAAAATGTTGTTGAAGTAGGCTAGTAGTTTGGGTCGGTCTTCTTCGTCGATGTTTTTTAGGGCCTGGTTAGTTATACCGTCAGGTCCTGGGGCACCCCGTCGACGGCAGTTTGACAAGGCGTAATTTAACTATGATAATGTGAAGTCGTCATCAACTGACTCTTTTGGTAAGTGTGGAACGGGAGCCCTGGGTCCAAGAAAAACTGCCTTTGGTGAGTTGATGTGAGCGTGAATTCGTCTGCAAATCGTTCTCTGGGGGTAGCCAATGAGAATTTGTTTTTGATGGCGATTGCTGCGAAGTGTCTTTGGGTGGCACTGCAGTGAGTAGGCATTTGACTGTCGTCCATGGGAGGCGGGATCCAGCGGCAGTGTTTAGGAAATTACTTCTCTGTTGCCATTGACGACGGCCAAGTTGTACGGTATATCTTCGAAGCTTGGCCTCAATTCGACATGATGTTGTCCAACCTTGTGGTCGCTTAGAACGTCTAGCAACTCTTTGAACTCGCCGGGATCCGGCGCGAAGGTTCAAATATGTCAGGTCTGCGACTGGTTTTGTTGTTGGTAGCGTTATTTGTTTAGTGGCGACTTCGAAGGCGGTGGTTACAGCCTCCTCAATTGCTGGAGAATTTTGGCTTTTTAATATCGTGATAAGGGTTATGCGATAAACATCCCAGTAGGTAATCTGATGCGTTCTGATCTTCCGTGGGCTTGCCGTGATGGGGAGGAGCAAAATGGGCACGTGGTCACTTCCCCATGTGTCAGGTTATGCATTCCAGACCATCTGTATTTCGGGTGATACAAATGTTAGATCGAGAACACTGTCTGTTTTAAGGAGAGGACGAATGAATGTTGGCGATCCGTTGTTGAGGCATCTTAAGCCTAGATCTTTCATTACATCAATGAGGGCATTTCCCCTTTCTGTAGTTGTGTCACTTCCCCAAGCAGGGTGGTTCGCATTAAAATCTCAGCTCCATATAATTGTCCCAGGACAGCGTTTTCTGATCTTTCTCATTTCATCGGGATCCCATGGTTGATGAGGACGTATGTAACTTGAGACAACAGTAATATCATGCTTGTCCATTCTTTTTGTTAGGGCTGTATGTTCATTGTATAGAGTGTTCAAGTCGCTAAGGTCGATTTACATTTGAATGAGGTGACTCTGCACGAATATAGATGCCCTATACTTCCCGTCGAGGTGCGGTGTTTTACTGTGATATTGGACGTATGGGGATAATCGATGAAGTCCTGGTTGCACATATGTTTCTTGAAGAGCAAGAACGTTTGGTTGAACATCCAGAAGGTGGCGACGAGGTTCGGCAAGTCGAGGTCGAAGAGTATTAACATTCCACTGGATGATCGATGGAAGCATCTTGATTCGACCTGGCGCGACCGGCGCGCGCACAGGGAATCCTGCAGCGTTGCTTTCAGGCATCGCTGTGTTGAGAATTTTTCACGATTCCGACGATGGCTGTCTCAAAGAGCATCATTCCTTGTAAAATTGTTTTCAAGGTGCTTGGTGGCATTTGTGCAATGGCGCTCCGAAGTGCAGAGAAGATGAAGCATATTATGCTATCGGCGGATGTGGCTGATTCTTGCGCTGGCTCCTCAAACACACGCCGACCAGAAAGTACATCATTGCATGCAAGGTTTCCCTATGGTCTAGTCTGGGTCATTTCTTGTTGGTCCTTCCTCTCATCTGACTTTCCTGAGTTTTTTTTTATCAGTGGATGGAGAACGTTTAAAAGGGATATTCATTGACCTCGATGTAGCTCTTTTTGACGAGTCCACGAGTCCTTCTTAGGTTGATTTTTACGCCCTGCTTGCGCATGGGAACGATCTGCGTGCGTTGTTTCTTTTTGGAGCGCAGGATATTCTTCTTGTACTTCAGGAAGTTCATGTTGCGTTTCAACAAGCTTTGGTCCGTGAATGACATATTTTTTTCTTGAAAGCGCTGCCAGGCGTACCTTGCAATTAGCATAAGAAGCTGGATGGTCACCGAGGCAGTTTTCACATTTGGTGGGAAGTGTGCCAGGGCATTCTTTGGACGGGTGTGGTTCTCCACATCTTTTGCATTTTGTTTTCCCCTTGCAGTACTTTGCAATGTAGCGAGGACCTGGCAGTTGAAACACCTTGGAGGTTCCTCAATGTACTTGGTTACCTCGTGCCGTGTGAAGCCAAGGTTGATCTTGTTTGGTCGCTCGGTGTTTGGACGGAATGTTAAAACTACTCTGTCGGTTGGTTGGGCAACATCTGTTGAATTTTCGCGTCGCTGGTAGAGCCGACGAGTGGCAATCACACCGGTTGGTCTCAAAAATTCGTTAAGGTCATTATCAGTCTACCACTTTGGTACCCCTTTGATGAGTTCGAAGTTTTGTAGGTACGCTTTGGGTATTGTTGCTTGTACTGAGATCCCACAAAGGGAGTGCACTTTGAGAAGTCGATGCACAGTCGGTACTTCTGAGACATCAAGTAAAAGACCTCTCCTCGCTGTAAAACGATGTCTCACGATGGGCGCGTCAGCCAGTGCCTCTACTTCAGCAGACAATTTCAACGGGTTTTCTTGCTGCAACCGCTTGTCCTCCTGCACGGGCGTTAGAGGGACTGGGACCCCTGTCGTCCTCTGTCGACGATGTTGCACTAAGGTGAACTCAGAGTCCTCTCCGGGCTTCCGTCTCTTCCATTTTTTTGGGGTGTTCGTTCACAAATATCTCCTCATCATCACCGTTTCCCTTACGTCGTTTAGTTTGGGGGCTCACTTGTGTTTTATTGTAGGTATGGTCTGATTCGGTAATATCCGAGGTCGGGGCTGGGAGATGTCCGTCGGCACAGGACATACCAGGTATACCCCTGCCTCGAAAGGCCAAGTTTGACTTGAATGGGCATCTTAAATTATACGTGTCGAAAAATTGAACAAGAGAAGAAAATATTCCGACCTAGTCAGATAGGATTCTTCTTTCTCTCGTGATTTGCAGTTCAGTCCTGGTTTTGACCGTTTGCCCAAGCGCCCAGGTCTGATTGTCGGTCGCTGGCTTTTCCTCGCAGCGCCCGTTGTGCTCATCCTTCTTTGCTCTCTCCTCCAGCGAGCTCTTTCCTTCTTCTCATAAAATTCATATCATCACGCATACGCATCAACGTAAGACTTTCAGTTTCCTGTTAGTTTACTGATGGCATTGTACCGGCGTGCATTTTTTGCATCACTACACCGCGATGCATGTCGAAAAACTCCTGGCTAGCAGACATAGTGCACTGGCCGAGTTGTCCCTATACAGGGCAGGTGCAATCACGACCAGCTTGACTTTTGTTGTTCCAGTGGCTGTTGTACAGGAGTAGGAGGAGTGTCGTACAGACTAAAGTCACTTGATTCTGAGAAAGTAGAGCCACTGTCTTCCCTGCCCGCTAACCGGACACAAACAAATACCGACATACAGACGACAAAAACTTTCAAGGTGATTGGCTGATCAATTTCGGTTGTCATGGCGGTCCCCATTTCGGGCCTTCGAAGCTTCGAAAGGGTCATTCCAACCAGTCGCACCAAGATCGCTATAAATCATTATCGTACTGAAAGCGTTCCTCGCCAAAATAAGCGTATTTGGCACTGTGCATGGAATAAACTTATCACTCATGCTTATCTCCCCATATCTTTTAAACATTTGTGGCGCTTCTTGCGTATTTCAAGACAGGAAAATCATTTTTCAGTGTCTCCAAGCACTGACGCTGCGATGGCCTTACATCGTTGTGCCGCCATCACATGCAACGTCGTTGCTTGGAGGCATGAAAAAATAGTTTGCATGTCTTGAAATACGCAAGAAGTGACATCATTGTAAAATATACCGGTAGATAAGCTTTCGTCATAAGTGTATTGCATGCACAGTGCCAAAGACGCTTATTATGGCGAGGAACGCTTTCAGTACGATGATGCTTTATAGCGATCGTGGTCAACACTACATAGACAGAAGGCCTCCGCATTGTGGTCGCACCGTCATCCCGGTCAGATCGATCGAGGCCTGAGATTGGGCCCGAGTGCTTTTTCAGTGTTCGTCTGAGGCTTGTGTCCAATCAGCGCGTCGAAAGTCGGGCTCGGGCTAGATAGCCGAGTTAGCGCGATCCGACTGTGATGACATTTCATGAACGGAGAGGAGGCCATGTGGAGGCTTTCATTATTCTAGATATGTTGTCTTGGTGCGGCTGGTTGGAATGACCCATTCGAAACTTCGAAGGCCCCAAATGGCGATCGCCATGGCAACCGGCACCGATCAGCCAATCACCTTGAGTGGTTTTGTCTTCTGTATGAATTGGCATTTGTTTGTTTCTGGCTTGCAGGCAGGGAAGGCAATGGCGCTACTTTTCCAGGATCAAGCGATTTTAGTACCGACCGGAGAGCGGACTTCGCCTATAGCTATGGGCACTCTGCGTCCGATAGGAGCCGCCACCGGTCGCTCAGCGAACAGCGCCGCGTGCGGTCACTTTTGAGTCAGTTTAGGGATAGCGGAAGAGCTCCGGCGCCGCTCATGCTCCTCCCGTGCTTCCGCCAATGTGGTAACCCAAGCAGGCATGTCGTCCTTGCAACACCCACCGGTGTACCACTGCAGTCAAGCCGCGACTGCCGAGGTCGCTTCCCGATGAATACGCGCGACACCGCCACGAGAGGCGCGCTTATCGGCACTGAATTGGGTATGCAGTGTGGCCATATATGAAAGGAACCATGAAGTGACCTTTTTACTTTTGCCAGTTAACTTTTACATTAAACCTTCAACGTTCACTAATGCCGAAAAGGCATCCGCTTTCGTCTCGGTTCATTAACTTCTACACAAAAATTTAATGAAATATCGACTACTTCTTTCTCTCCAACTGACCGCAAAACACGTTGCGGCGTAATTTTGACGGTCGTGACGCACCCTGGCACAGGAACCGGAAGTTCTTTCGGCAGTAGGAGAATGGGAGCGTTAGCGGCGGCGAGTTGGGGGTGCGCCGGTAGGTTTTACTGCGCTGATGTCACCGACATATTTTCTGAATCGGCGCCTCTCATCGCCGCGATAGCCAGGACACATCGCAGCTGAGCGAAATTAAATAAGGTATGTTGCGCTACAGCGACAGCACGGGACTAGTCTCATACGCCGGTATGACTGTTGGGAAGTGCGGCGAGTTTTCCGGTGAAGACTCCAGAAGTAAACCCAACAGTCATTGTTGGTGAAAGGCGGCCCGTGTCAGTCGTTTGCAAAGCGACGTAGATGGAAACAAATTGCCGCGGCGTTTTTTGTGGCCTCGAAGATGCAGGAGCGAGCCGACGTTAAAAACGGTTTGAACTACGACAGTGTCAGCAAGAGCCACGTAAATACCTGTTCACACTCGGAGCGGACGTGCGCGTTTGATGGAAGTGCTGTATTCGCGCTGTTGGTAAGCACTTGGGGACCAATCTTTTACGATTGCAACTCGATACTGACGTGACGCTCGGCAATGGAAGGTTGGACCGACATTGCACGCAGCTCTCACGAACTGTTATAGCTCGACAGTGATGTTCAGTCGTGTCAAAATAAAAATGCATTCTAATAACAAAGTGTACATACCGTGTTACGAAGCTAATTCATACGGCGTTTATTTGAGATCTATATCACACAAAACAAGAAGATAGAATCGACGAGAGTCCCTTTTCGACTACAGTGTTCGTCAACACTGCCTCGGAAAACAATGAGATTACAAGGCGAAGAGATTGACCTCACCTCTTAATCTAAAATTGAGGTCAGCGATCAAACTATAATACGGGAAGGGTCCACAAGGGTCACAAGGGCATATTCCATTCAGCAGGCCAACCGGTCGTGGGCAGACGGTCTTGGCCAAGTACCGTCGAAGCAACGCTGCGCCGAGTCGGAGTTTCTGCTAGGCCTATATTCTGCCCAGCTCGCTTGGGGGTCCATATCAGATGAGCGAATGACATTTTAGCGAACAGCGACATTTGAGCGAATTGACGTTTTAGCGAATGACGGGGGCGCGCATTAACCCATCCGCCGCGCTGCGCTTACGCCGCTTCGCGGCGACAGTATGTGTCGGCTCATTACAAAAATGTGAACCTATTTGGCCCACCCGAAAACGCCGCTTCGCGGCGTCCGACTATTCGCTAAAGTGTCATTCGGTGAAACCTGGGCGTTCGCTCAAACGTCATTCGATCAAGTGAGTGCCTCCCCTCGCTTGGTCGGGGTCGGTGGATTCGTTGCCGTTGTAGCTTTTCTCGGGTGTTTGTGGATAGAGCGTTCTTGTTCGTCGTGGTCTGTTTCAAGTACTTTTTCTTGATGCTTGAAGTCGGGACGCGCGAGAAGAACACGTAAAAAATAAACGTTCGTTGGTCGTCGCGACATTGAGCTGACTGAGCGACGCTGTCCCGCCCTACTGCGCAGTAGTTGCTTCGTTTACCACACGATAGATGGCGCTTGGCTCTCAGCATTATCAAATTTGGCAATTTTCGTCACATCTCTAATTATGCTACAAAATGTGGATCTAATTATTATTTAACAAAACATTTAGGAAACATTCGCCGGCTATTTATTGTTTATGATCGCGGTGCTGGTGAGGTAGGCTTTTACCCAATAGGCGACGTGGATTCGGCTGACGTGCTGCGATTCCGCGGATGCATCGCAGTGAAAAGGCAGAGAGCTTTCGAAGGAAAGAAGGAGCAAAAAAGTCTAGTTTTTTTGTAAAAGTTCTATAGCGAAGAATTTTTTTGGCTACTCATTTTTGTGTTTTTGAGTTTCTTTCCACACCTTTTATGACGTGCGGTGGATGAAATTCGATTTCAGAATCGTTTCATGGTCCCTTTAATGACGCTCCAAACGACGAAGTGCTTATGGTGAACACACATCCCATCAGTACCGCACATCACTGGAAGGCTGTCCGGGGCACACTTCTCGGTTTTGTACCTGAATCGGGCATTAAATATATTAATTCTGGTGTCCCAGTTGTAGACGAGAAATTTAGCCAGTGCAGTACAGCTGCCAGCCTAGGGTCTTTAAAGGGGCGGTGCAGCGATATTAATTTGGAATGTTTTTTTTTTTTACTTTACACGAGCTTACTGGCACCAGTGGGACTCAAGGTACTCGCACGCAACGCCACTGGCCAAGAAACTCCTTTGTTGCGGTGTAATTTCAGAGACAAAAGCGATCATTTGATGACGTAAAGTGGGGTTCGCAGTAAAGTGGGGACACCCATATGACGATATTTGAATGCTGTTTATAGATTGTACCCGCGCATTGCGTGGGCACTCGATTTGGGCTCGTGATAATTACTAGCTCGAGAAGCATTCGGGTAGTCGCCCGTGTCCAATCGCAGCAACGACGACAATAGCCGAGCCATAACAATGTCTGGAACTCAGCGCGTGTCCTGTGCTTTGCCAACCCCAGCGCGTGGCTATGATCAACATTGGCGGCATATCTCTCCTTTGCAAACTTTGGTGACGTAACGTGGAGATCGCAGTACACCCCAATGACGATATTTAAATGCGGTTCATAGATTGGACCCGAGCATTGTGTGGGCACTCGATTTGGGCTCGTGATAATTACGAGATAAATACTGCAGACCTTTATAGGTCTAAGCAGGATGGCGAAAAAAACATCAAATCAATGCACGCGCAGTTTGACTTCAGAAATGATACGAAGTATGCAGTGCGGACAAGATACAGGCGCATGAGCCTATTTCGAAATAATGTCTTGTTTCTTTTGTTTGTACGAAACGTTTTTGTTTTTGTCAACACTAACTCTGTTCACCCTTAAAAGGGTACGGAAAGGAAGTTTTTGCTTTTATTTTTCTGTTTAGACACAGTCTATGTTTGGGGCGGCAGCCAAAAAACACTAGTTTAGACTATTGGTTCTGGGCTGCCGGCAGAAAAGTCAAGAAAACTGATTTTAAAACGAATGAACAGAGTTCCAGATTGCGCCTGGTGGCGGTCTGTAAAGCTCTGTTGGAATGCCCGTCATATGCCTCTAAGAAGCAGCGCCAGTTCGCGGCAGTATGGCTCTCTCGTGGAGTTACTTAATCCTGAATGTGACTTGGCGGAGAAGGCTAGGGAGTCTACTGCGTTGTATATGTTAACTTCTAGAGTGCTTCCCCAACGTGAATTTCTCGCCATCTAGATCGCCTTTTTGTTTGCAGACGTTAGGTAGGAGGCTTGTCCTGGGAATGCGAGAACCTCTGCCAAAACAAACATCCCCCCCCCCCCCCCGGGATGTGCTGTGAACAACGCGCTGAAATATGGCACCCAGTGAATACCTTACATACATAGCTTGCAGGTGTCGCCATTGCTGGGTAGTGACGGTTTTTTCTAGTTACTGATTCGGTCGAGCGGCGATGTGAAACTAACACGGTGAACCGAACGCTCGTGGCGCATAAAATACCGGAATGACCGAGGGTGACGTTACCGGCAATATATCTATAGGCCATAGGACGTACACTCTCAAATATTACTACTAGTCGTGTTTGTTAAAGCCCCTTTATCTTGGGAAAAGTGGCGCCATTAAGGGTTGTGGAAATGCTCGACACAAGTGCCTCGCGCCACTTCTAGGAAGAGCAAGGCGTCTGAACTCCAGCTCAGTGCTTCGCTGTGCTGCCATGATCTTCCCAAGGGCTGCACGTTGCACGTGCTTCTTGCATCGAGGCACCTTGCGCTACTTTTAAAACATGAAGGGGCTTTAAAAATTGTTAGGCGTTGACGACACCAAGCGGCAACGCTCGCAACTACAGTTCCCTTGGCCGCGCAGAAGACATTGACGTCACGAGCGTGATACGCATTGCTCTTATTGGGGAGTTTTCGTAGACCGCGTTTCCCCCTCCGCTAAGCACTCCGCAACGAAGAAGCCGCTACCTGCGCCTGCGCGCCGATAACCTTGACTGTAGAGTTCCGAGTATCGTAGCGTGTTGCGGAGAGCGTTCCGGGACGGCGAAAACCATCTACGAAAACTCCCTATTGCTGGCCGATTTGAAGCGAGAGGTAGAGAGCTCGGAGGCACGTCATTTCGTTTCCGTACCCCTTTAAGCTGAAACCGCAGCCAAAGCTACAATCGCGTGCTGGCCCGCGCTTCAAGCTTTGAAACGTGCATTTCACGCGCGAGAGCTCGTTCTGCGGAAGAACGTTTCAAAGCAGCGATTTTCCTACTTCTTCCTCCTTAGCTTTAATCCTCAACTCAAATGCGAATTGTGAAATCACGTCGCCGTGACATTCTTCAGCACTGGTGCGATGACTTTTTTTTTTATAGCTTCCACCGTGCTGTTTATGCACACCATAGAACTTGTCATTCTCCAGTGACGATAAGTTCCGTCAGGGCACTCATTGGCCACGAACGCGAATCCGAATATTCGTCGACGGATTTATTGTTGACGAGCGCATACGTCTGAGTGAAGCAGTCCTCGTGTCCAATGCGTGAGCTGGGCTCGGCTGACGTCAGTTTGGCACCGCTGACGCGCTTTGGGAACCGCGGATGTATCATAGTGAAAAGGCGGAGAGCTTTCGAAGGAAAGAAGGTACAAAATAGTCCGCTATATTTTCAAATGTACGTACCGAAAAGCTGGCTTTTGACTTTCTACCCTCTTTCTTTTGGCCAACTAAACGATATGCGATTAGTAAAGTCCCAATTTAAAATCATTTATCCCAGCCCAAAATTCGTTTCATGGCCCCTTTAAAGCCAGGGTCACACTGATCACACATCATGCAAAAGACAGTCTGCAAACATGAGTCACCACAAAATTCCAATCCCCACCCCTGCCCGTTTCGATCTGGATGAGCGTCGTACCGGCGTGCGATCGTGTATCACCCTCTGCGTGGTGCACGTTAAGGACCCCATGCAGGCTAGCGGTTGTACTCTCTGGCTAAATTTCTCATCTACAGCTGGGAGACAAGTCACCCGTTGAGGCAGGTGACGTTCTTGGCTGTATAAACATACACAGTCGCCCATTTTTATTTTTCACCGCAATATCTTTGGTTCGAATGCTGCGTGCAAAGTTTCTTCTTGAACTCATTGCCACACGGCATTCGAAGCTCGGATCTCGCGGTGACTCGCTTTCGAATCTGCATGAAAACTGTCTTTTGTATGATGTCGTTTGTATGATGTATAAGTAGTGTGACCCCGGCTTAAGGGTAAACGTAGTATACACTCTAAGAAATGCCTGCGCGTCTACTTACCCGACAAACACTCGAAGAGCGAATCTCTACGATCTACTAAATCAGCTCAGCAAATGATTAGGCCGAACATCTGTCTAGACCTTTGAATGAAGTCTGCGCTGTAGCATTACACAATGCAAGCATGACGCACTACATTGCGTAATGTCACAGCGCAGACTTCATTTTTAGGTGTAAACGGATGTTCCGCCTCATCATTCGCCGAGCTGATTTCGTAGATCGCAGAGATTGGCTCTTTGAGTGATTTGCGGATAAGTAGACGCGTAGGCATTTCTTAGAGTGTAGGCTGGCTCGATGGTTCTATTTATCTGCACCTCCTGCACTGGGGCAGAAAAGTGTAGGGCGGTGTACTTCCGGTCGTATCCCAATGCACATACCTCTAGTACACTGTCCTACACTTTACAGCACCGGTGTAGGAGGTGCAGTTAATTCGATCGAGCCTACTGCAGATGTACGGCGCGAGCTTCAAGTTTGTTTATTCCGGTCAATCACGGAAATAATTATTTATTGTGGGTAATACCTTATATTTCTGTTCACATGTCTATCTGGAAAATATTGAACATCGAAATATGATAAAACAAAGGGCCATAATTTGCAAGGAAGTTTGTAGGTTTGAAATATCCTTTTGGACGGTAAACAGGTCAGAAGTAAAAACAAAACAAGTCAATTTTAAAGTATTTTTACCATGTCCACACTGCATTCCCCACTTCCCCCTCTACTTTTTTGATTCCTAAGAAATATTAGCCTAAAAACGGCTGTGAGGTTATCACTTTAAAACATTTTTGTCGGTAAAAAAAAAAGGTCCGATTTGCAATAATAAGCTCTGCAACTTAAGAAAACAAAAGTTACATTTTTGGGAACCTAAGTTTTTGGAAGCCTTCGTTGTCCGTCCCCCCTTTCTGTGTATCTTCCACATTTTAATAACTAAGTTTGATAACACTATTTCTTAGCTTATATATCCATCGTCTTATTCTAAGATCAGTAAGCGCAATGCTCATCGTGTGAGGCACATAAAAGATCGGAATGCAAATTATTCAAATGGGATATTTTACAACTGCATGTATGTGTCCTTGGGGAATGTCATAGGCATTTGCAACTCATATCGCTTTCTCTCGCATAATATAATCCAGCCTGACAAGCTCCGCCCATTAGGAGTAATTCACAGCCCAAGAGAAATTGAAGGCGAGCGGTTGGAATGGTGAACACTTGAACGCCTCCTTGAAGCCGCTAACCGCCGGCAGGGCCGAGTTGCACAGAGCAATGGACTGCATGCGTTGCCGCGCTTCCTCGCCACAAGTAGTGAAGCACTTGACGAGAAAAAACAGCTGTTCCGGAGGCACACCTTCGAAGCTCAGTTTCCGTGTCATTCTGGAAGAGTAGGAATTCCTATTGGTGAAGTCGGCTCTATAAGCCGCATAAGTCAGCGCTGCGGAGAGGCTGCGAAAGGTGACTTGTCGCTGCTCGATGGGGAGCAGAAAGGTAGTGTGCGGTGTCAGGCGGCTCTTCATCTCCAGGATCTCTTCCAGGAACGGTCCAAGGGGAGATAAGGTTAGTTCTGCCAACTGCAGTTCCCTGAAACTGTTGTGATGGAAAAAGACTAAGTCTATAAGCATCAGGATGGCCAAGCTCACCCGGGTGCCTACCACGGCAGCGATAACCTGCGACGGAGTGTCTTCCGGAAGCAACGGCGGGACTTGGAGGAAGGAATGAACAGTGGCTTCCCTCGCCACCAGCATGCGGTAGATTTCATTCTCCGCGATACCCATTATGTAGATGATTCCGTGCTGGGGCTTGCGGAGGGACGCCTTGAAGAAGGACATGCTGGAGCTGCTCACTTCTAGGAATGTGTTGAAAAAGTGACCCGACCGGCTGACGGTCATGAAGCTGTACGCCTCGTCCACGAGAGCCGACGTAAGAGTCGAGTTGAGGGCGTTCATAAAGACATGTTCTATTTCGTTCGAGATTAGCGATTTCGCCTTCTCGCTAAATTTTAGGCTGTACCTCTCAAGGCCCTGTTTGGCGAGCTTCGTTGCACGAAATGCGGGGACCTTGTCGTATACCAGGTCGTCCTGCGCCTTCCATGATGCCATAGGCATGACCAAGTTCACAGCCCAGAGACAGCGATCGACAACATAGTCGTACGTGAACCGTGGGTTTTTCAAAGCCTCCATTAATTGGGACGTCAGGTGTCGAGACATCAGAGGAGACAGGTCCCAGACTATGTAGGCCCCTAGATACAGCTTGAAGCGCTCGCGCTCCTGCGGCGTTTGGAGGAATTCCTTGTCGAACTGTTCGAACAACGGAAGTTGTAAGTTCACGATCTTGTCGTCGCGCCACAGCTGGGAGTTGTCGGGCAGCTGACCGTTGACGGCGCGCCGCAGTTGCTCGTCGTTCATGCTCATGTACGTGGGTATCCCCAACACGTTATAAAATTTCGGTGTGAGCTTGGTAAATTTCTGATGAACGGCCAGCACATCGTCGATCATGCTGCTGTAAGATTGTCCCGTGCCACCGACCATTTCGGCACAGAGCCTCAAGAAGTTCTCCGCGGTGCCGATTGCCACAAGTGCCTGCGTAGTTCCGAAGAAAGGGCCCAAGCGTTCCGCAAGGTCCAAGAACAGAGTATTTTCTGCTGGAGATTCCGGGTTACGTCCCACGTGGAAGGCCCAGACAGCCGGCAGTCCAAACTCCAGGGACGCCTGCACCATGATTTCCAGGAGCTGTTGCCTCGACGCGGGAGACTTGTGAGGCCAGGGCAGGTTTAGCCTCCGCAGGTACGACGTGAGCAGATGCACTGACCGAGTACTGGACTGCTGGCTGAGACAGCGCAGTAGCAGCAGCGCAGCCTTGTGCTCGCTCGTTCGAGGCTGCTCCGGGATCCTTACCTGGAAGAGGTTTTGGATGCGTCGCTTGTTGAAGGGCCTTTGGTACTTGATGTATGGCACTAAGTACTTTTTGTTTGGTTGTCGGTCCCATCCTCTGCAGACGTGCTCGTAGAAATCCTCGCAGGGGTGGACGCTGTGGTCCCGGGAGGATTGGAGGTCGTTCTCGAGCGACGTGCAGACCGAGCTCTGTTCGCAGGCACCGAGGGTTGTGGAGATGGCCACCGACGGGATGACTAGGGTGACCGACATTACCAAGAGCCCGGCGCCGACGAACAGGCCGTATCGCATCAAGGACCCGTAACCAGAGTCGTCTTGGTGATTTTCTGTGTCTTCGTTCATTCCGGGGAAGGCTCGATTAGAGGAAATAGAGGACTTCGAAGGCTCTTGGACCACAGTCGTGTTTCGAATGCTCCGTGCGCCACGTTCGTCTCATTCTCGCACTGCTCGCGTTACGAGCCTCATTCGCTTCGTCGTCTTCTTTTTTGTGCAGAACCTCCTTAATGACGAACAGACCCTTTGATGTATTTTCGCTTGTGAATTTTATCAGGGCCTTAACTCCGACGCTTTTGTCCTGCAAGCGGAGCGATTAATTTTCTTTTAACATTGTGAGTTGAGAAGACATGAAAACGAAAACGAACACAAGCAAGATCATCACGTACTTTGTTTTGCTTTCCTTCTGCCTTTGCATTCTAAAATCACGGAATGATAAACCAACATGAACTTCGTCTTCTGTTCCTGGATATTATTTCTGGTGCCGTATTCACCATTTCAATATTTAGAAGTTCTCAGCACAGCGTGCATCCAGAGCCGTATATGTAGAGAGTTTGGCCATTCGTTGGGAAGTATAGGAGACAAATGAGGAGGCGCCATTGGCCGAAAGCGGGCTGGGCGTGTTCCAGGACGTCTTCAGAAATTCGAATGTGACCAACCAGAAGCCGGGAATAATACCCTGGCGGTGGTCGCGAAAAACAAACCTGATAACTGAATTGGAGTAACTCTCGATGACTGAAAATATGGTACACGTGATGTTTCAATCACGCTCATCCAAAATGATGGTGGAAGAGTGCGACTAGCGGAACGATCGACATAATCCGTACGCCAAGCGCCGAGGGCCGGGAATCTGCCGTCCGAGCGGTCACACTCTGTCCGAGCAAAACAGAGTTGAGCGGCGCATTCGTTTCTTACATCTTTCTGCATGATCATGATGAAAACAACACGTGTACCCTATTTTGAACCACAAAGAGTTACTACGCATCACTCTTACGCGCTTATTAAAACCATTTACGAACATAGACCTTTGATCAGAACTGTTTCTCGCTACCACCGCTAGGGGATTCTTTTCGGCCTCTGGTTGGTCAAGAGAGCATGCCAAGCCCTCTTTCCGAGTCTGCCGCACGCCCTGGCTCTGCTCGCACCTCCCATTGACCAAACTCTCTACATATACGGCTCTGCGTGCATCTCCTCAGTCCAGTACGTGCATGTTCGTCGCTTCGCAAAGCGATCAAATCACGCGCGACACGCACGAACACAGAAAATGAAACCGGCCAGAAGAGTGCAACATATTTCTGGAATTACTGAAGCATCAAAAAGAATTCCCGGCAACGTATGGTAAGTACACGCGCTGCATGCGCTCGCCCTGAATAACAGTTCGAAGTAAAAAAGTCTAAATAAGGCGAAGAGGAACGCGCACGCAAATAGCCATATGTTTTTGGTTTCGAAAAACATTTTCATGCGAGATACAGCTCACACATGACCTTCACTGCATCCTGGACCGAGGATCCCAGGCAGACTGCCTTTTCCTAGATTTCTCCAAAGCGTTCAATAAAGTATCTCATAAACTACTTCTTCTGAAACTGTCCAAACTTAACATAGATGCTAAGGTTCTTGCATGGATTCGACCTTTTCTTTCATTTCAGTCACAATTTGTAATAGTAATTCTTCCTTTTCGTCTGTAGCCTCTGGAGTTCCCCAAGGATCTGTTTTAGGACCTTTACTTTTTTAACATATATTAGCGGCCTCCCTCTTAATGTTTCCTCGTCTATTTGTTTATTTGCTGAAGACTGTATGATTTACCGTGAGATACTTAATGAAGACGATAACATCATGCTTCAGTCTGACATTAACGCTATCTACCAGTTGTGTGACGTATCGTCTATGACGCTTAATACTAACAAATGTAAGTCCATGCGTGTATGTTGCCAGTCACATGAAACTCGGAACTACTTTCTTAATCAGGCTCAGCTTGACACGGTATCTTCTTACAAATATTTAGGTGTACATATAACTTCTAATCTCTCACGGAAAACACATGTACAGTACATCACATCTAATGCTAACCGTATGTTAGGCTACCTCAGGCGTAACTTTTCATTAGCACCTGTTTCCCTCAAGCTAATTCTTTATAAAACTCTAGTTCGACCAAAGCTAGAATATGCAGCCTCTGTCTGGGATCCCGGACAAGCCACTCTCATCATCGCGTTTGAAGGCATTCAAAATAGATCCGCTCGTTTTATTTTTCTAATTATCATTATACATCTAGCGTAACTTCTATGAAATCTACTTTGTCACTCCCGCCCCTCTTCTTGCGACGTAAGCTTTCACGCCTCTTTTTATTTCACAAACTTTATTTTTCAACTCTGTGCTTCGCGACAAATTAATCACTCGTCCCTTTTATATTTCTGCTCGTCATGATCATCAGCACAAAGTTGAGGTACCTATCGCTATCACATCTACATTTCATTCTTCTTTCCTCCCTCGCACATACCTCGACTGGAACCACCTTCCCGGACCAATGGCATCCATAACTGACTCAGTACTTTTTAGGTCTGCTGTTATGTATCAAGCAACCAAGCTGCCGCCCAGAGCAACCGGACAGCGCGAGCCATGATCTCGAGCGGGTGCATACGCGCGGCGCGTTCATCGGGGATTGACCAAGGCGCCATGCCAGTCCTGCCCGTTCCCTACCAGTAAAGATCTGGATGAATATAACATCTGCTCTTACCAATTATTTTTTGTTGAGTGTGAATAACCATACATTACAGTGTTTTGATTCCAAATTTGCCCCCACCTCTGTAATGCATTCGGGCCCTGAGGGTAAAGTAAATAAATGAATAAATAAATAAATAAATAAATATGTACAGCAGTGTTGCGGAATGGGCACCCCCATTCCATTCTAATTCTATTCCGGGGAATTAGAGTTTTCGATAATTCCATTCCTTTAGACTCCTAGGAATGGGGACACTGGGCCCATTCCCACTCCTGGAATGGCTGAATCGTTCCATTCCATTCCTCTAATTCCTAAACGTAAAAAAGGCGCTTGACAGCTACATTGTGTTGCAGGGTTGGTCAGAAATACTCAAAAATGTATTTGGAAATACAAATACTGGGACAGATGAAAATAGTAGCTAAAATACTGATACCCAAATATATCTGTAAAAGTCATCGCGATACGTATTGGAAATACATTTTAAAAAGAGGCAAAAAGTCTTTGGAAATACAAATACATTAATACTATTTAGGGAGGGCAGAAATACAAATACTGATAATGAAATACATTTTTCAAATTTCTTTGAGACGCCAACTGAGATGAGGCTTTAAGTATGTATTGGAAGTTTTTTATCCCAAAATTACTATCCCGCAGGCTTGGCACTTCCCCTTGAAGGTAGTGCTCCGGACGGAGAGGAGTCTTCAATGGGTTCAAAAAACGTTCCGTCAAGGATTGACCGAGGTCCCTTCCCTGGCATCCTGTCTGTCTGACCAGTGATGCGAAAAGACTTCGACCTCTAAATACATTTCATTATAACATCACCACTCCCCTGTCCAATAAGGGCGCCCCTGTCAACACTGATCACATGACGTCACGGTGGAATGAACTAGTATTCTTGTATGTGTAGGTGTTGCATTGAAGTCATGAGACTTTTCCCATGTTGCTGTATGAAGGGACAATACGCTACTTTCGTTGTAGGTGACCCCATTGAAGATCATGTAGGCAGCTTTGGAATTTTCGAGAATAGTGGACCACCTGAAGAATCCTGGAGAACGTTTATCTTTTGTTACGGTTGAAAAATCGATACGGTGGCATCCCTGTTGTGACGGTCCTTCCTGCCGACCCTCCGCCTCCAACGCATGAATGTCTGTCCTCAAGTTTCACGTAGCATCATCCAAACAGAGACCTCGTGGATTGCGACCTGAGATGGCCGGCACAGGATGCGAGCTCTCCGAGAGACAGCGCGCTCGAGACGAGTCGCAGGTGTACTGAAGTCTGGGCCGGCTACGCGAGGCCTCCTTCCTGGTTATCGGATCACCAGAGCAGCGGGTCACGTTCACGTCGACTGATGACGTACCCTTGAGCAGTGCAATATTACAGGGGCAGACGCATTCGGATATGTGTTGAATTTCACTGCTTCAGTCATCCTACTATTTTAAGTCAACCACCGCCAGACTCGTGTTGCAGCGGACTGTGACTCAGCTACTCGGCCACAGGCCAAGCAACACTTCCTTTGATTTCCTATATCTCAAGGCTCTAACTAACTAGAAGTGGGCATTGAATGCCAGTAAACAATGACTCATAACATCCCTACCTAGGGACCTGCGGTAGAAGATTCTCCGACTCAGCTCCTGGTACGCTACCTGTTTCAAGTCCCGACTGCGCAACATTTCTCAGAAGAGAAAAATAATTTGTAAACTCGGAAGGAACCTTGCTCAGCATAGTAAAATGCACCAATATCTCCTTGAACCTAATGCCCTCAGAAATAAAAAAAGCAAAAAAAAAAAAGGCGTTCGGACTTGCATTTCGTTTTTCGGAGAGGGGGGGGGGGGGGTATTTCTCAAGAAATGTAACGAAATACATTTCATCCTGATTGTATCGCGATAAAAAGAAACATTGCACATGTATTTGATACAGGAATAGAGATACTGGGTCGCTAAACTCGTCAGACACAACTTTCTTCGTGTTATGACATAGCGGGGGGAGGAGCCGAAAGATTGCAGCGAAGTTTTCTTTTCTCACAAACCCGCAGATCCGTTTATCTTCGTGACGTTTTTCATTGAAAGGGCGAAAAATCCCTAGTCCTCCCTAGGCGCCGAGCTAGAGCAGCACGAGAAAGCACGCGGAGACCAACGTGGTTCGTATTCGTATAATGTCACTATGAAGATTATCAGCTGTGACCTTGATGGTCTCTAAAAAGCACGGGGGAGGCTTGGGTAAATTGCATTCTAAAATCAACACCGTCAAAGCTGATAGTCTGATATCGTTCTTATTTCCGCCGATAAAGCAGAATTTACTAAAAAAAACGTCCCTGTCGTCCCTTTTATTCATCTCGGCCTTTTGAATTTGATCAGAGTGTAGCCCGACGTGGCTAGGTTACTACCAGCCGAGTAGCATTGTCCATCTTTGGACGGATTTTGCTTCCGGGCAGTTGCCCCCATCAGCGGGAGATAAAATTATTTTATGATAGACTTTCAAAGATTAGCCAAACTGGGATTAATTCTGCGTTCATCAACTGAAATAAGAGTAATGTCAGTTTGTCAATATTGATGGTGATGTTTCAAGAACGCGAGGACATCAAGCTTTCATCGTACACAACCAAACTTTTCACCGTCGACTCGAACACGCACCATCAAATTTGTCGTTCACAACTGATCATCCTGACCCTGACGTCAAAGGTATGAACTATAAAAGCACGTCACTGAACGCGCCTGCCCACAACGAGCCCTGGCACGAGCCTCTCGATTGAAAGTCTGTCATGGCCGCTCGTAAGTTCATGGAACGCGCCCCGTTTTAATTCCAGAATCTCTTGAACCATAACTTCGAAAATTGCACGCTGTGCTGTTCCTCGTCATCGCTCAGTTGGAACTCCTCTAAGCAGGGTCGTCGAAACAGAAGAACGGGGAGGGGGGCGATTCACCCCCCCCCCCCTTCCCAAGTGGCGTCGAAAAAGGGGGCGCAAAGGGCATAAGGGTGTAATGGGGGGGGGGGGGGGGATATCGCCCCAGCCCCGGACTATAGCATTTCAGAGAGTTATAATAAAAAAAAAATGACAGGCGTTCACAGCTCTCTGTAATGTCGAATTAAAGCGCGGCTCTTGAGGAGGAGGAGGGGAGGGTACGGAGGGGAGGGTATGCCCCTCCGCCCCCCCCCCCTCCTCCTACCCCGCCAACCTCTCATTTAGCGGGAAAACGTAATTGGTGTTAAAATCACGTGACGTCAATTTCCCCGCTAAATTTAGTGAAAAAACGTCCCATAATGCAACGCGCGCGCGGTTCCGCCGACGGCGACGCCGCTCAAGCTCGAAACGGGCGCATAAGAGTTGCGCTCTAAAAATTCGGGGGAAGGGATATCCCCCTTCTTCACTACTATCACCCCGCCCTCTCTCTCTCTCTTCTTTTCACAATTTCTACGGCCCTTCCTGACCCCTATTTGAGTGTGTGTTTGTGTCGGTTATACGTTTCTTTTCCCCTTTCCACGGATTTTTCTCGCCATCCCCCCTCGCCCCCTCATCTCTCAGTCATTACTGACGTCTCTATACATAACGCCTGTGGGTGACCCCGGTAACGTTGTTGACAGTGGCGGAAGATGAGCTCTAAAACCGCATACACCGCGCACGGCTCCACAATATCAGAAAGTTTAATCTTCGCCTCGATTCCGAAGCGAAGATTTTGGCCTCAAATAACTCCTTCCCAAAGTTGTGAAACGTCACTTTGTCGTCAGTAATAACTTCCACATACGACGATCTTGCGACGAGAAAGTTCAGAGCATTTACAGCCTGCCTAGGTACAATCTACGTTTCATTGACTCTATCGCGGCGTAGGGATGTAGGGACACGCAGGCGCGACGTCATCAGTGCAGCCGGTCAATCGGCTGGCCCCACGTGTTGCTCGCGCGCGCTCCGATGAAGCTCGCTACAACTTTGTGCCTAACATTCTCGCTGGAATTTGAGCACCGAGAGAGCTTGGTTGATTGACATCTCGTTTCGCGTGACGCCAACGTCGCGAGAGTTCAATGAGCACGCTCTGCGAACTTCGTGCCCAACTTTGTGTTTGACGAGTTTAGCGACCCTGGTGAACAAATGTATTGCGATACAGAAATACAGATACGAAATGTATTGCTGAAATACGATACTGCCCAACCTTGTTGTTTTGCCGGCATAAGCAGCTGAAAACTGACATTATCAAACGCATAGACAATTGCAAGAAAAAAAATTCTAAATGCCTCAAGAAAGCACTGATTTTACTAAGCTCACGGTGCTGGATTGCCTGGGGTGACTCGTAGCGTCCGCAGCGGTCCATCGCAAGGTGAAACAAAGTATGCAGAGACTAAAGTCAAAGGAAATGAACGGGAATCCGCTAGCTTGCTTGTAACTCTAGTCCACTTGAATGTAAAACATAACACAGAAAAGAAGCATTGGAACAAAAACCAAATGAAAGGCGGACTTACACGTAAAAATGCAGTATAAAAAACACGCGTCGGGAAAAAGCGCAAGAGGAGAAGAGAGAGGTGAATCTCGCTTTGTTTTAACTGCCGAAGCAAACCCAGATTTCGCACTTCAAAGGAGTGCGCGCGAATGAACGTGGAAGGCACCAGGGTTGGCCACCTGCTAAACAACGCTCCTCGAACTATAAGAAAACAATCACTGATCATCTTTCAGCGGCGCGCAAGTCAACAAGTTATCGGAGCTCTGCGAGTTATCAGTCGCCCCCCGCTCAAGATCTGTCTTTGCGCGCGCGTGCCTTCACCATGCCGTCGCCAAAAAAAAAAAAAAAAAGCAAGACAAGAAGGACGATGAGGAGCTGTGCAAGGCGGTTTCTTTCGCACCCTCCGTTTCTTTTGCTTGGTGCTTGGTTTCTTCTTTCGCTCTCGTGCAACACCAGTGAAGCCCGTCGCCAGCGCGTTCGTGAATGTTCTCGAACTTACAAGAAGGCCAAGTTGAAAGAGTAAATAAAAGGACAGTCCGCTGACTGGAATCGAACCTACACCTTCCGCGCGACAGTCAAGCACGGTAACCACTCGGCCATGCACGCGCTTACTCGCCAACGTGCGCGGCATTACTCACCCCTTTAAAAGTGCATCGTCTCGATGCGACGTGCCGGGAAACAAAACTGCAAAACAAACAAAAATAATGGCAAACTACGTAGGCTTGTCCAACATAATCCTATCGAGCGTATGACAAAACATTATTCACAGTCCTATCGATCGTAGTACGGCTTGAGGCGCACGACGTGGACGACTTCCGGTCGTGGAGGGCGGCGTGATGAAGTCCGGGTTCCGTCGGGCATCACCTCGTAGTTCAGATCCCCGAGTCGACGAAGCACTTTGTAGGGTCCAAAGTACCGCTTTAGGAGTTTCTCGCTGAAACGACGGCGGCGAATAGGTGTCCACACCCACACCCTGTCTCCGGGCTGGAAGTGGACGTCCCGGCGACGAAGGTTGTAGCGGCCAGTTTCGACACGTTGTTGGGCTTTAATTCGAAGTCTGGCGAGCTGACGGACTTCTTCTGCCCGTTGGGCAACCACCTGGGCGTCGTCGCTTCCGTCAACAACCAGTTCGTGGGGTTAAATAGCGTCCAACATTGTCGTTACCTTGCGCCCATGCTCAAGTTGAAATGGTGTCACTCCGGTGGTCTCTTGTACGGCCGTGTTGTAGGCAAATGTGACGTACGGCAACCCCTCGTCCCATGTCTTGTGCTCCACGTCGACGTACATGGAGATCATGTCGGCGATGATCTGGTTTAGGTGCTCCGTCAGCCCATTAGTCTGAGGATGGTACGCTGTGGTTCGCCGGTGGTTGGTGTGGCTAAGACGGAGGATCTCCTGCATCAGCTGGGCCATGAACGATGATTCACGGTCTGTAATGAGGACTTCGCGGGCGCCGTGCCTGAGGACAATGGACTCGATGAAAAAATTGGCGACTTCAACAGCCGTACCTGATGGAAGCGCTTTGGTCTCGGCGTACCGTGTGAGATAATCGCTTGTGACGATTATCCATCGGTTTCCTTGCGTCGATGGAGGGAATGGTCCAAGTAAATCCATTCCGATTTGTTGGAATGGGGCAGATGGCGGCGCAATCGGCTGAAGAAGTCCGGCCGGTCTCGTCGGTGGTTTCTTCTGTCGTTGACACTCGTGGCAAGATCGGGTGTAGCGGTGGACTGTCTTCGCAAGCTTGAACCAGTAGTACTTTTCACGAATACGGGCCAGTGCCCGGCTGTAACCAAGGTGTCCGGACGTCGGGTCGTCGTGGCAGGCTTGAAAGATCTCCTCCCGAAGGTCGGTCGGGATTACCAGCAGCCACGGCGAGTTGTTGTGTCCGAAGTTCTCTTTGTAGAGTACACCTCGTCGAATGGCGAAGGTCTGCAGGGCTCGTGAAAAAACACGGGGCATGGCACTCCCGTGCCCTTCCAGGTGCTCTATTAGTGCGCGCAGCTCAGGGTCGTCTCGTTGACGTCGGGCCATGTCGTCGGTGTTCACTGCGCCCAGGAAACACTCGTCGTCATCGCCGTCGCTGCTGCCGGAAGGTGTTTTGACGGGACCTCTGGACAGGTAGTCGGCGTCGCTGTGCTTGCGGCCTGACATGTAGACCACGGTCATGTTGAACTCTTGCAGTCGAAGGCTCCATCGAGCGAGGCGTCCTGACGGGTCTTTGAGGTTCGCAAGCCAGCAGAGCGAGTGGTGGTCCGTGACTACGCGGAATGGGCTCCCGTGTAAGTACGGACCGAAATTTCGTGATTGCCCAGACGACCGCAAGGCATTCTTTCTCAGTCGTGGAGTAGTTTCTCTCCGCCTTGGACAATGTCCGACTTGCGTATAGCGATGACTCGCTCGGTGCCTTCTTGTACTTGAACCAGTACTGCGCCAAGTCCTGCGTTACTTGCGTCCGTGTGAATCTCGGTTTTCGCATCCTGGTCGAAATGTCCATGAACAGGAGGAGTCTGCAGTTGTCGCTTCAACTCGTCGAATGCCTGCTGCTGCTCCTCGGCCCATTCGAACTTCTCGGCGTTCTTCGTGAGGTTTGTGAGCGGTGCGGAAATCCTTGCGAAATCTCGAACGAAGCGCCGATAGTAGGCACATATTCCAAGGAACCTTCGCACGGCCTTCTTGTCTCTTGGCGCTGGAAATGCTGCGACGGCGCGAGTCTTCTCTGGGTCTGGGCGAAGGCCTTCGTTACTAACCACGTGACCGAGGAACTTCAGTTCGTCATAGGCGAACCGACACTTTGACTGCTTGAGGGTGCGTCCGGCGGTCCGTATGGCTTGGAGAACAGCTCGGAGTCGTCGCAAGTGCTCGTCGAAGTCGCCGGAAAACACTACGACGCCGTCGAGGTAGACGAGACAGCTCTGCCGCTTCAGTCCTGCCAGTAAGGTGTCCACGACACGCTGGAAAGTTGCTGGCGCCGTGCATAGTCCGAAGGGCATCACCTTAAACTCGTACAGTTCATCCGGTGTTACGAAGGCTGTCTTCTCTCGGTCCCGTTTGTCGACTTCGATATTCCAGTAGCCGCTCTTCAGGTCCATCAATGAAAAGTATCGAGAGTGGCGCAGCCGGTCTAACGTGTCGTCGATGCGGGGTGTGGATAGACGTCTTTCTTCGTCACTGCGTTCAGCTGCCTGTAGTCCACGCAGAATTTAAGCGTCCCGTCTTTCATCTTAACCACTACGACTGGAGAGGCCCACGGACTGCTTGAAGGTTGAATTATGTCGTCGTTCAGCATCTCTTGAACTTGCTCCTGGATCACCTGCCTTTCTTTAACGGAGACTCTCTATGGAGATCGATGCACAGGGCGCGCGTCGTCCTCGGTAACGATGCGGTGCTTTGCAACGGCGGTTTGGCGCACGTTCGACGACGTCGCAAAGCAGTCGCGGTATTCGGCGAAGAGGTTAATCAGCTGACGTCGTTTCGGGCCCGGAAGCTTAGGGTCAATGTTGAGCTGCACTGGCGACGTACTGTCTTGTTGAGGTTGCGAGGATTTGTCAGTAATGGCGGCGGTTTCGGCGGAGTTTCGGAGAACCTCAACGTGGCCAACGACTGCACCTTTCGTGAGGTGTTGCGCTTCGTTTCGCAAGTTCGTTACGAGGACCACAGTGCGGCCATCCTGAAGTTCAGCTACTCCTCTTGCGACGCCTATTCCTCTTCCTAGAAGCAACTGGAGGCTCTCTCTACCAGAACTTCGCCGCATAAAGCTTCGGTGATCCCGACAGGCACAAAAACACTCGACCGCGGCGGTAAGTTCACGTGACTTGCGAGGACTCGGACCGCGGATGACGTCGCCTTGGTTTCCTCCTGTGTTGAAACAGGTTTTCGTAGAGTTAACCGGTTTGCTCCGAGGTCGATGACGGCGCCATACTCGCAGAGAAAGTCCATTCCGAGAATAACGTCCCTCGAACAGTCTTGCAGAACGACGAACTTGACAGGGCAGGTTTCACCGTGGATCTCAACGCGAGCAGTGCACCTGCCGACAGGCGTGATGAGATGTCCGCCGGTGGTTCGTATCTGCGGTCCGTCCCACGACGTCGTAACTTTACGAGGGCGACGAGAGAGTCTCTTACTCAAAACGGAGTAGTCTGCTCCGGTTTCGACGAGTGTCGTCGCGTCGTGGCCGTCAATGATAACGTTGAGGTTATTCGACAGCGTTACAGAAACGTCGTGTCGGGGCATTGCGGCGTTAGAGTGGGAGGGCTCCGACGATCTTGGAGGATCTTGGCACCGTTCGTCTTCGGCAACACCACCTCCCGGCATTGCCGCACCTAGTTTTGCCGACGGGATGCGATGGGTGAGAGGCTGTCTCGGCGAGACCGGCGAAAGGGCGATTTCGAGCGTCGGGGAGATGGTGAACGGAATCCTCGGTGGGGAGACGACTCAGGGGATGAAGAGCGGCGGAGGCAGTCTTCGATGTCCCGAGGTCGCTCTCCGAAGACGTGGTCGAGGGTCGTTGGGCGCATACCCTCGTAGGCCCAGCAGGCGGTAGGGGCATCGTCGGTAGATGTGGTCCGCTTCACCGCAGTGGTAACACAGCGGGCGTCGGTCGGCCGTCCTCCAGACGTCGGTCTTCCTAGGCGCAGGCTTGCTCTGGGCGAACGTGCTCCTGGTCTTCCTGGCTGTGCTAGGAGCTATAGTCATCGCGAGGTGTGAGCCGCAAAGGACGACGATGAAGAAGGGAGGGGGGCTCGAGACAGATGATTAAATGGCTGATTCTCAACGAACGCTGGTTGAGTCCTGAGTTCCTGAGGCCCTGACAACACATAGTGTCAGAAGTGCGCCAACGCGATATTGCCGGAGGAGGAGCTACGCAAGCAATGGCCGCGTCCAGCTTCTTGTGTCAACCCCCCGAGCCGTACACCTTTGCAAACCCAGAAGAATGGACCTCGTGGAAACGCCGCTTCGAACGATTTCGAGTCGTCAGTGGTCTCGCTGCGAAGCCAGGAACCGAACAGGTGAATGCTCTCATCTACTTCATGGGGGATAAAGCGGATGATATCCTGCTGTCTCTCAGTTTACCTGAAGAGGAAATGACAGACTACAGCGCCGTGCACCAAGCCTTTGAGAACCACTTTGTCGTGAGACGGAACGTTGTTTATGAGCGAGCCACTTTCCATCGGAGATGTAAAAAAGAAGGAGAGAACGTCGAAGAGTTCATAACAGATCTGCACAAGCTTGCCAAGTTTTGCAACTTCGGCACACTCCACGACGAAATGATTCGAGACAGGATAGTGGTGGGACTTAAAGATCACAAGCTTTCTGAAAGACTGCAGCTTGATCCGGGCTTGACGCTTGAAAAAGCAACAAACATGACGCGACAGTCTGAGGTTGTGAAAGACCAACAGACCAGACTTCACACGTCCAGTGGAACCAACGTGGATCGCCTTTACGTATCAAAGAAGGCTCCTTCAAGAAAAGCCAATCGTGGAGGAAGAGTGGGCGAGAAGACGGTACCCAACTCTACTCAGTTTCAAGCATCGACTGGACACTGCTCACGCTGTGGCAAGAGTCAGCATTCGAAAGAACAGTGTCCGGCACGAAAGGCGATGTGCAACAAATGTCGCATAATTGGACATTACGCCCGCCAATGCCGAAACTCCGCAGCGCTGAACCAAGTTTCCAGTACAGAGACTGCATTCCTTGGAGTCATCGAATGCGAAAACAGTCAACGGTGGACGGCGACAGTGCAAGTTGGCGAGGTGCCAATCGTCTTCAAGGTCGACACTGGCGCCGACGTGACAGTCATTCCGACAGAGACGTACAAAGCGTCTTTTTCAGCGACGTCCCTGCAGAGGCCCACGAAGATCCTAAAGGGTCCCGGTCGCCATGAACTAGACGTGCTGGGAATGATCACGAAGGACATGACCTACAGAACCAAGTCGACAAAAGCGGACCTGTACGTTGTTAACGACTTGGATGAAGCTCTTCTTTCGAGAGATGCCAGTGAGAAGCTGGGAATCGTCCAAAAGGTCTGCGACGTTGCGACTTTACGTACTGGAGACGTCAAGCCGGAAAGTGAGTTCCCCAAACTTTTTTCTGGGCTGGGACACGTGAAAGAAGCTTACAAGATTGAGCTACGAGATGACGCAGTCCCTTTTGCACTGATGACGCCTCGGAGAGTAGCCATTCCTTTGCTAGGCAAGACAAAGGAGAAGCTCGAGGAAATGGTCAAGATGCAAGTAATACAACCCGTGGAAGAGCCAACAGAGTGGTGCTCTGGGATGGTTATAGTCGCAAAATCCAATGGAGACGTGCGCATCTGCGTAGATTTGACCGAGCTAAACAAGTACGTGAAAAGAGAAGTGCATCCTTTGCCAATTGGAGAACACGTGCTGGGACAACTCGCTGGAGCGAAATACTTCTCTAAGATTGATGCCAACTCCGGATTTTGGCAGTTTGAACTAGCCGAAGAGTCTCAACATCTGACGACCTTCATAACACCTTTTGGGAGGTTCAGGTTCCGGAGATTGCCCTTCGGCATCACATCAGCACCGGAGTTTTTCCAGAAAAAGATGACACAGTTTCTCGAGGGTCTGCAAGGGGTCCTGTGCAACATGGACGACGTCCTCATCTACGGAAGCACTCCAGAAGAGCATCATGAGAGGCTTCGTAATGTTCTCCAACGACTCCAGGACAGGGGAATGACCCTAAACGCAGAGAAATGTGAATTTTTTGTTAAGCAAGTTAAGTTCCTGGGAAACATCATCGACCAGGAGGGTATCCGACCAGACCCAAACAAGATCAGAGCAATTGTAGACATGAAAGTGCCGTCAAATGTGTCTGAACTAAGAAGTTTCCTCGGAATGGTAAACTACCTAACCAAGTTCGTTCCAGGCATGTCAGAGATTGCCTACCCGCTAAACTGCCTACTAAGCACAAAAAACGAGTGGATCTGGACAAGCGAACAACAAAGAAGTTTCGACAAGTTGAAGAACGCATTGACAAGAAGTCCAGTGTTGGCACATTACGACCCAGGGAAGCACACAATCATTTCGACTGATGCTTCATCGTATGGGCTAGGAGCGGTACTGCGCCAACAACAAGAAGATGGAACGTACCGACCCGTCGCCTATGCCTCAAGGACTTTGACTGAAACCGAAAGGAGGTATGCGCAAGTGGAGAAAGAAGGCCTGGGGGTCGTGTGGGCATGTGAAAGGTTCCAGGATTTTATAACCGGACTTCACGTTTTGATTGAAACAGATCACAAGCCCCTTGTGCCAATTTTCTCGTCAAAAAACTTAGCGGACATCACTCCACGACTTCAAAGGATGAAACTTCGGATGATGCGATTCTCGTACAACATGAGACACATTCCTGGAAAAGCCTTGATTACTGCCGATCTTCTCTCTCGGAAGCCTCTACAGGAGACAGGTCAAGGGGACTTTCAGGAGCAAATTGCACTGTATGTCAGTGGACTTACAGCATGCTTGCCGGCAACCGACCATAGGTTGAAAGAAATCCGAGAGAAACAAGTTGCGGATGTCACGTGCAGGACACTGGTCAAGTACAGTGAAGAAGGCTGGCCGACACGGAATGGGGTTCAAACTGACTGCAGGGATTACTGGCCTCATAGGTCAGAAATAGCTTTGCAAGACGGTCTCCTCATGAGAGGATCTCGAATTATTATTCCTCAGTCAATGCGCCATGACATCCTACAAAGACTTCACGAAGGACACCAAGGCATTACCAAGTGTAGGGCGCGTGCCCGACAGTCTGTATGGTGGCCTGGACTTTCCCGTCAAGTGGAAGATGTGGTACGCACATGCACACAGTGCATCCAAGAAACACACAACCGACATGAACCACTGCTTCCATCAAAGTTTCCAGATCGACCATGGCAAAAAGTCGCAATGGACCTGTTTTACTTAGAAGGAAAAGACTACCTCCTCGTCACCGACTACTTTTCAAGGTTTCCAGAGATTGCACTTCTCAGCAGTCTGACGGTGACTGCAATAATAACTCACTTGAAGTCTTTCTTTGCAAGAGATGGAACACCTGAAGTAGTCTTTAGTGATAACGGACCACAATTCTGAAAAATACAAGGGTCGGAGTTCCAGAAGTTCGCCGAAAGTTGGGGCTTTAAACACAGAACATCCAGTCCATGTTACCCCCAAAGTAATGGCTTCGTGGAAGTTGCCGTTGGCATCATCAAACGTAGTTTGAAGAAAACCGGGGACAGCTACGTCCCGTTACAAGCCTACCGCTCGACACCGTTGGGTAACGGCTATAGTCCAGCAGAGTTGTTGATGGGACGGAGATTGCGCACTTCTCTACCGACGGCGGACTCCCTTCTTCAGCCAAGCCGGGTAGGTAAAGAAGCCCCCAATCTTTGGGAAGAACGCAGGATCATGAATCAGAAGCGTAACTATGACCGACGACACGGTGCCCGCCGGCTTCAACCTTTGAAGCCTGGGGACAGAGTATGGATAACCGATCGACGCGAAACTGGAATAGTGCAGTCGTCGGCGGACACTCCAAGGTCCTACTCTGTCAACACACAGGATGGGAACCTCAGTCGGAACCGATTTCATCTCGTCCCGATTCCGACAGTGCCCAAATCACCTGACCTTTCACCGCAAGATACGATTGCGGAAAGAACATTTGAGCCGACCTATGGGACGCCACATTCCGATCACGTTGTGACCCGAAGTGGCCGAGTAGTCAAACCCGTAGTACGCTTTAGCCCTTAGCTAAAAGGGGGAGATGTGCTTGGAGCTATAGTCATCGCGAGGCGTGAGCCGCAAAGGACGACGATGAAGAAGGGAGGGGGGCTCGAGACAGATGATTAAATGGCTGATTCTCAACGAACGCTGGTTGAGTCCTGAGTTCCTGAGGCCCTGACAACACACTGGCGTCGGAGGTACTGCGGCGTTGGGGCGTCGAGGTGGCGCCGAGGCTTGGCGGGGAGCTTGCGGCGGTCGTCGGGCCATGGCAGCGTAGCTTAACGTCGGTTCCTCCGGCCTCGTTGTGTTGATCGGGACTTCAGGTTGGAAGGCTCTGTGAACCTCCTCTCGAACAACCTCGGCGAGCGACAGTGAGGATGGACGATCCGCGGCGGGGAGCATCTTGCGGAGTTCTTCCCGGACGATGTCGTGGACGATTTCCCGAAGGCCGTCGACACCGGCGGTGTTCAGGTAAAGTCGGCAAGATGCGACAGTTGGAGAAGCAGGCACGCCGGCGAGTCGGTGGTAACGGCTTGCTCGAGTCGACAGCACGCGCTAAATGTTGGTGGCTTCAGCCACAAAACCGTCGACGGTTGTCGGAGGATTGCGGACAAGGCCCCCGAACATTTCAGCCTTCACGCAACGCATGAGGACGCGAAGATTCTTTTCCTCGGCGGCCTCCGGATCGGCTCGGGCACATAGGCGCATGACATCCTCAACGAAGCTGGTCACACTTTCGTTGGGGCCCTGCACCCTTGTTTGGAGAAGGTCCTCCGCTCGCTGCCGACGGTGGTAGTTGAGGAATGTTCGCTTCAACTCGGCGGCGCAGGACTCCCACGTAGGGAAGGACGCTTCGTGGTTTTCAAACCAATGCCTCGCAGTACCTTCGAACACGAAGTAGAGGTTGTGAAGGCTTTGGTCAGTCGTCCATCCGTTGTGGCGGGCTACACGTTCATAGTGTTGCAGCCAGTCTTCAATATCCTCGTGGACTTCTCCGTGGAAAGGCGTCGGAGTTCTGGGTGCGATGCGCAGGTATACGACACCAGAAGTGGCCGGGGTTTGCGCCTGGTTTGCCATCGTCGTCTTCTTCGGCTTGGTCTTGGGTGGCAAGGGTCCTAATTCCGGAGGTAGGCCAAGGTTGCGGCGACCTAAGCGGATCTCGGTCAGGTCTTCGTTGGGTCCTCGGGGGCTTGGGTTCGGACTTGCACTGCGGGACCTCGGAGGGGAGCGCTGCACGGACATGCGGTACCCCGCACCTCCACCAAAATGTCACGAATGGAGAGGTAATGGAACAAAGAATAACTGGGGAAACTGAAACGACTCAGGGTGAGCTTCCTAACACCAAAACTAATGCTGTGGAAGTCGCACTTTTGAATCATGACGACGGGCAGTTGCGTTTGATTTGTACTAACCACCAAGATGGCGGCGTCCACAACAATATCGGGGAAAAGAGGGCCGATACTCTAAGGTGGGGGGTCGTTGGCCGAGTGTGTTGTGGCACCGCAGATCAGAGCACGCGGAGAAATTCGCGAGTGCGAGCTCCGTTCAAAGAACGGAGCTCACAATGCAGAACCTGTACGAAATAAAGCCCTTCGATGTGTTTGCGTTGGTCTTTCAAGCAACGTCAAATGTGCCAGAGCACCAGGCCCGTGTCTCGAGCGGCCCTTAAAGGCAAATGGCGGCACAGCACTAAAATGACTGGCCCTTGAAAGCGAATGGCGGCGGAGCACCCGCTCGTGGCACGTGTCTTGCGCGTTTCTACAACAATGGTTGGCGGTACTTGTAAAAAACGCCTTTATCAAGGGGCTTTAGCCGGGACCCTGGGTTCAGTCGCCCATCTGCATCCTATCGTCGTGCGATCGTGTACCACATATACTGCTTGATGCACGTTAAAGAACCCGAGCTTAACAGTTGTACTGCACTTTTTATAATCTGCAACAGATAACAATGTCGCCGTACGAAACTCCTGCTCTCAAAAAAAGTAAAGACTAGTTCTGAATGCGCCGTTACTTTGCATTTTTAATGTGTGTTCGCGTATTCGCGTTCTTTTTTTTTACATTTTTTTATTATTCGGCTTTTACATATGATGAAACAGAATCAATGCAGATTGTTGGGCTAGTTGGTACTGGGAATTACCCAGTACCAATTAGCCCAACAATCTGCCGGGCCAATACTGGGGTACAGGCAGCATTGGCCCGGCAGGCCAATGCTGCCTGCCGGGCTCGTACGCTTTCTTTTTGCAGCGCTCCGTGTTGTCTGGTCTCCCTTTTGTCATCGTCTTAAGCGCCATCATGACGTCAGATGAAACAGACTATAGTTGTCGGACTTCTGGATAAATATCATATAACTAAGAAAAGCGACAGGTGAACGCTAAAAAAAAAAGAAAACATAGGCGCATTCATTGAAAGGAAATGAAATAATAAAATTTATTATAATTGTGTTTTAAAAGGTTTGAGCGCACCAAAGGCTATAAAAGCGAGCTCCATGGTTTGAACGGTGCGCTTGTTCAATGGAAGAGTAGTTCAGGGGAGCATGCTTGCACTTATATGTTACGCTTCGCTCGCACAATAAAACCAAATAGTTTACTGGTAATGTATTTAGTGAAACCAAGCTTACCTTCTGCATATGTGCAATGCCCTCCGTTTTCACGTGATTATACACACTTGTTTATCATTATTGTTTTCGTTTCCCACTGTGATTCAGCTCGTGCTCTTTTGTGTGCTCTAGACGCTTTACAGCAGCTGTGCATGGGCGCCGCCATAACTGACCTTCAGTTTTTGTTCCCTCTTATTCCGTTCGCTTGACTTCATCACTTCCACAGCAGGACAGGTTATTGCCATTTTAAGTGTAACTGTGTCCTTCCCCCCAGCATAGGCCGTTGTGGAGACTCGTCAACGCCCGCTTCAGTGGCTCGGCATCTCGGTAAGACAAGAGAAGGGCGGCTATGGCGGCTCAATCTGGCGCGTGTGTAAAGCGTCTATATGCATTAGAGTAGGTAACCCAGGAGCATTCTACTTCGCAAATTGTTAAAAAAAAAAAATTATGCTACTTGCCACGTGTGCCACAATAAATTCAAAATATTCTAAATTTTACATGTGCCCGCTTGCGTGAGCAAACAATGTTGTTTGTCAAGAACAATTACTATTGTATGAAATCACGTGGGAAAAACTCGTTCTAAGCATGCGACCGTTGGCATGCAGTGAATACTCATAATCGGCGCCAAGATTATTTGTAGCTGTCAGCAGGTGGAGTTTTTCTATCAACCCATGGTGTTAGAATGTTTCCTTCTTTCTGTTGTAAACAATCAGGAGACAACTTACACCAAATCTAAGGGTAATAAAGTACTATGAACATTCAAACATTACGGCCTGAGCGGTATATGTGTAAAAGCTTTAGCTTTAGATGCACCCTTAACTTTCGATACTCTCAACGCTAGTGTAAAATGTAGCGCTGTTTCAGTCTTAATCAGCGTACAATGTGCGTGCTTACACTATATTTTATACAATATAAAACTCGACCCGTTTGCATCTTTTTCATTTTTGCACACGACTATTTGCGCGCATAAATCACCAAATTAAGACTGGTACATTGCTTAAAGGCTCTATGCAAAAGCTACTCACAGACCCAGAATCTTTGGCTGGCTATTCATTGCAATTATCACTGAACTCGTATTGAAATTAATTATTTTCAATTATTGTTGCGAGTTAATTTTTAACCTTGGCATTTTTTTAGTATAATTCCCGCACCAGTTCTACTTTGGGTTTACCAAACTCAATGTCTAAACCTCAGTGTCATTTTTTGTGTTCTCCAGTCTCGTGGTGGTTTTGGTCAAAATAAATACCCAGTTACCTAAATGAGACACCTGACCGCCCAAAAAATATGTCATTTGTTTTGATTTTTGAGGTATTTATATTCCTCAAGCTAGAATTTCGGAAACCCAAGTTCATCACGTCATCACGTTTTCCTGGACATCCACAAAGAGCCAAACGCATGCACGACAAAAGGCCAAGCCCTTAATTAATATAAATCTGATCACATTGAAATATGTGTAATTGGCCTTTGAAATTCCCGCGGGGTGCTAACTGCGCACAGGCAATTTTATATTTTTCAACCCGTCGGTTGTGTTATTTTTTGTGCATGTGTGCATGTGTCTCGCCATTTGGCACAGGACGATTTTCACGTTTTGTTCTGACCACATTTGTTGGAGACGTGAGCAACTGGCCCCCTTGCACGAGAACTTGCGCAGATCGTGCGCGTTCCAAAGAAAGCTCGCGCAGAGAAAAACAAGCGAATGACCATGGGATGTCAAATTCAGGATATAGAAAAATATCCCACTGTATCAAAGCGCCACCACACACGATTTCTCGCATTGATGTACAGGCCTGTATGTATGTATGTATGTATGTATTTCTGGCGGCAATTTCTCTTTTTAACAAGCGTCTACAAAATAGACATGCCAATAAAGAAAAGAGGACAAAGAGAAAGATAATGAGAATAAAAGGAACTAGAAAGTCAGAGAAATGGTTCGTAGTCACTCTGAAGTATCACGAGTGGACTTTCCACCATGCCTCGAGCCTCCTCTTTGAGCGACATCACATGTTTGTTCTCCTCCGTAAAACCGAGGGCCTGCTCAATGCGGGTGCCGACGTCTGTCGCAGGTACGATTGCCGGACACTCAAGGAGCAAGTGTTGGATAGTTTCTTCTACCTCACCGCATGCACTGCACACGGTTTCGGTCACATTCACATCGTACCGCTGCCTGTACCGCTGCCTGGAAGGCAATCCCACCGGCATCTGTTGGTTCAGAATCGCACTAACGAAGGGTGGGGTTGCACCTTAATGAAATTTGGCACACTTAGTGCACAAACTTAGTGAACATCTCACTCGCCTCCAAATATCATTGTCCAAGCAGTCCTACGGTTCTAGCGACGAGCGAAACAAATTTCCTACTGAGACAGTTGTCAACACACTTTTCTTCAGTGAACATCTCACTCGCCTCCAAATATCATCGTCTCAGCAGTCCTAAGTTTACAGCAACGAGCGAAACAAATTTCCCACTGAGAGCAATTATGGTGTCGGCCATCTTGCTTTTCGGAGAATTGCTCAAACCCCTTTTTCGACCGCAACTAGAGAAATTACCCGTATTGACGACTCAAACTCAATATATAAGAATCGGAGAACAGCTAGATGCCCTTTTTAGGTCTGCTCCAGCACTCATGCAACGTCACCCTCAACGTATCGGCTCAAAAAGCAAACGTTCCGTCCGTGCGCGCTTGCGCCGCCAGAGATCGGCATGCGAATAGGCGCCGCAGGCTCCTGAATGAGCCGCACTGTCGAACGCCAGCTCCTCCGCTAGCGGCGCTACGCCCGTTTTTCAAAGCGCCCCCTATAGTTCCCGCACGAAGCGTATACTTCGTTCTCCCTTAATCTGAGACTACAGGGGGGATCGGTGGTCGAGTGGTCTAGCGCACACTAAGGTCACTGGATCCGGGGAAAGTAGCGCCATTGCCTTCCCTACCTGCTAGCCGGACACAAACAGATACTAACATACAGACGACCAAAACCTCGCAAGGTGATTGGCTAATCTGTCAACGTTGCCATGGAAATCGCCATCTCGGTCCATTCAAATCTTTGAAGATTCCAGAGGGTCGTTCTAACAGTCGCGCCAAGATCACCACGGAGTACCACGTATTGGAGGCGTTCCTCGCGAATATAAGCTCATTTGGCACTGTGTATGCAATCGACTTATCAATCATGCCCATCTCCATGGATCTCTTACTGTTATATTGTTCTTCTTGCGCGTTTTTAAAACAGTAAACTTATTTTTCAGTGCCTCCAAGCACCGACACAGCATGTGGTGGTGCGAAGATGTGCGCATGTTTATTCGGTGTGTGGATAGCAAAATCTCGGTATACAAGAAACGTCTCCATAAAGCTACCCGTCACCAGTGAATTTAGATCGGCTCACCAAGAACCGAGGGGTCAAGGAGAAATTGCTCATTTCACGGACCAAAATGGCGACCACGCAGGGAGTTTGGTGCTACTTTCCCAGTATACAGTGACTTTAGCGCACACCAGCTCGGAACATGTGGAGCGAAAGCTCGCGCTGCAGAACCCAGAGATCCAGGGTTCGATCCACACCCCTGCCCTTTAGGGCTGGATGAGCATCGTACCGGCGTGCGGTCGTGTATAGGGTGCCTTCATGTGCGCTTTGCTTGGGGGGATGACATCTGGTCATTTTGTTTTGAACGCTTATTTTTATTTTTTGTTCTGGAGCGGGTAAAAGAGCGTGTCCCCGCACGCGCTGCACGGCGCTGACTGTGCTGCGACGACATTTTGTTTCCTGCGATTTCTTTGTATTTTCCCTGTGAGCGCGTGCTGTCGGCATCGGGTACTACAAACGATGGCATCACCCTAAACAGAAGGACATTGAGGCACTTTAGTCGTGTATCACTACTGCGTGGTGCACGTTAGAAACCCCAGGCTAGCAGTTGTACTGCACTGACTAAATTGCTCATCTACAGCTGGGAGACAAGTCTCCCGTTGAGACAGCTAGACTAAGTTCTAGGCTGTATAAACATACACACAACCCAATCTCTTTCTTTCTCTGAAACTACAGCCACAGCTACAAGTGCGAGCTAACCCGTGCTCCTAGCTTTCAGACGAGTATTTCTAGATCGAGTGCTCGCCTTGTGAAAGAACTTCTCAAAGCAGTGATATTGTGCTCTCGTGCTTGTGGCACTGCGAGTGTTTTCTTTCAATCTTTCCTTGAGAAAACTTGATGACGTAGATAGGGGGGTCTCAGTACACCAGTACCCGCCAGTGACAACATTTGAATGCGGCTCATGGACTGGACCCGAGCATTGCGTGTGCACTCGATTTTGGCTCGAGATAATCAATAGTTCGACAAGCAATCGAGTAGTGGCCCTTGTCCAATCGCTGCAATGACGGCAATAGCCGAACGATAGCAATGTCTCGAACTCAGGACGGGTCATGTGCTTTGCCAGCCCCAGCGCGAGGCTATGATCAAAATTAGCGGAATATAATCGGCGCCAGATCCCGTGGCCGCTTGTTCTGGCTGCGAGTTGAAAGGGTGAACGCTGCTCGTTTTTCTTTAATTTTGTCTGCGACATCTACACAACATTCCAATATTTACAAGTCTTTAGCCCTGCGTGCGAGCTGCTTAACCCAGCACGCGCCTGTTCGTAGCTTCGCAAAGCGAGCAAATCACGCTCCATAAGCACGAACACTGAATAATGAAACCGCTCAGGAGCCATTTTTGGTTTTTGGAAAGGTTTATTTCGGGTGGTGAAAAACGAATGCGTGTTTCATAGGTCATTAACGTCAGGAATTCGTGCTAAGCGTTATTTGCGCAAACTAAAAAAGTCGTTGCAGCGCCTCTTTAAAGTCGAGCATTAATTTTTATTCATTGTGTCCTAAAAAAAAAAACGAAAAAAGGCGGATTAATGTGTTTCATTAAGTTAGTTAACTAATTAATCTATTTCGCTTTCTTTCTAGTGGCAGCCATGGCCACTGAATGGACGACATGCGAAATTGCTCGAACGTCTGGCAACACTCTGTGCGCTGCCATCTTTGTTAGGTCGAGATTCCTCTACTTTTTGTCAATTTCGTAGCGTTGTCGGTAACAATCGCGGCCTGCTGCTAACCGTCATCGATCCTCCACCAGACCTGCGAACTAAGGGTTAGTATTGTTTTACGCTTTTCCTTGCGCATGTACGTGCTCGTCGCCCCACCGGTCGCTGGTCTATCGCTGTAACCAACATGGTCGAAATTTGACTTTAAGTGCCGGCAAAGGAACGGGCGCGGGAGCCTGGTTTTCGAAAGCGCTTTCTCTGCGCGAGTACTTGTGCCAGTGAAGGATTCTTCAGAACTACGCTGTCGCGCCCAGGCCTTTTCCAGCACCGAGGTCGAATGGTGAGGCGGAGCATGTTCTTCGGCGCCCCTCTAGATGGCGCTGTGCATTTCGCATATGGTTGTAGTAACTCAGGACGTGCTAAAGATGAAGAGTCAAGCTAAAGATTTAATGATGAGAGGTTGAGTGAGTCGAGAAATACGAGTATCTAGGAGTATTTATTTATGTATTTATTTCAAAATACTGCCAATCCCTTTCGGATTTTTTGCAGGTATTGGGAAAAAAGAAATATACATCAAGAGGCAAATATCAATAAAAACGGAACAGCAAAATATCGCGTCATTCTTGTAACAAAAAAAAAAAACATATCAATTCATAAATTGACAAAGTAGTTTTTTTTTCAACTGCATCACTAAACAATTCAATACTTGTACAACAAAAAAAGAAATCGAATACCTCAATGAATACTTCAATGAATAGAATACCTCAATGAACATGCAAAATGTGTATCTGTTAAGGGCAACATAAATGCAGCTGTAATAAAAAATAATGCATTGTGGAACTATAACAGGTATGAAGTATAGTGATAGAGACCTAAAAAGGAGTTATGGTTTCGATACTGACTTTTGGAAATGCAGTTTGGTGCATAAAATTGGACGTCCAGACAAGGCTGGAAATATAACAACGTGGAGTAGGTAGATTAACTCTAGGAGTACATGGTGAAGCACCAAACCAAGGTGTACAGGGCGATATAAACCAACACACTGTTTACAAACAAGCCCGCTTTGCCCACAACAGGTGTGGGCACTGCGCATGCGCAGAAGCCAAATTTGGGAGGAATGAAGCATTAGCGCATGCGCAGTACCGACTGCAGCGCCACCGCGGTCGTATGACGTCAGCAAGTTGAGTTGGTCTATAGGATGGTCGCCATTCCAGGGCAGAAAAGCTAGCAGTAAGGTAGAATTTGAGGATAGGGTAAGAGAAATAGACGCAGAACGATGGGCACGAAGAGTTCTTAGCTAGTTACACATGAGAAGCGTCTAAACAAAATGCAGAATGTGGACTAGAAAACTTAAATCTAAATATGTGGGCGATAGCAGAGAGGCGGATGAGAAAATAATACGGGAGGCAGGCATGCACACTAAATCGTCCTTGGAAATGTACAGGCCGTTTAAGAAGGACATTACTAAGGAGCCCATCTTCGACAATTCAAAGGGGAGCTTCTTGTTGTTCGAGGCGAGGACGGGAGTGTTGCGGACTAAGACATATAGAGCTAAATACCAGGAAGTAGATACGGTGCGTGTAGCTTGTGGGGAGGAAGAGGAGATTGCTGAGCACACGATACTTTATTGTATAATATATTATATAAGATCCGTACGACGGAGGCGCCTCTATGCGCTAACCAAAGCAGCCGACTGTTTCAGCGACACCCTAGTGATTAGGCTAGAAAAGGAACCTTGTGCTTTCGGTAAGTTCACCGTTTTGCCATCTTTAGATTTCATTTGCATATACGACTACTTGGGCCCACACCTGATGTTATAAGATCTAAAACACCAACGTAATGGCAGTTTTCAATAGAACGATAGCGAGCATACCGTCCTTACCCTGTCGAACAATATAGGCTCAACAGACATAAATCAATATCTCTTCATACAGCAGTTTTTCTTTTCCTGACGGTTCTCATTGCATCATTATAAGAAAACACTCGTATCTTAAAGGTATTGTGTGACAGCTAGTTGTCCGAGCTCATATATTTATCTTTGCCAGTTGCTCGTGCCGAGCAAGAGCTCGTGCAGCCGGGGTGTCAATTTTAGCAAAGAACTAAGAGCGCTTGTAACCAAAGTAGTGGCACGTTCCGATTGATTTACATGAGAAAGGGCTCAGACGCAAATATTTAGACGAAGCAGTACTCAGTCCAAAAGAAAACACAAAAGTGCGAAATGTGTGAACACGCTATACACAAAATATAAATAAGGGAAGAACATAAAAGACGGGGACGGGAAAGACGTTCGTTTTGTCCGTCCTCGCCTTTTATGTTCTTCTCTTATTTATATTTTACCCCTACCAGCACGCTCTCCATTGCAAGTACGCTATACACCTTTCCAAGAAACACTCGGCGCCAGGGGCAACAAACCGTTTTCGAGCCTAGTCACTGGGTTTGAGGCTAGACTGTCCCCGGCGTCCCTGCTAACCCTAACTGAGTGGACTGTGATTTCGACAGGCGCAGCCTGCGTAGGCGCAGATTGAAACACTGCTAGCGGCTAAATTCTCCTCTTTTACCGCTGTATTTTGTGTCCCATGGCGTATTTATTTCCCTGAGGACATCGAGAAAGCACTGTACCACATTTAAAAAAAGCAAAAAAAAAAAACTGCAATCTTTTTTTTTTTTGTCGGGGACGCGCGCGACAGAACGAATACGATTCGGAATGTTAGTTTTTTTTTTTCTTTTTACGATAAGTTTTGACGGCACCGCCCGATTAGCCGCGTGTCCAACCACAAAGCGCTTAGCAGTCGAAAATATTTTTACAACATAAGATATCCGAAAGGCATGCATTTTTGACGCTCACAAATAATGTGTTCACCGATGCACAGGACACGGACATACAATTTAGCAAGTGTTAATATTCGAACAATATATTGTACGTGCTACATGATGCAGCGCTATCTGAAAATATATTATTTGAGAAATATCTCAAATAACACAGTCACAGTCGACGACAGTCACATCTTGATGATCGGACGGAATCCAAGATGACTTCGTTTTGGGGCAAGTTTTGGGGAGAGCTTCCTTTTTACACAACAGCACCAAGGCAAAGGAACCGGGGTGACTGACTCCATCCCGAACAACTATTTTTGGCTCCTGAGAAGGAGTCTACGTGGATTATCTCTGGGAGGGAGTAAAACAGTTGTCATTGTTCGCAAAATCGCGTCGAGGGCCGTTTGGCGTCCCTCCCCTCCTTAGTTTCCCGTGAATGTCGAGCAGAAACGCTCGAAGTGCAGGAACTCATACCAGCCCTATTTCTCACTGTGGAAAATAACACAGGAAGGGTACGAAGCATGCATCAGAAAAAGGAAGTGGAACCTTTCAAGAGGGGCCATGGAAACCGTCGAATGCAAAACCACAAAGCATAGGTAGAGAATCGCGCTGAGCGGGTTTCCACAGTTCAAGGGAGTGGCAGAAAATTTCTAGCTGATAGGGGGCGTGAGAGTTGCACCAGCCGCATCAGCATCAGCAACATGGCGACGGCCTAGGAGCGTTTTTTGGGAAGGTGTATATGAGCAGAGCTCCCTTTCGAGCGGAAATGAATTGACAATATAAAACTATTAGTTATGGCGCATGTAGTGCTCAATGCATAGCAACGGGGGGCTCGCAGCCGGGGGATGTTCGCGGACCGTATACCTGGGAGTCGCGGGACGCGGGTTTGAGACCCCCAGTATATAGCTTTTAAGAATGAATCTCTAGATATATAACTCAATGTTAAATAAATGTTAAGAGAAAAGAAAACACTGCCTAGGTGGCGCAAGTCGCCGCCCGTTTCAAAGGGTTCAGCCTCATCCATCCATTCATCCATCCATTTATTCGCGGTCTATTGATATCATGTGTAAAATAACCCTAATGCAAGTTTATATATTTTTTTCTTCTCCAAAATATGATTGTTTCTTTTTTTTTTGTGCAAAATTTAGAACCTGTAAATCAATATATTACCATCAAAAGAATACACATTTCTAGTGTAAAAATAAGCATTCTGCGTCTATGTTAACAACACCGTTTAAAAAAAAAAAAATCAATACGTCGCCGCACAGTTGCAAATTTAAGTTTGCTTACTAAAACCGAATTACGGTATGTTAAAAATGAACGTGTCTACTACCTTAGCCGGATGGCTACCTGGTTGATAAACACAGTGACTCGTCAAAGACACATGCTTTTGTCCTTCTCGTTGTTATTACTGTGACCAAAACTATCGAGATTAACTGGGACCGTTATTTATCCAAAACATACAGTGCTACTCAATGAGCCATCTTTTCTGGACTTGACATTGTGTTGCTGCAGTAGTTCTGTGTATATATTTTACACAAATACTCCTTATAATGATTGCGTTTTTCTGTTTTGTCTTGTTTATTTTTGTGAATGTTCCGCAGTTTAACAGGCGGGCAAGGTTGTTTCCGGCAGGGGCGGATCCAAAGAGGGGGGGGGGGGGGCGACGGGGGCGGCCGCCCCCCCCCCCCCCCCAAACACAGTCTCCCCCTCGCCCTTCTCGGAGGGCAATTTGAAATGGGTGGACCCCCCGGTGCACAAGAAAGAATGGGAAAATAGTATCCTTACAAATCCCACCCCCCCAAACGGAGTTCTGGATCCCCCCCCCCCCCCCCCCCCGGTTTCGGGTACTTTCACAAAAATATTTACTTACAATAGATGCAAATAAAGAGTCCTTTTATGCTTTGACGTGTTTATGTGGCCCCTGAAAATCTCTTGGCAAGCTGAAATAAATATTTAAAGACATATCTGAAGGTATGTACAATTTTAGGGAACTGACTGGGCCCTTGACGATATAAAGCAGGACACATCCGCAGTTTTATGAAAACACGGTTTTGATTGGATTCATAATGAACCACCTTAAAATATTATATTTCTTGAAGCTTTCAAAGATAGTCTGCGTACCAAAAGTGAAATAGTATTACAAAAACTGCGAAACTAAATCTAAACATTGTCTTTTCCACACGGATAGACAACAAGCAAGTGAATTATGGAGACTTTATTTTTTAAATGGCACATATAAATATCTAACACACGTAATTTTATAAGCACAGTAAGGATTCATCGAGACACTCCTTATATATCCCTCAGTGTTACTCCAGTTTTTTTTGTTTTTTGTCGCGGGAATAGGGAAGTATAATTGTTTAAATGTCATCTTGGCAACCGGGTGCTACTAGTCGCGCCTATAAAGTATTTTTGGCGGTATTTAAATTAATTCGGAAAATGTTTTTTTATATGCGACTAGTGTCAGGTATGTTGACATAAAATTATTATAAAAAAAAAAAACACACCAAAGACATTAAGACTGCTCACGTGTAGGAATGTGAAACCATTCCTACACGCAGCGCATTTCTACAAGCGGCGCGCCACGTCTTCCTTTTGCTCACGGCGCTCCGGTGGTGACATCACGCACCCCCACTGCGCAGGCGCGGCGTCCCCGCCGGCTCCACGGCCTCCGTGACGAAGTATCTGCGTTGCTGTGTCTTTCTTTGCGCTTTATTCCTGAGGCGCGTCCGCTTTTACATTGAGCGGCCCGTGCTTGATGACGTAATTTTATGGCCATCTTTCGGGCACAACGCCGACGCCACCTTTTCGCGTATTGGGACATATAAGGCTTTAGCCTTAAAACAAAAACGCGCCTTCCTTCGGCGTGAAGGCCGTAGCGTACGACTGTTTTGAGCCACCTATACACAGAACGGCTTGCCTCATTGAGTACGCACTAACGTGTGGTACGGGAAAGAAGTAGGTGGGTCCCGGTGAGGAAACACGGATCCAGTTTGAGACCCTACTGGGTCTAAGCGGATTGTTTACTTTGGGCTGTATAACAGGGTGAACGTATAGAGTTTTTTTTTTCACTTAAAAATGCCGTTGAATTTGTACTCTAAAAGTGATAAAATTGCCAGATCAAATTTTAGCAGCTTTGACTTTATTGTAAATGACATAGTGAACCACAATACTATACTATAGAGCAGTGGTTCTCAAGCATGGATGTGTCGGGGACCCTTTGGGGACCCGCCAAAGTGATAGGGGACCCCATGCTAGCGGGGGAAGGGGAATAGAAAATAAGACAACTGGTTAGTGTGAAAAGGGCATCATTTATGTTGTAGACGGGACAAAAAAGAAACATCAAGTAAAAGAACTAAGGTGGATAGATGGTAACGGCTGTACCCTTTATAATGGCCGGTAGCTTGCACCGCCTAGCCAGGGTTAAGAAAAATATTTTCTTTTAAGGAAAAGAGGGAAAAGGGGGGGGGGGGGATTCAGGGTTGAGGAGAGAGCTTCGCGGACCCCTAAAATGGCTTCGCAGACCCCAGCGGCTCCGCGGAACCCCATTTGAAAACTACTGCTATAGAGTATTGCCATGATCACGTGGAAAATTGCAATATTAAAACGTAGCTTCTGATCTGATAACCTGAGATCTTGAGATATATAGCAACAGACATTTTATTGTCAACCGGGCCTATGTCGGTTCTGATAATTTTTTTATCAATCGCTAGCTTAAGGTACCGCAGAATATTACAGCGAGAACAAGTGACAAATAATGAGGGGTCGTACCTTATTACAATTAGCGAGGATTTTTTTTTGTGCCTTTCCCTACTACATGAGTTCGCAATGTATTGGCTTGATATAAACAAGATAATTCTTAGTTATGCAAAAAGCTCTGGCCACAAATATTGCTTTCCTTCAGACAAAATAGTTTTGTTTCTGGCGGGGAACTATGCATATGACAGAAAAATTATCTAGACAGAAGCACAAATTCAGTCTTGATTACACAATGAGTGGGCCACAGGTGCATCTCTATTTATGTGCCTTAGCAACCAGAGCGCCACTACAGGTGAACAAAAAGTATAAATACGCGTTTTCTATCAATCTTTGTCTCCTACAGAAGCATTTTTCACTGTCTATGTTGAGCAGCTGGCGCGAGGAATCCCTGGAACGTTTGTTTCGTTAAGCTGGAGCTGGTTTATTAGCTGGCCTTGAAATAAACATGTGATGTTTATGTTTCTTCTCGTTCCATGTTCCGACACGATTTGATTAAAAGTACCTCCAATGGGAACGGAACATACGAACGACACAACGGCCGCGTACTCACGACTCTGACAAGTCTTTTCTTAGAGCTGGTTTACCCAAATACAAAAGGTACAAATATACAAGAGTGGCAGCAAGGAACAGTGGCAGGGTTGAGGCATCTTTCTAAGGGTGCTGCCGTCACAAAACCCTCCAGTGATCGGTTCTTGTTGGCGTGCTGCGCTTACTATCAGAGCACCTTCAAGCGAGCAGCACTGATGCAGGTACGTCTCAATATACCTAAAATCAAACTGTGTTGCTACGCAGCTTATAGTATCACTTTAGTTTTGAATCTTCATATTCCAGACTTGTTCAGATTCATTTTGCATACTACCCAATTTTCTAGATTCATGCATTATCATTAAAATTTCATTCATAGATGGTAATTCATTGTTTGTACTGCATTTTGCACATTTTATTATAAAACAGACTTTCCCGATATTGCTACGCGCCTTTTAAGATACTTGCACGCCCGTCTTTGCATAATCAGCACAACCAATTAAAAATGCTTTTATACAGATAAGAACGTTTTGCTGTTAATAGATTATGTTACTGCATTGGTTAAGGCATTTTACGAGAAAGAGAAGGGAAGCTACTCGCCTAGTTTTATGTACCATTTTAAGTGCTTTTCAAAATAACTTGACTTGGTTCGTTTGTTACAGGAAATATCAAGAGTTTTTGCGGGAACCCTGATCTTGATGCTGATCACATATTCCGCTGGAAATGATTCGCCCGGCAACGAAACAAAACGTAATTTTTTTTTTTTTTCATTTGTCTCAATCATCTTTTTTTTTTTAATAGAAAACTGAGGATTTTGTCTCTCAACTTTAACTCACCCCTACTCGCTTCCGGTTATTAAAGTTGGCATAAAAATTAAATATTCTTGATGTAAAATCTGCGCAAAACTAAAATTTGTTAGAATCGGAATTTACTCTTAACGTTCACTTGATGATAGTCATAGATTATCTCTATCTTAAGGGTGCAGTTTTAACGTCATCATCCTCGTTCTAGATTCCCCAAATAACGAGTTTAAATTTTTAAAAAATAAGGATAGTTAGAAATGCGTATCTGAGTCGGTAATAAAATATATTCCGTGAGGTCTTATTACTCTGAAGTCATACAGCACTTGAAATTAATAAACGAGAACAGACAGCAATAAAAGCCGTAATGAAATAATTGACACAGCTGCTGGTTTTTTCTGTCATTCACGGCTGAGTTTGAAGCAAAATTTCGAGACACGTAGAAGGTTTCTAATAAAAACAAAAGTAACTAAACAACTCGAGATATAACTCTTGGCCTTGTGATTTGTTTTTGAAACCTGGTATTTTATGGTGAGCCGATAGTAACCTCGGCCGATGGTGACCTCGGCTGAAATTATGTTAGTTAGCTACTGCTGGAAATAAGCAAACATATAGCTGACCGGGTTTTAATACTGGGGGTTTCTGCCGCACAATATAAAAACATGTTTGGCAGGCCACAAAATATAAGAATAGCATTTTTAAAATGTTTCTTGATCGCAACACCGGTCCTGGCAGCAAAAGTGCTGCCAGGACCTACACGGTCCTGGCAGTACTTTTGTTTCGAGCAATACACAATTGTAAAATAGGGTCTATAAAACACCCTTTAATTTCGAAGGGTGTAGGAAAATGGGTGTGAAGTGAGGCGAACACCTCTTTTTTTAAGAGAAAACTTCGAGACTGGGGGAAAAACGAAGAACAAAGTCAACAACTACGACACGAAGTTTGTGTTGACTTTGTGTTGCTCTGTTCTCCTTCGTTTTTCCCCGGTCCCGGAGTTTCGTCTTAAAGCATGTTCAACCAGCACCAGCCAGTTTGCGACCCAACATTTTGTTCGGCAGGCGAACACCCCCCTATTTGAAGAATGTTCGCCGCACTTTCACTCGCTTGAAACTGCTTTAGCAAAGATTGTTTAGCGACTATATATAATAATTGTTGTCAGTACCAATATTTAATACTTCGAGAAATATTGATTAAACTTGGCTATTTTATGCTTGTAACCTTTGTAATTACAAAATTCACCAATAATTGTCGAGTATATCAGGCGGTGGAGCAGTCAACAGGGTCCTGATTCATCTCTCGTGCGTGATTCATTGCGTCTGTATATGCTGTTGCCACTCATTTAAAAATTTTATGTAGTGCTTATTGCTTGTAAACTTGTTACTTTTAACAATATTCTTAAGATAATGTGAAGATCACCAGTATCCTATTTTAGGCTGTTCACCAGCATTCTAAGGGTGTTTCTGTGACAGCCTTAAGCTGTTAGCTATGGGACACGCTGATTTACACCGTTAAGGCTGCCAAATACAAGAGTCGTCCAAAATTGACCGGGACTTTTACTCTGACAGAGGAAAGGGAAAATTTAAAAACTACAAAACAACGTTAGTTTCTCAAAGTATTCCACGTGCATGCCATGTCACTACTGACATCGGTTAGACAGCTTCCTGTTTTATTAGGCGTAGAAAACAATGTGGGCTCCGTGACTGCATTCGGACGAGAGCGTTCGTGCGGTTAATTTGTCGCCGCCTATCATCCTTCGCCAAGCTGTTGGAAAAATCTGTACACCCTTGTCCGTGACATTGTTCATGTCTCCGACTGTGCTTGCAATCTTCTCAAAATTTCAGCTAATTTAGTATTTTACTTTACCATAAATTTGATTACGAACCGCTGCTCCAGTGCTACAGACACATTGCTCGTCGCCATGATAACGGGAACTGTTTCGCATGCGTGAAATACCTCATTCCGGGCGCGTAAAGTGCAAGAAGCGTTATGTTAACCTATTTCGAAAGTCGTATAATGCTTCAGTTGTTCAGTGAGTTCTTATGGTTAAGAGTCCGGGTCAACCTTGAACGACCCTCGTATTTTTGCGTGTATGGCATTAATTGCTTTCGAGTGCTTTCAAAGCCTAAGTTTATTTTTTTTTTTTTTTTGCTCAGGATTCGAGGTGGTGTGCAGGGTAGAGCACGAATCCTTTCATCGCAAAGGTGTGTGGATATTTGGGATGGAAGACGTTCCTGCTTGCATGTGCACCCAGCTACTATTTGGAAGCGTAGACAACCTCCGCACTGGGGAACTCTACTGGAGCTATCTTGGTGACATCTGCAAGGGTACGTTGGTCAACTTTAATTTGCTTCTTAGAAAAGAGCCTTACAAGTACTGCCTCGTTCACCACCTTTCACGGCCCATTCTTTTGCGACATGTTTCTGTGTCTACTTTCCCGCACACGTAGACTGCAGTGCATGCTCGTGATTTTTGTGCCACTTGCGTTTCCAAAATAAAATTTACCAGAAAGTGAAGTCGGTGTTGTGAAATTGGGGACGGCATTTCACACGCTCTCATCGTTTTTAGTGTCACGTTGCATAGTTTCAAATAGAAACGTTTTGCCGTCCTCGACCATGATTAACCTTTCTCGGTTGATTTTGTTGGCTGTTTGAGTTTTCTTGTGAGAAAATTGGTCCTTGAATGTGTTTTTGTAATGTATGCAGGATTGAAGATAACGTTCGTGTTCAAAAACCGGCCAGCGCTTGACAATTGAGGCGTGTCGACATGTTCAGATGACACTCTTGATGTTCATGTTACCACAAAATTATTTGATGATTTTGCATAACTGTAGGTAATCGACTGTCCCAAAATCCTTGTGGCAAATGTATATGCGGGGGCTTCGTTTGTAATATAGTAATTTATCCTATTTTTAGTAAATACGACATTTAGTTTAAACGAACAGCATTACTTGCACGAAGTATTTCGCTACAGTGCAACAAATGTCTTTGTAAGTTCAAAGTGTAAAACATTTTAATCGGTTGTCGCATGAGGATGAGGTTGTATTAGGATATATCGAGCATTCTAAATAAAGTGCGCCACAATATCATCCAGATTCTTTTTTTAGGTGAGGATGGGTTTACAGTCAAACTTATGTTATCGTCACATGATTAGAGAGAGAGAGAGAGAGAGAGGGAGAATTAGTTATGGTTTTGGCAGATTCGAAAGATGTCAAAGATATGTGCTATTTCTTGACGCGTCCTTGGTAGTCGATTTTATGAACCTAAATACATTGCTTTTTTTTTCGCTTTGACGATATACATATTAAAAGATTGAGGTCTGTACAGGATCTTATGTTTGCTATGATCAACTCCCCGTTTGCTCCAAAGTGCGGTACTACGGCGAAGAACACGAAGCGTGGAAAATGGTCTAAAACAAAGTGTCTGCTCGTTCACTTTCCTGGAGGAAATGAGGCGGACCAATTATTGATGTTTCCTGAACCAAAACAATTTCATTCGAAAATGCGAACTACGCCGTGACAACGGGTGTGAAGCATCGTCGGGTGCACGCTCCTGCCGAGGTCGATATTTCGGATCCAAATCATTTTTAACATCATCAGTACCTAGATGTTCTTCTGTATTAACGATGATTGTATTGTGCGTGCCTCACGGGACAGTAAAATGCAATAATAACATCTGCTCTTCTGAAGAGTAATTTAATATAGATGAATGACAGACGTGGTAGGACACTTATTACTGTGTGACTGATGGGCATCGTTTGTAAAAGAATATTTATTTCTTTTTTCGCGCATTTTTCAGAAAATATGAAAAAATTTAAGTGCTTCAAACGGAGGTACCCGCACCTCAAGACCTTTGTACAGCTGAGCAACTGGAAACTTAGAGAGAACTTGAGAAACATGGCAACGTATCCTGCCAAAAGACGCATTTTTGCCGCGGATGTGATTAAATTTCTTCTGAATCTTGGACTGGATGGACTAAGCGTATTCATCGGAGAGGAACCCTTTGAAGTGCTTAGCCATAGCACCAAACAAAATTTGGCAGCCTTACTCAAGGTGAGTACCGAGAGCACATATGAATATTCCAGAGGTATATATATATATATATGCCACGGGCATTTTTCATCATCGTACGGCGGTCTCCGAAGAGGAAATAATCGAAAATATGATGATAATTACATCGTACTTGATCGAATGAACCAATGTCTTACGAAACCCCCAAAAGCCAAAATATACAGCGGAGCCAGGATTTCAACATATGGGCCTCCCAATGTCCGGTCGGGTGTGCTAACCACTCCACCACTCCACCTTGGTTTTCTGGCGGTTCCTATATGTCCTTTTAATGCACAACAAGCGAAATGTATCCAATCAGAAAGCCAAGGTGGAGTGGTGTCGTGGTTCGCACACCCGACCGGACAGTGGGAGGCCCAGAGCTCAAATCCTGGCTCCGCCGTATATTTTGGCTTTCGGGGTTTCGTAAGACATTGATTCATTCGATAAAGTACGGTTGAATCATCATCATAATTTCAAAATATATATATAAATATATATATATATAGTGGTTGGTTTTGACTGGAGCTTTTAAATAAGTTAAATTCAACTAGGCTTGAGCCATTTAGGTGCTGAAAATAGTTGTTGCCAGTTATTTAAATCTCTGTCTGAAATCACAGGAGGCGCTTTTCTGCCCTCCACAAATGTTAAAAAAAATTCGTGACGGAGCGAAACGATATTTTCTAGGCTTCTTGACGCTACATCTAAAGCTCAAAAATTTACGTTTTTTACTTCAACTGTCTCGAATTGAACCCACTCTGCACTATGCAACAAAATGGCCGCGCCTTCAAGATAGTGAAAAAATGTAATGTTTATATTCTATGCGTAGCTTTTTTTAGTGGGTATAGTTTGGTTGAAAGTGCGTATTTACTGGTACCCACCTGGGCTTCAAAAACGTAGCTCGTTCAGGACATTAGAGCGTGTAAAAAAAATATGCATCCGATTGGTTGAGCCGCGTGCCGATACAATCGCTAAGCGACATGCAGGAAGATCGTCCTCGCTTCGATCACAAAAATGCGGTTCTTCTCAAAGAAGAAGGACCAATAGGCTGGAAATTCGAGGGAAGTGAATCGTCTTTGGGTGCCTCAGGAACCGCGAATAAAATTGCGTTCTTGAAAATTAAAAGAAAGGAAAGGAAAGACAGGAGTGGAAAGGCGCGAAAGGTTGCCGCCATCTATGAGCGACTGCGACAACCAGACAACCGGTAAGACGATAGTCTGGTTACCGCCGTCGCTCATAGATGGCAGTAGCTGTCCAGAGTTCTGTGTCACCATTTGTTTGCTGACGGACACGATCCTGGGGAAACTAGCCCTTAACAGCTCCGCTGTAAAAGAGAAAGAACCAGGCACAGTTTTAGCGTGCAGTCTAAAACACGTAGAATGTCGCGAATTTCTTTCGTACTACTAAGCGAGCGCTGGGTGGGCTTCTGCAGTCAGCGTTTCACACTTTAGGTTTTTATAATCATTTTGTTTGTAGGTTCTACTGGCCATATACTCAGCCTGTGACTTCCGACAGCGTCATTTCTTTAGTGTTTTTAATTATGCTTAAAACTATAAACTATAAAGCGTAAAAACGGAATGAACCAAAATTAAAAACTTAAATAATTCGCAAAAAAACACATAATTGTTGGCTTACTATTTAAACCATGTCTATTAATCTGTCGAGCCGGTTTTGAGGCAGATCGTCGGCCATCAATAAAACGTCCGCCGGTTTTTATCAGCAGAATGTGGAGCTTTGCAAGCACACCGCTTGATTTACTGAACTGCCAATATGCTGTGCTTGCTGATTTCTAGGAACTAAGCGCAGCCTTCAAGCCAGCGGGCAAGCTTCTCAGCGCCACCTTTCGGGGAACAGAAAATATGCAGGACTTTGCAAAGAATATTGAACCGTAAGCCAACGTGCTCCAATCTTATCAGTGTTGTCTTGTGTATGCGGTTGATTCATCCTTGCTATAGTAGGTTACAAGTCAAGAAGGTAGCGGCAAATGCCCCTCAAAGGGAATCATATATCACTCCGCCACCTCCGCATCCAATAGCGTCCCATCGTTTCCGTGACGTTGCGGCCAACGCGCGAGGAGGGTCGTGCCTTTCTGTACATATTTGCTTTATCTCTCGACTTTGACTTAGCATTGTGGAAGCCACGAGAGGGAGATTAAGTCTTCCCCCTTCCGATGGAAACAAAGACGACTTTCGGGGATTAGCTTCCCCTTCCGATTGATACAAAGGCTGCTTTCAGGGGCTCGGTTCCTTCTCCGATGAATACAAAAGTCGCTTTCTTAAAAAGTGGGGGTCGGGAACAAGTTGGCACCACTCTGTGGCCATTATCTATCCATTGAAGCGGAACAAGGAGTGTTTCCAGTGAACTCTTCTTTCGATTGCGGAGGGATTTGAAACCGGCGCACCACGCATGTGGGAGGAGCTTCTCCTACCTTCTTAACTTGTAACCGACTATAATTTCTTTTTTGTTTTTGTTTTACTGGGGCTCGGTTTGGGCGCTTCACGTTGAGCCAAGGTGGTGAACGTAGCGGCTAGGCTCCTTGAGCTCAAGCCCATGTTTTCCGCCTTTTGAAATAAGGAACCTTAATTGCGGCACCAGGTTTCGCCCATTTCTCGGCTACTATGGCGATGTTACAGATTAATGCAATCCGGGTATGCAAGGAAGCAAAATCAGATGATGTGTGGTGGGAATGATGAAATGATGATGATCTTGCAGTGGGAAGAATGACCAAGTTCAAAATGTCCCTTTCAGATACGTGGATTTCATATACGTTATGGCAATCCGCATGAGGCAAAATGATTTCGGTGTGACTGGAATGCCTACGCAACTACATCCATGTGACTCTGATCCTGAGAAATACAAGGCCCACAACATTGTAGGTGGAGGCATTACTTAGCCTTGATATTCATTGAACGCTAAGGACCGTAGCGATAGTTCAAGTTCAAACAACGGACCTGCAGCGTTAGCTTATTATAGGCAATTAAGTACTTTCCGCGTAAAATTATAAAAACTTAGCTTTACGGGGTTTTTTTATGGAAAGAAACACAGAACTTCGGCTCTCAATGACAACAGCCACTTCTAATTCCGATTACGGGCAAAGGCTCCAAACGTTTCGAGTAGAGATGCAACTAAGAGCTAAAAGATTTAAAGTTTTTATTCCGAAATAAATCTTCCAGGAGACATACGTTCGGACACTCGCCAAAGTTGTGCCCAAACGTAAACTTCTTCCTGTCTTGGCGTTCGAGGGAACAGCGTTTCGGTTGGCCTCAAGCGACAAGCACGGGTTTTACGATCCATCCGTACCGGGGCTGTCTGCCGTATACAAGGGCCAGTACACAAAGAATCCCCAAGCCATCGGCTATTTTGAGGTGAGTTCTACAAAATGATTCTTGATTCCGGTGACAGCGTGCGTGACAATTTCTAAATGACTATATAAAAGTTTTTTAGATCCTATAACCAGGGTTCTAACGTTTCGGGATGTTGCTTTTATTACTTTGGGGGCGTTCGTAGGGGGAGGGGGGTATTTTCCCCACGTATTGGGTACGTATTCTACCCACTAGCCTTTCAATCAAAGCCAATCAGAGATCGGCGTCGTACTGATGTCAACGATAACCATAGTTGATCGATCAACTATGAAAAGCGACCTTTCTCTCTGAACGCCGTTATGCAATTTTTTTGTTTACTTACGAATATTGGTGGTTTTGTTACACCAGGTCGTTATAAACGTATTGCGCGCTACATATCGAGAAACACTTCCGTATTTTAAAGCCTATTTAGCGGTTCCATTCTAAGAATGTGCAACAATTTCGCCCCCGAGAAGACTGTGAAATTAGCCGCTGAGAAGGAGAACGAATGGCTCACGAAGCAAGAAGCGTAAAGATAATAAACCACGCCCTTCGTTTCTTAAAGTGTCGTCGATTATGAATAGAAGCGCTCGCCCGTCTCGGTTCTCAGATGAACAGAGCGACCAGAACCTGCCCTTTTTGTTTCAGTTTTGCAGAATCTACGACTATGACACGTGGAATCGCGATTGGAACGAAACGTTCCTCTCCACTTACCTATACTCCGACAAGAACTGGATATCGTACGATGATGCGCGGAGCGTCAATGCAAGGGTGAGCAGGATCCATTCAAATGCTCCTTCTGCAGTACATCACCAGCACTGCGCAGTTTAGAACGCTTTGCGCGCTTTGTTGGAGGATCGTTGGCCGAGTGCGTTAGTGCACCGCAGCTCGGAGCACGTGGACCGAAAGCTCCCGTCGCAGAATTCAGGGATCCTAGGTTCAATCCTCACCCCCACACGTATTGATCCGGATAAGCATCGTTCCGGGGTGCAGTCCTGCACACTACTGCGCGATGCACGTTAAAGACCAAAGGGCTATGCAGTCGTACTGCACTGGCTATTGTTTTCAGGGTCAGCGTAAACCAGTGTCTCCGTGCCTCTAAGGCACACCGGCTCAATTTGCGGAAATGGTGAACATCGAATAAATTCTCGCAAACGCGTATTTCATGTTAGTAAGGTAGCCACTGATTTATAGAGTTGTATCTAATAATAAAAATAAGAAGGAATTATTAACGAAGGGAACGCCGGAGGAGGGAACTGTCCGTTTTGTTTATATTCCTGTTTCGGGTTTGATACTTCATAGTCTTTTTTTTTTCTTTTTTCTAGTCATTTTCTAGTTTGCGCATAAACAGCCACACGCTATAGTCGATGTTTCTTACGTTTCAAGCATTTAGAAAGTAAAAAAAAAAAAAAACATTTAATATGACTGATTCCTAGAGAATGTGTAAATATAGTAAATTTTTAGAAGAAATGTTAATACAGAAAACCCGTCGCGTATAAGAAATGACTGACACGCGATAATTATTTCCGAAAATTTATTTTTTATTTGGCATCGTAAGGCTAATTTGAATTGTGCTGGACAATTTCAGGCAAGATGGCTGGTAAATGAAGGTGTAGGCGGGTTCGTGGCCTGGTCAATCGAGAAGGACGACTTTCGGGGCGTCTGCGGATCGGTCTACCCGATGCTGGAATCTATTCTTAGCACCGTTCCTTGGCTTAAGACAAGCATTCAAGAGACGAGCGACAAATGTGTCCACGGAAGACCACCGAGATCAGCTGAAACATGTATTGTCCAGACACCCACCACGACAACGCAACGGTGGGTTCTTCGTTTCACTCATTTATTCTTCAATGGCCTACACTCTAGAGAAACCTTTCAACTTGTTTTTGTCATCCCAGACACATTTCTTGCATTAGCTTACATACAGTCATGACAGCTTTTAAGGAAAGGTAGGGCGTTACTTTTTACAATCTCGCTTGCCGCGTCGCGATTGGTTCTCGCGCATTCTTATCGGCGAATGCCGACATCTTATAAAATGCGGAACGGTAATCAGGGGATGGGGGACGGACTACGCCCTGAACTTCTTAAGTCCTCGGTGACTATAGGGTGAGTTATAGCAGTGTTTCCCAAACACGGGGTCACGACCACAGAGAAAGAAGAGAGAGTGTTCCGAGCGGCACCGCCTCGCTACGAACGAAGTGTGTGGAGGGTTCGCTGGCACTTATAACAAAAGTCACGAGATGGTGCACCATGTAAGGAAAGGATGATAGCCAATAGAGGAATCCTTGTTATTCGCGCAGACGTTTGGCGCGCTACGGCGCCTGCGCGAAGGTCCCTAAACCGACAGTGCTCCTGCCAAGAGAGGCGTAAAACCCACACCACCTTAATTGTGTGTGCGGGGGCGGATATGTTTTGGACTGTCTGATTTGATTATCTCATGTTACTAAACATGTACGTATAGTACATACTCAATGATTAGTTAAAAGACAGCTTCTAAGAAAATTAAGGAATGCATAAGGATTGTGACTTCTTTTTAGCACACGTCGACGCCGAAAGAAAAGCAAGAAAATTTCGTCTAGCAGACGGAAGCATCTCAAGAAAAGAAGAGGCCACAGGACCAAGCCACTAAAACCCGTTCTTCGTAAGAAAACACTGCTCTATCCCGTAAGTCACCACGTAGATCCTCGGAACTGGTGTGATGCTTGTTGTAAGCATAAACTTAAAAATACAAAAATTCGGCCTCGTTTCTTTTTTTTTTTTTTTAAGTTTGATTTTGTGGTACATTGCAACATTTCTTCGAGAAATACAACTTTCAAATTTCGGGTAATGCGTCGTTTTTTTTTTTTCTTTTAAATTAGATATTGAATTAATATTTCATTGAATATGTTTGGATCTAAAAATAGATTAAAGTACGATTGGGTGCCTCGGAAGGTGGGCAAGTGGAGAACGAAAAGGCGAAATAAGCCTAGCCAGCCCCGTGAAAATCCGTTCTTTATGCCCTTTGTCTCCCAGTGCACATTACCTTTTTACCATTCGACGGTTTAACTATCTGGAAAAATAAAAGGCAGTTAAAAATACCCTAAAAAGAATTTTTTTTTTTTTTTAAAAACAGTTTGGTTGGGACATGCGTGTCGAGAAAGACATTTTACGCGGAATATCTTTTTTTAGAGCGCAGCTCTTTTCGGGTTGAGCGGCGTCGCCGTCGCCGTCGGCGTAACCGCGCGTTGCATTATGGGACGTTTCCCATAATGACGTCAACGTCACGAGGGTAAAAAGTTTCTCGCTAATTTTGCGGGAAAATTTCCCCGCTAAATTTAGCGAAAAAAAAATTGCGGTGGCTTAGCTCGGCTATGCCAGGATATACGTAGCGTGAGCTTATGCGCACAAAATGAGAGGCGCTGTCAAGCGGCTCCGGTGCAGCGTCAGACTTGGCTACTGCGCAACGGAGGCGCACAGCTGGGCACGCGGCGGCGCCAGTGCGTCTGCCGCGGCTATGACGTCCCTCCTCTGGAATGCGCAGACCGGCGAGGCGCGCGCGGCGGCGGCGGCTCCGGCGCGCCAGCTGTGCGCCGTGTGACGTCACCGCTCCTCGCGCATGCGCAGCACGGAGCACGGCTCATTATGCGAGCCACGCGAAACTGCTCAACCTCGGCCAGTGTAGCTGACGCTACAAAATTTTACCCTCGTGATGTCACTTGAATGAATGTGACGTCACGTGAAATTTAGCCGAAAAGCGGAAAAATTTCCCCACTAAATTCAGCGTAAAATTTAGCGAACATTTCCCGCGAAATGGAAGGGGAGCAGGAGAGGTGGAGGGGAGGGGGAGGAGGGGCATACCCTCCCCTTCGTACCCTCCTCCCCTCCTCCTCAAGAGCTGCGCTCTAATTCGGCATTACAAAAAATTGTAAACGTCTTTAATTTTTTTTAAATCAATATTGAGGGCGAGAGATTTATTTGAAATTCTGCGCTCAAACTTCATGACGTCACGGAATGGTCATTCGCTCTTGCCACCTCAACTTGAAGGCGAATTCAATCCACCTCTCCTTCACACGTCCAAAATGTCGAGAGAGAAAACAAGTGGCAACGAGGTGACTACCGACTAAATCGCTTCTCGCACCGTCAGTATTGCTCTATTTTTTGTTCTCGCTCAAAATTAATTTTTTGACACGCGTGTCCCAACCAGACTGTTTAAAAAAATCTTTATTTTTCGTATCAGAGGTTCTTTAAAACGTAAAATAAGAATACAAAAAGATGCCTTCGGGGTAACATTATCGACGAGGCCAGGGTGGCATGTTGCGACGGTAAAGCGCTCAGTGGCAAATTAATTACCTAACTACTTAACTTTCGAAATATTCACCTTAGATGTCACATCGTAATTATAGATGTGCTCTCCGTCAGCAAAATATGTCACAGCTGTTGTTAGAATTCAGACAACTATACCTATTCTGCTCCGCGATATTATCTGGCAAATTTTTGACGCGAGGAGTCCGAGATGCCGAAACAAGCGCGCAACAGAGCGACTCTAGTCACACCAGGAAATCACGTCAACCTCCGCGATAGCCGCGGGTCATCGCGAGTCGAACTGTTATCTAATGCTCACGTGGTCGTAGAAAAGGCGAGCCACCTTCTGCAGTCTCCTCGGGCACGCAGTTTTCGGCGCTCTTTTCCCCTTAATTTCGGTATGGCGAAATTCGGACAGCGTGACTTCGCCAGAGAATAGTGCGGAGCAAAATTTAGCTGTCAGAATTCTAACAACAGCTGTGGAATATTTTGACTATGGTCAACAAATTTTTAATTGATGCTAGCTAAGACGAATATTTAAAAAGTGAATTTGTGAATTTTAGGTAATTCATTTGCTAAAGTTCACATGACGTCCGCCGTGCCCGATAACATTATTCGGAAGAAAATATTTATTATTTCCAGTACTCTGAAAAAAAAAAAAAAGTGTTCTCAGTCATTGGAGACATATCCTATATAGTACAATGTAGTTTACACATTCGCAAATAATTTTACTTCTGCAGACGTCTGCGTCACGAGAAAAGTATCCTGTAATTCGTGTCGTCCACCAGAAACCTTCACGCTCTGGCGAAATTTTGTAAGTATACCTTCGTTCAGAGGAGCTTGAGGATAGATTTGACAAGAAAACGATAATGAGAGCTCTTTCTCTTCGTGCACATTGAAGCTACCAATGAGCGTTTGAAGTACAATCAGTGCTGGAAAAGAAACGTTTTTTTGTGTTCGGTATTTAAGAGCTGGTTGCTTGTTTGCGTTCACGTTTTTCCACTCATTTATGCGCAATGAGTCAATCCGATTATTTGCGATACATAAGATGAAGCATTAGAAGCGTTTCTCCATGTCTTGCGGCCGAGCATAGGTGAACTCTTATTATTTTGTTGCTTCAGCCGTTATCGGATTATGTTCGTTTTGCTAAACATTAATTTTTTTTTTAGAGTTCTCGAAGTGTTCGTGGTGGACACATAAAACACATGTCATTGATGTGTGATTGTGAATGAACAAAGGTCTAAAACAATTGTATATAGTTGTCGTACACAAACTAATACTTGAGACATCACCGCTAACTCTAAAATTCTAGCATGAGACATAAAAATTGTATGTGGAACGCACACACCGTAATGAACATTTGCTTCACAAAATAAAATGCAAATATGACTCTGGCAACTTGTGTACTGCATTCCACAATATCGCAGGGGAGAAAACGCCGTTCGGTTTAAACCCCCAGAAGTGGTTCATCACAAGCACATTGCGTTCCATCCGGTAAGTCTCAGTTCCTGTACTGCATTTTAATTTATCAGAGGATAAAGATCTACCTAGAATTTGTTACTTAAGTTTTTACATTCACTTAAGTTGAACTATGGCTGAATTCGTTGCACTAATTTTTTGTAATAGTGCTTAAATTCAGAATTCTCTTCAATGGTTAATTTTTAGTGGAAGGTAATGTACTTGGGCTAGTTGGTGATTCATTGCATACACGACACTTCCGGCCGCCATTACAGGGGGAGAGAGATGCTTCCGGTTCTCCTATGTTTACATTGTGTTCGGGTGGCTGCGCGACGACTCTCGGTTCACTAGCGAGCAATTGCGCTAGAGCTACGCTCTAGAAATCTTATACAATCTTGTGCGCAGCAAGGACGAGGACAAAAGGAGAGAACAGGACACAACAAGGCGCAAGATTGTACAAGATGACAAACCAACTCGCCCAAACAACCACTCTTCTTGAATTCAGCTCTAGAAATGCCCCAGTCTCATGCTTTTAAGTTGCCGATGCGCACCGGCACGAACAAAATGTCACAAATGAAGTTCTGTCGATTATCTCGAGACGAGGGACGCCACTGACGCCGCCGAGCTTTGGTGATAGCAGCTATACTCCGTGTCACAAGTTGTGTGCAGTGAGGGCGAAGGCAACGCCGGGCAAAGAGAGAAAGGGCAAGCACTGGAAAGGCAGGACGGGACAGGAAGGCAGTAAAAGGCGGGGGGGAAAGGGAGAGCACTAGGAACGTTGGAGAGGAGAGGAGGTTTCTCTCTTCCTCCCCAGCCTTCCTGGTGCTTGCCCTTTCTCCCTTCGCCTGGTGTTGCTTCACCTGTACTGCACGCAACTAGTGACAAGGAGTATAAGCGGACGGAGCTCGCCTACTTCGATGTGCTGCCGACAGACGAAGCAACGAGACAACCGCGATGATAGGGAGTTTACATTACAGAGAGTTTCCAACTGCTCCACCGGGTTCACGTGGTAAATAGGCCGCGTTTCTAACGCGAGCCTCGAGGAGGTGACGAACGGGTTGATGGTCTTCGAGCGTCTCTGCCTTTCCGCCCGATTTCCTCCTCGGCACGCAAAAATGCAGCACAAGCGCACTTATGACAAATCTCCACCGAAGGCATCCGCGACCGTAATTAAATTGCAAACGCTCCCCAGGCTTTCAGTTGGACTCTCTCTACAATCTAGGCTCTCCAGGCGAAAATACGGCGGATCGCGGCGGATGCGGTGCGAGCGGCGCCTCGACCGAAAATCTGCGTACAACGATAGCTGCCAACCGGGCCATTATGGCACGTATAAATGTTAGCTGACACGGTGACCCGAAAACAACAACAACAACAACAACCTTTAATATTAAAGCAAGCAAGTCAAAACATTAGAAAATTTGGCATTGCAGAGACTCGCGTCGTGCTGAAGGAAGCGTAATAAAAAACTTTCGGAAGTTTGTCCGCTAAAACTCTGCAACCCCTGCGGGGAAGCTTGGCGAGTAAGTCAGGCGCTAAGGAGAGGTAGGTGCCCGTCGCCGATGCCCTGTCGTTCACGAAGTAGTTGAACGCGTTTCAGGTTTTGAGAGTTTTAAGTCGTTCTCAGGCATGTGGACCAAGCTAGTCGTGAAGATTCGCCCACGATACCTTCGGCAGATTTGTCATTTCTTTGAGGAACAAGTGATCTTTCTTTTCACCCATGGGATCAGGAGGGCAAGTCGAGCCCGTATAAGTAAATTTCAGGAGCTACCGCAGTTAGTCCTTGGCGGCGAGACTTTTTAAGTACGTGCTACTTACTGCGGGTACTCAAAAACAAACAAGAAAATAGCCAGCCGGATGCAACATACTCCCCCCGGAAGTTCGGTCATGTTTGGTTTTGTTTAGCTCCGCACACCCTGTATAAGGTAAAATCGCCAAAAAGACGACCGGGGCAAGTCAAAGGACGGCACTCTGTAGTGCTCGTCGCCCTTTCACTTGTCCGTCGTCTTTTTAGAGCTTTTATCGTATATAATTTTAGCGCCATTTATCCTCGACTTACTAGACATACAAGCAGACAACCGTACTTACCGACTTTACGAGGGTAACCTTTGAGCGACCCGAACGGTTTTTATCATTGCAGTATGTTTATAAACCCGCTATACTGTCGAAGGTTGGGAAGGCTCGCTATGCGGAATGCAAGTTTGTTTGCTTCTTGAACAGGGGCTGCGATGACGTCAGAACGCCAAGCTCTTATTGGCTGATTGACAAAAAAAAAGCAAACAAACAAACAAAAAGTGGGTATGTTTTGAGGCGTCTAGCGTTGAGGTCTACCCACTATCCTTTCAATCATAGGCATAGCCAATCAGAGCTCGGCGTTGTTGTGACGTAACTGCAACTCCTGCGCAAGAAGAACCCGACTTGCTCTCCCCATAGTCACGGAAAAGCTCAAGAAACGCGGGGCATGACGACTCCGGAGCGTCTGATCAGTTCTCCTCAGTCAATTTAGACTGCGACATCAGCTTTTCTAAGAACGCCCAAAAGCGAGTCACGAAGCCAGAAGCGTGCACTCAGCAAGTCACGCCCTTACCTCAGTGACTTCAGAATGTCTGAAAATTACCGAAGTCTCGACTGTTCGGCAGCACCAGCTGTTCAGCCGCTGTTCAATACTCTAAAGGTAAACATGCACCGTAAGGTTAGTGCTCGAGCTAAAATACAACACAAAAAACAAGCACGTAAGCCTGCCGCAGAGGCGTATCTCACCTGTGTCGTCTGTACTTAGAGCGGCTAGATTAGAAGAGAGGGTTCATTTCCGACCACGCAATTTAATGGCGGACTGCTCCCGCGGAGATTTGTCGCAAGTGCGCATGCGCTCGGGCTTTGCGTGGCGAGGAGGAAAGCAGGCGGAAAGGCGGAGGCGTTTGTAGACGATCGACGGTTTCGGCACCGCAGCTCGTATTGCAAACGATAAACCACGTGACCGCGATCGAACAGTTAAAAACTCTCTGTAATACACGCTCTCTATCTGCATTCAAAGTTATGGCGCCATCTCTCGATACGAAGATGAAACCCCAACTTTAGGCCGGACCCGGTCGTCGGCGCGAGTGTCCGTAAATTCACTCTTTATCAACTATATATTTTTTTTCTCGTTAGGCAATTCCATCTTGAAGTTTACCAGTTAAAGTCCGGCACTAGAATACAACTTCGATCAAATAATGACTTCGCAACCTGCAGGCGCTGACTTTTTTTAGCTCGCTAGAGGCAGCGTCGGGATCGGTGCCAAACTAAAATGTGCGCTGTGATACCGCATGACAAAGTTTGCATTTTTGCGAATCGTGCTATTTACAGAGGCCCATGTCAAGTGCGAATGGTCCCACTATTCGAGTCGCGCCCTACTCGAATCAGCCTTATTCCAGAACGAGGTGAGTGCGCTTAATGAGAATAAAGGAAATAACTGAAAGACTGAGAATGAGAGTAATAAAAAAAGGTACTATAACATAAAATAAAACATTTCTAGCATAATTCTTTTTACAACAATGAACATTTTGTATGTAAAAAAATGTTTAAACGCATAATTGTCAAATTAACAAAGAAAACCTATCACATCCCCCCCCCCCTCCCCCCTTCCCAGAAGGATGTTAATTTAAGTCACATCGGGATCTTTAGCCTGCAATCGAAATCTCAGTGACACAGTAGCCACTCTGCAATACACTTCAATAAGATGTTTGGGGCTGAAGGTCCGGTATTTGAGTTCGTCAACTGCCGGATTTGTAGTACGGTATTTCTCACCGCATCTTTATAAAAGCGTGCTACGTGAAATATTGTGGGCTGACGCCATAATACAGCAGTATTCGAAAGAGTGAGAATAAAGTACGAGGAAATATATTAGGACCTAAGGCTTTCTGCTTTTTTTTCGTCTAATGCACGATTTTCTATTATTGTGTTCCCGTTTTCCCGAGCGCTTGATATGAAATGCAATGGGATGTCGCAATTTTATAAAAGGCTTAAACGACAACGATGCACATAATGCCGGGCTTCAATATAAACGTGTCCAAATGTTTTTTTTTTTTTTTCTTAGACATTACCAGAAAGGTTTGCTTCCACATGTCGCTGCGCAAAAAGAGCAGTCTGGAGACTTGGTGAGTGTGATGTCTATATATATTCAGGTTTAGGGAGCAATAAAATAAATTCCCTCGTTACAATTCAGGTGATTATGCACTGTGCGGATCTTGACATTTATTTTGCGCTATCAGATTTGAGAACGTAAATGTCATCTCAGGGTGGTTACACGGTGTGCTTATTTCTTGACAAAAAAAAAAGGTGGTGCAGTGCTTTTTTTACCCAGTTTATTCAGTACGCAGTATAATATGTTTTGTCCCCATTGTCTTCTTTCATGTCATTCTGCCTTCCGTTCGATTGAATGAATGCCGACAGTATACACGAATAAATAGATACATAAATAAATAAAAATAGGTAAATTAATAAGTATCTAACTAACTAAATAAATAAATGGATAAATCAAAATATCAGTATACTTGAAGACTTAATGGTATCTATGAGTTGAACGGAACAAATAAACGAACCCAGTTAGGTTAGAAGAAGGTGACATAGAAAGACATGTGGTATATAGTATAGATTATTGAGCACGTTTGTTCAATAAATGATGGGATTAAGAGCACCACATACTTTGTCCTTGAAACAACAATGAAGAAATAAATAAAAGAAAATACCTCAGTTCCAGTGATATGATGTGGGGACTCATTCTGCTTCGTATTCCATGCCACCTTTGATGATAGAACTTATATTGATGGTTCAAGAAACATCGTCTCAATAAGGGCTCTTCCCCACAATTGTGGGAAATAGCAACCTTCCAATTAATTAACACTTTGAGATTATTAGCAAAGCCGGACTTTTGAATACTGTGTGATCACTGATTACTTACCTTTTTTCTTAGCAGCACCCCAATTCTGATCAGTCCACACTTCTCAAAGAAGGGTCGTGTTAATTTTGCAACCTTGAGAATTTGCTCTATTGTTAAATTTTGCTTGATTGGAGGTACATCAGCCTTCCCTGTAATTTCACGCTGCCTGCAAAATTCTGTTTCTTTTATTTTTTTCTGAAGCTTGTGGAAAACCTTGCGCTCTCACCCATGAGGTGCCTGAGGCCTGCATTCCCCGCCGGTCTGAACACCTATTACCTCTCACGACTCCAGTACCAAGGCCGACATTCCCTTCCAGTCTGAGACCCTTTGAACCCCACCCCGTGCTATTACTGACATGCTCCGCTTGTCTACCGGCGTACATCTGTTGGGTGGAAGAGGTTCTCATTACAATACCGGGCTGGCATTTCTCTCTGGCCGGACTGGCGCCGCGCTCTTCGAGGAGACAACTTCGGTAGAGCGAGAGCTGGCGGGAAGCAAAGGGTTCGGGGGCTACTTAAGGAGAGCGCAAGTGGGGGTCGGAGTCTTGATTCACAAAGTCTTCAGTCATGCGGCTGCCAGAGTCAGGTCTGGGGTCGAGTGGTCAGTTCTTACAACTGATGTCTTAGGTCGAAGGTTTTTGAGTGAGGGGACAGTGGTGGTTAGGGCAGAGCAGAAATGGACTGACGAGGAACGGGATTTTTCCGACGGAATGAGTTACTAAACTGTTTGAGTTCACTCGCTGTGTTGTGTGACTTCCTCTGGGGTGACTGGAGCGTTGTCTCGATCAAATCGGGCGAGGTCAAACGGCCCTACAAGGTTTTGAGAGAAAAAAACAGAATATAGTACTTTTAAAAAAATAGTATACTTTTTGGGTGCATTTAGTGAGGTTTCCTCTGCTCCCGTTTATAGATTTATGCGGGAGAATCCTACCGAGTTTAAAGTCCACTTGCCGCTGAGGACTATTGTAGTAGTAGTAGAGATCAGGATTCACATAAAAATTCATTGCTGTTGTGACTATCCTGGAAGTGAGGTTCGTTTATATCTGGTAACTAGACGAACAAATATGTAGGTAAGTAGTCGAACTTGATTTAGTATATGCCACTGAGCAGACAGCTATGTGCTGGTAAATTGCTGGCAAATTACCTACTTACTATAACCACCATAATAACACATCATCGTTGTTTTTGGTTTTTCTCATGTCCAGTTTCAAGAACTCTCGGGAGGTCTTTCACTTACACGAGTGACTGACAGTGACCCCAGAAATCTTCTTGTCTTCATCGCCTACCGTCTGAAGAAGGACGCTCTTTGTTCGCTCACAGATGGTATGTATCAAGTTAACTCAACAGGTATGATGTACAGAGCGTGACACTTTTAGCGCGAACAAGCGATCAGCTAGTTTTCTGTGTTTTTTCTTTTAGAACCGAAAGGTTGTCATCAAAGGTACTATTGTTATAGAAAGAGCTCATTTATGGCTCTAATATAAAGGGTAAAATTGTGTGCCCACTCATACTTTCTTCTAATAAAATGTGAAAAGGCGCCGATGTCGTGTTCGCGCTAACAATGTCGCGATGTGTACTTCCATCTAATATTCAATGTCTAAGAACTAAAATTTTTAAGAGCAAAAAAATGAGTTGATGCTCTCAATTTTAGGATGTATCATAATGTTTAGATGAATGTCAGATTTCTACAAAGATAAACGATTTGATGGTTAGTTCGTTTGGTGTCTTTGCAATTGCGATATTCCTTAGTTTAAATAGCGACCTGTGGATAATTTAAAGACTGCCTCCTAGAGCACACACATTTTTTTTTTCACTGTTTGATATCCCTAAATTTTTTGAACAAAATTACATATAAAAATGTGCTCACCCGTTGACGTTTGTTGTTTCAGGGCCAACAAAAATCAGTGGAACACAGAACCACCGTGTACGCTCAAGTCCAGAGAAAGATGACGACGAGTAGAGGACTATTATTTTTTTTTATATCGTCTTGCTTTTTGCTGGCAAACTTTTCTTGACAACATTTATATTTGTCATGACGGCATACATTTCCTCGGAAAAGTATTTACGCCGAAATTGAAATGTCGCGCATATTTATGGATTCAATTCTAAAGTATTCTCAGTCTAATTTTTGGCAACCATATGTATAACTTGTTTTGTTTCTAAAGATCATCACTTGGTAGTATGCGGTGATGGCGTGTATGAAGTGTTTCATTCTGCTAGATGAAAAAGCCTCACATTCGAATTCAGACAAAAATATTCCTGATGTAGTTTTTCTGTATTTATAATACCGGATGTCAAGAAAATCTATTCGAGAAAAATTATTGAAGCTTAAAAAATCTTGAATAACGAAAATAAAAAGACTGTGTCAACGACTTCACCCTAAACTGGCGCGGAAATATCTATTCTTAAAGCCCTACGTATAAAAAAAACAAAAAAAAACACAGAAAAAATAAACAAAACAAAACGCGTGACGGTTTCTTGCCAGGTGATAAAACCATCAGCTCGTAAGTTTTTTTCCCATAGCGTGTCAACCCCTATACTTCAAAATTCAAGTAATATTTATAATGGATTCAAAGAACTTTTAAAAGATAGACATGGTGTAAACAATATTTCAATTAATATTTAATTTATTTTGCAGTTTTTTTCCTATACAGCTAGTTTTTATGCCGATAAATCTAACGAGAAATCAAAATCTTTTACATGCATTAACTCCCGGGTGTCTTCAGTCGCAAGTGCACATCACTTTGGGTGCTGTCACAAGGCTTTCTTTCGATTCAATTGTAATAAAGTATTCTGCACTACACATCTTATTTTGAAAGCTGCGTTCTTGTTACTTTGCGTTTTATCCTAAAATTTCTGTTGATTATGACGGATCATATGAACTCGTATAATTGAATAAATAAAATACTTGACCTTACCGTGTTCGTTTAATGGCATTTTAAATGACATTTTATATTACACTTTTAATAAAGATTATAATCATTGTTACAAAACTTCATGAATCTTTCAACGGCTTTCATCCTAATCTGGCGTTCAAATTTTAAGCGCGCTTGCACTATCATTAATAGTCTTCGATATTTTGGAGAAAGTTGTTTGCAATAGGTCTTTAAAGCCGTACAACCAGCACTCCTTTCGAACTGGCCGACTTGGTACTGATGAGTAGGATTCCGGGTTTTCAGCGTTTATTTTTCTTCAAATTTAATGGTGGTTTTGTGGGAATTATTTTTTTTTCTCATAAATTTAGGAGTTTTTCGGGGTCAATTTGGTGCGGGCAACACAATTAGTGTTTATCTGGACTTCTGTAGGAGAAAACATCGTAGGACATAGTACTCCATAACCTTCAAGGAACAAGCACGTGTCCAGAGTACTTGGAAAAGGACCCGGTATCGATAAGAGAAAACAACACAGTAAAAATGTGTCCCTCCCCCCCCCCCCCCCACCCCATTCCCGAAGAAAGAAGGAGAAACAAAATTATTGCGGACAGTTTTAGATGCGCTTTATTACGAGTCAACACAGAAAATAAGACCACGAACACATTTTCTTTTTACCGTGAAGCTTCGGCCTTACTTTTCAAGAAGAGCTCCAATTTATTTTTATTTTTGTTTTTCTCAATTTTTATTAAACCAGCTTGGGGTTTCACTGTTCGGGTTCGTTATATGTACCGGAAATGCGAAACCTTACGTTGATTAAACAGACGTAGTGCTGGTCCACAAAAGACATAGTGTCATAATTTAAATTTTTTTTCACGTTTCCTTTTGAAATTTACACATCCTGAAGCACAAAATAGACAACCCGCTCGGGACAATAGGGGTCTGAAACAGGATCCGCATTTTCTAAGCGTTATCCACAGAAGTAATTTCTTGTATGTTATTCGGCGTGCATGTAACAGGGAAACCGTTCTCTGTGGGTGGCCAAAAATGGTTGTTCGCCACAGCTCCCTATAGGCCGTAGCGAAAGACCTTCATAGGTCGGCCTGATCTCTTTATCAACCGGCAGTGCAAAGTACTTAAGGATTCGTCAAACAAAAAAAAAAAACGAGCCACAAACAGTGAGGTGACACATCGATCGTTATAATTTGATGTGAACTGCTCTTTCCGCGACGTTCCAGACTACAGGTTTTCCCGCTCATTTTAATCCAAGCGACGACTAATTTAATCCCGGGGTCACTCAATTTAATCCAAGCGCCTTACAATTTAATCCAAGCGCCACACAATTTAATCCCGGGGTCAGTCAAATTAATCCACAATATATATATGCACTTATTGTGTTCAGTGGTCGTGTTTCGCTTACACATTTGGTAACTTAGAACAATTGTTTATACAATTAGAATTTTTAGGGGACAATTGATAATTTGATTACTAATGTGATTACTTTGAGTTACTAGTTCCACTATTGACGAGGCTTAATTGATATGTTGGTTACTCTTTTTAGAGCTCAGCTCTTAGGCACCCGTTTCCGGCTTGAGCGGCGTCGGCGTCGCCGTCGCCGTCGGCGTAACCACGCGGTGCATGGCGGGTAAATTCCCCCGCTAAATTTAGTGGAAAAATTTTCCCCGCTAAATCTAGCGGAAAGTTTTCCTCGCTAAACTTAGCGGAAAGGTTTCCCCGCTAAACTTAGCGGAAAATTTTCCCCGCTAAATCTAGCGAAAAATTTCCCCGCTAAATATAGCGGTAAATTTTCCCCGCTAAATCTACCGGGATATTTCCCCGCTAAATTTAGCGGTAAAATTTTCCCCGCTAAATCTAGCGGAAAATTTTTCCCGCTATATTAAGCGGATAATTTCCTCCGCTAAATCTAGCGGAAAATCTTCCCAGTTAGATTTAGCGGAAAATTTTCCATGCTTAATGAAGCGGAAAATTTTCCCAGCTAAATCTAGCGGAAAGTTTTCCCCGCTAAATCTAGCGGAAAGTTTTCCCCGCTAAATTTAGCGGAAAAATTTTCAAGCTATATTAAGCCGATAATTTCCCCCGCTAAATCGAGCGGAAAATCTTCCCAGCTAGATTTAGCAAAAATTTTCCCCGCTAAATCTAGCGGAAAATTTTTCCCGCTAAGTCTAGCGGAAAATTTTCCCTGCCAAATCTAGCGAAAGTTTTCCTCGCTAAATGTAGCTGGGAAATTTTTCCGCTAGATTTAGCGGGAAAACTTTTTCGATGAATATAGTGGGGAAATTTTTCTGCTAGATTTAGCGGGGAAATTTTTCCGCTAAGTTTAGCGGGGAAAACGTTCCGCTAAACTTAGCGGGGCAAATTTTCTGCTAAATCTAGCTGAGAAAATTTTCCGCCAGATTTCGCGGGGAAAATTTTCCGCTCAACTTAGCGGGAAAACTTTTTTGCTAGATTTAGTGGCGAAAATTTTCCACTAAATTTAGCAGGAAAAATTTTCCGCTAGTTTTAGCGGGGAAAGTTTCCGCTAGACTTAGCGGGGCAAATTTTCCGCTAAATCTAGCTGGGAAATTTTTCCGCTGATTTAGCGGGGAAAATTTTCCGCGAAATATAGCGGGGAAAATTTTCCGCTAGATTTAGCGGGGGAAATTTTCCGCTAAATATAGCGGTTAAAATTTTCCGCTAGATTTAGTAGAAAAAATTTTCCGCTAGATTTAGCGGGGAAATTTTTCCGCTAAATTTAGCGGGGAAATTTACCCATCATGCACCGCGTGGTTACGCCGACGGCGACGGCGACGCCGACGCCGCTCAAGCGGGAACGGGTGCCTAAGAGCTGCACTCTAAAAAGGGTAACCAACATATCATTTAAGCCTCGTCAAAAGTATAGTTGGCTCTATGGTTACTGACATATTAAGAAGCGTAGGGCGTGGCTTCTAAAGTTCGCCCCTCTGGCTTCGTGAATCGTTCTTCGGCGATTGTAACAGCTAATGGCGCAATCTCATTGGCTACGGAGCGATAGTAAGATGCCAGGGACTTGCCACGTCCTGAGTTTAAAGGGAGACTGAGATTCGCAAAAATGTTTATTTTTTGACAGTCGATTTAATATGGTGTCAGGAGACTACCCGATCGATATTTTGCTGCAGAGCCACATATATTTTAGAAAGCCAAGAAACCAAGCTGCTCGAAACATAAACCGAAACACGAGCACGGAAGCTCATGGCCGGAAGTCACGTAGCTACACCCGACCGCGTTTTTTTTTTTCTCCTTGTTTTCTCCTCTACTCCAGCGTGTGAAGCATGTTGTATTTTCTGCGCGTTGCTTTGGGAATCTGCATGTGTCCTCGTTCCGTCTTGTGCTTGTGTTCTTCGGAACCAACGTTCTCGCTTCAAGTGCTCCGGAAATTTAGGACGCAGAGGGAGCATTCCACCGGGCCATTCGCGAACTGCCAGGCGATCACGGACCCTCATGTCGCAAGCTGCGCTTCGGAGGGGCGTCTTCCGGCACACTCGACTCCGTGTACCCTCTTTCCCCCTCTCACTCGTCTCGGAGAGTTGAAAAGGATCGCTTCGTGTCTGTCTCTCTGGAACAGCGGCTGGCTGATTCCGAACCACCGTGTAATGAAGTTAGCCGGCATACAGTAATATCTAACCAAAGCAGACGGGCGCGACGACGAAGTTGGGTGCACCGTTTGTCGTGCAATTGTTTCGCACTTATATCCCGTTCCGCTCGATGTTCTGCACTTGAAAAAGCGCTAGAGGTTCGAACCAGATGGCACATTTTCAGCATTAAGTGTTATGTTATCCAAAGTGATTTTCTGAAATTTTTAATGAGAAAATGGGCCCATTTTCGCTCGTTTTCAGTAACTGACGCCGCAGAGCTCTGTGTGCTATAAGAGGTCCATTGGCCGCCATTTTCCCATTGAAAATTTCCGATAATCGCTTATAACTATTGAGCAAGATAACGGTTGTTCCTGAAACTTCGGTATCTGGTTTGGACTTGTAGCGCTACATTTCGGCGGAGAATAAGCGTTCGAAAAAGTATAGTTTATTTTTGCATAAAAAAAAATTAAATTGTTTTTTTTTTTTTTTTGACACCCTGTAGTTTTTGGTATCTGTGCGACATTTTCTTTTCCGATCAACGTATTGGCAGCTTTTTGGATGCCAGAAAAATGGGGTTCGTGTTCTTTTCTAATTTTAACATTGCACGTTGTGTCTTAGATAACCCACGATTTCCAATATATTTGCTACACATGGATTGAACGCCACGTGACCCTGGAAACTCGAGTGAGGGCGGCTGAAACCGGCCAGTTCTCGACTGGCTAATTTCGGGAGGAAAAAAAGCAAATTTCGAGTCGCAACTTGTGTTCCCTGTAGTTGGGCTCTTATAGATCATGTTCAAATGAAAACCTTGGCGAGCATAAATACGGTGTCGGTGTCCCTTTAAGCTGTCAGTGACTACAGACAAAAATATTTCTGTTCCCGGTGGGGAGCTATGCAGGTGACAGAAAAGTCACCCAGTCTTCTTCGCTAGTGCGAGTCCGTGCAGGTGCCACACGGGAAGCTCAAACTCGATCCTGATTGCACAATGAGCGGGCCACAGGTGCATCCTTCCTTCTTCAATGTCTCGGAGAGAAAAGAAAGGCTTCGATGGCTGAGTTGAGCAGCCGGCGCGAGGAATTTCCGGAATGCTCGCTTTGTTACGGCGGGGTCGTTTTGTTCGCTCGCCTTGATATAAACAAGTATAGTTTATGTTTCCTGTCGTTTCGTATTCCGACACAGTTCGCTTAGAGTGCCTAGCATAGGAATGGAACGTACAAACAACCCAGCCACCAAACTCTTACGTGCTACTCTGAGAAAGTTTGTTTTAGTGCTTGTGTACCCAATGCAAAAGTTGCACACGTATGAGAGTGAGTGTAAGGAACAGTGGCAGAGTGGTGACAATCATTTTGCTGCGGTTATGATAACCGCCGCTGATCAGGTATTGTTGGTGTGCGGCGCTCACGATTAGAGCGTTTTCAAGCGAGCAGCACTGATACAGGTATACGTATCAGCTTACCTAAAATCAAGCTTCGACGCCGTAGAGCGCATTTCACCGTTTTTGCTTTGTATCGTAATATGCTAGACATTTTAAGATACATTTCACGTGCTACCCAAACTTATATAGATCTGCATTCCTCTGAAAACTTGTTTAATAGGTGGTCATTTCTTGCTTGCATTTCATTTTGCACCCGCCTTGTGAAGTAGAGAACTTTCAAACTTTCTAGTATAGCTTGGTTTGAACTTACCATCAGAACCTCCTTGTTAGGAATAGTTTATTTTTTATTTGTTTGTCTTCGAAAGTGAATATTGATATCGTCTTTTTATGGCGCCAATTCAATCTACGCCCATTTAAGCATAAAAAAGCACATATGATATTTAGCCCCATAGTGTCAGGACATAATAAATAATTGGGGTTGAGAATATTTATACAGCGTGTAGTTGGTCAGCCATTTCAAAGACGCGACGAGTCACTCGCTGTAGATGAGAAATTTAGCCAGCGCAGTACAACCGCTAGCCTGGGGTCTTTAACGTACACTGAGCAGTAGTGATACGCGACCGCACGCCGGTACGATGCTCATCCAGATCGAAACGGGCAGGGGTGGGGATTGAACCCAGGGTTCCTGGGTTCTGCAGCGCGAGCTTTCGCTCCAGGTGCTCCGAGCTGGTGTGCGCTAGCCCACTCGGCCACCGATCCCGCCCTTCCAGGAAATGAAAAAAACACAGTCAGCATTCCGAGCTGAAAGCATTCTTTGCAAGAAAGCTGTTAGGCGCTGGAGAGAATCAACTAACTGCGCTGCGTACTTATTTTGAAAATTTTCTTTTATTTTCTTTGTCTTTTCAATAGGCGGAGCGGAGCGCCTATTGAAAAGCACGGCGCGAGAGGTGAAGCACGCGCCTTAAATTTTCACACCGCCATCTGCATTCGCACGACAAAGTCTGTCTTTTACAGCGTGAGGCCGTAAATACTAACACAATTGGCATGCCTTGAGAAATTCGAATTCCAAACGTACACATCTGAAGTTGGGTCCGCGAACGTCGATTGTAAAGAAGTTTTATGTCAATTTCTTTTTTAACAACTCAAAAGCGGTAAAAAAAAAAAAAGATCCTGAAATGGCGGCTGCGCATTTTCTACGCCCAATGTCGGACGATCGTCGTTTGCACACTGATTTGTGAGCTTGCTCTCACGTGGAAACTGTTCATGTATTTCGTTAAAAGTGTTAATTATCGCGATTATATTGCTTATTGCCAGCCTCTACTATTGGTTCATAGGGTTTTTGCGTGTGGAGACGACACACAGGCTGGTATAGGACATATAAAACATACTTTATCCAATTTTGCTTCATTATAATATCTCACTACTTCCGAGTTGAGCTCGTAAAATAAACATAAAACTTCTCGCGAAACTACGTTCGCATTCCCAATTCCAGGTGTGTACTATTAGAATCCGATTTTCGCAAGGCGTACCAAGAATGTTAGTCCTTACGGCCGCACTCGGTATGCAATTCATGGTTTGTTGGGTCATGTGGCATTATTTCTATCGACGGCCATTACTGATTGAGGCAAGGAACGTTTTAACATTTATAAATGGAAGCGGGTTTTCAAACATGAATCGATCAATTCTTGCGTTTTTGTTACCAAGATTTCAAGACTGAGCGCAGAAATACACCCGGACGTCTTGCCCATAATGACTTAGAAGCATGACGCAATAGTTTTAGTCACGTCGTTACTATCTCGGCTGTTTTTTTGTTTTTTTTTTTTTTTGCGAATGCGCTGGCGACTCGCTGTCGAAATAGTGACAAGGTGCCATAAACAACGATCAGCTCCGTATGCATGTTTGTGAAGAGGGATCGCGGCGCTTTTATTGCATGAAATTACGAGATTGGGCAACAATAACGCAAAGAATAATCACAGATTATAGCGGAACAACTATCTTTCTTGACAAACTTTATAAATTTGTCAAGATTCTAATAGTAATTGACGTTCATACTGCCATATCCACGTGACTCATCAAACTATCAAATATGAAGTTTATTAGCAGAGTTGAGTTACTTTGACTATTGATCGTTACGGTTATTCTACCATCTAGTGTCCACCGAGCCGCATATATGAAAAGTAAAGTCGGCATTGATATAACTGTCCCCGTGTCTGTTTTTAATCGGTTTTCATTAAAAAAAAATGGGTTGTATATTACACAACATAGTTGGCAACATTGCAGATCAGTTGATCTCTACAGACGTCTGAGTCGAGAGAAAACTAACCGAAAATCTATATCGTTCGGCATCAATCTTCCCATTTCGGTGAAGAATTGTAAGTACTTCTAAACATATTCTCAAAAGAGGTTGGTGAAATGTTTAAAAAAAAATGTTATTCAGCTCAAACATTCTCTTCATGCACTTTTAAGCTTACAAGTGATAACACGCAGTCATAGACAATGTGTGCTGGACAGGCAACATTTTTCCTGTTAAGCATTCAAGAACAAGTCGCAAGCATAAAGGAGCCCTGTAAGAACTTTTTTACTGGTTTTTAATTTGCACCGAAACTGAGCGCACTAAACGTAGTAACTCAATGAAACTTTCCTTTTCTCGAATTTCGTTTTATTTTAAAAGTCATAGGCAAATGAAAATGACAAAAACAATCAAAAAATACCCTCCTTCATGACGTCGTAGGTCTTGGCTTGAGTGGCCGTGAACTAGAGGAGGGGTAGTGAGCTCAGCGAGTGCTCACGGCGGCCGCACTCCGCGCCTACGGCTCGAGAGGGCACCACTAAAGCATGTTCTGGCTAGGCTGTATGAAGCGGGCAGCCAGGGCGGCTCGCATTGCATATGCTGCGCGATTAAACACTAATTCGGCATGACACTTCATTGGCCACAAACGACAGCAAACACGGGGTAAAGATCAGTTCAGAAAGGGAGCCACTTCACGCTGCCATACCGCCAAAAGGCCAAACCGCAAGCCTAACCCTCTCGCCGAAGGCCTTCGGAACGCTCGGAGCCGGTCGGATCCTCGAGCGCAGCGCCAACGTGTACATCCGGGACCTTTCTACGTTCGCCGCTCGTCGGGGCCCGATCCCACTACACCTTTCTAGTATGCGCCACCTTTTTCGCCACTTCGTGGCGGGTATGTCGACGGGTCATTTCCTGTTTCCACACTTTATAAAGTACTTTTTTTTTCGTTTCCGATCTAAAATACTGAACAAAAACTACTTTTATAAATAATTGAAATTGTTGGTGCCACTTTTATTTTGTATTTCGACTAAAAAGAAACCTTTAGCGGCTTTGACCCGTAGTAAGCCCGAAACCCAAGACTTCACATTTCGCGCGCTTTCGGCACCGCGGGTCGCCCCAGTAGGTGGATGAGGTTTCCGCGTCGTGCGGTTAAAATATGACGCACTGATATTTAGTTACTCTCTCTGTTCCCGCTGGCTTGCTCTCACCCCAAGAGACGTGGAAACCGCAAAAAAGGTAAGCGCTTAAATATCAGCTGTCATCTAGCGTACAATCAGTCAGTCAGCCTGCTTTCACAGCTTGTGGCATGTTATACATAAAATGAAGCTTACCATAGTCTTTGGGCGCTTGAGGCTCCGCATAGGCGAACTAATGTTCTTACACTGCATAATTAATTAGGCTCGGTGACGTCAAGGCTAGTGTAGTTTTGACAGTGCTGCGAGAGTACGGGCCTTCGTCTTACGTGCCAAGGAGACGCCAAATGAAGCCACGCGCTCGTGCACGTAGCTTTGACAGTGTTGGAGCACTAAAGAAAATATGCCAGCCTTCACAACGTGGCGTAAAAAGTTGGCCGATGTCATTTCCAGAGGTCGTGTGGGATGGCGCGTGCTTTTCTCACTTACCATTGTATGAACGCACACATGATGGAGTTCAGAGATAGCAGGCTAAGCTGTGAATTTGTAAACATTAAAACAATGTATGTAGGTTTTTTCGTTTTTTGCTTTTAGAATAAAGGGTGATCCAAGTCACCAGGCTCGATCTAAAATGGACAGTAAAAATCGACGCCTGCACTAGCAATCTAAACTTTTCGTGAAAGGTGTAATTCACAGGTTGGTTGTTTCTTGTGAAATTACAAAGCGTAGCTCTCTTTCTGTAAAAAATAAGGCCAAGAAACTTGCCAGGGTCTACGGCGGGCAGCAATGCGGACGACAGGGGTCCAGTAGCGGGGTGTGTTTGGCGTTTGGGTTGATAGATGTCGCTACCCCCTCATCGCGACGGCTCGCGACCACCGTGGTTTATTAAAATGAACATAAACTTTCTGAAATGTTCCTTCGGTTAAAAAATAAATTAGGACAATAAAAGCAAAACTTAAGGTAAAAAAAACGCGTCTCCATAATGGCGGCTCTTTCGCTGCCAACGGATTTCGTCTGCGTGTCGTCTGCTTTTTTTCGCTGGTCGGCTGCACCCTCAGACGCTGCTTCCGACGCCATCTATCAATACGAACACCAAACACACCCCGCTACTGGACTTGGTCGTCTGGGTCGCCGCCCACCTTAGACCCTGGAGAGTTTCCTGATTTTTACTAAAAGAGAACTACGCTTTGTAATTTTACAATCAAAAACCGACCAAATACTCCTTTAACGAAAAGTTTATATGGCTACGTGCAGGCGTCGATTTTTACGGTCCATTTTAGATCGAGCCTGGTGACTTGGACCACCCTATAGATCGACACCTTGAACAGCAATCAGGCAAGTAATATATTGGGAAACAATCAACCACCACGTTTTTTATTGCAATATGTTTAGGTCGTAAGGATGCAGTTGCTTGGTGATTGTAAGGATGCTTCTTTTATTGATTGATTGACCGATTGATTGAATGCAAGGTTGATCTGCGGTTGCAAGGTGATTGATTGTACATTTTAGGGACTCACGAAGCTTCGCTATTTACTCTGGTTCGAAAATTAGAATGTTGTGTTATTGCTTTGTTTCGTGAATAAAAGTTGTTTCGCTGTATTTTGACTTTGAAGGAAGGCAGATGACTGGGTCAAGGTCAAACTTTTATCACGTCAGAAGTTTCCCTCTAGAAACTTGAACTTTTTAAACTTAACAAAACATTTGTGGTCATGATAGAAAACGCATTCTGTTAGGATGTCATATCGGTGGAACAAGAAAACTCTTATAATTATCCTTCCTACACATACTAATGCTTGATATAGAAGTGCTAGCTTTAATTTTCCAACGTACGCAATAAATATTTCTATTAGGGGTAGATCTACCGTTCATTAGCACTTACTTCCCAGAACAAAACGAAAATATTGCTTTGGGGACTTATTGTACTACATCCCATGCTACTGCAGGAGGCAAAACGTCATTCGGCTAAAACAATTAGAGGTGTTTCATTACAAGCACATTGAATTCAAACCGGTGAGTTTCAGTTAATGAATTGCATTGAATTTATTCAAAGTATATAGTTTGTTGTTGATTTAATTACAGTCACTTAGATTAATCTATATGAACGCATCTAATAAATAAATTTGTTGTAAAGTCCGTAAAACGCATAACTGATTCGCTTTCGCTAATCCTACTACCGCCATTTATTTTTGACCCGCTAGATGTACTACAATCCAACGATATTTGCTTACAATACAAGAGCAGCTTTTGAATGCCCCAAAGAAGGTTTAGCGTACAGGGCCTTCATATACCTGTTCTAGTGTTCAGGGTTGGAGTGCTGAGTTTGCTTGCATAGTTATAACTTATAAAGTTACTTTATTCCTGACTGTTAGGTAGTACCGACACTGCTACCGTTGTCCGGTACTTCCCGCCTTTGTTCAATATCGGTGGGTACGTAAACCTTTTACTAAGCCACTAGTTAGGCCGTTTAATTCCATCCGAGCTACACGCGTTCTGTGTTGAGAATCATAAATAAACTTTTAATTGCAAGGACGGAAGACACTTGTCAAAATCGAGTTCTGAGAAAAAAAAAAAACAGCTCTGTATTTCTGAAGCTGAGGGAATTGATAGCACAGTACAAAGCCAATGGCCTTCGTCTTATCTACGGCCGCACGGTAAATCATGCATTGAGGCACACTTTGCAACATCTAGACTTAAAGAAATAATACTTAGCGTAAAGCTACTTTATAAACTAGCATCCTTAAGCAGTGTGTTTGTGTGAAAGAAGTAATCCTAATAAATAGAGTGTCATCGTTAACAGAGGTGGTTGTTAAATGATCTAAAGACTTTAGCGGATGCACGCAGCGCACCTTTATACTTGTCACATGATGTGAAGTTTGCCCAGTGAACTTTTAAGGTCCTGCAAAAAATGAGAATATAATTGAGATTTTTAATGACACGCGATTGCACAAACAACTAAGTCTGGCCGATCAATTCAGCTCGTTGGTAGAGCCATCCTCAAGACCAATGCCAACTTATAAGTATGCGCTGCGCTTTATGAGAAATAGTGGATATTTTTTATAATTTGGTATTTACAGAAACCTGTGTCAACTATGAATGGTCTCATTGTTTGGGTTGGACCCTTTTAAAATCAGTACCATTGCAGGATCCGGGGAGTATGTGCAAAGAATGAATACAATTTCGAAATGGAAGAATGAGAGAAATGATTCAAGCGAAATGGAATATCGAAAAACTGGAGTTTTTCCACTCAACTAGGTCCCGCATGTAACATTTTGCCCCTTTCTTGTATTAAGTCGCAACATAACCGTATCGAAGCTCCAGAACCTGACACCTTCTGTATCGACCGCAGGGTTTTCTGTGACTGTTGTTTGGTTTGCTGATTAAAACTTTATTTTTGTGTTTGTTTTGCAATATTTTGTACAAGTCTGCCTTGATAGCGATTATGTATAGATTTTGTTTCTTAATTATATAGTTATTATGGAGGTGCACCAACTAAGAGGTTTTTGTGGTTGTTTCAGGGCATTTCAATTAACATTATCTTATGTTAACATTATTAACCTTATCTATGTCATGTTCTAAAACGTGTCCGTGATGCGAAAAAAATGCTTTGGTGTATACGTTCTAAACCACTTTTGGCGTGATATATATAGACCTTTTCATCTCAGTAGTTACCCAACCGGCGGAAAGAGGGCGCTGACGCACTCTGCGCCATTGGGTGGCTTCAATTTGGTTGGTTTCGGTTTCAGCGCTCTCTCGGCTGTGTCGGTGTGTTATGTCATTCTCGCCTAATTTCGTCATACAAATGTACCCGTTATAGCGCACGACTAATAAAACTGTGGTACTGAGCCAATTCGAGAACCACGAAGTGGTTTCGGGTCATATTCGCGGACTTTTTTACGAACGCTTTACGATGCATCTGGTCATGTTCGTCGCTAATTTCGGTCAGGTTCGGCGGCGTAACGACTACGATGCACAAAGAGGATTCCATCGTTTACGGTCTGACCCACTGACCGTAGTCTTCAAAAAAAAACGAATAAAGAGACTAATGAGTAGATATAGAGTGAAAATGCAGGTCCACAACCTGATTAAAAACCTCCTAAATCGTGAAAAACACGAGAAGTCGCAAGTTCACTGACTGATTTTCGCGGACACCACCTTTCTGTGAACTTTAGAAACTCGAAATGTCTCCTACAATACGCAGATATTCTAAGAAATAAGTGATATTGTTTCGGGTTGTTTTCTTTAAAAAAATTAAGTACTCGAGATATATTTCGATGGTCCGCGTCCTAGGTCGGGTGGGAAATTCCTTTACCTATTGACCTTGCTAAAGTACTTATTAGCAGCATTTAACAACGTTGGCGTTAGAAAATGAACTATTTGTTTTACTGACATTTGATTACGACGTGCTTGGCACATGAGATAAGTGAGGCCCATCAATTGAAATCTGAAATTTTTCTTTGTACGAACTTTGCCAAATAAAATTAAGGGTACGAGAGAAGTGATCTCTCGTACGTATGGTTGAAGTCGAATGCTAGGCACGACTTCATGAACCTTCATGACAGATCTCCATGCAAACTGATGCGATTTAAAATCAACAACCCTGAACTTGGGTGATTTTCATGTAAATGTCTTCTTTTCGGCACCCCTAGCCCTAGGCACTTTCAAGCTTCCTGTGACAGATTATTTCACAGGTGTCTTTGTGTTTAAAATAAATAAAATTCATTAATTAAATTTTGTATAAAAAATGTTAACACCCTTTAATGACTGCAGATATGTGTTCGAGCATAGTGTACAGTTTCTCTAAATTCATAAATCAACAAATCAAGCAAACGTTTCTATTGCAAAAACGATTTAAGACCGTCTAACAGATTTAGGTGTAATGTCGTGCACAAACAAATCGCCCGATGTGGACGTTGCCATTATCCCAAGCATCATATAAAATGTGAGTTAAACGTTCGTCACCTGTATATCTTATATGTCCTATATAATCAAAAACAATTATTTTGAATTTGTTATGAAGGCAAGGCGGGAGACTTTCAGGAAAGCACACATAGCTTCATATGCTGCGTAGAAGTTTGGTCACATTCCTTAAGATTCTAAATGCGCGATTTTACATATACATTGCACTATACTTATTTCGAATATTCCGCCACTATCACTGTGTAAATTTAAGTTGTCATAAATAATTGGGCTCAATATGCGCCAGGTCTGACGTTGATTTCTGTATCTCCTCCCTCTTCACGCGTATCCGGTACGTCGACGGTGAAGATAGTCAAAATCGGTTATAAAATTAACTGCATATGTAGTTGTGCACATAATGATGGCATGCAATTAAGTTGTAAATGTAAACATCGGGCGGCAATTTACAATAAGGCGAGAAACGCGGTGAAACGCGACGAAAAACGCGAATGCCGCGCCTTCGCCAAGGCGCGGAGGGGAGGGTGGAGCGACGAGTTGAAGCCACCTTATGGCGGCCGCATCACGTGATTCCAAGATGGCAGCGCCCATGCCACGGAGGCCGAAAAGGTCTATATATATATATAACGAAGTGAAGAACTCACGGTGAGAAAGAACGAAAAGCGGAAGTTTAATCGACAGTTTCGCCGAGAGACTCGGCTTCGTCAGGAGATGACTTACAAATGAGGGCATATCGCTGCGGCAAAGAAACTCAGAACTGGGAAAAAAAAGTGTGGGCAACGTACGCGTTTCTACCTAGCAAACAACTTGACTTGAGCCTGCTCCTCCTGCGGGGCGGCGAAATACAAAGTGCGCTTGAACGCTTACAACAGTGGCTACAAGAGCCCGTGAACGGGCGACGTCTTCTTGGCTGATAGCCCCCAACGAGCCAATGCATCCCCGCGACGGTCACCCCTGGGGCGCCGCGTATGTCAAGAAAACCCATTCCGACTGGTCGCATCGATCGAGGTTTGTGATAGCCGGAGGGAGAGACAGTGACATGCCCTTCGGGGGGACCCCCGCGTTCAGGCACACTTGCAGAGTTGATTTGTGGAGTTCATGTTGTAGTTTGGTGGAAAAGAATTGAACCCACCGGAAACAAGTCAGTCTGCTTTTGGGTGAGGACCGCCAACCCCGTACCCTCTCTCCTTTTTTATTTTTTTTATTAGAAGACAGGGCAAACATGCTTGGTGATTTTTTGCTTTTTCGGTTTCCTTGACATGCGCGGCGCCCCAGGGGTGACCGTAGCGGGAATGCATTGGCTCGTTGGGGGCCATCAGCCAAGAAGACGCCGCCCCTTCACGGCCTATTAGAGAGTTTTAGTAGATCGTTTTGGCTCTCCCGCTACGCTATATACGCTAGAGCGACGACGCTACTGCGTATGCGCGCTGCTAGCGGAAACATTGCGGAGCTGCGGAAGCTAGCGGAGGCGCGCTATCGGACCAAAATAGCGAGGCGCGTAGCGCGGCGTGCTAGCGTGGGTCTCGCGAGAACGAGTCTTGGCGAGATAAGGGACAGCCAGCGAGGGACGCAATTCAAGATGGCCGCCACGCCTCGCCTCTCCGGTCTGTGCGCTTTGCGATTGTGGTTCTGAGGGGTGGATTATATCTTGCTGCTGCAAGAAGTAGCCGCGACAAAGCCGTTCCACGACTCCAACAGGTAGCGATTTATGGCGGGCATGCTAAATACGGCCACGAAAAAAAAAAAAAAAAAAAAAAAAAAAGCTTCGCGGTCCGTGGTGTTGTGAGCGAAGGGTGCGGCCTCCTGCTTGGCCGTTTTGTCGTGAGGACAAAACCGACCAAGGAAGTGAGCGAGCAGGCGGATGTGAGGGATTTCCGTGGCGTTTCATTTTCGGTGAACAACGACACAACAGAAGAACTACGGTTTTTGTCATCTATTTTTGAAGATTTTTCTCGGTGGCTTTGGCGCTTGACTCATATCGGAATGGCTTGGACAACTTGGCCGTCAGTTGTATTCATTTCCAAGCATAATAGACATTCCCTTACAAGAGAACCAACGATTAGCACGTTATTCAATAAAGAACAAAATATTCTATTAAGATAACGACGTTAATACAACATTTGCGAAGAACTGCTTTACAAATCTGTTTTACTCAAGCCTTAGTGTCCAAAAGAGCCGCTAGTGGCGTTGCCGGCAGTGTTGCCAGGTCTACTGATTTATCAGTAGATCTACTGATTTTGTTCCGGGTCTACTGATTCACTGAAAAACAAAAAAATCTACTGACCTTTTTTTTTTAGTAAACATATTAAAAATTTATTATTTGGTCCATTCAGTTCCCAGGGTTGCCCATCAAAGGAAACTCATATTCTCCCAGAATTAAAAATGAAGCACTGGCTGGATGGCCGAGAAGCCCGTCCTATTCGAGTGGTTTAGCTGTATGCAGAGCCGTATATGTAGAGAGTTTGGCCATTCGTTGGGAAGTATAGGAGACAAATGAGGAGGCACCATTGGCCGAAAGCGTGCTGGGCGTGTTCCATGGCGTCTTCAGAAATTCGAATGTGACCAACCAGAAGCCGGAAATAATACCCTGGCGGTGGTCGCGAGAAACAAACCTGATAACTTCATCGGAGTAACTCTCGATGACTGAAAATATGGTACACGTGATGTTTCAATCACGCTCATCCAAAATGATGGTGGACGAGTGCGAATATTTGAACGATCGACATAATCCGTACGCCAAGCGCCGAGGGCCGGGAATCTGCCGTCCGAGCGGTCACACTCTGTCCGAGCAAAACAGAGTTGAGCGGCGCATTCGTTTCTTACATCTTTCTGCATGATCATGATCAAAACAACACGTGCACCCTATTTTCAACCACGAAAAGTTACTACCTTTCACTCTTACGCGCTTATTAAAACCATTTACGAACATAAACCTTTGATCAGAACTGTTTCTCGCTACCACCGCTAGGGGATTCTTTTCGGCTTCTGGTTGGTCAAGAGAGCATGCCAAGCCCTCTTTCCGAGTCTGCCGCACGCCCTAGCTCTGCCCGCGCCTCCCGTTGACCAAACTCTCTACATATACGGCTCTGGCTGTATGTTCGTCTATCTATTCACCCCGAGCAGGTTCGACGGTGTTTGACGGTGACATCCGGGCCGAAGCCATATATGGAGAGAGTTTGGAAAGTCTATGATCTCGCCGTAACGTCCCTCTCCCGAGTGAGCCTATCAGCCTGCGGCGCAGAGCGAGAGGTGTGAGCGCATGCGCGTGAACTCTCGGCTGCCCTGCTTTCAGCTGAAAGGGCCGCCATTTTCATTCATTCGCCTGGCGGAATGCATGAGATCGACATCGAAATTTCGGTTCTTTACTTTTATTTAGCAGGCTCTGGCAAGAAAATGATATAATGGTGTTCCTCGGTGGCTTAGAAAGCTAACGAATTAAGTTTCTCCACGTTTGAACGCAAACTTTGAGTCAGGCGAAAAAAAAAAAAAGCCCGTACAAACAGTGCTCCGCTCCGACAGTGTTGCGTCAAAAACATTCCACAGCCCAGTAAGGCAAGATGGCACCAACGATGGCAGCTTGCAGAGGACTTACTACATTGGACATGTACGCGTGCACTTGCCGGAATGTCTTGTTTTGGTTTCGTTTCAATAATAGCGACAGGTTGATGTCGCAGTCGCCTTCATCTGTTGATCCCAAAAGTGCCTCAGTCTCGATTTCAAAGAATAATCCTCGAAATAGCAACACTAGTCAATAATGATTAAAAAAAATTAACGGTGCCATTTTAATTTGTCCTTCAAAAAGAATCACACGAGAACTGGTCTTTTTTTCATTTTTATTTGTGTTTATTACCATGTTATTTGTTACTCTATACTATTTCTTCGAAGTGTGGATTAATGGAAATAGCAAAACATGGCAAAACACAGATTTGATAGAATCTACTGATTTTTATGCAAATCTACTGATTTTTTGGGGATCAATCTGCTGACTTTTTTTTCCTCCATCTGGCAACACTGGCGTTGCGTTAGCTCACGTAATGCTGTAATCCATAGCGGGTGGCGAACGTTCTACTAAAACTGAAAATGGTGGTTCCGCTACGCTACATATAGCGGAGGCCGTAGTACCTAGCGGATAGCGTAGCGGGAGTGACTGAACGATCTACTAAAACACTCTATTGTAGGCACTGTTGTAAGCGTTCAAGCGCACTTTGTATTTCGCCGCCCCGCAGGAGGAGCGGGCTCAGGTCAAGTTGGTTGCTATGTAGGAACGCGTAGTAACTTTTTTCTCTTTTCTTTTCTAGTTTTGAACTTTGCCGCAGCGATATGCCCTCACTTGTAAGTCATCTCCTGACGAAGCCGAGTCTCTCTGCGAAAACTGTCGGTTAAACTTCCCCTGTTTGTTGTTTTTCACCGTGATTTTTCACCTCGTTATATATCCGCCTTCGGCCCCTTGGCTCCTTGCTACCATGCCCCTTGGCTCCTATGCTACCACGAAGAGGAGAGAAGGTGATTATTAAATTTATTGCATTAAAGTTAGGGAAAGGGAAAGGGAGCTGGCGAAAAATTGGGCCTGGAGCGGGGATTGAACCCGCAACCTTCGCCTGTCCATGGGCGACGCCTTAACCGATTAGACCATCCCGGCCACTGGTTTCGGTAGACTCAATTTCTGACCAGCTCTCTGTGTACTGTATAGTTTCGAATTCGCTTAACTTGGTAGACGACAACTACGGCTGCACTTGAACGGAGGAGAGGCGGCTAGCGCGCGCTTTGCGCTGCCGCTGGATATACAGTACGGCGGTACGTACAGCTCTCGGCCGCACTCTTAAAATAAAGGGTACTGTAGTACCATACATGTACGTAACGCGTTACAAGTAACGAGTTACTTGTACCTAGTTGCTATTTTCGGTAACGAGTAACGTATTTAGTTACTTTTTTAGAAAAGGAACGAGTAACGGTATTTAGTTACTTTGAAGGCCAAGTAACGAGTAACGGTATCTCGTTACTTTTGAGGAGTAACGTGTACAACACCGCTTAAACGGCCTTGTTTTTATTCTAACCTGAGTATGCGTCTATTGTGACAAAGGCAGATGGGCAACCCGAAAAACAACTAACCAGTATGACAGTACAGCAACGTATATCGCTGAACACGTCAGTCAAACGGTTCGACTGACGTGTCCAGCGATAAACGTTGCTGTACTGAACTCTACAGCTGGGAATGTCCTTCACCCAGCGAGCACAATCAGGTTCGTTGGTTGAACCTTCTAGAAACGGGTACGGACCGAATGTAAACCCGGAGGTTGCAAACACGGGGAGGCACATAACCCATTACCCGCTGTCCTCAATGAAGGCGCAGTTCTCGAAGATTCACCAGCTCTTCCTGAAGCACAACACTGCCGTTCCTTCGAGCGCGTCGGTAGGTACGACTCTTCAGCGTCGCCGGAGATGTATTTTCAAGGAAGCGGGGAAACATAACTGATGAAAACTTCTACAGGCAGCTGCTGCTGAAGGGCAATGACTACTAAAAAGAAAACAATAAACCATGAAACAAAAACAGTTGTGTATTTGGTCGTCAAAGTAACGTGGAAAGTAACTCGTTACTTTTCAGGTAACTCACGCGTTCCTTTTGAGAATCGGTAACGAGTAACGTATTTAGTTACTTTTTGAACGAGTAACGAGTAACGGTATTTAGTTACTTTTTTTGGGTAACGTGTACATGTCTGTGTAGTACCCTCCTTAAGGGGGTAACCGACTTGCACACAGGGCAATCCCTTTTGGAGGTATCGTTACCCCCTGCAACGAGGGTGCAAACTTACCGCCTAGGTTAGGGTGCAACATTGCCTCCTTTTGGAGGTAACCTTAGTTCCTTTTGGTGTTCAAAGTGCATCCTTTCAGGGTCAGCCTTTACCTCCTGTTTGCTCTTCGTAGTCCGCGCTTTCCGAGCTGTTTTCCCCATCATGTATAACAGCTACCAACTGGCCCAGTTCACCACCTTATTACAGGTTAAATGCACACTTGATGGAATCACTTTTACCCTCTAAAGAAAGCTACTATGGCCCTTTGTGGGTGTAGTAGTACGTGCTTCAAGGGTGGGCCTTATAATAGATGAAGACGGCCTAGTTCTGAAAGTACATGACAATGTTTTATTGTGGCTGTCACAAACAAAATGGCATAAAAATCAATGGCATGACTAGACATCTTATAAAAGTTCTAAGATGAAACCACTAAGCGCAATGAAGGCATCTGGAACAACACTTTCGGGCTCTAGTCGTAGCTAAAGATGATCTAGAGGCAGAATGCAACCAGGACTGCCTCAGCAGGCGACGCGAGGGCGTCCCAACGCCCTCGCGTTGGGACGCGAGGGCGTAATTGGTCGTGCAGAGACCTGGATTAGAGCGAAATTATAGATTTTGGGGAGAAACGGCAGCTAGGTGGGGAAAGAGCTGTGCTCGTGCAGTGAAAAGCTGCACGAAGGGAGTGTTGGTCTTGTGAGGATGTGACGAGTTATTAATAGTTTTATCCTGTACAGATGCGCGGTTGGCTTGGGAAAACGTACGGTTCACGTCGGCGGGTAGGTGCCCGGGAAGCCTAGAAATTATGGCAGCGGCATGGCCGTCGGCGGCCTATAACTCTTGCGCGTTGGGTCAGCCCGTCGCTGTACAAACTGCAGCCTTTGCATGAATGGGTAGCGGGTGTTGGAATCCAGCGGTAAATGCGGTAGACACTTCGACGCTGCGGAAACTGTTTATGCAGAGCAAGTATAGTTTATTAGCTCGTCCATTTCCAAGACCGGCCGGTTAGATTATTTGGCATTTCGGTGTCGCGCTCGTTGCGCGGAAGTTGAAAGGTGCGCGTGTGGGATACTTACATTGTTTGGACCCTGCCTGTCTCTACAATCGCAAGAAGACCTTTCAGTTATGCGGCGTTTTGACTTGGTCTGGGGGCGAGCTTTGTGCGTACCCTACCGCTTTTGTATGAGGGCACGTTGCTCGGATCGAGAACGTCAAAGAGTCGCGAGACGCGTTGATGACGTACTTTTATTGCTCGATCCCGGCCGGCCTTGACATCAGCTGGAAGACCTTTTAGTTATGCGGTGTCGGAGTTTGGCCGGGGGACAACTCTAACGTGCGTCGATGCGCTTGTCGCGGTTGTCGAGCCCGTGCGGGGTTCGGTGCGGACCGCCGTTACGCGCTCGTCGCTCCTGTTGGGAGGTCGCCTCCGAGCAGTGAAGCGGTAACATCTGGTACATTCCCAGACGTTACGGACATAGCCGTGTGGATAGGCTGTCCAATTAGATCTGCTATTCGCACGATCTAGATACTGTTCCCTTTGTACTGGTGTAAGTGGCCAGTACCACAGAACAACAGCCTCTCAGTAAGGTGATTATCCCTTCCGATGAAGGCGTGCTGCGTAGCTTGGCTGTGGCGTGTTTGTAGCTCGGATGTCGCGAACGCTGAGTGCATGAGTGCCTGTCTTGGGCAATTGCTACTGTTGGCAGCGTGCTTTTTTTCCGTAGCTATTTCAAGTCGCACCTCGCGAATGGGGCAGGATTTGTGACCGTTTCTGTTTTACGGGAGGTTGTTGTTAGTTTTTGAAGTTTTATGCGTTTTTCGAGAGTGTGTTAGAGATTAATATTGTTGTCAGAGGTGTGCGGTTCTAATGCTTTGGTAGATGGTTTTCGGTTCTAAAAGATTGCGGCTGAGTTTTATAGGAGTAAACGTTGTATAGTGGGCAGATGTACGAATTGAGTATACAGTGAGTGCTTATGCTTTTTAGTTGAGGTATACTTTTTTTCCTCTCAGGTACCTCTTGAACGCGTAGCGTGACGTTTTTAATAATTGCCTGCCTGTTGGTATTGAAATGAAGAGTTTTGTTTTTATTTCGTGGCATGTCCAACGATCGAAAGATTTTGGTTTCGTCGCGCTGTCTGGTATAGCGTGTCGGTATTCATTTTTGCGCGATTCGCTGTATGGAATATTTGGAGCCGGCGTGTTGTGTGTGCCTGACTGCCCGTGCGTGTTGTGAGCTGTGGTGCTCCGGACCGGTTCCGGGGGCGTGCTCCGTCGGTCGCGAGCTGCCCAGTGAATGAACGTCCACCACTGGCCTGCCTGCTGTGATGCCACCACCACCACCATCGAGGGTGCTCGTCGTCATCGGTGACATTCAGCTGAGCGAGCTCCCTGCCGGAGGTCCTGGGGACCACGCAACCTCAAGCCCCCCCCCCCCCCCCCCCCCGGAGTCCGAGCCTTGAGGGAGGGGAGGTGTAGAGATCTTCTCCCTGGCTCCCCGTTTCTCCGTGACCTTGCCGCTTCCCGCCGCCGCCCTGTCGGGCGTTCCTCCGTTCCCCGTGACCTTCCGGTTTCCCGTCGCCGTCCTGTCGTGGAATGTCCGAGCCCTCCGGGACGAACGGGGCAAGCGCCCCCTCACCCAGCGCTGACATCGGAGGGTCGGCTCGCAGCAAGGTTCCCGATTGGACGGTTGACGGGACAAGGGCTTGGGAAGGACAAAGGGTGCTCTCTCTTGCTGCCGACTTGGAGGTCAACGAGTCACGGAAGCGAGCTCGGACGGCGGGGGACGCTGGCGCGGGGATCGACAGGACGCGGTCGCTGGCGCGGGGAGTGCGGGCACTACGTCGAGTGGCGGACTCGACAAACGAACCGGACAGCGAACCTGGACAACGGCGTCCCCATGACGCAGTGGGGACGACCACCACTGTGACTTGGAGCAGCTGCTGTGGCAGCGGACTCTCCCCCCGGCCTCGCTGATGACCGTTCCCCGATCACGAAACCCCCCAGGCAATAAGTGAGTGAATAAACCCTTTTGCCCAGAGCGAAGTATTGCTGTGTCATATTCATCTGGGAACAGGGTCTGAGGGAATCGGAGTGAGAAGCCTGCAATCTTCATTGAAATGCTTGCATTTTAAGAAGGGACGTACTTCTAAACAGAATAGCTTTTTTATGCATTTAGTATTGCCTCGCCTTTTTTAGCTTGGAGGTTTACGCGTGATTTTCTTATAAAACGATAGATCAACCTATCACGAAGGAACACCTGTGGTAGTAGTAGCAGTAGTAGTATTACACTCTAAAAAGCCCGTGCGTCTACTTTCTCGCACAACACTCGGAGATCCATTCACCACAATTTACGGAGGCAGCTCAGCGAATGACGATGCCTAAACATGTTCTTAGACCAAAAAAAGCAGTCTGAGTTGTGGCATTAAGTAATGCAAACCGTCACGCTTGCATTGCTTAGTGTCATAACTCAGACTGCGTTTTTTAGTCTAAACATATGTTTCGGCATCGCCATTCGCTGAACTGTCTCCGTAAGTTGCGATGATTGGCTCTCCGAGAGTTATGCGGGAAAGTAGAGGTACGGGCTTTTTTTAGAGTGTAGCATGAGTAACAACCGTAGAAGTCTGGATGGACCTCAGAGTTGATTACCATACTCTGAAAGTGTACTCTATTGTTTAACGTAAACAGTCCAGATAAATCGTTAAGATCGGATAAAAACTATAGACACGAAGAAAATCGCTTCCAAAGACGAAACCGAGTTGGTATCGAAAGATCGCGACCCTAAAGCCGGGACACACAGCTCATACATCAAACAAAAGACAGCCTACAAAGACGAGTCACCGCGATATCCGAGGTTCAAATGCGCGTGCCACGTTTCCTCCTTGAACTCCATGCCATGCGGTATTCGAAGCACGGATCTCGCGGTGACTCGCGTTTGAATTTGTACCCAGACTGTATTTTGCATGTCGTACAAGCAGTGTGACCCCGGCCTTTACAATTTCGGGCTCGGTTAAAAGTCTTACTTTACTCATTATTTTTCAATATATTAAGACTTCAACATAAATGTTGATAAGTGGCCGAACTTTTACTCATTTAGTATAGCCTACCCTGCTGAAACCCAGACGCCTGTGAATTAACTGCTTCAAAATATCACATTAGCCTGTAACCTTCCTGAACAGTTTCAAGACCTCTTAGGACGTCGCACACTCACACAAGTCACCGACAACGACACCAAAAACCTTATTGTTTTTATTGCCTACCATCTGAGGAAGGACGTCTTTTGTCCAATCACAGCTGGCAACAGCAGGTTAAATCGAAAGGTACGATATGCTTGGTCTGATATTATTGCTATGAAAATGAAGATTTATAGTTATGAGCAATGGGTTAACACACTCAAAGTTAGAAGTGACCCTAACGAATGTGTTTGATGTTCAATATCTGCAAAATATTAGATTTGGTGGCCAGGGCTTAGAGATGTTGATGCAATTGCAATGTCGTTTCCTTTAACAGTGTATACTGATAATGAGTTAAAGCCCGTCTTGTTATAAACTCAAGATTTTCTTAAATATTCTGTAAGCTTCACTTACCATGAACAAATTATATATGAAGACTTCTCACATGTTTACTTCTGTTGCAGCTTCAACAGAAATATCTGGAGCGTTGAAATACACCGAAGTCTCAAGTTTAGAGGAAGATTCCGTCAAGCAGACCTATTCTGTATATGGTCTTGTTTTGAGTTGATAGAAATTGTTTGGCACTTCATCATCACCTTTCCCAATTACATTTTTCTAGTGAATCAGTCACGTCAATCTTGAATTTTCACCCTTATTTGTGTGTTCGGTTCTAAAGTTTCCACGCAGTATTTTCGGGCAACCACATCTCAACTGTTTTTAACAGCTGTTTGATGTTCTGTGATGAAGGGTGGAAATCTGTTTCATTTTGTTATATGGCAGGTCCTGACAAGCTTTTTTCTTTGTGGTATATCTGTCTCAAAAATAGAGAGAGCTAATGGCTTTCAATTTGAGACAAATAAGTATTCATAACATAGTTGTGCTCAACTTAAAATTCCTAGTATTAATCAATTGAAACGAAACATTCTTTAAAAAAAAAGGAACTACAAGTGGCCACGCAAAATATTAATTTGAAATCTACATCAAGAAAAAGTGACGTCAGGACAAACAAAACGCCCCTTAGCTTAGGTTGCGAGGTGATCTAACTTCCAGCTCAGGTGCTTTCTGAAACGGCATAGGCATTGCTATGCTTGAAATTTTAAAGTGCAGATATAATTCAAGTAACGTGTTAACGAGACTGACAGACGAAACAATATTTAAACACATATAGCCATTTTTCGGTTGGTTTAGGTATGCACATAGCAACTCTTATGGTAATAAATGTAATAAGAAATAAAAAAAAACTCACGGGTATTAACACTCGTTGTACTTCGAATCGCATTACGCGTCAATGAACGTCTGCTTCATCACAAGGTGTTTTTCCCAACCATTGCGAATAAAGTTTCCTTCACTCCGACTCTCATCGAGAAAGTTGCGTTCTCTTTCTTTCGAGCTTCATTAAAGCTACAAAGGAATAGGTATTGGTGCTATTAGCGGCGAGATGTTTTGGTGGCGTCCTAGTACGGTTCCCTCTCGTGACGTGATTGCCTTGCGAACAACAAGTTCCATGGTGTTTGTAATTAGCATGGTGGAATTGCACTCTGAAACAAACACTGCCAATACCGTCAAAGTTGACGTTCTTATATTACTCTTCTTTCAGTCGGCGAGAAATTCTTTGCTGACGTCATAGTCAGCATTCGGCCAATCGTGGAAGGCCGACCACAGTGATGCTTTCGTTCACGCACGTCGCCAATAGTTTCTGAGAGTCTAAGAATCGCCTGGCGTGGTTCATTATGTTCACTCTTGCTTCGCGATTTGTTTTTCGGCGTTCTTATTGGCTAATGCCGGCCTTTCATTGGCTGTAAGACGATAATGAGATACTCTGAAATCGCTAGTCCCTATAGTTACTTAATGTGTCGGTGACTATAGATCCTCATGTGAACTTCTGCAATTTAAAAAATAATAATAATAACTTTATTGCAAATGAACAAAACGTATGTTATGTCAGACCTGCCTATGCCACATTGGGCTTGACTGGCAGCGTCTTACAATCAGTAAAACCAGCCGTTTGCAAAAGTAAACATGTAAAATAAAATCCGCACAAAGAAATTAGAATAACAAAAGCAAACCAGTGAGCACTTTACGAATTAAAATTTCTCAGGGCTTTCTTGAGCTTGTATTTTGTTCTTAAATTTAGAATACTAGAAGGTAGTTTGTTCATAAATGCTGGTACATAGTAAAATAAATAGCATTAGTAACTTTACATTGGTCGTCTCACAGATAATATAAAAAAGGCACCTGAATGTTTTAAAGCTTCCAGGTTAAATCATGACGAACAAACTTTCAGCTCTGACGCAGTAATAATGCGGTGTTTTGATAATTTTGATAAAGTCGGTTGTAGTGCGGCTTGAGGGACTTGCAACCATTCGCTCCGTCAGGCAGGTCGGCTTGGTACTTACGAATAAGGAGACCTGGTGCTGGTTTCAAGAAGCATGATTTTATAGTTTTACTAAATAGAATTTTAAGTTTTATTACAGTCTCGCTTTCTGTAAATATTATAGGCTGATGAATAACATTCTGTGGTATATTAAGGTTTATAATCTAGTATTTGATGTTTCGAAAACAGCCCTGAAATACCTCAAGTAGGCAATATTGGTTTACATCACCTTTCTTAAAATATAAATCTACAAAGTGCCCCTCCCCCCTTAAAAATAGATTTTTTTATTGCAAAAATTGTACCATACATTGCCGAAAGCTCATTCTTCGCTCAAAGGTAGCGCTAGTGGTTGAAACCAGATACCTGCGTTTCATGAATAGCCGTTATCCTATCGAGACGCTGGTCAGTGATTTTCTGAAAGTTTCCACGGGAAAGGGCGGACCGACGGAGACCTCGAAACATGGCGCTGATTGGCGCCAGTTACTGAGAACGGGCACTCTTTGCCCATTGAAATTTTCAGAACTTCTCTAGTAACATTTTTAATAAGGTAAAGCTATTTCTGAAACTTTGGCATCTGGTCGGGACCGTTGCCACTTCATTTGGGCATAGCCTGAGCCTTCTGCGATGTGTCGTTTCTTTTTTAAGTGAACAAATCCTGTAAATATATTAATGCGATTGCGTTTAGAATGTCACAGAAAAGCCGGCGTCTGCGTCGGTGGGACGGGAAAATCCTGATTGGTCGATAGGCCAACGACGTCACAGTCACACGTGACGTCACGCCAAATGACGTCACACGTGAATTTCCAACAACCCATAACACTCCCGTGTGACGCAACATAAAACGTGACGTCACACGTGACGTTGTGTGTGACATTACACGGGAGGTCACGCGTGTGACGTCGTGTGTCACGCGGAGGCGGGATTTGAACCCACGAACTTTCGTTTGCGAGCCAGACACGCTACCGACTAGGCCTCGAAGACACTTTTTTTCCTTATTGACTAGGCTACGCAGACACGCTTGCACGGCTTGGGAACGAGCGGGAATCTGTATGTTTAGCTATCGCGTTTCACTCTTAAAGGCAAAGATTAAGCGTCCTCCTGCATTTCTTTTTTTACATGCTGTATGCCGAGACAAGCTTTTCTGGGAACCCTTTCTTGCAGTGCTCGAACTTCTTTAGGAATCGCCGATGTGATAGACGGCGTGCTGCAAACTACGAATCTGTAAGGTAGTTAATGTTTCTAAGTTGATCTGCAGTATTAGCAATCATTTGCTTGGTCATTCTTTCAACACTAACGTTATATGCGTTCAACACAGCCTAACAGCTGCACTGCTGGTGTCTCCAAAGAAAACAAGCATACTCGGAATAATGTTTTTTTTTTTTCTCTCAAATATTGTGAATTTTATTTCTGTGGACACATACAAGTGAGACAATTAATTGTATCAAGAAATCCGTTTTCAGAATGCTCAGTTAGAATCAAACAAGACCTGCAGACTTTTGGGGATCAGCTAAGGGTTCATCTTCTAAATGTAAACTTTGTCCTTCATTATCGTTGTGTAGCCTCTCTTAAAAATCAAGCTTCAAGGTTTTTGATGAAGGTACAATGATTGATGTATGAAGAATTTGAGCTAAGGTAAAAAGCCGTTGGCGATTTTTATCTCGGAATGAATGACTGTTCCCCGGAAGTCGCCAGGCCGTCTAAGGAATAGATTTAATGTAAATTTCACCAGAATGACCCAAACCCTACTTAGGCGTCCCCATAAATTTGTTTATATTGCAAGACGCGACGGCGGGCGGGCGGTCCCCTTGCTCCGAATACTGATCCACGCTGTTAGTTTTCTATATAACGATTTTATTATTCAGTCGAGCCAATTGATTTTATATCAAGGAATGCATTTTTATGAAGACAACCCGACTAAAAGTTATCATATTCACATATATTCCCATACCTCATGATGCCATATAAAAAACCATGTCATATTTTATTTAATTTCGTTAATGAAGACCGTACAAGACAATTTGATACGGCATTGGTTGCGTGTTAAACTTTCTCTTTCGGATGGCAATTACATAAAATTGTTTTCTTCCACCCGTAAATTTTTGATAACTGATTTAAATAGGTGTGGCGCATAGCACCAATTATATTTTGTCTTATACGTAAACTACAATACGTGAATACGATGCGAGAGATTGCTTTGAAAAACTTAAGACAGTGAGGTCCGCTAATAAAACTACTTAATTTTCAGATTGTTCTTGATGGAAGTCTTTCGTAGGTCGTATAACTTATAAATCGAATGGGTGCATATTTTTAGTTAGGAAGTCTCGAAACTTATAGCAACGCCCTACCCTCGTAAAAGCGGCATGTCAGGTGGTTGAATCAGCATCTGTGGCTCTTCAGGAAACATGACAGGGTCAGGGAATTCGCGCCGAAAGTGCGCGAAAACACTGACAGGATCGATGATTGGAGGCGGAGTCGGCTCAGCCACAAACATGACTGGCTTTAAGAACGGCAGCGCTGGCCCGTCGTGGAAGTGAAGTCTGTCGGAGAAGAGCCCGACCGATTCCGTGAACAGCCGAAGGGCGAAACTTTCGACTGGTTCGGCGGCCACAGGAGCGACTGGAGTGATAGCGCCCAAATTGGAATCGGGCACTCGAACCGCCATTGGCAGCCTCTTGACGGGCAAAGTGGGGAATCCCCAGTAATTGCGGGATGGATTGTTTTTTTCGTGAGCTTTCAGCCTCTGACAGACCTGTAAAGAACGTGTAAAAAGGAGACAAATGGTGTTTCACGATGTAACACCGGGATTAGGGCCCTAGGTGATATGTATTGCGTCGGCTATATCTTGGTTAAAGTGGATGGGGTCTTATTATTGCATTATTTTTTAAACCTGGTATTATATACATAAAGACATTGAACTAGGTTGTCGAGAAAATATGTTTTAGTATTGAAACTCCTAAAAAACGGGCATATTTTAAAATTTAAATTGCGTTAAACTTGACAGATAAAGTCGGTCTTTGTTTTTACTATTTCTCTTAATTTCAGCTTTCCTTGATACCAGGTAAAAAACTTCGTGCAGCAATTTTAACCAAACGTATATTTGAAAGGTGTTTAACATAATTATAATTATCTTCCTTGTCGAGTTTTTTTTTTCATTCATCGACTACTTCAAGTTATCAATTTCATTTGCGGCCAGCTGCTATAAACGACCACTGCCTCAGGACGCTTATGTGGTGAATGATATTTGCGAGGTTGGTATGCAATACCTTGAAAAAGTTCACGATGCCTTTCCTGCTGTCTTTTCTTCCGTCACCTGTGAAGAGTTTGCCCACGACACGTCTGGGCTGGTGGCACATGTGTAGTGTCCTCCGATGGAAAGGAACGCCAGCCAGTAGAAGGTTGCCCGGTCTCGAATGAGAAGCCCACTCAAACGTGTAACCTCCCTGCAAGGATGAAGGGGAACAAAAGGAAGAAAACAAGATCAAGGAATCATTAGTAGATGCACCGTCGGACGTAACAGATCAAGACGAGCAACAATAAGGTAGACTCAAGACCGTCGTCGAACAATCACTTACCGGATTTACGACCGCAAACTTTTCGAGAAACAGGCCAGTCACCAGATTGCCATCGCTGACGTTCCTGGATATGTGCACGCATTATTTCTTTCACTAGAAGTTTCTGTTAGGTGAGGGCTGGTGTTTGTAATGCGAGTAATGTTATTTTACGTTCAATCACACATGTCATAAGCCTTCCAAAAATAACTTTTTTTGGTGGAAGAGGTCTCAACTTCTGGCCGCCGTCGAATACCCTCACTTTCTGAAGCAGGGTTCAACTTGGCAAATAGTTCCCAATATCATGTTCCCGTTTAAGCATGTGTCTATATCGGAACGCCCCCGCACATTTTATGTGCATCAGAACCTGCATGTACTAGTTGTTTTAATCGTGAAGTAGTATCGTAATTTGAAAGCACAAAACAAATTCTAGCACACCATCACCATGAGTAATGTTTTGCCAGTTCATAACATGCATACTAAAATAAGCCTGCTAAAATAAATAACTTCGATCAAAAATATTCTTAATAAAACAAGGCGAATCACATTCAGAATGAACTGGTGTTTTGACTGAGAATCATTTTTATAATGAAGTACTTTATTGTTAGGCTAGTCACAATAAGGTAGGCACCAGCAATATACAAGGACTTCTGGAAACTAATTAAAACAAATATGTACATACATTGATGAAGGGTCAAGTGGTTCGTCACTATACGGGGCATAGGATCCACAAAGACTTGTTGTGTACGTTCTGCCAGCAGTCTGGGTCACCGGAGGTGTCTGTTCGGTATGTTATAAAACACCAGTCTTGTACAAGTTACCCGAAAAGTAATTGATTACAATTACTAGTACACTTGGTCTAAAAGTTTTCAATTATATTCCCTGATTACATGAGAGAAAAAGTAATTGGACATTACTTCAAGGAACCATTAACTTTTCGATTACTTTAGAAACTTCGTGCCGTTTTCACTTCGAACAATGAGAAACTCAGTAAAAAAATAAAATTGCTCACGTCTCGAAAAGAAAAACAATTTTCTGGATAAAGTTAAATATATAAATAAATATAAGTACGAGATCCGCTCTATAATATCACATAAAGCTTATTGACGTGTTTCTTCCAGGTTTGAAAACGGGCCTACTGTGAGAGAATCACCGGACTACTTATCGTCTCTATCTACACTTTCCAGATTCCCGGATTGAGGCTTTTTTATACGTGGGTCTGGGATGAGCAAGCGCAAATATTCCCCGAAGTAAGCACGCTAGCTCTACTGAGCTACGGTGACCTACATTCATCTCCGGAGACATTACTCTTGAGCACACTATAACTTGTTTTTCGCCTCCAAATTAATACAAAGAAGCTTCTCCCTTCCCCCGCCTTCTGGTGCCACTTCTGCCGAAAGAAGTGGATTCTTGTGGAACACCAAACGCTTGACACGCATGTCACAAAGAGCTTATGTTTCTTGTCGCGCCTTAACATTTACATTATCTGGATTTAGTTATCTTGGAGGCAGACGATTGCAGATAAGCTTTGAGTCGGATTTGGTGTGAGCGGTTAATAAGGGCAAATATTCTACACTAATCATCGAACTTCCCACTGAAAGGCTTCTGTAGAGAACTCGAATTTGACAGTCCCAGCTCGAAGCCCAACAAACTACTCTGTGAATTGTCCAGACAAAAATCCTGACTTCCATTCGTAGAGAACGTTAACGATGGTTTTATTCATTATGGTTCCCAGCGTTTTGCAGCTGATAAAGTGAACTTATGGCAACATTTTACCCCGGAATGCGGTGACTAAGTTTCCCAGACGTCGTAAACCCAGAAACCGGAGGAAAAAAAGTGTGTGTGCCTGTGTGTGTGTGTGTGTGGGGGGGGGGGGGGGGGGGGAGGGTTGAAAAATTAGTAACGGTTATAAGAAATTGTATTATTTCCAAAAGTAATCAAATTACTCGTTTGATTATTACATATTAAAAGTAATCGACAGAATACAAAATTTAAAAAATAATAAATTAAAAGTAATATGATTACTTCTAGTGAGTACCGTACAAGTGTGTAAAAACGCATTACAAGAATGACGGGTGGATTTTACATTTTAACCACATCCATTAGCTCTGTTTGTTTCCGATGCATGCATTCTTGGATCGCGTTTGTCAACAATTTCTTTCGTAAACTTTCAGGTGCCGGAAGTAAACCTTCGCCACTAATGTGAATCACAAGGTTCTCTGTTTCGGCTACTTGTGAAGGAATTGTATTGTCATCTAATCTATCTCTGTTTAGCCAACGTGCTGAAGAATAATGTAAATTTGATTACTATTTGCTTTTACATTGGCCAAATTCCTATGTCAGGTGTATGTTTAGGTTTCTATGTAGAGAATCTTGAGGAATAACAGACTACACATGTTCGTTTCGTTACATTTTTGCTTTTGCAGTTTTTTTTTTTTGTTGATGACGCGACAAGCATTACTTGAAGGTGAATGTAAACTCAAACCACAATTTTCAAAAAGCAGAACAAAGCTATGCTTTAATTTTTGGTTTTATATATTTTTTTTTTTTTGAGGGGATCATAAAGTATTATACGCTCGCTTTCTATGGGCATTGCCTGGTGGCGTGTGGTTATGCAACCATTAAGGATAACCGATTGGTGCTGTCCTTTCTTATTGGTATGACCAGATTAAGGAAGGTGGTCACTAAGGAGACGTTTTTTATGGTCCCGTTATTTAAGCGCCGTACTGAGTGCAGGAACCTCGATTTGTGAACCGTGTCGGTCACCAATCCTAGACCGCAGCATGTGACCGGCCACAGCGTTGGCAAAATAGCATGCAACGTTGGTGCTCTATACTCCGTTTCACTTCAAGTCCGCCCCCGGCTGACTCCACGATTTGATGGACTCAATCAAGCTGCTCCAAAGGTGCATCGACAGGGCGCTCATCGCCTTTGCGCCTTTGCCGTCGCCAACAAAACCAATCACACACAGTGAATGCACTGCAATCCCTACCGAAAATTCCAGTATAATTTTTCACTGTCTGGATAATGGAACTGGAAATCTAACTGGAACATGGGCGTACCAACCCGAGGCGGGGGGGGGGGGGGGGAGGTGGACAAGGGCCCCCCCCCCCTTCCCCCCAGTTTTCAAAGTGGGGGGCAAGGCATGTGTTTTGCCCCCCCTGAAACAGCAGCCACTGGGCAGGGCAAACACTGTCCGGCGGCGCCCAAGGGATACCAAGGGCACCGCCCCCGGCCCTGAGGGGGGGGGGGGGGGGAGGGGGGTCTGGTTTGCCCCCCACTCAAAAACAAGTTGGTACGCCACTGAACTGGAATTGTCTCTGGAAGGCATAAATCCAGATTGCAGACAAAGGAAACATTTCTGAAAACCTGAAATCCAGATAGAATCCACATAGATTTCCAGTGTCATAATCCAGATAACGAAAAGTTATACTGTGTTTTTCGTTGGGGATCCTGCATTTTTGTTTTGTGCGTAATTGGTTTATTCGGTGACAGCAAACTAACAAAGAAAACGCCCATCTTGACGAAGCACTTATAATTCTACGTAGGCTCCTGTCGGACTTAAAGTGAAACGGAGTATAGGGCAGTTTGGTTTGCAGTTTGGTTAAAACAAGACGACAGCTTTTATTATAGTCATAAAGTATCATGCAGGACGTCTTTTGTTCATGTTTCTTTTGGCCTCGTTATTCAGATTCCTTCTACTGTAAAAAGGTGTTTCGTCTTCTAATAGTATTACGTACAGCTCCTCTCTGGGGAGTTGAAGTCTCTATACCATAATTAAAATGTTACCAATTGTAAGGACGTGGTTCGTGTTAGACACGTCTTGCGTTCATTTAACCGTGTGAGGGGAGTCACTAAACTTTCCAGGGTAAGACATATTATGTCATGTTAAGGGACTAATACAAGAAGAAACAAAATATTGCGCACGTGACCAGAGGTTTTGACTGCGTGGACCTCCGTTACCAATTTACCATTTTGTTTTCACAGAATGGTAAATTGTCTGCTTCTGGGCACCCTCTTTCTTATGAAACACTGCCACGAACTCCTTGCTCACACAAATAAATATATATTTGGCTTCAATAAAACTAATCTAAATGGCACTAGAGAATGAATTTACTTTAATACTCACGGGGTATAAGTGTACGAATGCCAGGTGGCGGTTCAGGCATCTGACGTTTGAAGGAATTCCCCAGTCGCAAGTCGAGTCAACTTTCGACGCAGCGGGGAACCAGAGCAGTCCACTGTCCACGAACTTTTCGTTCTGCTTGCCAGGTATTCTGTTCTTCGGTGCAGAAGGTACAGAGATATTTGAAAATATTTTGTGGCTCGTTTTAACTTCTCTGACGGCAGTAGGGTGTTTTGGCACGTTTTGGGTACCATTATTTATTTTGTTGCCACGTGAACGTTTTTGCTGCGTTTCACGTTGAAGGCCTTGAGGACGAGTTTTTACAAAATGTGTCCTCGCAGGCAATGGTTGTCGTTCTCTACTTCTCCGGTAAGAACGGTGATGGGACTTTTCTACTGTCCCGGCTTGCGGCATTCCTTCTTTTCGCGTCAGTGAGATGTTTGGCGCTGTGTTTCCGTCTTTAATTTGAAGCGTTCGCTTGTGTTGTCTGATATGCACTCGCGTACTTGCTGGCTTCGGCAATGCGCCTTGTTTCACGTTCCTCTCAACTACCTCTCTTCGTCGCTTGGTTATGGATCCTCTCGAGGATGGCATCAAGCTTTGTCTCCCGTATGACTCCATTCGACCTCTACGGCTGAAATGCCTCCATTCTTTGAAATCATCTTGAATTCTTCCTTTTTTTCTTGACACTTTCGGATGCCTTCTGCGTAGTCTACGGGAGCCAAATCTTCTCATTCTTCTCTCTCTTGCCTCTCGTGAGTGCCTTCTGCGAGGTCTAGGGAACATATATCTTCTCATTGTTATCTGTCTTGGCTTTCTTTGGTATTTTCTGTGTAGTCTAGGGGAGCCATATCTTCTCATTCTTCTCTCTCTTACCTTTCGCAAGTGCCTTCTGTCTAGTCTAGGGGACCAATATATTCTCATTGTTCTCTGTCTTGGCTTTTTTTGGCGCCTTCTGCGTAGTCTAGTGGAGCCATATCTTTTCATTATTCTTTCTCCTGGCTTTCTTGAGTGCATTCTGCGTAGTCTAGGGGACCTATATCTTGACATTGTTTTCTCTCTTGGCTTTCTTGAATGCCTTCTGCGTAGTCTAGGGGACCCATATCTTCTAACGTTCCTCTCTTTTGGCTTTCTTGAGTGCCTTCTCCGTAATTTGAAGGACCTATGCCCTCTCAGTGTTTTCATTCTTCGGTTTTTTAGGGTGTGTTTTTCATGTACTTTAAGTCGCTTTGATCTGCGCTTGAATGTCCTCGGCGTTCTTATGTTCCTTCCGCGTGATTTAGGGGACCTTGACATGCGGTTGGTCATTTTCGTTCGCTCTCTTGCGGTATGCTTCCGATGTGCTCTTCGTCTTGACTTTTTTACGATGTTATTTTCCCGTACTTCACGGAACCTAGTTCTGCGCTCGGTAATTCTTCTTTGTCTTCTTACATGGTTTCTACGTCTACGTACGGTAGGCGATCTATATCTGTGATCGGCCTTCATTTTTTGCCTTCTTGGGGTAGGCGTTCGATATGTTTTAGGGGACTTCGATCGGCGCCGCTTGGGGTTCCTTTTCTTATTTCTCACAGTAGGCTTTCGGTGTGATTTCAAGGACTTAAGTCTGGGTCTGGGTTTTCCTGGTGTTCTGATGACGCTCTTTACACGTGCTGTAGGGGAACTAAATCTGCGCTTCTTTTTTATTCTTAGTTTTCCTGATCTGCGCTTTTGGTGCATTTTAGAAGACTTTTTTCGGAGCCTATTTTTCGTTGTTATTTTTCTTGTAGGTATTTTACGTGCTTTAGGAGGCTTACGTCTGTGCCGGATTTGTTTTTTTAGCTTTCCTACAATGTTATTTCTACTTTTTATAGATGCTTCAGTTTTGTATAGAGCCTTAGGCCTTTTCAAAACGTTTCTTCTAGCGTTGATTTTTCGTATTCGCTTTACAAGCCGGTGCTTTTTATGTGAGCGAAGCGTCTTCTTATTTACCCTTCTGTTTTGCCGAGTTCGCCGTTTGCGAGCCTTTCGCGGCCGTGATTTCTGTTTTCTATTTCTGGATACTTTCCGCGCATTAGGCATGTTTTTCCTTCGCTTCGGGTGTTTCCGTACGCTGGACATCGTTTTCCTTCTTTTTGGAACCTTGCGCCCCTTGTACCCACCTCTCCTAACGTTCTGTGCCTTGCGAAACGTTCTTGTTGTTTTAGAAATCGTACTTTTTTTCACTCCCTCGAATGGCCTCCGTAGTTTCCGTCGGTTCTGGCGTCTGCGTTTTTTCCCTTGTTTCCTGGTTAGCTTACGCGTGTTGACTACTGACTTTCGAGCTTTCGTTGACGTTCGTCTTGTTAACTTTCGTGCTGAATATTTGCGTGCCATTTTTCCTCTTTGTTGTTTGCCTCTAGAAACTGTGCGGGACCGCTTTCTGACATAACTTTTGCGTATGCCCGGAGTATTTTGCTTCGTTTTACGTGCGATCCTCTTGACCTTGCGGAGTTTTCTAGTTACCGCCTTCTTGCGACCAAGGGCAGCGCGACCTTTTCCATTGAATGTCTTCGTCACTTTTTCCACCTTGCTGCTAGTCAGGCCGTCGGCCTTTCCCCCAGAGCCTTTTTTTCTTCTCCTCCGTCGGACCCTTCGAAAGTGGTGAATTTTTTTCAGTCTTTTTTTCTTAGGTCCCGTTTTCTCGCTCATAGAAACGACAGTGTTTATGGTGCTTGTCTTTTGTTGTTTCGTCTTGCGAACGACTCTTTTCCCTTTGCGATTTTTCCTGACGCCGTATATATTCCTGTTTCTCGAGACTTTGTGAACCTCACTTCCCTTCTGCACCATGCGTCCCTTCTTTACGCTCGTGCCTTTTTTCTTTTTGTGCGCGTTGATACGATACCCTCGTGATGTTCTTATAACGCGTTTTTGTGACCCGGTTAATTTGACACTCCGTTGAGATTTTCCAGCCTTGCCACCTATCCGCCTAATTACCGTCCTCTTAGCTGTTAGCGATTTTTTCCCTATGCCACCCTTCCATAATGCTTTCGTCTTTTTAGCTTTGTATGCTTTTGCAGCCTTTCCACCGCCTCGTGCTTTCACAGCTTTGCCGGCTGCTTGTGATTCTTTACCCCTGCCACTTCCCCACGTTTTTGCGAGCTTTTCCTCCCCACTTTGAGCTTGTAACTTTGCTACGTTGAAATGCTTTAGTACCTCTTCCACCTCCTGCTCCCTTCCAAGTTTTAGCATGGGCTAGCGATTTTCCGGTCTTTTTGCCTTTCCGTATTTTTCCAACTTTTCTTCTCCACTGTACGTTTGTAACTTTGCCTCCTTTGTGTTGTTTAGCAGCTCTCACACCTTTCATTGTTTTTGCAGTTCTAGCAGGTGCTCCTTTTCCAGTGTTGCCAACTCCCCATACTTTTCCAGGTTTTTTTCTCCACATTGTGTTTGTAACTTTTCCGCCTCTGGATGCTTTCGCAGCTCTTCCACCTTTCCATGTTTTTTCAGTTCTAACAAGTGCTTTTCTTCTAGTCTTGCCCCCTCTCGTCACCTTTCCAGCGTTTCCACCCTTCCACGACTTTATAACCTTGCCCTTTCTGGATCCTTTGGCTGCCTTTCTACCTCTTCGTGCTTTTGAAGCATTACCGCCTTTGAGGAATTTTCCAGCTTTCTGTCTCCGGCCTTTACCTTTTGTGCTGGTTTTCTTAACCGCGGCCATACTTCGTCCTTGGAGAACGTTTCCCGCCTTTCGGGCCTTGACAAGCGATTTTGTCTTGGATGTTCTGGTTACGATTGCTGTCCCTCCTCCGGATATTTCTGTGAAATTGACAGACATTTGCCTATTCAATGCGCTAAAACACAATAGTTGTGCGAAATACATCCATTATGCATGTTTACTTGCCCTTACAACCTCTCATGACATGAGCCTCATATTTCTTTTTTTTTAATTTCACTGTTTTAAATGAAATTGCTGAAATCCACACACGCAAAAAGCGCTTACTTAATTATACGTAATTAGTGATTGTTGTGTTTCATAAAGAATTGATACCGCAACTGATTTCAAGAGACCTTTATACTAAATTAAGCACGTATGCTTTCCTCATAAAATAACATTAGAAGTTATATAGTAAGTTCAAACATAGCCTACATGAAGAGTCAATTTTATCATCACGCTGCGTTGAAAGTTTAATGTAAAGACACTGGACTAAAATGTCTGCGCTATTAAATACAGACCCCGGGGGAAGACTCTCTTGGCTTCATGAAGATAACAAAGTCGACAGTTACCTTTTTGGCCTTCACCCTCGCTGATTGTGCTTTCCGATTTGGTGATGGTAACAGTCTCGCCTCCTTGTCCTTTTGATGACTTTCCGTCGTCCCCATCATCGACCTCTACGTAGCTATACTCGTGATACTCTCGAACCTCCTCATCGTCCTCACCTCCTGCTGCAAAAAAAAAAAGGTCATTAATTTGTTTATGGGTGGTGCTCCTCGACAACATTCACATCTTACGAAATTCGTCCTTTCACTGTAATATAATTTTGATACCAATTGTTTTTCATCCTCAAATAAGTACGGCTCAAACGTTTATATCAAATAACTTACATAAAACGTTCGATAAAAGTTAGGAAATCTGGAAATCTGGCTCTAATCATAATCCAACGCAGACAAAATGCAGTGCATGTTGAGACTACCTACACCTTTAATGTATTTGTGTGATTTTCATGGTACACTTGGGAAGTGCATCGGAATTAACACTGCAACTTCGATGACTTGTGATTTATCCTCACACGAATGTAAAGAAACATGTTCATAGATTTTCTTGAATTCCATGCTAATGAGCTCTCACTGAACTTCCGGGAACACACACACAGACCTTCCTGATAGAAGAAGAGCGTGTTGGTGCGGGTCAAGATTAAAAAAAAAAATAAACACATAGGACATAAACAACACAACCACAATCTTTCATAGATGTGGTTCTGTTGTTTTTTGTCCTTCATGTTTATTCTTTCTTTAATCTTGATGCTTTTTTTTTGTCCAAGCGAGCGAACGCGGACGCTCATAAGAAACGTGTTATATAAAAATAGAGGGTCTCATCATCTTCCGATTCTATGAAGAAAAAAGCTAGAAAAAACATTGTGCACTTGTAGAAAAGTTTACAGCTATATGGTAAATAGTACCTTTGAAAATGAAAGAATCGAACGCAGTGAGCATGGTTTTATTATGGTTAGATTACGGCACCAGATATATGAAACGCGTGGCTGGCAGCGCGGGCGAGGTAAGTCACATCAATAGTCACTGGCAGCGTAATAAATACAGGGCGTTGTCTATCTTCACGTTTTTTGCTTCGTGGCTTCATGATTTGTTCTTCTGCGCTATTAACGAGTAGTGTCGCATGATCAATGGCTGCGGACTGATAAACTGTTGGGGACTCGCCAAGCCCTTCCTTCCTAAAGATGTCCGTGACCGTAATGACAAACTTTACACCTTTTTTGCTTAAGTCGATGCACAAATTGAACATAATTTATGACACTCGTAGTTTTGATGAGAGCCGTTCATTTGTGAGTGGGAAACAGTAAAAGTCTGCGACCACTTTTTTGTGCTGACTGTCTCGCACTGTACGTAAAAAGACAACATCCGTTTCCTTGTGGTCATCACACAGTCTCTGATGGCATTGTAGACGACATTTATTATCTCCCTCTCTCTTTCTTTCTTTCTCTTTCTTTTTTTCTTTCTGATTAATTGGTTTGTATATTTTATGAAAAAAGTTTGCTCTCATCCGACTAAAGATTCATCATGAAAGTAGATGCGTATTTAATGTTTTAAAACGAGACTTACAACGCAAAATGGTGAACGAGAATAAGTTTATGATTATTTCTTCACACATCTAGGAACATAAATCAACACCAATGACTTCGAGGGATTTCAGTTTTTGCAGTATTTGGGAAAACAAAAGACTACACCAAAAGAAAATGCAACAAATATTGGCTATGGCAATCGTGTTAAGAATTACCATGGTTAAAGGTTCACCATGAGGGAAAAAATAAGTTCCGCCAAACCAGCAAGCCACTGTGTCGTGCCAGTCAACCTCTGAAGCATTTTTATCACATATCGAGCCAAGACTGGAAAGTTTAGAGGCTCCGTCCATTCCTATGCTCTCGGTGAATTGGGAGCAACACGCAAGCCCTACCAATCAACGTTCCCCTTTCATCATCTGACCTCGCTCTCCGCGCGTGGGTATCGGCGAGAGCAACACCACATATATACTGATAAGCCCTGATTACTCTCTTACATACCGTCACACTAAAGCTCTGAAGACAGGCAGCGCTACCCTTGATTCGCTTGCTCTCTCGCATTTGTTCTATTCGCGTCACCTGGCCGGTAGACGTGGCCAATGGCCAGCGGCGTCCGGAACTATAGGTTTATGGTTAGTGTTGTGGAGAGGGAACAGTGCCAAGGCTTTGCATCTAGGTGGTGTTGGCGAGAGCGTGACGCGGTGGCGATTGATAGACGTATGACTGGCCCAACGAGAACGTAGCTTCCACCGACCGTCAGCTTAGGAGGGAACGGAGTGGACGTTAGACGTCGTGTGGCTAAAAGCCTTATCATGTGCCCTTTCACATGCAGTCGAGAAGAGTCTTGCGAGGGTAACTAAGGAGCTACCGAAGTAGAAATTATACCAGGAAAGGCTACCTACCAGGCACATCAACACTTCCATCGGGTGCTGCTAGTCCTCGATGCGCCGCCACAGACAGTATTATCAAAACATTGATCAGTATAGGCATTCCTGAAATTCAATTTCATGTACATTAAATATGACGAATAACACATCTGCTTTGCGTTTCCTATTCGAAGAAGAATTGTTACCATTTCAGCAATAAATTAGCTATTGAGATATTGTGATTCTTGGCAGACATTCGGAATAATGGATTTGAAACAACGTGCGCTTTCTCTAGAGAAAAAACAACAACATTACCATGAAAAAAAGTATTGAGTGTTATCAACATGGTTGTGTATTTGTGTTCTGTGCATGTCTGATTCTTTTGTTTGTGTACTTTATGATGTTGACACTGATTGTAGACGGTCTTCCAATATATAAGGACGTGATGGCAGATTCGAGCAGAAAGTTTGTTATCACGTATGCTGGAGTTCTTTGCTGCATTATTATGGCACTGCTACCTACTTGAGTTTAACATTTAGATTTGTATAAAAACTAGGATAGCGTTTTGTTAAATCATGTAATTTTGGGTTGCTCAGTTTTGGGTCTTCGTAAGAGAAGGACAGTTTAACCACACGTTTGACCCTGCTCTCGCAATTTCTTATTGAGGGATGCTACCATTGACCTCATCATCAAGGTCCAAGCTTGGATCTTAATAAATCTTAATAACCAGCTTGGATCTTAATAAAGTTGCACGCGTATTCTGATAAACTCTGACGGATCGTTGCACAAAAAACCCAAACTAAGAAACTTCTGACCGCCAACCTGTACTGTATGTAGTAGTATATTGAAATAGCATCTACCCAACATTTATGTAATGTTCCTTAACCATGGTTCCTTAATAATATCAAACGACGCGCGAAAAATTTACATTATTTAAGAAGGTTCTTTATGTTTAAATTGCGATCGAAAAAAGCTGTATTAAGGACGTAATAGCAGTACTCTTTAAAAATAACCTGCGTGCAGAGACTTTTCATAGCACCTAACCACTAAAAAGGCCAAGGGCGTGATTCCGCAATATCGTTGGCATCTGAGCAATAGTAAAATGCTAAGGGCTTGACACGCCCCCTCGTTTCTTAAATTGTTTGTGTCAAGACTATACCAATCATTATCTTCAGTAAGGTACAATAATTTTGTTTGGAAGAAGAGGTCGAGGAAAAGTATAAAAACTGTGCAAAAATCACCACCTCACCGTGCAAAACGCTGGTCGATCGGCCTCACATCCGCGGCACATTATCAACTGCGGCCTTTTGGGACCGTGGCGAGCCTATGCGAAGGTCAGTTCTCTTTTTTTTTTATATATGAATTCTCGCGTTCAATGCGGAATCCCAGCCGTTGCGGTAAGGCCCAGAGCTGGAGGATTGAGTTAAGCGAGCCCTTTTGTCCTTATCTGACGTTGAGAAAGTGTACCACGGATAAGGCTTGCGTCGGTTCGTTTTATTGGACTCAGACAAAGTTGGTACTTGTGCTTTTTTGTGGCGAAATATGGCTTGCAGACGCTCGGAGCCCCAAACTCCAATCAGAGATTCCATTCAGGTCCGCGCAGCTGTGGACGTGGACTTGGGTGACGACTGCACATGCTCCCCATCTAAACTTTCCCTTCGGTAATTCTCTCGTAAAAAGAAACAACGATAGCGGTTTACAGTTTTACGAGAACTGATTGTTTTCTGAATTTTGAGAGCGCCGAGTGAGAATAGTGCGTTTAATAAAGGCGGAATCACGTGAGCAAACGAATTGTCAATCTAATTCTTTCTGTACCTTCTGGATCCTTTGTCCTTGACTTGGATTTTTCAATATTCATTCAAATTTCTCACTTATTGGTTACTCCTAGAAATCACAATTAATTATTTTTTATTTGTTTTCGTTCACACAAATAGTGCTATTTTAAATGGCATACGAAGTTTTTTATTGACAGAGAAGCGGTTTTATTTAATGTTTGGGGGAGCGGAAAGTTTAAAAGGCCATTGAAAACACGCAAAACATAGCTGCACGTACATCCTTTTAGACGGATCACACAGCAGGCTTGGGTAGCAGACTACAAGTTTTGAACGAATGAGGAAGAGGAAAACATAAAGAAGGAACCTAACCAACGCCAACCCCAAGCTTGAAGGTGAATATTCGACTGTGATTCGTCTGCTCGGGTGGAATAATTAAAAAAGAGAGTATAACGCAATAGCGTTGTCGGGCCCCGTTCGCATTACCTTCTCATTCGCTTCTCGTGCTCTTCCTGCCAGTGGAATCCCGCCTCCAATTCTTGACCTTTTTCTTTAAGGAAAATTGATTACGTTATAAAGTGAAATCATTTCAGACATGCCGCGACCTTTAATTCGCATTACATGTCATGTATTTTTAAAGCGCAGCACTTAGGCGCCCGTTTCCGGGTTTCGCGGCGTCGCCGTCGCCGTGGGCGTAGGCGTAACCGCGCTAAATTTAGCGGGAAAATTGACGTCACGTGACCTCAACATTAGGGAGTTTTCGTAGACCGCGTTTCCCCCTCCACTAAGCCCTCCGCAACGAAGAAGTTGCTCCTGCGCCTGCGCGCCGCTAGCCTTGACTGAAGAAACCCGGATCTCGTAGCGGGTTGCGGAGAGGGTTGCGGGACAGCGGAAACGATCTACGAAAACTCCCTACTAATTCTATTTCCCGCTAAATTTAGCGGGGGAAATGACGTCACATGACTTGGTGTCACGTCACCAATGAACAAATTAAGTTTCTCTGCTAGATTTAGCGGGGAAATTGACGTCACGTGACCTAAATAGCGATTCATTTTCCCGCTAAATTTAGTGGGGTAATTGACGTCACGTGACCTCAACACCAATTAAGTTTCCTCACTAAATGTAGTGGGGGTAATGACGTCACATGACTTGGTGTCACGTCACCTATGAACAAATTAAGTTTCTCCGCTAGCTTTAGTGAGAAAATAACGTCACGTGACATAAAAAGACATTTAATTCCCTGCTAAATTGAGCGGCAAAATTGACGTCACGTGACCTCAACATTAGGGAGTTTTCGTAGACCGCGTTTCCCCCTCCGCTAAGCCCTCCGCAAGGAAGAAGTTGCTCCTGCGCCTGCGCGCCGCTAGCCTTGACTGAAGAAACCCGGATCTCGTAGCGGGTTGCGGAGAGGGTTGCGGGACAGCGGAAACGATCTACGAAAACTCCCTACTAATTCTATTCCCCGCTAAATTTAGCGGGGGAAACGACGTCACATGACTTGGTGTCACGTCACCAATGAACAAATTAAGTTTCTCTGCTAGATTTAGCGGGGAAATTGACGTCACGTGACCTAAATAGCGATTCAATTTCCCGCTAAATTTAGTGGGGTAATTGACGTCACGTGACCTCAACACCAATTAAGTTTCCCCGCTAAATTTAGCGGGGGTAATGACGTCACATGACTTGGTGACACGTCACCTATGAACAAATTCAGTTTTTTCGCAAGCTTTAGTGAGAAAATTAACGTCACGTGACATAAAACAGAAATTTAATTCCCTGCTAAATTGAGCGGGAAAATGGACGTCACGTGACCTCAATACTAATTTAGTTTAATTTAATTTAGTCACGTGCGCCGGAGGAGGAGGGTAAGGTACGGAAACGGAGGAGGAGGAGGAGGGAAGGGAATGGAAGGATAAGGAGTAGGGGAGAGGAGGAGGAGAGAGGAGGAGTAAAGGAACACGAGGAGGAGGGGAGAGGAGGAGGAGGAGGAGGAAAGGAGGGGGGACGAGGAAGGGTACGGAGGAGAGGCATACCCTCCCCTCCGTACCCTCTCCTCCTCCTCCTCAACAGCTGCGCTCTAATTTTACGTTACAGATATTTTAATCACTCTCATTCCACGCGTTACGTCATGTTTCACGTGAGCGTTTTGGGTTGTTTGGAATTACCGCGCGAGGTCATGTGGCTGTGACGTCATGACCCTATCGACCAATCAGGAATTTCCCGTCACAACGCATCCGACGCCGGCTTTTCCTCGACACGAACTCCTTAATGCTATCGCGTTAAAAGGAGGAAGCCCAAACCGGCCCTAATTGGCAACCCAACGTTTCGAGGTCAAGTCGGCTCTTCTTTAGGTGTGACTGGGGCGATGGCCGTTGAGGAGCAGTATTTTCGTTTTCGTCTTCATTGACGGCGGTGCATTTCTTTTTGAGTTGGCGATGTCTCAAAGCCCGTGGGCGTAGGCGGACGTCGAAGCGCCGTTATATTTTCTGGCGTAGTTTGTATGCGCAACGAACCAATAAAAACCAAACACCGACAGAGACCCGTCTTGGAACGTTGGAATTCTGACCGCTCTTTCGCGTATAGTTTCGGTTTTGGTACTTCATCGTACTTTGGATAATTAATGGGATCAAGCGCTTAGTCTCTCGTTAGTAGAATGGATAAGAGCGAATAAAATATTAATTCGAAGAGCCTTGGAAAAATGACGAGCATAGCTTAGAATAGCGCGGAGCAGGATTAGTCGTCTGAATTATAACAGCAACTATGTTGACGACCGGCACGCCGCTCTAATAAACCCTTTTCAAAAGTCGGCGCCATCGCCTGTCCGTCATTCCTTGATCACACACTCTGAGTATGTATTAAACACGAGGGCTGCGTCAGCATTCGGCGAGCACTCGGCTCAGCTCGTATTGGATACGAGGGCTTCGTCAGCATTCGGCGAGGACTCGGATCCAATCCCACGCATCGTGTCAAAGTAATGGCGACCGCCAATGTTGATCGATGGTCTTTTGAAAAGGGTCTATTGGAATGTCAATTTAGGGGGAGTATTTCAGAATGTCGTTAGTAATTTTTAGGTAATTCATTCGCTAATTATCACTTTACACTTGCAGCCTGTTGACCGCCACGGTAGATAACGTCATTACAAAGGAATCGTTTCCCAATATCAAGCCTCCCTTTGTTATTAGTATCAGTTGTAGGTGAACCCCCCTGTATAAGTTCTTTATTGATGTTTGTGTAAAATGAGCACCACTTAAATATCTCCTTAAAATAGTGCTCGAGTGAGGTTCATAAAAATGTTGAATTAAGGTGTTTCTTGCGAGGAATAAAATACATAATGTACGTTAAGTACGTGAACCGGTAAATAATATAATATGTGCGAGTTGAACACGGCAGTATCGATGATCGTCTTAACTATGTTTGCAAATGCATTCAACACGCGAAATAATATCCAGGTTCTTGCATTGATCAAACAATGGTGCTAAAATAACTGGTGCAGAGGGTAATCTTACGTGTTTGCTAAGGACTAACGTCTTCTGTGTTCTAAGTCTTACATTTTACCATTCTTGTTCAAACTTTATCATGCTTAGTTTTAACACTAGACATTTGATTACTTCTACCCCTTTTGAAGGCACCATACTCTAAAAGAAAACCCGTTCGTATACTTTCCCGCAGAACACTCGGAGAGCGAATCACCGCAACTTACTGAGGCAGCTCAGCGAATGACGATGCCGAAACATATGTTCAGACCAAAAAACGCAGTCTGAGTTGTGACATTAAGCAATGCAAAACGTCACGCTTGCATGGCTTAATGTCACAACTCAGACTACGTTTTTTGGTCTAAACATTTGTTTCGGCATCGTCATTCGCTGAGCTGCCTCAGTAAGTTGCGGTGATTCGCTCTCCGAGTGTTCTGCGGGAAAGCAGACGCACAGGCTTTTTTTAGAGTGCAGCTATAGTGCGCCATTTAGGTGAAATGTCTGACGGATACTGAAGGAAGTTCTAGTTCGTATTTATTTATGATGCGTATAGTGGTCGACGAATTCACGCATTAAGAAGTATACCGCATGTGGAGTTCTACAGTTCGAAATTTGTATTCCGGTGATATAGTAAATACACTAATTATCTCGCTCATTTTGAGCTGAACGCTCCACTTTTATATTAATGTGAATCATTGCCTATTGTTTCGATCAATTATTACGTTGCGCAGGATAATTATATTTTATAATTTGTTTTAGAAAATTAACGTTGTGCATGTTTTGTATAATTTTTTTCCGCAATTTCTCTAGTAGAGCTACGCAACTCGGCGGTGTGTTTTTTTATGCTCTGTACTGAAATAATCATTTGACCCTGCTGAAATGGCCCCAAGGAAGGGCCGCCGGATTAAAAAAAAAAGTAGTTCCTTCCTGGAAGTGATGACAAAGTAATGAAGCCGAGAGGAGCTTCAGATTACCTAAAACGGCGTTGTATATTTCTCTTTGGCAATAAGGGTTCCATGTTCCAAATATATCATAAAAAACCGAACTATCTTAAAGGGAAACTCGGTCAAAACTCAAAATGAAATAAATTACTGGTATCGCTGTAGTGACACAAAATACGACCCCAGCCAAAATATTACGTACACTCTACAAAATGCCTGCGCGTCTACTTACCCGCAAAACGCTCAAAGAGCCAACCATTGCGATGTAGGAAATCAGCTCAGCGAATGATGAGGCTGAACATCTGTTTAGACTTCAAAAATAAGATCTGCGCTGTGGCATTACGCAATGCAAGCATGACGCTTTGCATTGCGTAATGCCACAGCGCAGACTTAATTTTAAGGTCTAAACGGATGTTCCACCTCATCATTCGCTGAGCTGATTTCCTAGATCGCAATGATTGGCTATTTGAGTGTTTTGCGGGTAAGTAGACGCGCAGGCATTTCTTAGAGTGTACGTGGGACGCGGTATTCTCAACTAATGCCGATAATAAAAATGCGACCCGCCGCGAGCCGCTGCTCCTTAGCGGGCGGCCAGCGGGTTGCCGATCGCTAAAGCAACATTGGGCCGTGACGTCAGTATCGTTCTCTTATTTTTTTTTTTTTCCTCCGGTCCGGGCGTTGCGCGGAGTGCGCTTCTTTGAGCCGCTACCACCGCTACTTCGGCTTGTGATTGGCGTGTTTAGCCGTTGCTTTTATCTGTAGCCCGTGTAGCTTCGGTATAGCATTTTGTTTATTTGCTTGTGAGGACTCCAAGACTCCTTTTAGCGAGCAACTCGGCGCGCCCAGGACTGCCCAGCTACTCCTCAAAGATGCCAAGTGCAACTTGTAGCGCCGTGGGCTGCTAAACAACCCGCTGCACAACACGGAGGTGCTTTTTCACAAGTTTCCAACAGACCGAAAATTGGAGAATGTGTGGGTGAACGCTGTTAGACGAGTAAACTTTGAACTTCGGTTTTTGCGAGCCCGAGAAAAAAAAGAACGAAAAAACAGACGTGTACAGCCCAGCACACGTGTGTTCGGGCGCCGCGGCCCGCGCCGGAGAGCCTCAAAACTTCGTGTCTGGGACTGACACGCAGCGCGAAAGCGAGAGGGCCCCCAGTACTGTACGTCACTGGCAGCGCGGCGTAGAGCAACGCCGCTCCATCCACGGAGCCTCGATGTCAATTTAGGGCTAGCGACGAGTACGGAAGACCGCACACACGGCGACAGCCGCCGAGTACGGCACCGAACGAGTTCACTCATTTTCCAGTCGATAGCTAAGCGACGAGTACGGCAGAGCGCACGCACGGCGGCGGCCGCCGAGTACAGCACAGTACGAGCTCACGGGTTTTCAGTCGCTAGCTTTTGGGTATACGCACTAACTCCAGCTAAATATGCTGGATAACTACCACGTATACAGAATTAAAACAAAATCAGCTTACCTCCTATCTTTAGACGGCTAGCGCAACAGAGTTAGGTGCCGCTTGGCCTGCGTACTCGTTGAACGAGAACGATCCTGACGTCACGTTCACATAGCGGCTGATTTCCAGTGTTGCCGGGGCCTCGAGCGGCTAGTTTCGGTTTTGTTGGCCGCGCCCCAAACAAAACTTTGAGGAGTTGATATCTTTAAAACTAGGTACAATAAAGAGAAAAAAAATTACACCTTGCAATTCAGGGACGCTGACTGCACTAAAAACAGTCATAATCCCAAAATCGAAAGTATGGACCGGAGTTGCCCTTTAATCTTCTCAGATATGAATTTTTATTATTGTACTTTCTTTGTATTTAAGTAATTCGTCTACATTTTTTCTTAGATTGAGCAGGCCACTGAGAAATCAAGGCAAAGAGTATTCTAGCGAAATGTTTGTAGGGCGATATAAGTTTACCCAACAACGTAGATTACCTGCTGAGTAATGTTGACAAAACTGCAGAAACTGAAGTTGTTCCAGTCGTTGTGCTAAACACGTTCGTTTTTCTTTTTTTGTGTGTGAAGCATGTAACCCTGAAGTGTTGTAAACTGTGACTTAGTACCCTTCTTCTATTAAAAAAGGTTTAATGTAATGCTTGATTTAATATCATGTGAATTAAAACATGATTTTAAGATAACCGGAATTTCACGGAGAGTGTCCACATTTTTATGTAGTTTTTGGAAAATCTACATCTTCCGCAGGCTTCACTAAATGGGAGCTGACTCGATATTGATCAACATGAGCCCTGCTCCCGTCGTTAATCAACATAATACTTATGGTTCTGTAGCGGCTTGCTCTATAAAAATATATAAACGAAAAAACAACGCAGAAAAGTTGTATTTTGGTTGTAGCTGTAGCGCTTTATTGCTTGGCAACGTGAACTCATTCTTGACCCGCGAAGCTGAGCCCAAGGTTAAGCACAATACTCTCGATCTGCCTCGTTTGGCGCGACGCAATTGTGCGACTCTGTGTTCCACACATTGCCTGGCTTGCACCGGCGCTGTTGTTTTTTTCCATCATTGCACACGTAGAATCTGAAACGGAAAAGGGCAGTGTAATGATGTTAGATTGTACAATTACAGCTTGCTCAAACACTGTCATGAGCGCTTTTACTGCTGCGAATGTTATATCAATCGTCATTCAAAAGATAAAGGGACTCGGTGAGGGAATAATAAATTGACTAAAACTTGCTGTTTAAAAACTTTTAACTCCTGTTACAAATCTTCTGTTTGTAATAAAAGTTGATTGACCGTTAAGTTTGTTTCAAAATTGCTATTGCAAAAAAATGGACACTCGGAAATTAAGAAATAATACTATGGAAATACTTTAATCTTAAACTCTAACCTCAGTGTTGTTAATGTGCGTTTATCTACATAAAACCTGTATAAATTAGAAGTTCGAATTCACTCAAATGAATTTTCTACATATTAAAACATTTGTGCACAAGGAAAATTAAAATGTACGGCTTCTATAACACAACAAAACACTCTTTTTCAGCCTAGCATGCGACATCGGACAGAATATTTTTAGAGTCACGAGAACAGTGGTCGAAGTCGAACTTCGTTTCGTCATAACGCATTGTGAACTGGGATCGCGTAGTAGGATATTTCACTGGTGAGGTTATTCGCATCTAAAACCTTATGCATTTAAATTTTTTTTTATCTGTTTTAAGTTTTGGCTGCCCGGTCATGTCTTGTTTTGCTACACTATTGGATCGACGAGTGAACGCTTTCTTTTACAGTCCCCGACAGCCTGAGAAACAGAGGGCGTGGCTTAAAACATTCACGCTTCTCGATTTGTCCCTCGGCGTTCGTATCGGCTAATGCCGCAATCTCACTGGCTGCAGAGCAATAATAAGATGCTCAGAACCCTCTTGCGTTTCTTAAACTGTCGCTGACTCTAGGCACTACACTCTAAGAAATACCTGCGCGTCTACTTACCCGCAAAAAACTCGAAGAGCCAATCTCTGCGATCTACGAAAACAGCTGAGCGAATGATGAGGCGGAACATCCGCTGAGACCTTAAAATGAAGTCTCCACTGTGGCATTACGCAATGCAAAGCGTCATGCTTGCATCACGTAATGCCGCAGCGCAGACTTAATTTCGAGGTCTAAACGGATGTTCCGCCTCATCATTCGCTGAGCTGATTTCGTAGATCGCAGAAATTGGCTCTTCGGGTGTTTTGCGGGTAAGTATACGCGCAGGCATTTCTTAGATTATATCGTTGCCTGTTTCGAATGAGAGCAGGATAGCAAAAAGATACTTTACGCTCCGCAGTCCTTCGGGTGCTCTTTTGGAAAGCCGCTTCCGACGGTACAGTTTTCTGGTGTTAATAAGTTTATGTCGAAATTAAAGCACTTCTCCTTGAATACAAATGTCGAGACGTCGTAGTCCCCCAGGAAGGTGTCGATGGCCGTCAGCAAGGGGTACTTGGGGCCGCAATTGCCCCTGTAGTCGTCCAAGTCGAGAGACCACAAAAACACGCCTCCCAGTCGGTTTCCCTTGACGAACGATATCTGCACAAAGCAGGCGAGTTAACAATAATGGGTGGCAGAAAAATATAGGTACGACAAGCGGCACCTCCGCAAAACTGTGATTCAACATTCAGCGAGAAACACTGCTGATTACAACTGCTAGTATCTAATGAGAGTAGGGCTGGGCGTCGATTAAAGTTTTTAGCACGATTAATCGGCCCCCTTTAATCGATTAATTAATCGATTAAAGGGTGCCGCTTGTCGTATATAATTGGCAACAAGGGTGCCGCTTGCACTGTATATAATTAACACCACTGTCCTGTGTAAATACTCGATTACCTGTCTTTATATATGTTAAATTCTTCATTCACTCATATGTTGTGTTTCTTCTGCGGATGTAATAGGGAGGCGGGGGCTTCGTCAAGTAGCGACATGCTGTTTTTTTCCCTGCCTTCCCCTATCAGATGGAGAGGAAATAAAATTGATTGATTGATTGATTAAATAATTGGTTTCGCTAATTTACATGCATATTATACTAATGAGGACAAATCTGCATTTCTTGCTTTTGCTGATTTATTTTACTATGTGTTAAACGACGCAACGTGCATATTTTCAATTTGAACTTTGATATTTTCAATTTGAACTTTGATGTATTTTTGAGAACAGTCCAAAGAGACAGCTATTTTTCTACTTGTGGATGCAAAGAACTTCGTTGATATCCCCCGGCAGGAACGAGCTCATTCGCTTCTTCACAATAGTCACTGCTGCGCTAAACAGACACTCGCTTGGCGTTGAAGTGACCGTGGGAGATATAATCTTGTTCCCTTGCTTTGGGTTGAAAACGTCGCCCCTGCGCGGCTTACATAACATTTAAATTTCACCTAAAGTTTACCCTTCGTATTGGTGTACTCCTCCACGTCTCTGAAGTGACGAATACAGAAGCAAGTAAAAGTTGCGAAGGATACGCCGCGTCTCTTCCCACTCAAGGAACTTATTAGTTAAAATGTATCGTTGCTCATGTGTCCTCAACCCAACCAACTGCAGATCATAACACTCGTCAAAGAAAAGTTGTAGGTGGGAATACTTGTTTACCCCGAATTCCCCAGTTGACTAGAACTAAAGATTTAAAAAAATATAAAAACTTATTTTGTGCTTTCGATACTCTCGGACTAATCCTCCGCCGTTGCTTTGCGCAGTTTCGACTATTGTAGGCTTTGCAGTTTTCGGAGCGTGCCCGGCGATTTTCTTGAAGGGCATTGACGTCGTTTGGCGTGGGCCGAGGAAAGGCCCCGCCGGGCCCTGCGGCTGCCGGCAACCCGCTAACCATGTAGACGTCGTCCTCCCTCTTTGTGTTCTCGGTAGTTTGAGGCGAAACTCAGTCGGCGGAATGTTTAAAATTGGCCCCGCAAATAGAGAGTCAAATTGTCCAGCTAAGCCGCCAAGCGTTCCTCTCAGACCGTCGCCACTGAACGACGCGACGCGCGGCCTGTCCGTCGACTTTGGGAGGAACAAGTACGTCGCTGGTAACCAACTTGATGACTTTAGATACATAAAATCCATAACCAAAATCACGTGACAACTCCAGAATTCGGTCAATTCCTGTGGTCTTTTTTTTTTTTTTCTCTCTTCTCTCAATTCCAGTTTGCTTTATGAGGAAATTGTATAATGTTTTTTTTTTCCTTGCTTTTGTTTTGGTTGGTCACATTTCAACCGATTAACCGGTTGAAAATTTTGATCGCGATTAAAGCATTAATCGATCAATCGGAAGGTTAATCGATCAATCGCCCAGCCCTAAACGAGAGGGGAGGCAACAAACTCCGAATGTAAATTAATAGACAGTTTTAGTTTAGCGTTGCTGGCTCTTACGTACGCAACACGCAATAGAATCGCGTACGCTAAAAACGACCTGCTCAAACCGATTTTAGTAGAGTGTTACTTTGCCGAGTGAGCACCTCCCTTGATCTAGGTTGAAGGGATTCTCCGGTCAAATTCTGTGTTCGAGAAAACAATTGAATATCATTGTTAGTGCCTCTAAACGCATCGTCCGTGCAATATCTATCGTATATGCCCCTCTGCATGAGTCATTGAATATTAAACTGCTCCAATTGCATCCTAGCGTAAATGGTGCTTTCGTTCGCAACACTGAAGCTCTGACGTCACATAATGCAAAGCGAGCATTTTCGTCTCGTCGTTTGCCAGCGAGTGAATAATAATAATAATAATAATAATAATAATAATAATATAATAATAATAATAATAATAATAGTAATAATAATAATAAACAGTTTATTTTCATTTTCCATTTCAGGTAATAATGGGACCGAGAATAAAAGCCGCGATAGACGGCTTGACAAGCTCTCGGCCCCAGCGTGACTCATTTTTGTTGTTGTGCTCGACTTGTTTCGTGGATGGGTGAGATTTTTGTTGCGCGGTTGGGTGCCACGACCACCGGGCAGCACCTGCGATCCGCGAGACATGCAACGACGAGCAAAATGGATCGTCGCCGTGCAGGGAGCACTGGATTACCGTCAAGGTCGAGATCCCGCTTATGGAGCAATCACTTCGCGGAAGAGAGCTACGAGCTGAGCTCTAAGCGGACAGAAGGTTTCTAAGTTGAGGTGTGATGCTGTGCCAACGATATTCAACTACGTCCACCCACTTTTCGTCAAATCGGATCAATTAGTTGGATTAAGCAGCGAAACCAAAGCCAACACCTAAGCCATCTTAAAACGACGACAAGAGTTATATTTAGCACGCGTGCCGCCCAATTCTGTTTGACCCACGTGTGAAAATGGAGCGACGCTACGATTCACCAAGCTCGTCCGTGTCAAGTGACGATCTAATATAGTTAATTCGGCCACGCACTCGTACCCGTAGCCAACGTACCCCGCAGAAAAGCGTGCTTGACCAAACCGCAGCTGCCTGGTCAAGCACGCTTTTCTGCGAGGTACGGTGGCTACGGGTACGAGTGCGTGGCCGAATTTGATCACGGAGCCTCCGTCAGTCGTCTCTTGGAAACATAACCTTTTATCAATGCTCTCGCGGGATGGAATTCATGAGCTACTAATGTCCAGTGCACAGCGACAACTTCGGCGATTTTTTTAGGAGTCGTTCGTCCGTCGGCGATGAACTGTGCGAAGAGGCTTAGCTTGCTTAGCGTTGAACAGACCGCAGCGTTCACGCATATTGCGAGCGGTGAACATTTTCACCATGCACTCCTTCAGCTCCACAGCGATCTGATTCTACCGCGGTAGGTCCCGAAAAGAATAGCCGAGCTGAACAACACGCAATTTAACGTAACACTGAAGTTAGCGAACACCCCGTCGCCCTTGCGTACCCTTGCTACAGTGTACTCAAGATACATGGTAGTGTTGGGACCGGAGCGGCTCGCGTGAGGCGTGTGGTGTATTGATCGCGATAGGTGTCGACACCGGCGAATCGGCAGTAGGGTCAAAATGGTGGTGGTTGTGCGCGTGCTCCGGGTGCACGAGCACGCGCGGCTGCACGTGCGGGCTGCAGCGACTTTCTGCTGCCCTGTGGACTGCAGCGCCGCGATTATTGTCTACACGCGCAGCCTCACAAGCTCCCATTGCCGAGCCACGCCGATTCAAACACAACCCCGTATTCTGGTACACTGTACCCTTGCTGCGCTGGTCGAAGTAATCGCCATCTTGAAACTGATGCTGTCGCTGGGCTCAAGATTTCTGGAGAGCTTTCCGCAAAACCACTAGCCCGCAACGCAAAATCCCTAGCATTATGTGCGGACGCAATACTCTAGCCATTCCATTGCGTTCTGCGTATGCGCACTGCCGACCCGCAATTTCTTTGCATAAGTAAAGCTTTAGCGTATGGTTCACTAAAACTGTCCACTTACTGTTAGCAATTTTAGCGTATGATGGAGAGGATAGAAAGCAAAATTATAAGGTGAGATTCCTTTTTTTTTTTTGAGGCAATGAGGGTAGAAATTACTAAATTATCATTCAGTACTGGTGTACAGAAATGAAGTCGGCGGCAACCTTTTTTTTTTCTTAGAATATAATATGTTGTTGTAGAGTAAGCTAATTCTAGAAGTCAACGAATGTTGTGATGTTCGCCGTTGAGAACGCAGGTTATTGAGCTATTCCTAAAAAACAGTACTTTTACCAGTGCTTCAGTAGCCTCCATTTTTAAATGGCTTTTAACCAGAAATAGGCGCAGGGTCTAGTGGTACATGTATTATTAATTAATACACCTACTAATGAAACTGGAAACAATAACATAAAACAATATAAATTGTTTTTAACATTTTTTTCATCTTTTTCACGCTACTTAATCGATAGTGAAATAAAAAAAATCAAGCAGGCAGTGACGATTAATATTTAAACTATGTCATTTAAGAGCTTTCCTGCACTTGTCAGATCGTTCAAATAAACTAATAAACACCCTTGTAAACAAGAAACTAGAGTCCTCAACATTGTTACCATTCATTTTTCAATGTTTCAATGTTAAAATCCCTAAGACATTCGATGATAATAAATAAAATTCTTAAATTATGGTTTTTTTTTGCGCCATGCGGTCTAACGTAATGAAATGCGAATGGCAAGATTTGATGGCGTCCCTTTAAAATCCCCTGCTACGCACATAGTGAGGGATCTATGTAGTCTCCTAACGAGAAGTCGCAAGGTTCGGGGGGCACAAAATCCGACGCGTCCTTGATTCCAGTGAGGTGGAACTTACGAAAACAAAGTTTGCGGTTTCTCTTATTGCAATTAACTTTATCTCACGCATAGGTGACAAACCTCTGAGCTCACTTCTCTAGGTAAGATTAGGCAGACCCCGCATCAAAGCAAATGGCTAATTTCCATCTGGATGGCAAATACCTGCCCGTGTTATCAGCCGATGTAAAGACATGGGCTGCATTTTGGTGATATGGTGGACAACACATTATTCTAAATGGAGCCCATCTGGGCAAGCCATTTTGCAAGCTCAAACGCATCTGTCTAAATAACCAAATCAATGTTTCATTTTTTTTGTTTAATCTGGAAAAAAAAAACGCTGGGTGGCAAGAAGAGCACAATGTTAAATATCTTTAAAACAAGCGTTTGTTTTACAGTTAGGCATTCAACGGAGTACGCCATTCTAAAAATACGTCACCCTCTGGCGAAAGCTCCTGTCGTCGTCGAAGCCGACCCACTGATCGGATTTGTATGCGTAGGGAGCGTTGCTCGGACGCGACCAGTCAAGTGTGTAGTTTTCGTTCTTGATGTACAAACAAATCTGTTGACGAAAACAAAAAACATCATCTGTGTGTTTTTAGGTGGGGAACGTAGGGAAGGGTATATTTGAACGTGCTGCGTACGACATGAGACAGATTTACCATCAGACATCTATTTTTTTTGCACATTTTATGTCAACCTGAATAAACACGCGTAATGCTGTTTTTACATCAATACAGGTTTAATGTTTCAACGTCTTCATAAAATAGATAGTTTATAAAAAAAATGAAGGCGTTTACGAATCTCTGTAATGCGAAATTAGAGCGCATGCAGCTCTTGAAGTGGAGGAGGAAAAAAGGGTACGAAGGGGAGGGTATGCCCCTCCACCTCTCCTCCTCCCCTCCTCCCTCCCCTCCTCTCCCTTCCTCCTCAAATTCAGTCTCTCTGTTAAATTTAGCGGGGGAAATGACGTCACATGACTTGGTGTCAAGTTGCCTATGAACACATCCAATTTCTCCACTAGATTTAGCGGAAAAATTGACGTCACGTGACCTCAACAACAATTCACTTCCCCGCTAAATTTTGCGGGAAATTGAATTGGTGTGGAGGTCACGTGACGCCAATGTTGCCGCTAAATGTAGCGCGGTTACGCTGACGGCGACGCCGACGCCGCTCGACCCGGAATCAAACGCCTTTGAAATGCGCTCTAAAAAAAAGTAAGGTTTTGGGGGATGTTTAAGTTTTGCTTTCAAGAGTGGAACGCGACAGCGTTATCAGGCCCCGTTCGCATCGCCTTCTCACTCGCTTCTCCTGCTCGGACAGGCTATCGCATCTCTGGATTGTCGTATCGCTGCTGTCGCCTCACTTTGACTTCACGGGCACGAATGTAGACATATTAACTCCCGCTCGACCCCCAGCCGAGCAAGTGCGCCTTGCGTGACCTAATCAGTAGCGTGTCTGGCTCGTAACCGAAGGGTCTTTGGCTCGAATCCCGCCTAAAATTCGTCGAATTTTTTTCTTTAAGGCAATCGAATTACTATATAAAGGGAAATCATGCGAGACATGCGGCGACCTTTAATTCGCGTTACATGTCACGTTTTAATCACTTTCATTCCGCGCATGACGTCACGTTTCACGTGAGCGTTGTGGGTTGTTTGAAATTCCCGCGCGAGGTCATGTGACTGTGACGTCATGACTCTATCGGCCTGTCAGTATTTTAGCGCACGCCACCGACGTCGGCTTTTCTGCGACACGAGCTCGCAGAAGTCAATATCAACTTTAGACGAGTTGAAACTACTCGCCTCAAAATATCCCAGTCTTCCAGGCGTCTTCGTGAACTCTCCTGGTTTTCCTAACGGGTTGCTTGAGCTGACCTCGCTGAGAAGTTCGTGCTTGTTGGGGTCAGCTAGGGTGTATGACGCGCCCAGAAAGGACAGTCCAAAAACCAGTTTGTGGGTGGGAATGCTTTCAGTGACCCATTTGCCCAAGCAGTCCTCCTGAAAACAACGTGGCGGTCATTCGTGCAGAATGTAGGGATAACATCTCTCGATTAAAAATAACAGAGCGTCTCACTGAAGCGAGCATATGGCTTGGGTGCTTTTTTTTTTTTTTTTCTCTATCAAGAAAGACACGCAGTGAAGCTGAACGATCAGCCGAACGAAGAGGCAAGAAGCAAGAATTAAGCGTGAACATACTAATCCACGCCCTTCATTTCCTAAGCTGTCCAGTGACCTAGATGTGAAGCGCAGGTTCGTCTCCTTCTTGCACAGGAATTGCAACGATGTCGCAATGCCGAGCTCTTACTGGCCGATTCAAAAATGAATCGTGACTAGTCCTCGAGGCATCTAGCATTGATGCTAGCTCTACCCACTCTTTTTTCACAAGCCAATTTGTCTTGTACTACGGATACATGCATGGTATGTTGTGATTTTTTATTGCTTACACTCTACTTCAATATTCCTTAACACCATCTCCCTCGTAAATTAAAATGCATTTTTTTTTTTTTTCAAGTTTCAGTTTTGGATTGAGAAAGAGCTTCGAAATGCGGACTAACCATCAATGAATATGTACTGCATTCTCACCGAGTTTTCGCCGCCCGGTTGTTCAAAGTGTCTCGTGAAGGGCGCACTGGGCACGTCTACTTTGCCCACGTGACTGGGTTTATAGTGGAACGTCGACAGAAGCACGTAGTCCACCAGCCTGGTCAAATAAGAACAGGTTCACCCAGTGAGACGGGAGCGCCAATGCGTTTAAAAACATCCGTCCTTCTTTGTTGAGGCACAGCAGTCTGGCAAACGCAGGTACGCCCAGCAGGGTCTGACTGTCTAAAGATCTACAGGCACCAGCAACAAAACAGTGGTGCCCAGAGGCCGTGCTTGTAAGACCACTCATGTTCAGCATGATTTATATATTTCTTCCGATTTTATTACTAGAAATGCTCCTGGAATATTTCAAATGATAAACAAATGGTAAATAAAAAGATGTATTTAAGCGTATTTTTCTGAGAAAGGCTCAATTTAAGTAAGTATTGTAAAACAAGAATAATATACAATCAACTTAAATCATAATTTAAAACAAGATTTAAATTTTTTTTTTCATATTTACTAAAAGTTTAGAAAAGAAATGAGATTCCTGTCATTCATTTCAAATGTTTTAGCTACTAATTTACATGTGATCTTACATTCTGTATCTGTGAACTTGGAGCTACTGAGGTGACTCTGTGAACTCAGAAGACCCTCAGTCGGCGAAAGTTATTCAGTGTCAGAGAACCGCGTGGCAAAGTGAAGTTAATGAAACTCAGTGAAACTTTATGTAGATACTAATATCTTTCGGCACTTATCTGCACGCAGTATGCATAAGAGTCCAAAAATATATGTCACCGTAGAGGCTCTTCTAAGCTCGGATATAAATTTTAGAAAATGAGTATTGGTATGGTCGTTGTTTAAACACAAGAAAGTAGGTATGCATTTTTAAGCACGTCCTGACAAGTACTTATTTTGGAACTGGCGTTTTGTTATATAATGTTATTTTTTGGAATGGCAACCATGAAAATGTTGATGTCAATTCTGAGTTTAAGAATTTTTCGTTGTATAGACCGACACGCTGTTTACAAACAAACCCGCGTTTGCCCACACCAAGTGTGGGCACTGCGCGTGCGCAGAAACCGAATTCGCGTGAAGCGAAGCGTCTGCGCATGCGCAGTGCCGTCGACAGCGCCACCGCAGCTGCGTGACGTCAAGGCCGCGTGTTGGTGTATAGTTAAGTTTGATAATTCTATACAGGCTTCTACCTCTTAATATTTCACCTTTCTGACACATCAAACACATATCACTGATATGTCATATGGTTGCTTGGGGGTGAGAGGGAGAGGGAAAGAAAGAGGAAAGATATTGGATGACGATAAGAGTGTTTGTTCTAAACTCTTGAACCTATAGAATTTCATAAAAGTAAGCACATACTTACTTCGCTATTCTCTTTTTGTATATGCTGCAATCCAAGCTGCAGGCAGGAAGTGTGATTGTCAGCAGGAAATCATATTTGTCAAATGTTTTTTTCAATTCCTAAAAGTATAAAAGCCGACACCAAAAAAAAAAAAGAATGTTATCCTAAAGTGAGCGTTGTATACTTTTAAGAAAAACTCTATTTTACGGTCGAGGCTTCAACGCGTCCCCGTATGGCTTTGATAACTTAATACAGGAGTGCATTCCTCACTTATCCCGTTTTATTGTCATATGAACCAGATAAATAATGCCTGTTTTGGTTCCTGTACAAGAGCCAAATTTAAGAGGTGGAAGGAGGGCGGAGGGGGAGACCGTTCCTCAAAATCCCAAGGGCGACATTTTTTTTTTTTTTTAAATAAATGATACGTATATCTTTTTTATATAAGAAATGCTTCGTACTTGGTCAAATGACCTTTATAATCATCCCTGAAGGTCACATCTCTCTGTGGCAGTACAATTCCTTGAAGAGCCCTTCCACCTCCACCCCCCCCCCCCCCCTCCCTAGCCCTAGCTTGATACATAAGTTTGTTTGTGATGTGTACCTGGGGGTTGATCCTGATCGAAGTTATGCATGCTAACTCTTCAGGAACTGTTACCAGATACGCTTAATTATTTTCCGAAGCTGAGAAATGCTTAATATGTATTCCTCACCTTTAAAAGTTTCTTCAGAGGGTCGCACTCTTTCCTAGCTCCCCAGTGAATGTTCAAGCCGTCAAACCCGAACTTGAGAAGCTGACGTACGACACTGTCTACAAAGGCCTTAAGCTTTGTGCGGTCTGACAAGAAGGCAGTAGGTACATCTGCCGCAGCTTTTCCGTTGTCAAACGATAAAAGCAGTTTCAACTTTGGATCTTTCTGCTTTAGGCAGTACAGCTCTTTAAGATCACCTGCACAAAAAAAAAAACGCTAGGTTAAAAGTGCCAAAAGACTATAAGCAAAATGAAGCGAAGGACGCACATTGCATTTCTTTTGGCTTTATAAATTCAACTCGCATGTCCTATGGACACCCTCCGATGTGCCTGCATCTATGATACCTTGCAGAGCACAGTAAAGTGTGATCATATATTTTCCTAACATCGACTTAGCAAGTGGAACGTGCGAGTGGTACTGCATTTTAATACCCAAATAGTTTCACCCCCCCCCCCCCCCCAGAAAAGAGTGATAGATGTCGTTCTGACGCTAAATTGCACTTGTGCCCAGTGAAGAAGCAATGCACCCAACAGGAGTAGTGCGTACGCCGGCATATTTTGAATTTTTGTAAGAAATGCCTCGAACAGCTCTAACTTACGACAACTATAAACGAGTTTGACACTGTGTATCTGCCAGAGAAGATGAATGGTCTTATAATTGCAGATGTTCGATCCAGGGACGGATACAGGAATTTCCTCAGGGGGGGGGGGGGGGGGGGGGGGGGGGGTCAGGTGCTGCTCAGCGTACCATATGTTTAGGAACCCCCTCCCTCTCTCCTTCGTTTTACGTCCTAAAGTTTACACATGCAGAAATCAAGAGGGAGGTCAGGACATCCGGACCCCCCCCTCTAAATCCGCCCCTGGTTCGATCTCAAATTGTACGACGAGGGCACTGATAATTTCTTAGCGTTACTCTACATTCTTATTTTGCCGTTCAGAAACTTATATACGAAAATTAAGATTACCAATCGTGTGTAATGAATGAAACGTATGCTAAGTATACATTTTATGAATCCTCACTTGGCCTCATATCCGATCGCTTTTCGACAATATATTTGTTTCATTAAGAAGAAATTCTCAAAGCCTGTTACCGCGAAATGCTATGCGTGATAATAATGAGGTCAGTTTTTCAAATAAAGATTTGTTAAGCATTTTTAGAAAATAAGATGCCGCTTCATTATATACTGTGAGAAGCGCACAATATCTATATATACGTCACTTGCCTATCGTCTACGAACTAAAAAAAAAAAAAAAGATTAGTAGACCAACTTTTTGGTTGAGGAGATGAGAAGATAGCTCTCGAGACACAATCTACACTCTGCACTCAAAGAAATCTCGAGAGAACTCGGTGAATGATGTTCCAAAAATACGTCTAGTCCTATAACAAAAAAAACAACAAAAAACACAAAAAAAAACATCAGCCTCGTCATTCACAGAGTGGTATTAGTCTAGTCATTCACCTAGTTTCCTCTGGATATTGCAGCCGCTGGCACTCACGGGTGATTTGTTTGAAAGTACAGGCCCGAAATTGCTAAAAGCGTAGAATATAATGCATTCAGGTTTTATATAAAACGCGGCTTCGGTATGCACACCGTGGTAACTCACCCTCAGTGTCACCGTAGATACTTCTGTTGCTGATGAGTTCCCCGGTGTTTGGGTTCGCGGTGAAGTAAGAGTACACGATATGTGTGCACATTTGGCAGGGAATGTCGTCGACGCTAAAACGTGCCGCATCTTCCCGTTCGAAAGCCGAGGAATTCACGAAGCAAGCCACTACAGGAGGGACATAGAGGAACAATTCCTCATCGGCCACAGCTGTCCACTTTATAATTTGAAACTGAAAAAGTAAAAACAAAATAATAATCACTTCGGTTGCACAATAAGTTGACATCGCTTTCCCAAGGCACCCACCATGTTACTTTTTTTTCTATTTTTTTTAAACAATACTTAACAATATTGCTGTTTACGGGTGAGCCACAGTAACGTTAACGTTAAAGCTTAACGTTAAAGGATTCCCGCCTTGGATTCTTTTAACGTAGCATTTGTCTCTCAGTAGCGCCTCCAATGCAAAAGTCTCGGCCGAATTGAGGGCACGACGGCCGGAATTGGATCCCACCAACTGTACACTTACCGACAGCTGAAGAAAAGTAGGGCGGGGCTTAGGTCCACGCTTCGGAATTTGCTTTTCGGCGTTTTATTGGACTAATTCCACAATCTCATCGGCTGTGGAGTAATAATAAGATGTCCGGGACTCTCCACACCTTGCGTTTGTTAAACGTTCGGTGATTAGAGTAATCATAAAATTCGCTGAGATATTTCGAAAAAAAAAATACTGCGCTAAATAATTTGCATGCAAAAGGAGAGCTTTCACTTTACTGGGGACCTATCATTTTATGCTTTTTTTATGGGGTCTGTTTTGAAACTATTAAAGTACACATTTAGTTTTCTATTTTTTTATTTTACCTATGGCTCGCCCGATATGATGTAATGAGCATTACTCTGCACGAGCGTAATGAAGAACAATGCGTTTAATATTTGTGGAGCCTTTTGTAGACCAAATGTAATTGACAATAATGGTCACACGTCGACTTACCGGATTTTGCGACCCTGGCGATGTTTGGTACGCATTTCTGACGTACGGGGATCGGAGGTCCACGATAGGGGAAGATCGGCCCTAGTAGTGCAGTTCCTAGCGCTCCAGCCGATATCAGAAACGCCACAAAAACCTCTCCAATCGCCATCGTCCTTCAACGGGACAGAACATTAAGCGCGGGATAATATACGGAGGTTGAATTTGTTATCCGTCTGCTAGCTTGTCAATATTAAGGGGTATAATACTATTATAAAGTAATTTGCCATGCGAACAATTTTACGCTTCGAAATTTTATAAATAAATCGAGGGCGTCCCTCGTTAATTTTTTTTTTTAATTTATTTATACAAAGCTTTACAGAACGATAACACACTATTAATTCTGCGTTCTACAGCGCGTCATAAAGATAACAACGATGGTTAAGTTATGCATATGCTTTAAAATTCAGAGCAAGATTAAGGTTGAAAATGTGCGCCATTGACCCCGGTAGCCCACATTCCGTGTGTTTTGGGAACCAGTAGCATAGCGCACGATTGAAATCGCGGCTCGCACTGTGGTGACAGAAGCAACATCAATTATTACGTTGAACGCGGATCAAATTACAGTCACTGTCAACTTAAGAGACACGGGGCCTGGCTTAGTAGGTTTCCGCCTTTTGTTTCATAATTCGTTCTTTGGATTTCTTATCAGCTAATATCCAAAAAGTTATTGGCTGCGAAGTGATAATCACCTGCTCGCGGGACTTCCCACATTCTGCGCATCTTACACCTTCAGCGTCAATAGCATTCTTCACCAAGAGATAATGAAAATCCTCGAACTAATTTCGTAGTCCCTTATAATTAAACAAAGACGTACCTGAAAGCAAGATTTCTGGATATATTCGAAGTCGTGGAATGGGTCTTTAAACCGTCTCTCCTGGACGATAAGCTCACCAACAGAGAGAAAAGCACTCTGAACCCGGAGTTGTATCAGTGCTTAGTTTTCGTAATTGTGAAGACGGCACAGCGTCGACTACGAACCACATGCGCCAATCAGATCGCTGGCTTCCGCTCTAATATTTTGTTTTCTTCTTCGAACATATGAAACACATTTCTACATGAAATGCGACGTGACATCTCATTCTTGAAGGGGATACACAAATCATGGTTTATAAGAAAAAAACAAACACAAATAACAGTGTTTCTCGACTAAACGTATGTGTGCGAACGATCACGGGGCTCTTGCTCAAAGTGAATATAAACATATGGCTCCGTGACTCCAGGTGTGCTCAGTTAGGAGGCTATTCAAGCTTGTTCCGCTAATGCAGTTGTTTGTGTGAAGCCTTCGTTTCGTATATTCTTTTTCGTGCTTCCACCTGTCTAGCGTGGATCAAAATGTGTGTTGTACCGTTCTTCTAAACCGACATTCCAGGATTAGCGGACGTGTGCTGGGTCAGGCTACATCTTTCATTTTGAAAACACTGAATGAAAAGCAGAAAACATATTTGATTTCCTATGCACTTTTTATAAAATTAACATGCTACTGGATAGTAAAACATTAAACTGTAGAATACTAAACTTAGAACTTTCTTTAAAATCACGTTTACTATAATAAGCGTTTATTTTTATTCTGGAATGAATTCGCTGCCATCTAAACAACTCCTTTGTGAAGGATGCTAGTTTTGAGCTCCCGCTTAACTGGTAAACATTCTTCTTGTCACATCCTAGTCTTAGCAATATTCTTTAAAAAAAAATCACTCTTATTTCTATTCGTGCAAACTACAATGTATTTGGAGCCGCGTACATTTAAGCCCGGTGTGACAACTTCAGAATGTTTTTTTTAAACATCGTAATGGAACAAGTTGTTTTCGTTTTTCGTTTTATCATACGTTGTAATTTGCTACCAGAGGAATAGGGTCGCATCGTGTATAAATATATATTTTGTCCTCGCATATGTTATTGAAAGTGTGTATGTGTGACACTTTTTTTTTTGTTATATCTTGTTTAATTGCGATAACAACCAAGAGGAAACACATGCATTTAGTACACAAATAAAAGTTATGTTCAATCCTTTTTTTTTTGGGGGGGGGGGGGGGCAAAACATCTTTTGTTATACAAATAAAAGTTATGCTCAATCCTATGTTGTTGTTTTGTTTTTTTTTTGGCAAAACATCCCTTGTTTCTCTAAGCATATTTTGTTTCGCGGAGTTTATTATCCGACAAAGTGTTATGCTAAGTGGAAAAAAGTCAGCGGAAACATAATGCGTGAAACGCTCTTTTGTTTTCTCCGGAAGGTCCTCCAGTCTTTTGCATTCTATCCGAGATCACTGCCGAACGACGCAACCTTCGGGAATTATGTCGGTGGGGACTTCGTAGTCGCCGATGGTGGTATTGATCACTCTTGTAATGGGGAAATCGGAGCCGCTGCAATCGCCGCAGTAGTCGTCCAAGTCTAGAGACCACACGAATACACCACCCAGCTTGTTCTCCTTGGTAAAAGAAACCTAGGAAGACAACAATAACAAAAAATGTCATTATCATACTAGTTCAAATGTTTTTACAATATTAATATATACAGAGAATAATTTTAGAGTATGCATGCTGGTGTCTTATGTATTTCGTTTTGTATAGTTGTGTTATTTGAGTACATGAGTAAATATTTCGGAGGTATTTGGTATTTTTCACTCCGGCGTAGACCAGAAGATCCGCATCATTTTAAATACAAAAATACAAATAAATCAATACGTAATAAACAAATAAATAAATTTTTGATACAAAAACACGACATTAAAACTAAAATTTCGTTTTGTCATAAAAGTAACCTCTACTTCGTGTAATGTTTTTGTTATTATTTCCTAAACCTACGGGAATACCTTCAGGAAATTTGCACTTACCTTTTTACGGATACTGTCGACATCGTCATAACCTATCCACTGATCCGAGCAGTACGCAAAGGGTGTCTGGCTGGCGGCATTCCACTCTCGCGTAAAGCCCCTATAATTGAGGTACCTGCAAATCTATCGAAAACGTTCCAAGTTCTTATTTTTACAGTTATCACGCGTACCAAGTTGCGAGCACATTTCAAGCAAATATTACGAGCAAGCATTAGAGATTTCTTTCAGATACAATGTTACATCCCGGAGACCAGTTTATTTATGAAGGTAAGGTTAACTTGCAAGCAGGCACGCAAGATTTATTTCAGCGGCCACGGCTACATCCCACCAACTCGTTCATTCACTACGTGAGGTTAACGACGTTCATATATTGGCATCCCCAAAAATGCAGGTCACAATGGCATCGAACAAAATATTAAAAAGTGCTCGTTGATAAAAGGGTTGATAATGAACGGACAAGAATATTGACGCTGTTATCTAACGATAATTTTTATTTATTTATTTATTTATAAATACTGCAGACTCACGTTAGAGTCCAAGCAGGAGTGAGCATAACAATATGAACATGATATACAACACCGAGAAGACATCAATACCAGCTGCAAGACTTGAGGACAAAATAAACTCGAAAGAAAAAAAAATCAAGAACAAAAACATTACAAAACAATCACATGAGCACAACCTTCAACTTTGAAATAAATTCTTCGACACTGGCACTTTCTACTACATCTTGTGGCAACTGGTTCCATGCGGTTATTGTCCTGGGAAAGAATGAAAATTTAAACGTATCATTATGCACACGAAACTCCCGAATCATTTTGCCATTGTTAAAACGAGTATTATCGCGCGATACTCGGGTTGCGTAAGGGCACTGTTTTAGGTGATTTAAATCATTATATATCAAGTACAAAAGTTTTAACCTCTTATCTAAGCGCCGGGTTTGAAGCGTTTCAAGTCCAAGGAAACTGATCATTTCATTCACGCTGTCCGTTCTTTTATACCGGTTGCAAATAAATCGGACTGCAGTCCTCTGCACTCTTTCAAGTTTAGATATGTTTTTCGCAGTGCGGGGGTCCCATAAACATGAGGCATACTCTAGACAAGGTCTGACCAAACTTTTGTAGGCTGCAAGCTTCACCTGCCTCGGGGCTCCTGAGAGCTTACGTCGGAGGGCCCATAGGGCTCTAAGCGCGCTGGAGCAAACATTATCGATGTGTTCGTTCCAACTCGAGCCTTCTGTAATTGTAACACCTAAGTATTTAACTGACGATAATTCTTTAATTACTTCCCCTCCCATGACGTATGAACACTTCGAGACTGATTTTTTATTACATACTCGCGAGACGGAACATTTATTAACATTTAATACCATTCCCCAGTTTTCACACCAACTTGAAATATTTTTTAGATTGTCGTTGAGTCTAGTTTGATCGGCTTGTGATTTTATTGTGGTGTATAAAACGCAGTCATCAGCGAAAAGTTTAACTTTAATTTCAGGGTCAAGAGCGCTTACGATGTCGCTGACATATAGTAAGAATAAAATAGGTCCTAAAACGGATCCTTGGGGTACCCCCCAAGTGACTGGTAGTGTGTCGGAGCAGTGGTTATCAATTTGTACATACTGAACGCGAGTGTCTAGGTAAGATCTAATAAAATCTATAAGTTTACTGTTAATTCCAATCGCGTAAAGCTTTTGCGAGAGTTTGTGGTGCGGCACTTTGTCAAAGGCCTTGGCAAAGTCTAAAAAGACTGCGTCAACCTGATCTCTCTTATTAATTGCAAGCGCAAAGTCGTGACACGTAGTAACCAGCTGCGTTACAGTTGATGCTCCACGCCGAAAGCCGTGTTGGACGTCTGATAATAAGTTGTTTTCTTCTAGGAACTGGGTAAGATGCCGACAGACCACGTGCTCTAACAATTTGCAACTTGTCGACGTCAGCGATATTGGACGGTAGTTCGTCGCGCTCAAAGGGTCATTTGCCTTAAAAAGAGGAATGACGCGAGCATTTCTCTCTAACGACGTAAAAGGTTTTTTTTTTTTTTTGGGGCATGGTATATGACACGACATTCGATCAATTGCAATCTTCGTACCCAACATTCTTCCCGAAAGGGGCCTCGTTTCGCGAAGCCACACTTGTCTACTCTTGTTGTTAAAAGCACAGACAGAAATCTATTATTTTTGTTTTGCAATTAGCCAATTGAAATTAGCCACTTTAGGCGAAAAGTTTAAGGGCACTAAAAATGAGTATATGTAATCTGCGGTTTTCCTACCCGAAGTTACAAGGTTGGGCAGACATTTTTTAAACCAAATTGTCCATATTTATAAAACGTATGGTGCAGTTGTAATAATATATTATATTTATTGGTAGGCGAAGGAAACTATGGGTATGAAAGAAAGTGTCATGATAATAGTAGATATATCATTACGAGCCTATACGTCTGAAATATACTTAGTTCATCAATTGTCTAACGTACTCACAACCTATATAAACTACGATGATACCCGCAGTAACTCGGATCATATATTTTTTTCTTTTACAGCGGAGCTTTTAAGGGCTAGTTTCCCTAGTTTCGTGCCCGTCACCAAATAAATGTCAACACAAGGCTCTGGACAGCTACCGCCGTCGCTCATAGATAGCGGCAACCTTTAAAGGCTCAATTTCTCTAGGCGTCGTCCTAGAAGTCGTCCTAGAAGTCGTCCTCGAGGTCGTCCTAGAAGTCGTCCTTGAGGTCGTCCTAGACGTCGTCCTTGAGGTCGTCCGAGAGGTTGTCCCGAGGTCGTCCTAGAAGTCATCTTTGAGGTTGTCCTAGGCGTCGTCCTCGAGGTTGTCTTCGAGGTCGTCCTAGATGTCGTCCCTGAGGTCGTCCTAGGCGTCGTCCTTGAGGTTATCCTAGACGTTGTCCCTGAGGTCTTCCTACGCGTCGTCCTCTAGGCTTCGTCCTCGAAGTCATCCAAGAAGTTGTCGTTGACGTCGTCTTAGACGTCGTCCTTGAAGTCTTTCTAGACGTCGTCCTCTAGGCGTCGTCCTTGAGGTCGTCCAAGAAGTCGTCCTTGAGGTCGTCCCACCATAGTACAGCTTCGCTGGTTTTCCTTGCTTGGGAGAAGAGCGTGATGGTTCGAGTCAAGGATGAAGAAAGAATAAAACAATTAAAACTAGGACAACACAACTCATCTTTCACAACACATCTTGTGAAAGATGTGTTGTATTGTCCCAGTTTTAATTGTTTTATTTTTTCTTCATCCTTGGTTTTCCTTCTTCACCAGAGTGGCAAGGCTGCCAGTTTTTTTCTATACCTGTTTGCAGTGCGGTACCGTAGATGCAAAATAGGAGGGTGCCTGGGAAGGCGCGCTCTTATTTTTAACACACTTGATTTGCAACAGGAAGCAGATGAATTTTTTACGTAACGAAACCACAAGCGTTATAAACAAATTCAGTCACAGCCCTAGGGAAAATTTTTATATATACAGAAAAAGAAATGGTTTGGTTCAATGAACGCATATGATCAAATAAAGTCATATAAACGCATATAATAACCTTATAATAATAATAATAATAATAATAATCCTTTTATTCAAACAACGCTTTCGATATTTCCAATGACGGGTCCGTCTAAGCCGACAATGGCTTGTAGGACTGGACCCGGCAAATTCGCATAGGCGAAAAAGAGAACACATAAATAAACAAACACGTAAGCAACGCTTCGGCTAACCAGCCTTCCAATTCAAGTCAAAACGACAACAGCACAATAATTAGCTTTCACAAGCATAATGACTTCGCAACTTGTTCAATTCTCCTTTGCCAGTAACGCTGAAAATGTCTTATATAAGAACAGTAACGCTGAAAATGTATATAATACTAATAATAATAGTAATAGTAATAATGAAAATAATAATAATAATAATACTGATGTTTAGATTGATAGACGTGCTGCGCTGCGAAGTTAAACACGTGTACAATGTACAACCAACTAGCCCAAACCCAAGTCCAAGCTGATGTTTAGGTTTTGCATGTATCATACTTGGTAGAAAAAGATATAAGAACATATAATAACAATATAAAGTTATGTAAAAAGTTATAAAAAAGTACTTACTTGTTTCTTATAATTTATATACTCTAGTATATGGTTATTATATGTTCTTAAATTATTTTATCTGATTATATTGCCGCGTGCTTACGTAGCCGAGGGTACAATATTATGCTGTTGGGACTCCACAGTATATGGAAGAGTAGAATGGCGGTGCGTCATGCGGACGTAGGGCGCTCGCACCGTTCGTGAATACTTTATTGAAAGTGTGAAACGGCTTCGAGAATGTTATAAGGTGATAAATAGTGACTTGGAGTGGTTGCCAGTTTTGGACGAATTGGCAACCTTAAAGTGCTTTTAACTTTACTCATCGTGGCTCCCAACCAAAAGACTAGTTGAGAGTCATTTCAACATCACGTGTAACTGTCGTTTAATGCGATAATATCGTCACCGTTTTATCTCGCCAGCGTACATCTCATGTAGAGCATGCCATTGCAAACTGGAAATGAAATAATAAAAAATAAAAAAGCTTACAAAGCTGAATTGTAAGCACGCTTGGCTCACACGCCAGGTGGCTCGGGTTCGATTCCCTGCAATGCGTGTCCTTTATCTTCCTTTTTGTAAGTAGAAGATTCAAGAAGGTTCGAGAACCGTTTAGGTTGTTTATGTTCAGAATGTATAGTTCGAGAAAGATTGAGGCAGAATATTCTAGGCTCCCAGGGAAGGCTTAAAAGAAACTGCACCGCGCCATACAAGGTAGTCTTTCGGCAGCGCTCGGTCCTGCCATTACGCCGCCATCGGCGCCTGGTATCTTCCGCTCAATCTTATTTTGTTTGGGCACAGGTTAGCCCTATGAAACGCTTAGTTCGCTTCAGTGTTTCGTCGCATCATCAATTGTCATTCGTGACAATAAGCGTTTAGTGGACAAAGAAATTTCTTATACAAATAAGATCTTTCACTAGGGTGTATAGTTCAGTCGCAAAACATAAAAACTACTATCGAAATCAAAGTCCCTGTATAGTTCAATAGTAAAGCATAAGCACTATAAACAAATTCAGTCACTGCAAGTCACAACAGCAGGTACAATAGCAAATATTAAAAAAAAAACATATGCAAGAAACACGATATGCAATAAGCGTTAAATATGGTGTATTACCACAGGAAGCACATAACTTGCTCTTTAGAAAGACATCCATTCGTAATCATACATATATGGCGTACAAGGTCTAAACGATGAAACCCAGTTTGTAATAAGACAGGTTCCACTAACCTCAAAGTACCCCAGCATACCCTTGCGTCTCGTGATTTCACCGGGGAGTCCTTTGGGATGGTTCTTGTAGACGAGACTAAGTATTGCTTTCTCCTTTGGATCAGCCAGGGTAAACGTTTTGCCGAAGGCGCTCATTCCAAGGACCAGTTTGTACTTGGGGACCCCAACGTCAACCCATGAGCCTGTGCAGTCCTCCTAATACCAATACAATACTCTCGATTAACAGGATGCTCTCTGTGCAATTCTTCAATCGAGTTAATTATTCCCAACCTCCCAAGATAATCTAACAGAGCCACATTGATTGAAGCATTAAATCAGCAAGATATTACTTAAGCGTCGCTACATAAAAAAGTGTAATTTGCTTGTATGTTCGTGTGGACGCTCATAATAAGACTCGCACTTTAATGTTCATTCAAATGAGTAAAACATATAAGCTCCAATATATAGGTTTTTGAGGGGTCTCCCAGAAACAGCCTGCGACGTTGTTGGATGATCGTTTGTCTAATCAAAGCTACAGTTTGCATTCATATAAACGTTGGTATTGCAAACTTACGACCGTAGTTATTGCCATCAAGCTGAAGTGTGAAGCTCTATAAAATCTATAAACAAAATACGTATTTGAGATTTCCGATAAATTAACATTTCAAAGTTTAAACCTTGCTGGATTTTGGCAATTGTGGGCAAACATCATAATGCGCACTAGCTATTAGGTTAAAAAAAAACTCTATAGAAAACAGCAATTTATCTTTCCAGAGATGTGTCTCCAATCACGCGAATAATGACTTCTTTCTTTTTGCACGGTCACTGCTTGTTTCTTTTATAATCGTTGAAGAATTTTTTTTTTGTCGGTATGGAGTGACACGAGAGATTATGTCGACAAGAAAATCATACCTCACGCTGATGCGTTCGCAACGCTAAATACACAAAAAGAAATTAAAACTGATGCGTTTTACTCGTTTCATGTATATCGTCTATATAATGCAGGCTCACGCTCGGTATAGTTTTGTTAGCCAAAGTACGAAAATGCTCGTATTACTAATTTTCTTTATTTTCTCAACCTTTTCTAAATTTCAATAAAAAGTATTTCCGCACTCACGTAAAAGGTTCGTCAATGTGTTGCTAGATCTGTAATTTTGTGTTTCACTAATATTTGTCGTAGCTACTTAATGACCGCTTTTCCATATTCTGTACGATATACGATGGGCCCTCCGGTAAAGAACTGCGCATGGGGTACCACAGAAGACTCGCGCATGCGCCGTTCGTACCATGGGTGCCCATTGTACCGCACAAGCTGTCACCGATGTGCGAAAAGGGTTCCCTAAAACTCTCTATTACTCGAAGCTTCCGTCGCATGCAGGGGGTTAGTAGAGTTGAACGGACACAATTTTTCTTTCCTAAATGTATACTAATTGCGTATCACTGGTGCCCGATTGGCCTGTGCAGTCTTGCGAAAGCTGCCTTTATTTCGGTTCGAACATATAGCCCTCCGCGTTGTTCCGGAGCTTACCGTGTTTTCTTTCTGCGTTGCCGGCGAGTCAAAGGACCTCCAGTACAGCTGGCTGTGTACGTCTGTCAAGTCGAGGTGCGTCGATCGGTAATCGTACGTCATTAGGAACACGTAGTCGACAAGCCTGGAGGTGCACAATGCCACCCTGTTACGAACACAAAATTCTGCCCGGCCCCAGATGGAGCAGTAAATATCATCAGACAAGGGATCATATACAAACAAGGTTGCTGCTTAAGAAAATAAAAACAACAACCGCACCGAAGTAAGCATTCGAAGGAAGTTTCAAAACTAAAAATCGTGTCAACGCAAAGCGAAAAAAAAAGTTCGCACAAAAAGCGGAACGTGAGTAATAAATAGAAACTATAAAAGAGAGAACGTTCCTCGATGCTGTTTATAAGTGACTATACGGGCCGAAGAAATATATATATACATATATATATATATATATATATATATAAAGCATAGATGATGTCTTCTAGTAAGGTGGCAGCTTTGTTCGGCTTTATTTATTTTAGACTATTTCTGTATAATTCAAGTAAGCTACATTAAGTGCTAAAAGTAACCACTCTTTGCTTCCCCAATTCTCTCGAGCAGATCTCTACGTCGTTTCAGCTTAGCTCCGAGCGCAGCCAAAGGCTGGGGGACGGTTCACCCCTTGGAAAAGAGCATTCGTACGCATCACGAAGTAGTTCGCCAAAGTAAAAGTTTTAGAACTACTTTGTTCGTGTTCAAACATTGCGCAATTTTCCAGTTGTATCATGCAAAGAACTAATTATCAAAAACTAAATGAAATAAATGATGTTACCGGTTCTTTATAATATAGTAATGAATATGCTTCGACGAAAAAAGCCTACATGCTGGCAACACTGATGCGACTACTAAACATTTTTGTCCGTTTCTTTCGTATGATTTCGTGTTCTCAACGGCCGATTCGGGGGCTTCAAGTTCGACGCTTTCCTCGCCAAGTTGCTGCACACCTTTGGTTTTCTGTTTTCCTCCTTTCCACCGAAAACGCAAGAAAAGAAGAAAGGAACGTTTGGGCGTTAGGCGCGAGATCGTGATGAGTGGTCTACTTCGTCAGGAGTCTCAAACAACGTCGTACCGCCAAGTTGTTCAACTAACATCGAAGCTAACAGACGTTGGGAAATCGATGAAACGTTGATCCGCCGACGGCAGAAAACGCTCTCCGATGAAAAACAGGTCAAAATCGGGTGTCGAGGCGGCGGTCAGAGGCAAAACCATGCGGTGTCGGTCGAGAAAACGCGTACTCCAGTGCTACCGGAGGCACGCGGTATGATTTTGTTGCTGTTATGCGTTTGCGGAGAGAGCGCGCTGCTTTGTTAGAAATCGGGGACAGGGCGGCAGTCTACCCAGAGAGCTTGCTCAACCCGTTTTTTTTTTCGTGGGCTCTGAACGGCACTGCGGCAGAGAGGAAGGCCCGCGTCCGGGCACCGAATGTTACCAACTTCCGTGCTCCAGCCCCGGCCCTCCTCTGCCGGCAGTGCGACGGCCCTACGCGAAGCCCAGCAGCCACCGCCCTGAACCAAAGGTTTATTCCAGGACGCGAAATGGCATTTTTAATTATGTAGCAGACGAAGCCGTCGATACTCCCGTAGCAGACGAAATGTCTCTCGTCGACTCCTCTGCACCTCTGCGCAGATTGCGCGCGGAGTGATATACGAAGCGCAGGCGAAGTCGCGTCCTATCGCCGGCGTTTGATTGGCCCCGGCCGCCCGTAGCTTTGGCCACGCTCGGAGCTGAGCTGAGATGAAGTATACTATGACCAGGTAGCGTTAAAATAAACACATCATAATAAATTAAAAATTCTTCAGATCATTTACCTCTATCTAGCATTGTGACAAAAAAAAAAAAAGAGAAAGAACTGCAAAAATATAAAGTGCGGCAGCAGTTCCCTCTTTTTTATTATAACCAATAATGCTTAACCTATTAGACGGTGTGAAATAAGGCCTTGTCGAACGCGAGGAGTTCTTCTCCTTTTAAATAGAACCATATACTAACCAAATTAGTACGACTCACAAAGATAACCCTATAATATCTGAGAAACAAAATTTTGGGACCTCTTGAACTTTTTTTTTAGTTATGTGAAAGGAGATGATGAATCCATGTCGGTAATATTATACCTTTTTATGAATTTAAAGGTGACGTCTCTTAATTCCCAACGTTATCCAGATCCACAAATGAATCGCTCTTGGTCTACACACCTGGAGGTTCAAGTAACATTTAGTGTGGTGTAATTGTATTGAAACACGTGTAGCGTGTGAAATAAAACCTCATATTGTATGTAGTTGCCTCTCTCAAACGGCTCTAAGCTGAACAATTTTTAGATTATACAAAATGTAGGAGCTTAAAATATGAAAGTGCACTCACTCTCCGAGCTCGGCTCTGTCAAGATCCACATTGCACGACAAGCGGCAAGCAGGAAGTTGAACCGTCAGGAGAAAATTATAACGGGCAAACGCTTCCTTCAATTCCTGTGGTTTATGCGAGAAAATGGAAATTAATGTTGCCGAACCAATGTCAATATTTTTTTTTTTACGTTTGTAGCTGTGGGCAAAATTATAGAATGCCAGGTCTAAGCATTACACAATTGAAGGAACTTTTTTCGTATTATACAATCTATGTTGTTTTGAAGTGAAGAAGTGCAATGCTTTTTGTTGTTGTTGTTGCTGTATATATGTCGTATGTAACAGCGGACGTAGCCTATAATATCGTAAATACTTAGGTTTTTAAAAACTCCACCCAGATAATCTATCTAAAAGGCACAAAAATACCCGCATTTGACTGATGAGAATAAACGTAGAAAAACGAATATTTCTTTTTCGGCGAAAAGTGCACCTTTGTTAGTTTGGTGAACGATACGAAAGAATAAGAACAAAACATAAAATAATTTTTTTTAATACCGCCAGGAACCAACGTGTTATAATTATTTGGGCCGCCATCTAACAATGCTGCACCTCCATCTCTTCCGCTTTTAAATAATTAGCGGGAATGCAACATTGCGTGCACTCTGTGTTACCAAATGTCCGATAAGGAATTATTAATGCTGAGTCGAAAATGCTTGTGTCTAAAGCACAGTTTATTACAAATAGACCAGCACGCATTCACGCAAGCTCAAGATAAATAAATTTGGAATTCTTTGCTCACGAGTAGAAAGTCTAAGATCTAAAATGCATTGTGAAAATTAATATTAATCCGTTATCACTAGTACCTACATAGAAGCGAAAAGCTGGCGCCGTCCGTCTGTGGGCAAAACAGCGTGAAGGGAAGCGCGCCGTGTAGAGAAGAGGAGAGTAGTGGAAGACATAGGCGAGAGGGAGGCGACGTCACGGGGCGGAAGCCAATGCGCGCGCGGGAAACCGGTGCACAGCGAAAGCAGCGTCAGGCACCGGATGCCGCTGCTAAGCGTGCAAGGCGGGCGAACGAGAGAGAAAGGAGCGAAAGCAGCGCCTAGCTGGGCTGGCCGAAATGCGGCATAAGAAGCGGCAAGCCGACAAGGGTCCGCGTGAAACAGAACCGGAAAATATTACAGGAAGATCCATTGGTGGATCCTTGGGGGATCCGTTAGCATGACACTTGGGAAGCGCCATATACGTCCCCCTTTAGGAAACACTAACGCTGACCCCTTCACCTTTCTGTCTTGCTTTCTCTTTCTGCTATCTCTATTTTTTTGTTGCTTCTTTTTGGATTCTTTACGGGGACGTGTGTGGCGTTTCCCTAGGGTCATTCTGACACATTTTCTGGGGATCCACCAATGGACTTTTTTTTAATTTTTATTTTACTTTATAAAAACACCACGATAACGCCGAGCTTGAGGACATATAATCAGAGATTCAGAAATAGTCGCTTAGTCACCATACAAAAAATTAGTGAAAATATCAAGTTCAATTAAGAGGAACTAATAGGTATCGTCTGCTCTATGTCATGCGACTCGGTGGAGTAGTTTGTATCGGGATAGAGTGTCCGCGTTTGATCGGTGTACAAAACGCCCGGTGTCCACTCTACGGTCAGTCTACATAAAAAAGGGACGCACAAATTAAATAACAAAAATATTTATCGTTTTTTAATGCGCGGTATTAGTCTAACGCGGTATTTATCATTCGCAGTATTGTTCTAACGATGCCTCCTTAAAAAGAAAAAAAGAAAAACTAACAGCGAACGTATTTTTACTGAAAAAATTGGTTCAGTACTTCGAATAGCTCCTGAACTTGAGAGTTATGTCCCCTTTGTCAAAAGCAATACATATTGAGAATACGTTGTGTCTAGAGTACCGTCCGACGGCACTCTTGTAGAGCGTTCAAGTGCCGTCCGACGGTACTCTACTCACGCGTTCAGGTACCGTCCGAAAGTCTTGTATGAAACGAGTTCTCAAAACGAGTTTTTCGAAGCGGATTGTAGCTTAGTGGTGAGATGTCTGTATAATAAGCAAGCGATGCCGGGTTCGATCCCCAGTGCGGGCAATACTTTTTTGTTTTCTCGAACATTTTATTTTGCCGACGCAATTGGCAATATTTACATTTTTTTTTTTTTTTTTTTACTATTAACACGGGAAAAAACGAATGTTGTCGCCGAAATGTCGCTGAACGAAATGGTATGGGACTTCGTTTCCGGAGGTGCATAGGGTACAGCGGGGCTTGGTCTGTCGGCTGGACGCCGCGAAGCGGTGTGTACGACGGGGCCAAATGGGTCAATAGTTTTGTAATTAGCAGCCGCATACTGTCGCCGCGAAGCGTCGTGAACGAAGGCGGGGGGGGGGGGGGGGTGTTAACGAGCTGCCCAGTGATACACGCGCCGTCCGACTCTCTTTCGGACGGCACTTGTAGGCGCGATTGGAGTGCCGTCGGACGGCACTGTAGACACGGCCTTGAAAATAATAGTTCTTGAGCAGCTGTCAGTAGCACGCACAAGAATTTTTAAACACAGAACACCTTTGAGGAAAAGGAGGAGGATTCTGAAAAGAGGTGTACGCATCGCGGACAAATATTACCTCGCTATATTTAGTGGGGAATATCACAACCTGACCTGACATCGCGGTATCACGTTACACTGCGACAACTCTAAACGTGTTCTACGTTTATAGGTGATTGGCGGGTGCCAACGTTACTAAAACACTCAGTTGGGAAACTCGCCATCGAAACCTGGGCCGCTGGCGTCCACCGAGACCGAGCTAAATGCGACAACAGCGCCACTCTTTGTCATTTGTCTGTACTGTGGTCACCTTGAGCTTTTAGAAAGCCTTTTTTTGCGTAAAAACAAACGGAAAAGACTCTTTTTGTATGACATTTATTGGAGTTTAGTACAAAATGAAGGGCGCGTGATGTTTTTAAAATCTTTAGTTTGCAAGGTTTTGTGGCACAATTAATATTGTTTTTATACAACCATGCCTCAGCGGTGCTTTCAGGTGGCGCGTCCCGACCTAGGTGAATTTTAACTTCGGTACCAAGGCGCGGCGCGTCCGCTGGGGAGGCGGGGGTGGCACGCCTGTAACCTCTTCCACTGTATCTGTTTCGGCGCCTAAATGGCCGATTAAAGTCAAAATAGAAGTGATGTGCGGTTCCTCGAATGGCCGCTGCGGGAGAAATGGTGGCGTTGTGTTCGTCATTAGCTCGGTGCTGGAGGACAGATCGGGGACACTTTTTGAAGGCAGTCTCTATGGCAGTTTCCCAACTGAGTGGTTTAATAACGTTGGCGGGTGCCGAAGCAGTTTTCTTACATCTGGCTAACGGAGACTTTCCTCCAGTGTGACGCCGTTGATACTTACAGGCCCTATCATTCAATCAATTCTTTGTTACGGGCTTTTGTTGAACTAGTCGGTTCATACTTGTTAATAGGCACAGATAAATTTGTTACGTAACTCAGGGTCAAGGGAGTGGACAAGAACATCGCTGACATGCAACTTGCTTTTTCATAAGGTTTGCCATTTTTCTATGGGGCACATAACACTGTTAAGCAAAATTGTGAGTGGAGTCGCATGATCACTAACAGTTTTGTTCTATGTTATTTTATGTGCGTTCATAGAGACGACAAGCCCTAATAAAACGCACTTGCTAGTGTACTTGCACAATTCATTTTCTTTGTGTTTCATCAGAAATTCATCTCTCCGAATTAGCAATTAGTTGTTTGCGTAACATATAGAAGAAGGGCGAGCGAACAAGCTTTCAAACTAAACGTTTAGCATTCTGCACTGACCTCGATTAGTGCTAGAAGTGGTTTCGTGAAGGGGACGCAGAGAGTAGGTCCCCGTCCTTCCCAGTGAAGATTGAGGCCGTCAAAGCCGAAGCGCAGCAGCCAGCGAACCGCACTAGACACGAATCTCGCGCGCTTCCTCTGGTGTGGCAGCAGCTTCATGAACATCCTGTTCATCTCCCCGTTTCCTATGGTTAAAATTAACTTCAGCTTCGGGTCGTCTAACTTCAAGCAGTATAGCCGCCTGAGGGCTCCTGTAGGAAGACACATTTTCAGAAGTCATTACTAATGTCTATGCTTTAACTACTATTTTGATATCCAGCTGAACCTCAGCTGGTGATGCGTCTGAAGAAAATGACTAGTTGATCTGTATTTTGTACTTGACTTCAAGAGGGTTGATAAAGGAAACTAACCATATTATATACCACAATATCTGTACAGACAAATGCGGCATAAATTTAAAACTAATTTATTATCGCCTCATCAACGTTTTGCTCGCACAATAGGCACAATAAGAACTCCTACCTCTGGTTAAGTTATGCTCACTTAAAGCATTGCACATTTACTTGTCATGGATAAGCAAAACTTTGAGTAAGAACATGTCGTTCTAGATGTCTATTGCATCTATTGCACCCCTGTTAAGCCATATTGACCACAGTAAAAATAAACTCTTGCTTAGTATAACAGAGAAGAAACGTTTCTGCAAGGCCCGGGTAAAAGCTTTTTGATAATGTTAAATGAAATTGAGTAGACTGAAGAGACAGTACTCAGACAAGCATTACATTCTGAGGCTTAGGCCTGACTTGTGGTGCAAATCATTCCTCAGCTTCTTGCGCACAGAAAAAGTTAAAAAATTGTAATAGAACTTTTACATCGCGATTGTTAGTGATATTGTCAATTCCGACTGATAGCATAACATTTCTATTAACAAAATTCACCCGTCAACTGTTCCTCCAATAACTCGGAGAACCAAGTACTGGCTTTAAATATCTTTATTAAGTTGCACAAAGAATAAAAAAAAATATAATTTGAACTAAACACGTGATCTTAGCTGGGACATTATGTATGAGGTTCACGTGATTGGAATCTTTGCACATACTGTATTTTTAAGCCGAAACATTGTTGGTTCTTCAGCTTTCATTTTATCAACTGTGAAGAACAATATCCCCTATTGGGTAAATTTTTTTGGATAGCAGAGAACTTGACATTCTTTCTAGAAAGCTTGTAGTTTCTGCACCCATTTCTGCAAGCGATAAGCTACCCGTATCTGTGTATTTGCTCTGTATTTATTTAGGCTAACAATGAAACAAACTCAATGAGTTGTTACCTAAATCCAAACAACTTACTTTTGTTGTCTTTGTAGTCAGCCGTCTCAGAAGTTATTTCTCCATTGTCTACTTTAAACGTCAGGTATGAATATATTATGTGTGTGCAGACTCTGAAAGGTATGTCTTCGATGCTAAACTGCGTCAGTGCCTTACGCTGGAGGCCCCAAGACTGAACTACGCAACCCTTCACGGGGCGTTGAGTTGCTTTTTCTGGTGATTGTCTCCCAACTATAAAAAAATATAATCACAATTAATGCCACAATTCTGTTGCATTCTTAACCTATGACTTGTCCGTAGTTAAACCACACTAGCCGTTAATTGTAGCCAAGCGAATGTGAAGAGTTTCGGCTGGATGCAAACATGTTTTAACGTTTTGACTAGTTTATCACATATGAATAATAAACCGCGTAGTGTCGTTAGATATTTTATATTATCCTGAGGGTTAAAACTCGAACTGATAACAGAACGTAGAGTTAAACTGTGATCGAAAAGACACAAGCAATATTCGTGCATGGGTACTGGCTCCAAGTTCTGCCTTTTGTCACATGCACGCTTCTAATAAATTGAGAACTAAATTTGTTACCTGGTTTAGCGGCTTCCCCTTCACCGGTCTTGCACCCAGCACGCTCCTTTGCAGAGGCCAAAAGGCCTCGTTCCAGGATAATTGCAGACACCAGAAATACCAGAAAAACATGTTCATTGCTCATAATGTCTGAAACAAATACACTAACGTTAGCGTCTTTAAACTGGTAAACATATGTCAACTATCAAGTTCAATGTAAGTACATTCGGTGAGGTATCAAAAGTTATCTTGAATACAAATTTGAACGTCCAGTCGAACCTCCGTTGTCTCAAAGATGCAGCGCAACATTAACGTATTGTCCTGTTGACAGTGGCTATTTTTCTTACAGAGAGCCATTGCTGTTACAATCGAGAATTTATAACATACAATACTTTGATATATTACCTAAGTTTTAACATTCACGTCAGTTCTTACCCTTAAAACTTGGCGCAATTAGTTTAAACAATAATCTACAGCACACTAATGAAAATTAGAGTTAAAACCACACGCAAATATGCGGACAGACCGCCGGCAACCAATAATATTCCCATTAAGGTCTGGTTCTGCTTTGAACCCATCATTCGCTGATTAATGTTTAGCCTGAGCTTGAAGTGTTTATAATCCCTACTACTATTTAAAATGATTGTCTCACCTATATGCGTCTTGGAAGGAACGCATTTAAAAAGGGGTATCAAATTTTTGCTTGGCGGGCTACAGATATTTAGTCACCCATTCAAGGTGTCATAGCACTCAAGCCATTTCTTCCTGTTGATATATTTTTTTTTCTGCTGAGTCCGAATGACTCTAAATCGAAGTGACATGCCTTTTGCAGAACCTTAAAAGCGCTTGAATTGAAAATGTGGCAATATTAGGCAATCATTTGGCTAACACATGGAGCTTTCTTGCGTCGTATGTTTGTGAAAGCATTGAATGGACTCCTGTTGTAACAGCAAGGGTGGGAGTATTTGAAATAACATATCAATAGACTACGCTACCGTTCGATCATATTTAAAAAAAAATCAAAAATGAATCAAAACAATTTGACACGAACCGTTCGCCTAACAGGATTGTCTAGCAGTCTTTCACTTAAAATTGCCAACATCTCCGAGGGCGGTCTTTGTGTAAAACTGTCAATGTATTACAAGTGTTATTGAGTTTAATTTGGTGACAAACAATGGGTTAGGAGTTTTTGTTAGTTATATTTGAAGAGTGCAAAGTTAAAACATCAGTGTGCTATATTTATTTTAGTTGTGTTTTTTTGTATGTCTTCCTGAGGCCCTAAGTTACACGATGGGACCAAGCTGGACCAAGGGACAGGGACATCGCCACCTGCTGCGATCGGTCAGCGCCGCGTCGCCGACCAATCGCAGGTGGCGGCGCTTTCTTCCGGTGTGCGCGTCGGTGAAGGCAGGTGCAATTCTGCGTTACTGATACGAGAAAATTGATTTCAGTGGCTCATTTTTGGGGATTTAGTCATATAATAAGATTATTTTCGGCCGGGTTTACCGGTTTAGGATGTTCCCGCCAAGAAAATTACAGGCTTCGACTAAACTAACCAAGAGCAGGTCTGAAACGGGACCACATAAAGGTCAAAGTTATAGTCACTCACAGCTTAAACAAACACTGAAGTAAATGAATAAATAAATAAATAAATAAATAAATATATAAATAAATAAATACCTATATATATATATATATACAGGGTTTTTGGGTGTTTTTTTATTTTTTCAGATTTGTTTAAAAAAAGCCATAAAAGCTACACTTACGTGGTTTGTGCAGGTGAGTTATACGGCCAGTAGGACATAGTATAGGGAGATAGTCGCAACTATCAGTCGGCTAATTAAGTCAAATTTGTTAATTAACTTTTTAATTTGTTAAAATGGACATATAGTTCCAATTAGAAACTTGCTGAGCATCATCGAAAACCACTAAATCAACTCCCTTTAGAAGGGTATAACGCCGGGGCAGCATTTTCCGGCGTTCTATAAAAACGCTCCATTTGGACGTGTTTTTAAATTTCGGTTTCTTATTGGAGCGCATCTCTGCGCCCGCGGTCCTGCTCCTCCATGGCTGAGACGCGCAACACACGTCGCCCTACTTCCCTCCATTCTACGAGGGAGGCGAGGAGGCGGCTTTGCGCCGCGACCCCCGGCGAGCAGGACCGCGGGCGCAAAAATGCGCTCCGATAAAAAACCGAAATCTAGAAGCGCGTCCAAATGAAGCGTTTTTACAGAACGCCGTAAAATGCTGCCCCGGCGTTCCTTCTAAAAATGTACTTACACAAGTAAGATTTGGCGAGCGATTTCGCTGGAGGCAATCGGGCGTTCGGCTCGCATCAAGCTTGTCCAGGTTTGTTCCCGTCATTTTGCTTCAAAAGGATAGTAGCTCTACGTTTTGCAGTGCACCTGGTCTACCAGTGCGGATATTTTTCGGTCGCGTTTTCGATGCGCGTCATGACGCTCACCCACCTTGCTCGCGGATGCCATGCGAAAAAATAACGATAACAGAAAAGCTGGAAGGACTACGTATTTATTTTTGTTGATTTGTTTTAGTCCTCTCGGTCGCTTTTACCGCACCTTGACAGGCACTGACAGGCGCTTGTATTGGACCGTGGCTCGTCCATGAAGGAACGCTGGAACGCCACTTTTATGGCCGCGTCTTGGAAGCGCTGAGGACGTTCTTAGACGGGGGGCGGAATAGCAGACGGACGAAGGCGAAAAGGGACTTCGAGGCGCAGCGTTCATGTCCGCGTCTGTGCATGGCAGACGACGACAGACGGTGGTGTGGAATAGCACACGATGCCGGAGGCTACCGTGCGTCTGCCCGCACGACTAGCAGGCGGTGTCAGACTTCCAGACTAGACGCACCGGATGTCGGGAAAATAGAGACAATAGATTTCGGAGCATATTCGATCGAGTAGCTAAGCCAATCCAAGAGTAATGGGCGGGGCCTCTGATCTGTGGGCGTGGCTTAGAACGGGCCGTGACCTCCACCTAACTTCTGTCTAACGGCGTAGATATAGCAAAAAAAAAAAAAATTTTTTTTTTCTTCGAGCTTAAATTATGAAAAAAAAAAAAGTCTTCATTATGCCCTTAAAAATACTTTTTTTAACTTCAGTGTTTCTTTAAGAAACGCGAGTCGTTGCGAGTACTGAGTTTCTTATCATTGCCCCGTCGCCAATTAAAGTACTGTATTGGCTATAATAACGCCGAATAACGAATCACAACGCGAGAAGCGGGAACAGAATAAGCGACGACATCCGTTTCTTCAGCGGACAGCGATTAAGGTGCCATGCAAATTGTACAAAAATACAGCGCACTCGTTTTTTTTTTTTTTTTTTGTTTTTTAGTTGGTGGATGTTGAAAAGTGGCTGATATCCATGAGTTGAAATTCGATTGTCTAATATTAGATACCCGAATTATTCTGTGAAAGCACCCAGAGTTGCGCCGAGAAAGCGGGGGAGAGGAGGAGACAAGAGGGGACGGGAGGACGCCAAGCTGTCTATTCGAATGATTAGTAGGTGGACAGACATGAAGAGGGAGCCTTTGTCTCCACTCTACTCGTCGCACGCGGTCGAATGCGAAAGCCAAACGCCGGACGCCGCCGTTTCGCGTTCTAACGCGATCCATGAGTGCAGTGGAGACAGAGGCAGCTAGCTTCAGATCTACCCACTAATCGTTCCAACCAGAGCGCGGCGTTCTGACCTCTACGCGCGGTCTCCTCTCTTCCTCCCCCAGTTTCTCGGTGCATATTTGAAGTCGCGATAGTGGTCATCCATTACGTCACATATCCTAGCGTCTCGTCGGACACGTTCACACTTCTCTCAGCAAGGACAGAAAGCTCGCGCTGAAAGTGGAGCTTCTAGTCTCAGCTTAAGGAGTGTAGTAGCCCAACTTTCGGAATCTGAAAATGATATCATCTGACATCTGTGACGTAAGATCACCCCCTACGAAACTACATTGTGACAATGCAACTTCAAGCCGCCATAACGGGCCTGGTTGTTAAAATTGGAATAAAAGGAATGTTCGCAGCCGTATAAAAGAAGACGAAGGTTTTACTGAACGACTTCATTAAAATATATTATTGACTTTTGCCAAGCGGTATTGAAGCGCTTTTGTTTCCTTGACACTGTAATTCATCGTGGGAGAGGAGGCACCAGCAAAATGAAAGGTTTCGGGGAGGAGGGGGGTCCGGGCCCCATGCCCCCCCCCCCCCCCCCCCCCCCGTGGCTACCTGCCTGTATAGCACCATTGTAATTTATTCTCATTCGGAGGTTGCAGTTTAACTCGTATATTGGTCTACTTTCGGTATGTATCCTAGTCGCCTTTTTATATTTTGACTTCCTTGGTCCTTCAGGCGGCAATAATGATTGAGAATATTATTGCGGATCTAGAAGCGCCTTAATCAAAATCTCTTAGTATCACAACAATATGTCTAGTCTTAGAGCAGCAAGCTTCATGGAGTGGTCTCTACCAAAACGAAAACGAGTGGTTCATTATTGGCGTGAACACAAGTGACCTGTGATTGAGTTCACATATATACAAAAATAGAAGCGAGTAGATTGCCCGTTTTTGTCATCCCGACAACGAAATACATGATGCTAAACTAGGCTAGGCTATGAAATCTGGTGGAGCCGGAGCGCCATAATCTAGACGCCTCGATTGGAGGTTGTAGGGTAGATAAAACCAGTGGAGTTTTAACAAAGGGGTATCGGATGTTTTTGCGTAAAAGAATTATGGTATTTACATTTTTGTTATATGCTATCAGTTAAAAGTGTCTTCAATGTTATTAATCTTTATGCATCGCAAGTATGCCGAAAACGCGTCATAAATGAAACTGAACAAAAATGATACACAAACCGAGTGACACAAGAACTAAGTTTAGCCTTGAGAAAAGTTTGAATTGTGTGTTGCGTGAACATTAGTGTCGCAACCCCTGTATATATTTGTAGGCAATTGTTGCCTGCAATGCAGAAGATTTATTTGAATCCGGTAATATTGACGGCGTGATTTATTGGTAACTCGACTCTGCTCTAATGTAATGCAGTTCCTTGTTTCACTTGCTTCACTTGCATTCGGGGCGATCTGCTCTTCTACGGGAGGTGCACTTTTTGTCGCCAATGTTCCAGACCTTCCTTGAGGGACAACGGTGCAGTTCAAGTTTTCTGTTAGTGCATTTGTAATACCTAGAAAATGCAAACAATAAAATAATATTATTGGATGAAAGAAACAACCTTAATTTCACGCGTACTCGTTTAAATTATTATTTTATTCGAATTTGACGAGAAGGAAACATCACCGTTCTCAAAAAGGAGGTTGAACTCTAAACTAGACACGTATGTTACAAGGTTAACTTTCCCCTAAAAAAATGGTAGCGCAAAATTTAGGTTGAAAGTCTGATTTCAGTTATTTCGAAATAGGCCTCTACTTTAAAGCCGAAGTCGTGAAGTAGAATCATGTTTCAGAACCGCTCCTAGCTCAAAATCTGTTTTGCGACTTTTTTGTTTTCTGTGTAAAGTTTATTACGTGACACACGCGTCCAATCAAGGCCCTAATAAAATGTTTTAGGCAGTTAACTTTGCTTTAAATATAGTCAATTTGACTCAGTCTACATAGTGTTTTACAATCCTATATTTGCTTTTCTCGCAACATTGATTTGACCCTTCACAGCGTATTATATCTAGAAACGATCACGGGCACGCGATAAGATGATCACAATATGATAATATAATGCATGGCAGACAACATGAGAAGTGTAATATTTAATTTAAAATTACAGGAAGATCCCTCGGTGGATTATTAAGGAATGAGCTAGCATGACCTTTGGAAACGCCATACACGTCCCCCTTTGGGAAATGCTAACGCTGACCCCTTCACTTTTTTCATTTGGCTTTTTTTTTTCTTGCTTCCTCTATTTTTTGCGGCCTTTTTTGCCTCGCTACGGGGCCAGTGTTAGCGTCTCCCAAGGTGGACGTGTGTGGCGTCTCCCAAGCGTCATGCTAACGGATTCCCTAAAAATCCACCAATAGATCTTCCTGTAATTTTTTCATCCCTCGTGTACTCTCTGCCTGTCAGAGTACGTCGACGCCCTTGGATAAGGTCATCCGTATCACTCGTGGAAAGAAAAACATTGCATACCATTCGTGGAAGAAACCGCATCCATATCACTCGTGGAGGGAGCGAAGAAAAACCGGCGACGAAAGTAGCGGCAACTGTGCACGCGCGCCCACTGGTGTCACAAGGGCGGGGGGGGGGGGGGGGTGTCGCGGCGGGCAATGAGAGCCGGAGGGGGGGGGGGGGGTTGTGGCGGTCTGCCGTCCCGGGTACCGATGGATCTAGTCGTGACGCCACTGCGCCCCACATTCCACCGCGCCGCGGCGCAGCAACACCTAGATAACAAACCCGTAGTGCTGAATGAGATGGCGGCATCAGAGAAGGCTAACGCTGGGCCCATATAGGACACGAAGATTACGTCAACGTTCGGCTCAAAAGTTCAAACTTGACCCGGAAGCCGAGCGCTGAAAGCGGCACTCGTTTCCAATCTCTGTCCAGCGTTGGCCTTCTTGGATGACGCGAACTTATTCAGCAGCAAGGAGGGTGTGTTGCGTGGAGCCGCCTTTTCTCTGGCTCCGCGCCAGCTGTGCGCGTGACTTTGACTACAAACCAAAGGGCTCGTTTTGACGAAAAGCCGGCGGTGTCTTTCGGTTTGTCAGCCACGGGGACGGAGGGAGAAGGAAGGGAAGAGGTTGGAGCGTGCTGACGTCAGCACTTCGTCGTACGCGGCACCCTCTACCCTTCCTTCTCCCTCTCTCCTCTTAGCTGACAAACGAAATACACCGCCGGGTGTTCTTCAAAACGTAATTTCTAATGCTAACGAATAAAAAAAAAAAAGACTTGCGTCGTGTATTTTATTTATTCCTTCAGGTGTCTCCACTTGCCGTCACTGGTCTTCTCGAAAAAAAATTGTTTTTTTATATTGCGAAAAAAATAAATAAATTACGGGTAAATTTCATAAGCCCCTAACCAATGAAAAAAAAAATTATTTAGAAGCTTGGTTACGGAAGCGAACAATGGAGTAAACAGCCGAAACTCGTTAAAGTGTCCGCTGAGCCTTTTGTTACTCTTCTTAGAAGTTCCCTTTTTCCCTTGCCTATTTTAATCTAGTGGCTTACTCCGGCATGGCAGATGGAAAAGCAGTGATTTTTCTTTGTCGTTTGCTTATTAAATGCTTTCTATTTTAGCCTCACATTTCGTCGGTCATCTATTTTATGACAGCAATCGAAGTACGCTTTCGGCTCAATCTTGCTCGCTTCACAGTGGTTCATAATAAACACTGAAGCGCCAAGGACAAGGAGAAGTGAAAGACAAAAACAGGACTAGCGCTAAAGTAGAAACGGACGTTTAATAAAATGCTCTTTTCTACGTCCTTCCCTTGTTCATGTCCTTGGCGCCTCAGTGTTTGTTATGTATAATCAACTCGTCCAGCAAATCATTTTGGTTCATAGTGTTCGAAACCGTGCTTTTTAAACTCAATCTCATTGTTGCAAAGATAGTGCTGAATTCCAAGAAAACACACGTATATTGATCTGCGTAGATCAGCTCATTCTTCACAAACACGCGCATTTCCTTGCACAAGCTATGGGGATTCTGCACACGAGCAGTATAGGCCACTTTTCAGAAGGGAAAAGCGTCTGCGCGTGATTCCTTCTACTGCCAGTATACCACACCTCTGACTCAACGCCACAAATCATGACTAGGTGGTGAACCATTTCATCGCTAAAATATAAAGTTCAGCGAGGAGTCGTCTTACTTTTTGCAATCTGTATAGTCTGGTGTTGTCTGCGAATCGTTGGAACATTTCAGCTTGACTCCGTAGTGAGGCATCGGGTACTCCCCGTCGAACGGGGGCACGTAGCCCTGGAGGGCTTCGTTCATTTTTCTCAGCAGCGGGTAGCTTCCCCCGCATTGCCCGTTGTAATCGTCGTAGCCCAGGGACCAGAGGAACACTCCGGCTACGGCGTGGTTTCTGAGCCATCGCGTCTGAAATCAAAGACGTTTTGGAAGTAAGTTCACATCTTTATAGAACAACTTGTATACGCAGCATCTGACGGCATATTTCGCTGCTATTTACGAACGTGAGTTCACTTTAGTCTGCCGCACATGGTGTGTTATTTTTATGCGTGTAAACGATTACCTGTTGACATGTAAATTATATTCTGTATTAAACCGTACAAAACCTTTCGTGGGAATTGCACGGAGTTCTATATTTTGATGTCACCTTGCCTTGAGGGAAAGACAAGTATATTTTTTGAATATCCTAGACCTTCGTCATTATTAACAAATGTCTAGGATATTATATATTTAATAAAAACAATTGTGGATGACGAAGTGCGTTTTTGTATGACACTGTTTTTAAGCAGCGTAGCTACTCCCCCCAATCCGACACGGTAGTTTACATAAAAGGCAAGAATTCATGAAAATAAAAATGCGGTTTTAAAGCAGTCAATGCTTTTTAAAGGAAATTGCTAATGAAAAATATATATATATATATCCGTCCGTCCGTCCGTTTGTCTGTGCACTTCGCCGCTAAATTTAGAAAAAATGGACATCACGTGACGTCACCTTCCACCTCGACTTGTCACCGTGTTGTCGTCATGCGACCACGTCGCGTGACTTTAGGTCCCGTGACATCGTAGGGTCATGGTGTCCCTGCATTACGTGATAGATATCATGACGTCAAGTAACGTTAGGTCATGTGACGTTCATTTCCCAGCTAAATTTAGTGGGGACACCAATAAAAAAATATGTCCTTTAGTCCTTGAAATGACAAATTTAAACGATCGTTCCTTAATTGCTACAGTCCCTACTCTCTGGGTCCTCGAAGGTAAAGGTCGCTGGTATTTGTTTCCTCCAACTCATAATTGGAGTACCCCCTTAGGCAGTCAAGACACGTAAGGGTACCTCACACGAACGATTGTTAGCTAATTGAACATTGCAGACCTTCGAAGAGCAACCTGAGACGTACCTTTATCCAAACGCTGTCTGCGTCGTCGTAGCTGACCAGCTCATCGCTGCAATACGCGTAAGGAGTGTTGGTTGCGCCGTCCCACTCTTTCTTCCAGTTGTAATACAACGTATTCCTGCAAATCTAGACAATTCACGAGGTACTTAGGTAGAAGTCGAACCGTGTTCTAGGGGCGCTAGGGGGATCAGACAAATGAGTGGTCATCCAGTACGCATAGTAAACCTTCGACCGAGGCAGCGCTCCATTCATTAGCAAACGGTAAGACACCGTCACGTAGAGAGTGGTGATCTACCGCTTTTTATGCCTTTGGTACAGTCAGCGGGAGCATGAGTTTGCACAATCTAGTGGTAGCCGTAAGGTGGAAAACGAATCGTGAAATGCCTCCAGCATGTTGGGCTATAAAACCGACTGTCACATTGCGACAATAATAAATGCATTTCATTCCAACCTTCATCTGTTTAACAGCTTAAAGCCACTGTCGCACTACTAACATATTACACAAATAAAAACTGTATGCAGAGGAAAGCCTGAGGCTTGTTTCTTGCTTGTATGACGGTCCCTTCATATGCGAAGCGAAAGTTCGTATGCTTTTTGCACAGGGGCTGCGATGCCTTCAGAACGCCGAGCTCTCATTGGCTGATTGAGAAAAATAGTTTGTAGACCTCGAGGCATCTAGCATTGAGCTCTGCCCACTATCCTTTCGATCAAAGCCAATCAGAGCTCGGCGTCGTTTTGACGTCACCGCAACTCCTGCGCAAGAAGCAGACGACTTGCTCTCCGCATTGACCATGCAACAACTGTCTGCTGCCATGTTCCAATATGTATAAAGCAAACATGCTTGAGGCGTTTCCGCGGATATTTCTGCCATAATGTCTGCAGCAAAACATCATCTGTTTGTTCGTTTTTTTTTTCTGCTTTTGTATACGATCTATGAGCAGTGCGACTGCGATTTAATGTACTCGGGGTCTCCCCGCATGGCTTTTTGTGACGTGCCCACCAGAACTCCGCTGGGGACTGCCTCGTGTTGCGGTACCTTGTGCCTGTGTGCGGGAATGTACTGTCCCTTACGGGTAAGGTAAAAAGCAAGCTGACACTGGGGTGCTCAAAAGATGATTTTCTGCACGTAGGACTATCTTATTCGGACGTTATCATAAACTTCCTGCGATGAGTACAGTTTCGCAGTGTCTACTGAATGACGGACATTTTATTCTCTTTTTTTTAACGTTTCTGCATGGTGATGACGATTCGGCACTATTAGGCTGTGCCCCGTGTGAGCGAAGCTAAGAGATTAATTTTTTTTCTCGATAAAAGGCGTAACAGACAGTTTGAGGAAAACGACAAGTTGATGCAGAAGAAACCAAATATGAACCTCAAATGATCCGAAGAATCGAGCTATCGTAAACATATATAAATAACTTTAAATGAAGTGTGGACGTGAAGAGTAGCGTCTGAGCACTAAACTAAAAAATAAAATGCGCATTATTTTATGAATTTCTAATTAACTGCTTTCTAATGTTACGCTTGTTAAGGAAAGAGTATGATGTTGTGCGGAAGAAGCGTCAGTCAAGGTGTTGCTTTTTTGTGAACGTCAGTATATGTCTCGTTAAGAACAAGTATAAATTTAAACAATCTAGCGTTCAGAATTTGATTACTGGCCTCAGTGCTTACGAATCAGTATGCAAAGATGGCGGAGAGGGAAGGCCACGGCCTCGGCGGCCGGTTCCGGTGGCCGGCAATGCCACCGCTCCCATCGGCAAATTTTGTTCGCCGATCAGGGCACCGTTGGAGAACATACTTCAAAGCAGTTCTTAGGGTATATCTATTTGTTAACAATGGCTTTTTGACGTATGTGAAGAACACAGAAGTGCGTATGTGCCGGGATATGTATACTCTGTCTCACTAAAACTGTCCAGTACAATGAAAGCTACAGTTCTCATGAGCCAATTACAGACGCGAACGCCACTCTGCACAGTGTTACTCCGCGGCATATGAATACGCGCCGAGCAAGAAGCAGACGACAGGAAAAGACGACGACGACGACACAGCTACAGGTAACCCTATTTCTATCTCCTGATTTATATCTAAATACCGGTAAATAACGATCCTGATAGCTGATACTCTGAGGACACCTACAACAACAAAGGCACCCGATCTCCGCACAAAAGGGGCTTCCTTCGGGAAGGCCAGGACATTCTCGAAAATGTCCGCCACAGAATCAAAACCACCGATCGACCTCGAATTGAACAAAGGACAAGCCATAAAACAAACAAGTTCAGCCACGCTCGTGAAAGACGGATACGAAATTCCTTTGAAGGCAACTATTGCCGAAACCGTCAGCAGCTCCTCATCGAGACGCAAGACATGCCAGAGCCTAGCACCAGCTTTGAAAGACGGAATCAACCTTCAAGTCGAGTGCACCGTACTGTATGTCTCTACTGACAACCAGAAAGTTGATCCACTAAACGAATTCAAGCTTACTGACTTCCTGAACAACGCTGCGCCAGGCATGGTCACTGTTGTTCGGGTGAACAAAGCACAGAACATTCTTGCAGTCGTTGTAAAACGACCTGCCTTCAAAGCCGATCTCCTCAAGCTCACCAAGCTCTGTACTATGCCGGTGAGAGCCTATCTACCGAGAGACCGCACAAGCTGTTTTGGCGTCCTCCGCCAGTCTAAGAAAATAAGCTTGCTAACCCAAATGACGTGCACAGTTGGCATTTAGGAAACTTACACTCTTGCATGTATACGAACTCGTTGCTATGACGGTAAATCCACCCGTGTTGCCGTCTCTTCTGCGCTCTAGCACGGTCCCGATGACCTTCCCTTTCGGCCGCGAGGAAAGAGCGCTGATGCCGTCCTAGTCCAGGAGGTGTTGCTACTGTGCGTTTTTACATTTCCCGCAGAACCCCCCCCCCCCCCCCACCCTCCCTCCCAGTCTGGACCTTTCTAACATGGTCCAGACCAGAAGTCTCCAAACCCCGGCCCGCGGGCCAGATCCCACCCACGAAAGTTTTCCGACCGGCCAGCGGCTGGTCGCGGTCCTTCCAATGAAGCCCGGCCCGATTGCAGCAGACCCGTTGCCACCGGCGCAAAATGAAGTGCACCTAGAGAAACGGTGCTGCAACGTGCTGCAACGGGTGGGCTCGGTGGCTGTGCCACAACGCAGACCACTAATCCGTTCAACTTTTTCGTGCAGATGTTCTTCGTTCTCCTCCGCGCTTTGCTCCCGGTGCTGGCTTCCTCGAACGTCTCGACAACACGCACAATCTGGAGCAACAAAAATCAAGCGAGTGGCTACCATCCGGCTATCAACAACGCCTCGTCACGTCCGGCAGACTCGTCACTCAAGCAATTGATCCTCGGCCAAGTGTGGAGGGCCCCATCGTCATCAACAACCACTTACCCGCCCACTATAAACCAGCCGACGCAGCCGATATCGATCTGTGGGCTCGATGGCTGTGCCACAACGCAGACCACTAATCCGTTCAACTTTTTAGTACAGGTTAGTAAACCGTGCAGTCTTTTCTCTAAAAAAACAAGTAATTACTTTTTGATACAGCTGCCGAGCCCGCAGTGGTGCGTAGTTATTTCGATTGAGTGCTTCCATACCATCCGTTCCTTGCTGTTGCAATCGGGTGATATCGAAACTAATCCTGGTCCTGATACTAACGCCATACTAGCCGAGCTAAAAAAAAAAACTATCCACCGGTCAATCGAAATTACTTGCAGGGGTTCAAGACCTTAAAACCCAGCTTTTAACAACAGATAAAGCCATATCAAATTTGAGCGGGCGCATGACTGCGCTCGAAAACCATTACCAAAATCTCGCCCCCGTGCGCACCGAGTTAGAAAATGTAAAAATCGAAACACCTGAGACGACCCGTTTGGTCTGTGGCCTGGAGGCGCGCTTCGAAGATGCCGAAAATCATTCTCGACGCAACGACCTCATTTTCTATGGTATCCCTAACTCCACTGGATCAGAAACGTTTGCCCAATTTGAACAACTCGTCATCCGGCACTGTCGTGATCATAATTGAACATAACCGTAGACCCACAAGCAATAGAGCGTACAGATCGTCTTGGACATCATACATCTGACCACCCTCGCCCAGTAATTGTTAAATTCACGTTCTATAAGACAAAAGATTCCATACTATCTAATGGCCGCAAGTTCAAAGGAACAAGTTTCAGTGCTGGCGAAGACTTTTCTCGGCCCGTCCAAAATGCTCGCAAACACCTACTTGCGTTTGCAAAAAGCAAAAATACGCCATTTTCTTTACGGTTTAAAACAGTACTCATGGGCCCGAAACGTTATGTTTTTGATGAACCATCACAGACTGTGAAGGAAACAACATAGCAATTGCCCCGTCGGAAGGAAATAACAGCCTCCGCTCGGATTTATACCGAAACTAATCTTTCATTTTCTGTAATCTTCACCAACGCGCATAGTTTTCTTCCGAAACGAGAAATTGTGTATAATCTCGTGTGGTCGTCCGGTAGTAATTTGTTGATATTAACCGAAACCTGGCTGTCTAAAGAAATCACAGATGCTCAAGTTCTGGCCGATTTGCCGAACTTCCGAATTTATAGAAATGACCGCCAAGCCACACGAGGAGGAGGTGCTCTCATCGCCGCACACCAGCAGTTGTCATGTTCTATTGCTAACATTACATCCGACCTTGAAATACTACGACTCATATGTCGCGCTTCACCTCAGACGGTTGATCGGGAGTCTGCTACAGGCCTCCCAATAATTCTCCTGACTTTTCTCGTAAACTTAAGAGCATCTTTAGTGGATTTGCCTCAACGCACCCGAATGCGCATATCCTTCTCTTTGGAGACTTTAATTACCCGCAAATAGACCGAAGCAACCAGGTCCCCTCAGCTATAGGCAACGAAGCCGCAAAAGATTTTATTAACGTATGTCTCGATTTTAACCTTGTTCAACTAGTATCCAAACCCACACGTGTTTCAAGGGATTCTGCAAACATCTTAGATCTAATGCTAACCAGTCATCCCGACAGCCTATCATCCGTTACTTATCTCCGCGAAATCAGCGACCGCAAAGTAATTCATGCTACCTTCAACTTTCGCCCCGTACGACGCCAAACACGCGATAAAAGAATTCGTCTTTATGATAAGGGAAATTATGAAGTAATAAACAGGGAGCTAAACGCCTTCCTTCCAATTTTTGAAGCATCATTTCTTAATCGCTCTATTAATACAAACTGGATAATGTTCAGAAATAAATTAAACGAACTTGCAAATAAATTTGTCAAAATTATTACGTTCCGTGAGAATCGGCCAAAATCCTGGTTTCAAAGTCTTTAAAAAAAAAACTAGGAAACAAAAAAAAAACTTCTTTTCCACTCGGCCAAGCGGAATGGAAATCCCTGTGCATGGAAAAAATACTACGCAGCTGAAGACGCCTATCTGGTATCTATACGTAAGGCAAAGCATTCCTTTGTTATGATGACTTGCCAAATATTTTAATTAACATTCCTAAAAAAAAATTGGAAAGTTATAGATCCCCAAGAGACGCGCATCATTAGCCTGACGAACGCAGCGAGCGAAATAGTCACTGACACTGAGTGCGCCAATGCTTTTAACTCGGCCTTCTTTTCCGTGTTTCTCCCTCTTTACTACCCTCTAACGCAGTATCAACTACGCCAGCTGTCACAACTTCTGTAGATGGCATCTCATCGTTAATTGAAAATATCAAACTCTCATCGTCAGCCGTTGACGGAATTAACTCAAAACTTTTAAAAAATACCAAACGTATATCTGCTGTGTACATGACCTTGTTGTTCTCACAATCACTTTCTACAGGCATCTTACCGGACGACTGGAAGGTGGGAAGGGTCATTCCAGTCTACAGATCGGGTAACAAGGACTCCCCATTAAATTACCGTCCCGTCTCTTTAACAAGCGTCTTTTGCAAAGCCATGGAACACGTCATCTACACTCAAATAATTAATTTCCTAGACTCTATCGACTCTTTCCACCCCTCCCAGCACGGGTTTCATAAGGGCTTCTCTTGCGAAACTCAACTTGCACTCTTCGTTCATGACTTGCATTCTAATCTTGACCATAACCTTCAAACTGACACGTTTTTTTTTTTTAGATTTCGCCAAAGCACTCGACAAAGTACCGCACCACTGCCTCCTACTAAATCTTTCCCAATTAAATCTAAAGACTGCTGTTGTTCAATGGGTCAAGGAATTTGTCTAATCGCTCTCAGTTTGTCTTTGCTAACAACCACTCATCTAACCCTCTTCCAGTAACACCAGGCGTCCCACAAGAATCTGTCCTCGGCCTCCTCCTGTTCTTAATATACATAAATGACTTACCATCGCATCTGTCATGCCACATTCGTGTGTTTGCGGATGACTGCGTTATTTATCGTACAATCACTAACACCTCTGACCAGACGTGCCTGCAGAATGACCTTAACCATGTGCAAGAATGGTGCGACTGTTGGCAAATGGCCCTTAATCCCAGCAAATGTAAGCTTGTATCATTCCGTCGTCGCCGTAACCCCTTTCTTTTTCCCTATACAGTTGCTAGCGTCACCGTCGAATCGGTACAATCATTTAAATACCTAGGTGTAACACTCTCGAACGATCTATTTTGGCGCGTGCATACTACCAACGTCATATCAGCAGCAAACAAAGTCCTTGGATTTCTTAAACGTAATCTACGCCATGCCCCGAAGCACGTACGTTTACTAGCGTACAAATCAATTGTTCGATCAAAACTCGAATACGCATCTGCCATTTGGAACCTTCACCAAGCATATATTCGTAATGTACTTGAATCTGTTCAAAATCGATCCACAAGGTTCATTCACTCTGCCTACTCATATGATATCAGCGTTTCATCTTTAAAAGCAGAATCCGGCCTGACTCCTCTTTCTCTTCGCCGTCTCACTTCCAGCCTCTCCCTCTTTCACAAGTTTTACTACAGCTCGATCAATCATGCACATTACATTGTCCCCCCATCACGCATATCTCCGCGCATTGGTCATCCACTTCAGCTAACGCTCCCACGTGTCCGCACCCCCCCCCCCCCCCCCTTTACGACTTTTTTAGCCTCCTTTTTTTCGCAAGCAGCAGCAGACTGGAACGGCTTTCCCCACCACGTCGCCGCCATCACATGTCTATCCGTATTCATGGAGACTTTCGTCAACCACCTTCCGACATGAATGTCTGTTAAAAATGCTTTTATATGTAACACCCTTATGTAATACCCCTTACGGGGTCTTTAAGGTAATAAAATGAAATTAAATGTGCAAACGAAGATACCAGAAAGAACGAGAGAAACTGCACTGTAATCTGGGTTCCCTCGCCATTATATTTGAACATCGTTACCAGCGTGACCATTCTTAGTCCCTCGCTTCATGCATCTGAAACTATGTTAAAATTACTTTGCGTTCTCATGTGCATTCTGCTTAGTGTCCTTTGTCGCAACTACTGCATATTGTCAGCATTAGTTTTATCATTCTCATTAGTATTTTGCACTGGGCGAATGCGCCAAATTTCTTTTGCGCTTTGATTTAAGTCCGGTGAATTTTCTTAGTCAGAAAATTTTGTAATGGTCATTAGCTACATATTAAAATACAAATTGAAATTTTTATTATTATGCAATAAATATGAATAATTTTTATAAATAATTATTACCGAAATACGCTGCTCGTTACTTGCATATAACAATATGGCGTTACCAACCTACGTTACCTCAAAATAAATGTAACGCATTACCGTTTCTGATAAAAAGTAATGCACGTCACATCTACATCACTCTTTATTTACGATTTAAAACGCTTTACTGTTTCGGCGTTACAGGAACGCATAATTGTCGCATTTTAAGAAGCATGTCTATGCAGATACTTTACATAATCACTTCATCTTCCTGTTCTGATATTGATGGAACCTTGGGATGAGCGCAAGAATTTGTATTACTTCACGCCAAGAAACACACAAAAAAATAAATTTAAGTGTAATTGTTTCAAAGTAATGCGAAAATATAACGAGTAACCTAACCGCGTTATTTGTTTATTTAAATCAGTAACATAAGTACGCTACGAGTGCTTTGAAACTGTAAAGTAACGCAGGAGCGGTAACGCCGTTACTTGTAGCGTGTTACCGCTAACACTAGGGAGAGCGTAGCGGGAAGGGGAAAGGGGGGGGGGGGGGGTTCCACGAAACTTTCTAGTATTTATGTTCCAACGACCGAAGCAAAAAAAAATATGAATGAGATTTGAATTTTAAAATAGAACGCACTTCAGGATAGCAGAGGTATCCCCTGGCCTGAGTCAGAAATCCAGGCGATCCAAGCGGTTCATCGGTCATGGTCGGAGCATTCATTGTGAAGGATCCGTTTGTAGGCATGTTGTAATTCCTGCCCAAGGCGGAGAGGCCGACAACCATCTGGTCCCTCCGAACTCCGGAGTCCACCCAATCTGTCATACAGCCCTCCTGCGGGAAGACCGCGCACAAAAACCGGGTGAAGCGCTGTTCGAACAGGGCGCAGCAAATGCCGTGCACGGCAAAAAACGTACATGCCTAAAAAAAAAAGTGAAAGTTGCGCGTTTTTTAGTGAGGACATGAACCACGCAAACCGCACGGCTTCCTGACTCGGCCTCCTTACTGCCGTCTTCTCCACTTTTAATACGGTAGCTGTAAAGGGCCAACCAACCTCAGGAGCCGCGTAAGCACGAAATGTGCAGGCCGGTGAGTCCGCAGACGCTAAACAACACTCAAAAAAAAAAAAAAAACGGCAATTGGTGTTATGATTAAGCCCCGGTCAGCGGCGTGGAAGCCGAGCGCGCTGCTGACTGGGTTACGCACCTAGCAAGCAGGAACGAAAGGAGCAGAAGCGGGTGGTGCGAGAAAGCGCACTGAGCGGAGAAAGGTGAAAAGAGAAAGAAAGAGACGAGCAGAATCCGGCGGTGTGGAAAGAGCGCGCGGAACGAGGAGGAACGGAAAGGGCAGAAAAGCGCGCTTCCTTTCTTATGGTGACCCAGAAAATTCAGCGCAAAGGCTTTGCATCCGTATGGTGCCTAAGGGAAGCGCACGCAACGTCACAAAGAGACAATGGTGTGATCTTTTACGTTTCCATACAAAATCCTGCCCTAGGCACCACCCAAACTAAGAGCACCATCCACCCTATAAAGCTACAGCGTTTAAACACGTCTGGCAGAATGACCAACCATGCAGCCAATATTTATGTTTTCGGAGAATTTGGGACTGACGACAACGGCGGAGTCATTGACGACACCAAGCAGACCATGTGAGTGGCTAAGCCTGTGTCCCAGGACGGAAGCGAAAAATAGTTTTGCCCTTTTCCTTCTCGCCCCCCCCCCCCCTCCCCCCGTTCCTGCACCCCCTAAGAAACAAAAAACCGTCCCGGGGTAAGTTGTAACCGGACGTAAACCTCCACTTCCGGTACAGCAAATGGCGTGCACGGTACCTTCTCTGACCTCTTGGGATAGTCCTTAAGGAAGGGTTTATTTTCGTTATAGGATACCGAACGTTATTAACTTGCTTCAACAGGCCCTTCGACATTGAGCCCGAACAATTTGGTTAGCGTTCCGTAAAATACGAACATGTAAAGAAAATTCGCCCAAACAACAGAAATACCATCTTAGAAACAAATATTTGCGCACTGAGAAGGTGAATGCAATAACTAAGTACGTTCAGAATCAAATGACCAAGTTTTACAAGATCGTCAAGTCACCGAAGAACAATGCAATAAACGCCACATATAAAAAAAAATAAACACGCCTTTTTTATTGCGTTGACTTGCAAAGTGTGATGCTCTAACTCATGTCTAAATATTTTGCACTGATAGAATGTTGAGCGTAGTAGAACTCGCTGGCGCAAAGGAGGCGCTTCGTGATGATAGAACTTAGAAATGTGTCGCTGCACAAACTTTAGCATTGTGAGTTCAAGTAAGAGAGAGATCGCGGAACACTCCAACCATCCCGCAACTCTCTGACGAGATGACGAGATTATGTATGCATATATGAGGCAGCAAGCAACTTACGGTGTTTTCTTGTCCTTGGGAAAAAAGAGCGCTGTAGGATGCAGTGTTCTCTAGCTTTTTGGCGTAATAGTCGTAAGCGATGAGGTGAAGGAAGTCCACGTACCTGCAAATGAGTTATGACGTATTTTCAGTCGTACTTTATTCACGTCTTAACACGGAGGAAATATTAGCTTTTAAACTAAAGATAAGCTGCCAGCGGGTATTGGGACGTATTGTGTAATATATGCTTGTTTACATTACCTAAAGTACACATTTCGATGTTAACAAAGGTGAAAAATCAAGCAACAATAAAATAATATACTTGTTAGTGAGCGCGTTGGTACTGATGTAAGTTTAGAAAGAGTTATATACGTAAAGACAGGATACGGGACAACACATCTTTCAAAGATGTGTTGTCCCTTCTCCTGTCTTTACGTATATAGCTCTTTCTAAACTTACATAAATAAAATATTACTGTGATAAAGAAGGACTACAGTAAGGTATCCACGTATAATGAAAATATACAATAAACGCGATATTAATTATTTTTACTACCAACGATTACACTGAGTACTTAATGAAACTCATGTTTTAAATTTGGATATTATTAATTTAGAAATGTTGAGTTAGAAACTGTCGACGACTAAGCGCGAAGTACCTTGCTTCACATGCGTACTCGGGCCTAAATAGAATGATAACAGTTTGCTCCATGTCTGGGGCTCTGCCTGAAATAAGCATATCGGGGAATAATGCTAAAACTAAATGTTGACATAAGCCAAACATTTTTTGTGGCTATATTGTACTCTATATCACCGGCATTTGCAGTGAAAACCGAGGCGCGGACACGAGCGCGTGGCTTTGGAAGGTGACTCTCACGCACAAGGTCTCGTACAAACAAAAGCATTCTGCTGAGCTAGGCTCACGCGCCTGTGCCTTTGTCTTTACTGCAGACATTGATGAGATGGAGCTAGAAACATTTTGTTAAACTACTCTGAGAATTATGTTAGGATTAACAGTTAAGGCCCATACGCACATTCGCGTTTGAACGCGTTTGAGTGCGTTGCGGCGTCCTTGCGGCCAGGAGCGGTCGCTTGCGATGCGACGCGCGCCTTCCCGCAACGCTCCGTAGCGCGACGCAAGCGAGTAGAGACTCGCTCAACTTTCCGAAGCGTTGCGGTGCGTTCGACCAATCAGAAGCCGAGAGAGGAGAGGTGTTCGCTCGCGCCACTCGGCCGACTCGGCGAGACGTATCCGGTTCTCCGCCCGCAGAACTTGCTTTTTCGTTTTGTGGAGCGGTGGGGAGTATACTTCCAAGGCTGCGATGGTTCAAGCTTTACAAAACGTCGGGGAAGCCAGCGGGATTGTCCCAAGATCGAACACTTCGACGCTGTCGCTGTGAGCCGCCATGTTGCCTTGGATTTCGCTTACTATTGGTGAGCCGCTAGCGACGATAGCGCCTTCTTATTGGCTCTTGACTCCGGTTGACTGCGTGTCAACACAACTGTGCGTACAAGTTTGGCGCAAGCGCTCTTCGCAACGCAACGCGTCCGCTTGCCGCTACGGAACGCACCGCGCTCAAACGCGAATGTGCGTATGGGCCTTTAGTGGCGATGAATCGATCAACAGATTCTCTCCCCGCCGTGAAATGTGAAAAATTTGTACGTCCCAACTGGGAATGTAATAACGTACGTTATTCATTTAATTCTTTTTTTACAGGAAGGCTGGGTTGGATTTTTTTAGTTCTTATTTTGCAACAGGCTATTGAGCGCCTTTGTGGGTTGTCTTGAAATCGGCAACTATGGAGGGTGAGAGAAAAAAAGGTGATATTTGAAATATAGGAAGTGTAAATACAGGATGAGAAAAGGAGATAAAGAAAGAAGCTAGAAACTTTCGATGGAAAATAAGATTTCACAATTTATTTATTAACCTGAGTCGAAGCAAACTTTACGCAGGGGCGGATGCGACGACACACTCGTTATCCTGTCTATCCCGGTGAATAGGTTCTGTCAGTTTGATTCTATCAAACCTCCCGATACGATCGGTCCTTTTTAATTATACATGCACATCTGCGTAGTTTACGGATTTCTTGGAGTTTACTTACTGAGCCAGTTTCCACATGTTTAAGTCGCCAGGACAAGTAAGCCGGCAGGCAGGCAACATGACGCTTAGTTCGAGATTGTGTTTTTCCAAGGCGAGCTTTAATTCCTGCGAGACCAGAAAGAACGTTCGAAAGGTGACAGTGGATGGAAGCGGACAGATATGTTATCGAAGTCCGCTAAGCACACGAGCGCACATACGATTGACGCTCAAAAGGTTATCTACCTATCTCTAACGCATGTTTCTAAAAAAAAAAAAAATTTTTTTTTTTGCAAATTAATTTGTGCGTTTAACATAAAGAACTTTATCTTGACTCTGGAGGGCTGTTTTTTCACCTCGTAGGATATATTAACCCACAAAGTCCCAGCGTGATCAAATGGACACGTAAGACAGCTCCATTCCTTTCGATATATACGATATAAAAAAAAAGCATCCTAGGGTCCGCAGTTGCGCTTTTCGAAGGCCTAGTGCGCACATTTTACGCCCCAAGTATCAGGACGTGTCTATCTTTTTGTGGAGGTCATCCAGAAGCCTGGGAAATAACGCTCGCGAGAAAGACGCGTCGCCATGCCGCGCTTCCGAGGGTAAATGCTTTGTTGTGCAAACTTTCTTTTTATTGTCATCTGAGCCTTCACAAAGCTATTATATTATTTCTTAACCTTAAGTTGACGTTGGAAGAGATAGCCGAGATACTGGACGAAGACGAGGAAGCCGTCTCGGCAATCTACATTGAACCACCCGATGCTGTTCTGCATTCCAGTGAGGACTCTTCAAAAGAAGATTCTGGTGGGCTGATCAACAACCTCAGCGGGCGGCAGCGGAGAGCCGGCTCTGAAACGGTCCTCGCGGATGGACGTCGAATTAGAGGATGAGATAGCGATGACGACGAAGGAGGCATTGATGAAGGAGATGACACATTAGATGAACCCGCTGCTTCTGGGAAACCGAGGCGCCCACAAAAAGGAACCCTCTAATTCCGAGTGGAATAATGCGTATCTAGATAGAAATGCCGCCTTATTTTCTGACGCGAATTTGACTTCATGCCGGTAGGACACTATTTCAGGTGTTTTGAGTTTTTTTTTTGTTTTTGTTTTTATGCAGCTTTCATGGAGCTACTGGTTGAAGATTATGAAACGGGAACAGCGCGAAAATAAATGAGGGACGAGTAGAAGAGGTAACGACAGACACGGCGCTGACTATACTGAAAGTTTATTTGTGCACAAAACACGAAATAATCAGGAAAAAACACACAAACAATCCGTCAAAATGGTTCCACGCACACGCTTATCTGCGATCAAACGAAATTTCCACAAGTCATGATGAAGTTCACCTCGTCTCTCTTCAGAGCTAAGGACGGCGCACTGACACAAGCTTCCTCTCCTTTCGCAGATATAAAAAAAAAAAAAGCTTCATCAATTTCCCTCACGGTTTTGTTACTGATTTAATGAAACGGGAACAGCGCGTTCGAAGATTTCGTGTCTTGTGCACAAATAAACTTTCAGTTGTTAGTCAGCGCCGTTTCTGTCGTTACCTCTTCTACTCGCCCCTCGTTTATTTTCGCGCTGTTCCCGTTTCATAATGTCTAACCAACTCGCCCAACTTTATGCGTTGTTGCACTGGTTGAAGAAACGTAAAAGTGAGCTTTTTTTTCAAAATATACCTGATCCAGAGGTGACAAGTGAAAAGATTAGGTGCTTAATAGGAGTTTCGATTCTGTCTGGCTTTACCCGCCTACATAGGAAGAAGTGGTACCATCAGCAACGGTTGCGCGCTCGGCCGTAGCACAGGGTCCAACATCTTCCGACTGGAATTCATAAGGCAATAGCGCAAAGCTATCTGACACGCTGGAACAACAAACCAAAATAATCTGCTCAACAGTGAACACCAGCAACTGGTGACACTGTCTTCGCTTGTGCGATACGATCAAGTGGTCGACTTTGTTGAACCGATGCCTAATGGAAAGAGGCGCCGGTACGCTGGAGACGACTGTCAAAGTCGTCTCCAGCACGCAATGCACAAAGTGCGACATCGGCATGTGCGTGCTATGTTTCCTGCCCTATCATGACAATTCCTAACTGTTCCAACTGTGCCTAAATGTACCAAAATGCCTAAGAGTGGCTAACTTTTCGCTGAAGTGATTTTCTAGTATTTCGAGGCTTGAAGTAAAATATTATGAATTCATGAATTTTTGTTTACCCCAAGAGCCGAGCGAGCGGTGATCATATGGTCACGGGCTGTATTCCAAAAATATAATAGCACTAACTGACTCATTTAATGTACCTATGAATTAGGCGAAATATATTTAGAATATCACAAAAATTGCGTTGAAATCAAAAACAAAACAAAAACAAAACGTTCCAGATTGGTTGATATTAAAGTTGTCAAATCGGCCGCTCATAAGCCGTAACTTTAGGGTGTCATTGTAAGGATACCTGGCAGTTATATTTTCATAGCTATTTTTTATTGGAGGTGTGTTCGTGCGAATGATATTTAATTTTTTTAATTATTGGTGTAAAAATGTTTTTATTTTCTTGAAACATTTAGATGTTTTATCAAGATTAGAGTAGACACATATTTTACGTCTTCATTAGTCCTAGAACTCAAAGAGATTATGTATTTATTCTTATAACATGAATTCTCATTTTGGATTAACATGGGCCCTTGGTTACGTAGTACTTCCAAGTGCTTGTTGGTGTGAAGTCAGTTTCAGGACACGCACGAAGAATGCACACCATCTACCAACAGCTCTACTTCTCTATCATATATTGAAAGTGTTTATATACATCATTATTTGCAAAATATAATATACCGTAAATCTAGATAGGCTTTCTGCGTTGCCCAGCGGGCGCTGCGAAAAGGAACTTGTTAAAACTTGATTGGGGTGGTACACACTTGAGCGTCTCAAACTGTCACACTGTAGAAGCGTGCCTGCTCTGGTGCGGAAAATAGAAAAATAGAAAGAAATAATAATCATTCGAACGCCGTCGAAGCACATGTCGAAGCTAAGACGTAAAGAGCGTGAGCCAAGATACGCTGTTACACGCGTTCCAAAGTAAAAAAAAAAAAAGAAAGCGTCGGGACGCCATATATTCTGACGTCACCACCCAGAGATAAGAGACGCGTCCCCTGACGGTGGTGGCATGAATCTGGGACTTTCGATTGTCTTACGGCGTTGAATCTAGCCGATTTCGGAAGTCGAAAGTTTTTTTCCTGCATTCTTTGGCACTACACAGGAAGTGAAAAAAGCTCAACGAAGGCGCCACAAGCAGTGCGAGGCCCAATCAGCTGAGTTTGTTGTACCACCCAAAATGAGGGCGCCTTAGTTTGTTCAACGCTTCAGCGCAGGAGGCGTATGCGGAGCGTAGGTTCGTCTGCTTCTTTTGCAGAAGTTGTGGTGACGTCAGAACGCCGAGCTCTGATTGGCTCTGATTGAAGGATAGCGGGTAGACCCCAAAGCAAGCTGCCTTGACGTCTACCCACTATCCTTCCATCAGAGCCAATCAGAGCTTGGCGTTCTGACGCCACGACATGGAGTTCGTCTGCTTCAAAAGAAGCAGACGAACTTACATGTGCTGCGCATTGAACCCATACACACGATGGAGATATACAAGCAGAAAAAAAATGTGAGCTGGGCTATATTGGCCCCCGGGGGGGGGGGGGGGGGGGGGGGGGGGGCGTTTGTTCGGGATTTTATGGTACATCCGCATTTTTCCGCATTTTAGCATCTAACCAAGATAGGTGTCGTGAGCAAATTTGCATCTCAGCATACGCCTATTTCTAGATATTGGCAAGCGCACTACGAACACAAAATCATTTAAGTAATAATAGGTACGCGTGTGCATGTCGCGCGAATAGACTGTCATTCTCGATAGCGCGGCTCAAAATATGATATAATCGGTGAACTCTTAAGAAACGCGATTCCTAACTTACCATGTTCGCGCTCCTAGCTCCGTGATTCGCTCTTTAACATTCTTAATGTCGCAATCTTGTTGGCTGCGCACTAAGACCCTCAAGACTCGCCACGCCCTTTGTTTGTTAAGCTGTCAGGGTCTACAGGCCATTCCAATAATCGCCTTTTGCGCGCCGCCATCTTCACCTACTGGCATGATTAAAATAGCGCAACTTGACAAGGACAACAAAGAAGGCACACGTACAACAGGACTGGCGCTTGACTTGAATAAGCGCCAGTCCTGTTGTACGTGTGCCTTCTTTGTTGTCCTTGTCAAGTTGCGCTATTTTAATCATGTCAAGTAAGAACCAACTAGCCCAAACCAAAGTCGTGTTACAACATATTTCACCTACTGAGTTGTGGAACGCCTTTCTGAGCATGCGCAGAAGCCTTCTCCTACGCAACATCACACGCCATGCACGCGTCATCAACCTTGTGATTCTTATTTTTGGTATAAGTGATAATTGTTATGAAAATGTGTTCACACTTTACGAAAAAGTTCCGTGGGTCCACCTTCCTGCAGAGCACGAGACAGGAAATCACTGCCAACAGTAGTAAGATTCCAGCGAATGACGAAACTTGGAATAGGATTGAAAAAAGAAAAGAAAATGCGATGTGCGCAGGGACATTGGGCTTGACGTTTCACACACATCGCTTTTTTTTTTTTGGTTACATCTAGTCGTATTATATTTTTTATAATACACATAATACGAGGCAATAAATTAATTCCGTTTTTCTTACCTTTCACAACTTAATTTTCACATAAGCCAAGGAGGTTTCAGCGTGGGACACGCCAGTAGCGGTACAGGGAAAAAAAGTAATCTAAAAAACATTGGGGTGTTAAAAAAAAAAGAAAACACTATTCTATAGTCAGATACGACATAAGAAAAACAGTGCGAGGGGAAAAGGGCGGAAACTAGGAAAGCTGGAGTGGAGAGAAGCGACCTTCTTTCCGTATTGTCGAGCGCGCCATTTTTCCCCTCGCACTGTCTTTCTTATGTGGCATCTAACTATACAGTCATATTTTATATTCTCAGCGACCAAAGCATAGAAACGAGCTTCATCATTCGCTGGAATCCTCTTATTTTGCGGCGTGACTGGCTGTCTTTTTCTTCCGCAGGAAAGACAAATCACATATCTTAGGGTGTAGTACATATAGAATAAAACAGCGCAAAAGATACAGAAGCGAGAGACAAACGGGACAGGACAGAGCCCTGTCCGGTTCGTCTCTCGCTTTTGTATCTTTTGCACTGTTCTATTATATTATGTACAACGATTACCAACTAGCCCAGCTATCAAATTTATCTAGAATGATACAGAATCCGGAATATTGCCTTTAGAAATCTGTAGAGCTTATCGAGGTTGGGCTTGCAGATAGATGGTCCGGGGCCTTCCCAGTGAAGATTCAAGCCGTCAAAGCCGAATCGCAGAATCAGCAAGACGGTGCTGTCTACGAACTCGTCCCGTCTCCTTCGTGATCCGATGACGCGCATTAACTCCCCCGCATTTTTTCCGTTGCCGTAAGTGATGATCAACTTGAGGTCCGAATTCGAACGTTTGAGGTAGTAGAGTTTCCTCAGAGAGCCTGTCGGTGAGAAAGAGTTCCAAACCATACGAGTCATTAGTCCGTAAACTGTTTCCGCTATTGTTACTGACTGCACGAGAAACTAAGGGAATGACTCGTTACGTTTCCTTGTTACGGGCTTGAGCTGAGCAAGGTCGTTCATTATTTGTGAAAACGGCCAGCTGAACAGAACAGAACAAAATGCACACACGATGGCGTGAACATTTTTTATGTGCACGCAAGTTCGTCTGCTTCTTGCGTGTGAGTATCAGTGACGTCAGAAAGCCGAGCTGTGAAGGGCTCTGATTGGAGGAATAGAGGGTAGACCTCAATGGTAGTTGCCATGAGGTCTAGCCACTATCCTTCCAATCAGAGCCAATCAAAGCTCGTCGTTTTGACGTCACTGCAACCCACGCGCAAGAAGCAGACCAACTTACGCTCCGTTACGGTATAGAGTACACGCTGAGGAAAAGTATTTGCAAAGCCCCTACTAAATTCAGAACTAATTATGGAAAGCAACAAGTGATTACCAGGTTTCTTATTTGTTAAATAAATCTGAAGAACAAACAGGTTTTCAGTGACGAAAACAAACCATGGAGAAGGGGAACTAGAGGGACGAAGGACAAAACGCATTATAATCATAACCCTAAAATGCAAGGCTTTCACCCTTGTTGGTGTTAGACTGGTGGCAGCTAATAAAACCCGTTTGCTCTACTGACGTCTAACCCCTGGTTAGCTCAGTTGGTAGAGCGCTCCACTGGAAATAGAGAGGTCCCGGGTTCGATACCCGGACCAGGCGGATTTTTTTTCGGTCGCGCACCAGTCACCTAGCTGTGTTTGGAGATTTGTGTTTGTCCTTCGTCCCTCTTGTTAACCTTCTCCAGGGTTTATTTTCGTCATTCTTGTCCAGCTCGCTTGCACCTTTGCATTTAATTGCATTATAATCAAAGGCTTTCAGTGTTTCTTTTGTGATTCCTAGAAACACATTAAAGAATTATCGAGAAAAAAAATAATACCAAAGTGTAGAAAACATGTGCAGCGTAAAGAGCTATTTTGACAAATGAACCAACAATATCAAGTCGTGTTGGTTTTGTGTTTGATCTGATTGTTCTACTCTGTTTCACATGAAGTCCGACCGCTGCAACACTCCGATCCGATGGAGATAATCAAGCAGCTCCAATTGTGCACCGTCACGGTGCTGCGCTCGTCTTTTCTGCGAATTCGATATCACCGGCTACACTAGGTACGTTCAAAAAAAAAAAAAAAAAAAGCCGGCGCATTGTCTGTGTGTCATTGGTTTAACCGGTGATAGTGAATGTGTAAAGACGATGTTCGCTCGCCGTGACGACACACTTTTGGCGCTGTTTGCTTGGCTCCGTCGTAGCGTTTACTCAGGTCGGACTTTGCTCGTCTATGTTTACGTTTATTTATCCCTGCCCACCAACAGCAACATGCCATCCAGGCGGGGCATCGGAACAGGGACAAATAAAAGCGTGCCCACAAACATCGAACACTGTAACATTAGCTTCGTTCGAATTACCCTGCACTTCCTGCACCGGTGCAGAAAAGTGTAAGGCGGTATTTTTCTGGACGTATATAAATACACATACCGGAAGTACACTGTCCTATACTTTTTTTCCACCGGTGCAGGAGTTGCAGGGAAATTCGAACGAAGCTATTATGCGCGCAAAAAAATGCCGACGTGAAAAAAATTCGCATATCCTACTATAGTTCTGACATTAATAAGTGTTTTTAAAGGATGGTTTAAAGGCATAAATCTGTCAATTGAAGGTGAAGAAACACCATTAAACAAGTGTGATGCGACTTAATCTAACTTAATGTGCCTTAATGTGAAACAAAGTATAATGACAGTTGCTCAACACTCTTTGTAGCCCACGTAGGAATTACAACGCAAACTCACTCATGTCCGTGCTGTAGTCGAATGTTCTGAAGACGAGGCGTCCACTGCGCTGGTCAACCTTCAAGTATGAGTACACAACGTGAGTGCACAATTCGGTCGGTATTGCTGGTATGACGAAGGCGTTCATTCCGCGCCGTTCGAGGGCCATTTTTTCCAGGTAGCAGGCAATTATAGCGCGTTTCAGGGCTTTCCGTTGCTTTATCGGCCTCGCTGCCTGTTTGGCTTTGGCTTCGGCTTCGAGCTTCGCCCTATCGAGCTTCTTGTTTTTCTTTTCCGCGGGCGGTTTTGCTGTGTGGGAAACAGAATCAACGCCCGAATAATGCATACATTCCAAGGTACAAAAGCTCAATGTAAACGATATGCATAGCGCAGATTTATTAAAAGTGACTCGGCACTCGTATATGATATCTGGTGCAGATAACATTCCGCTGAAATAACTTGCGATAACTTCTAGAAGTCAAGAATTACGAAAATAACGACTTAAAAAGGCAAGCATAATAAACCCTTAACACTGGCTTCGTACAATGCATTTGTACCACTGGCACCGGTACAGAAAAGTGGAGGGCAATGTACTTCCGGTATCTGTCTTGAGAGATGACCGGAAGTACACTGCCCTACACTTTTCTGCGCCGGAGCAGGGAGTGTAGGTAAATTGAGCGAAGCCACTGCCTTCTGAAATTTACGCAATCTTATATATAACGCGTTATCTGTTCACCTTGTTATCTGCTTGAGTGAATTTGTTGAACATCACTGCGTTAAAACGTTTCGTCATGCAGTGGAATAACGTAACGAAGTTGCAACATGCTGTTAGAGAGTGTAAGCCAATGATTGTGTGGCCCTGTTACCGGACGTTGTTAAGATGTTTGACGAGTGAAAACGCTGATTCGATGTACTGCTGGCATATGCTGAAATGCCCTTACATTCGTAAGTTTGTATGAGGTAATTTGTAGCATTTATATAGGTTCATATATACCTATCCGAACACAAAATTATAGCAAGTAAAACTGCCTAACATCAAGGGACACTTATGTATAGCTACAGTATTGTAAAAAGGAATGCCCCAAACATGATGGGAAGCAAAAACAAAGAATAATTGTAGAACAAAGTCCGATACGGCTGCCAACTATAAACATAAAAGAACAGAGACAAGTAAAGAAGAAAGGACGGGAAAGTAACGTGTCGAAGAATTTATTAAAAGTTCGAAAGCACAGGGTGGCAGATGAATATCAAATTAGAAAAGCCGATTATTGAAGGGAAGAGCAAAATAAAAACTTGCATAATTTTATTAATAAAAGAAAAAACCGAAAGATCCGGATTTTGTTTTTCGGTTTCTTTTTATTTTTTGTTCGCCATATGTCATGTTCATTATGAGTCGTGCATTATAAACAGAAGCTTACAATAAGCATGACTCACTACGCAAATTTTCGAGCATATTAACTAGTTGGCGCGGAGGGAACAATAGGTTGTAGCATTTCGGGGCTACAATATATAAAAAAATATCTTAGTGTTCCAGACTGCGTTATCAAACTTAGTTTGAAGCATGTCAATCTCAATCTTAAGTGCATATTGCGATATAGTATGTTTGATTTGTCTAGCTAATTGCCTAGTACGAAGCGCATGAAACGGGGGCACGTTCAAGGTCTGATTAGCCGATGGTGCTGTGTGACATATGCACTGGGTTACGCCTACTGATTATAGATATTGCAGAAAACAAAAAAATTCTAGACATTTCAGAAAACGAATAAAAGAGTACATATGAGCAGGAATGTCTATAAAAATGTGTAGCCTCTTTTTTCTTTTGCTTTCAGTGTTTTGTATGAGTTGCGCATTCCTGAAACCTGCATGGCGTACGGGACCTTCGTCAAGTGTTTTCTATAACCTTTTGCCTTGCGTACACTTACCAGGACGCCCCGCCCTTGCTAGGTCAAATCCCAGAAACAGCCCCTCTTGCTTTCCAAGAGCGTCCAATGATGATGATGCTGGATCTTGTGAAACAACCAGGGTCAGATGCAGGACTAATAGTACAACTACACACCGCATGACCTGGGGACCACGAGGAAAATTGGTTACCCAGTGTTATCAGTCGGAGAAATATAGAGCCTCCAACTTCTTGCTTTAACTTGTTACGAAAGCAAACTAAAATCAGGATCATATTGTGAAGTGCTGATTGTTGGGCAAGTTGGTATGGTACGTTAGAAAACATGATTGCGCTTGAAGACAGGGACATAGGAAGAACAGACACCACAGAGCGCTATTGTGTTTTAATATCATCCTCGTCTCATTAATAATGTATACCTTCCTCGAAATAGGTGCATAAGAGGTTGTAACTACTTTATATTCAATAGATAACTTTGTAGTATCTCGACTCAGACAAGATGGCGAAAACGAAAAGGCATCTATTAGAAACACCTTAACTATCGCGAGGTACGCAAGAGTCAGTCAAAGAAGCTCAAAATTACAACTTACCACGGCACACCAAAACAAAAGGAGACTTTCTGTGGGCTTATATAGTTCAAATCACGCGTTACTACGTGTCGCTGTATTCAGTTATCGGGTTACAAATATTTGCTCACCTAGTTCAGCCCGTACTCACGTCCCTCCAAGCTGGCCGCACACAGGAAACCTTTGTTTTTGCCTCGCTCTATGAACATATATATCTAGAAATAAGCAAATTCATTCAGCAAGGTGGTGTTTACTTAACATCACACATTCCTGAGCTAACTGAATATTTTACTGATTAAAAAAATAGTTGATTTACTATTTGGCACTTGAAATTTGACTTTTTTTTAATAAGCTGTCTTTCATATTGAAACGTCTACAGCCACTCTCCTTCCAGGAGTTTCTTTTCCAAGTTCTCCCTACCAGCTTTGAACACCTACTGACTTTGTTTGAATTAAGTAGAAGGCAAGTTATTTTGACATTTCAACATCTTTTCACAAACGGCATATTTTCCGCTCGTTGCGGGACTGATTTTTATGACATGATTTTGTTTGTAAGGTAATGTAGGATCAATGGGAGTATCGGTTTCGCGTTACGAAGACTTCAAATGAGACGCGTGTGGGCCTTGGCGGTTGGTCCTTTTTGTACAATGTCGTGTTTCGTCAAATGGAATGGTAGCAGAACTCACCGCAACGCTCAGAATTGTAGCAACCGAAGTTTCGGTTTCGCTGCAGCGAATTTGTTCCTATGTGCGTTCGAACGCCCCCAGTCAACAAGAAAAAAGAAAACAAGTACTTCGAAAAGCAAAACTTAGTAAAAACTCCGCGTACCTATTTCTCGTTCTTTCTTGTCCACTTGGAAAACGCTTTTAGAAAGGAACAAGAACCCGTTCGTTTGGCTGACTATTCAATAGACCACGGCCGCATGTTCTTCTGTGTATATTAAATAAATATATATATTTATTATTTTTTTCAGAAACGCGCAAGTCAATTTTGTAAAATGCTATAAAATATGTGCTTTTACTTCGAGTCAAGAGTTTTAAAGTGCAGTTTTCCCTATACATTTAGGGCGAACCGTTGCCGGTGTGCGTTTCTGTTAAGCATAGCGCTATCAGTTTACAGCCTTTGAAACATCTAAAATACTTTATTAATTTTAAGCTGCTTTTAAGAATTATAAGCTAAAAGTTCATATTTATTTTGTTATAACGACGCATTTACGGCCTAATACACCAGCTTGGTTTGGATTGACCCATCTCTTTAACTACAATAGCATAATGGGACCCTCAGTGCCTTCATGTGGCTTGGCTATAGAATTGAACAGAAGCTACAAATAGGTTCAAGTATTACCATATTTTAAAGAAATCGAGGGAATTTCCTAGTATGTGCAGTAGGGAATCTGAGAAGTTCGAGAGGATTATGGAGTATGGCTGGCTGATGGCGGTTGTGTGTTTTGTGAAAATCAGAAGAGAGTTTGCTTAGCAATTAGTAGTCATGTACACAGGCTTGCAAACTATATTTCTTGTGTTTAATACAATGAAATGCTTACATATAAGGCTTGCTCAATAGTACGCGAGTCTTCGTCATGGTAATTGGTGCAGCAATACTGAGCTTCTGGTGTAGTAAAACAGATACCATTTATTCCAGATAGAGCGCACATGGTATAATAAGCACAATTTCTCACATCAAACATTTGTTTGCTATGATTAATAAAGATCTAGCCTACCTGAAATTATATATATATATATATATATATATATATATATGTGTGTGTGTGTGGTTAAAAGCATTTAAAATCTGCGTGATGCCTAGTTTCATTGGAGAAAAGGGGAAAGTACAGTTCTTTTCACCACACCACGTTTCTCATTAGTCAAGTCAAAAGGTGGAATATACGGCAATTTCATTAAGCAACAGCAAACGGTTGCACAATGAAGCGATATCGAACTGCGCTGATAACATTCCTATGTTTCAAACCTGCTTTTCCCACCTTGGTACGGACTCCAACAGAGGGCGCCGCGTTCCCGAGATCCCAGGGTTCCGCAGAAACTAACGCAGCCACCACTGCCAAAGCTCAACAAGAGGGACTGCCGGTCCCTGCCGCAGCGTGAGAAGGAGGAAGCACATTCCACGACGGTAAAACCCTACTTGCAGCATTCACAACCAACCTACGTCAGAACCCATTGAAAAGAAAAACAAGAAAGATGAAGAAGAAGGTGATGATGAGGAGAGCGAAGAGTTGTGCGAGTGCTGTGCCGGCAAGCGCGACGGCGCCACTACAGAAAGAATCAGTTGAGCCCGGAAGGAGCTGATAGCCCTCCGAAGAAAGAACGCCGTGCTAAAAGCGCGTGCCATTCATCTTGAGACCATTAAGTGCGTTCAGTCAGCCCCGAAGCCGACGCCAGAAGTTCGCTTTGAGACACGCTTGAACAAACTCCATGGTCAAGTTGAGGAACTCCACCGGCTCATAGCCATTCTCGTGAAGGCCCGACCACAAGCGCAGCACCGGTAAGCGGCAAGAAGAGAGTAGCGAGCCAGTCAGCAGTGACGGTCCTTCAGTAAAACTGTCGCGGATTCTTGAGCCGAGCGACCGAGCTCAAGATCCGACTGGGGAAGCCAGCTCTACCGCCACTGACTTTATTGCTCCAAGAGACCGACGCCGAAGACATCAAACTGCCAGGATACGCGGCGTACACCCAACTACACAATCGGGCACCTGTGGAAGGGTCGTACCGCCGACTCAGCAGATCGTACTATCACCCGGTGCGTTCAGGCGGCAGTCCAGGGGCGAATCCAGAACTCCGTTTTGGGGGGGCGGAAATTTTTAAGGATACTATTCTCCCATTCTTTCTTGTGCACGGGCGGGTCCACCCATGTCAAATTGCGTTTCGAGAAGGGGGGAGGGGGGGTCGACTTCGGTTGGGGGAGGCGGCCGCCCCCGTCGCCCCCCCCCCCCCCCCCCCCTTGGATCCGCCACTGCGGCATTCTTGGTGAGCATAAACACCCCCGAGATGCAGGTCGATATGACACCGTACTGCAGTGGCAGCCGCGAAGTGGTAGCCGGTAAGACTCCGATAAACTTTGAAATCGCAACTTCCACTGTGACACGGCGTGGATCAATCAACTCACGACCACAGCGCGCGCAGGCGAGGTGAAGGGATCGTCGTGGAGGGTGACTTCAACGTTGCGCAATCGTATTGGGGCTATCGCAAGACGATGTGAGGCGTTCCGACGCCTTGAATACCATATACCAGGAGATCATTGAGCTTCGCATTGAGTTCGACACGCATACGAGAATGACAACGCACGGAGCGCAAGCAGACAGAACACTAGTCCTAACAGGTATCCTCATCAAATCTCCAAGGGAAATGACAAGTGCTCCATCACAGAGCAAAAAATGGTCATCTCCCCATCGTTTTCACACCGCAAGCCATTCGATCTCGGCCTAACACGCGAATGTCAAATGTTGTCAAATGGAAGAACTTTCGAGCAGCACTTCGAGCAGCGGGCGCAGAGATCCCGCTGGCATAGTACATTACGCAGGCCATGGGCAACAATACTAAGCACGGGTCGGAGCTCAACACTAACCTCTACATTCTCAACCTGTGGGATAAGCGGCTGAATTCGATGCTGCGGTACCACAGTGAAGGCAAGCAGCTGTGGCTTCGCATTTTACTAAACCGCGCCAGAAGATCCCAAGAAATATACCATGGTGATATTAACCCGAGACTGGGCAGAATAAACATTTTTTTTAGTGGAAGAGAAAGTAACGGGGACAGACAGCGTCTCTAGAGACTCTGTCTGTCCCTGTTACTTTCTCTTCCACTGAAAAAAAAAGTTCCTTGTTCTGCCCAGTCTCGAGTTAATATCGTTATCGTAAACTTCCACCAGCTCGCATACGCACTGACCGTTATTAAAAAAAATATACGTCGGAGCTGCAGCGCACCAACTTGTGGCTCTACAACACACTTCATATCGCACACGTACCGGAACAGGTGGATTCTGGCAAACGTACCGAGGCATGCTGGGCAAAAGAAAGACGATGACGGTGGGACCCTATTTAAAAAAAAAAAAAAAAATTTCTCTATGGGTCCCACCAGGATTTTTGAAATATTCTGACGTACCAATCAAAGATGTTTGATGTGTTTAAGATGTCCGTCAAAATTTTCCAAGGGGTCTGACGTACCCTTTAAGAATTCCTAAAGTGCGTCAGAGACCCGTCATAGTTTTCTGAGAGGCCTGTGAGGCCTGTCCCAACCCTACTCTTGAATCCACACCACAAATCAAAATCGCTTTAACGAGTTCATGGCAGAGATCACGTGACCATTCAGGATAAATGCCTCGCGGAAGCCGCTTACTAATTTTTGGATCAGACGGCCACGACAAGTTTTGAAAATTGAGGAGACGTTTCTGTGAGTGTTTAGGCAATGTAGTTGGAAAGGGAAGCAGATGCAATCATGGGTGCGGACTCCTAGGCCCGTCTGTCACTGCTGGATGTCTGGTCGCCAAGGAGGCGACCGGGGACGATCGCCTCATGTAAAGAATTGACGAGGCGCCGGCCGATCGGCGTTGGGAGGCGAACGCAGGAGTAGAGATCCCTGTCAACACCACCTTCCCTTTCCGCTCGGTATCATTGTGAAGCGAGATTCATCCGCAGCAAGAGCCGCCGCTATGCGCCACCAACGTTGGCCAGCCAGGTCCGTCTCTAGCGGTGGTCGGGGGAGAGTAATGCAAGGAGGTCGATGAGGTCGGGATAGTCATTTTTGTCCCCTCTTGGGTGGTTGACTTGTTGTTATGGCTTTGAGGGCTCGCTCCTTGCTCTGTTTTGATCCATGCTGTTGCACTGCTTTTTCATTGGTTCCGGAGGGGAACCCCATTTCGGCGTAGGCCGCCGTCAGCACCGCCCGAGCGTCATCGTGTTCAGCGCATTCCGGGAGCGTCATCGTGCTCAGCGCATTCCGGGAGGTGGTGGCCGGTGCGCCGCACTCGCCGCAATCCTGGCAGTCTGGGTCAGCGTCCCACCGCATGCAGTGCCTGAGCAACGGAGTCATTTCAGTGTGGCTCCTGATACGGTGAATGACGGCCGCTGTCCGGCGTTGTTTCTTGCGCCTCTTCGTCCGTCCGGCTTTAGAAGTATCCAGCGAGCGAAAAAGACGCCGGAGACGCCGCCGCAACGGCATCAGGGACGACATCGTGACTGTGCTAAGGATTTTCAACGGTGGTGGATGTTGACTGCGCATTCGTGGTTTTCGCAGAAACGTTTGTTATCGCCTTTGAGAGCGCAGCTCTTAGGTGCCCGTTTCCGCGTTTCGCGGAGTCGCCGTCGGCGTAACCGCCCAGTAAATTTAGCGGGAAATCGAATTGATGTTGAGGTCACGTAATGTCAATTTTCCCACAAAATCTATCGGAGAAACTGTGTGTGTAATATGTCTTGTGACATCATTTTCCCCGGTAAATTTGGTGGGGAAACTAAATTGGTGTTGATGTCACGTGATGTAATATCCCCGCTAAAATTAGCCGGGGAATTTTTCCTGGAAATTATCTCACTAAATTTAGTGGTTTAAGTAGGAGGAGGAGAAGGTACAGAGGGGCGTACCCTCCCCTCCGTACCCTCACCTCCTCCTCCTCAAGAGCTGCGCTCTAATTTCGCATTACAGAGATTTGTAAACGTCTTTTATTTTTTGAGTTACAACGTGCATCTAAAACTCAAGGTCTGAAACAAATTTTTAGTAACGTTCTAAACCGCATTTTTTGTCTATGGTTCATAGTCATTTCGGCGTCTAATGAGTTGACGGGCCGAGGGGTTTTGGGCTGAAGGGTCTGACGGGCTGATGGTGTTTGACGGTCTGACGGGCTGAATGGGATTATTGGAATGAAGTTGTTTGAAGCGCTGAGAAACTCCCATAACACATCAGGGCTGAAATGTTATTTTCAATCAGAACATCACCCTACCTCTAGACATCTCGGAAAAAGAGCTCGCTGTGCAGGCGGGCGACATCTTCCTCTCTCCGCCCCCAGCGTTGCATCTGTGGTGCATGCCTACGATACAGTCGCCGACGACAATAAAATTGATCCGAGACTAAACGAATTGTTGGACACTAGAACACTTCTGTCGGACCTGCAGTCAACTAAAGCGACAAGCACTCCGGGACCAGACGGGTCACCGGGAACAGACCTGCCAGAGGAACACACACAATAACTCTTGGACTGGTTAAACCAGGTCTGGGCGAGTTAGTACACCCATCCCGAGCGAACTGTGCAGCCTGAGGCAGCACTGAGTTTGCCCAGTGAGGCCTGATGAGCGGAAGAAGCCAAGGGTGGTCCCAATTCTTAAAGTCCGAAAAACATAATCCCAAGTTTAAAATTTGCTACCCATTTCACTCATGTCCAACCTGTTCCTGGAACGACTTAACTAGCATTTGGGGACGGGCGACTTGCACCAGCTCCAGACGGAGTCGCGCCTTCACCTTTCTACTGAGGACAGCCTCGCACTTCTCCACAACAACAGTCCCGGGACTCCTGCGACCAACGTATTGTTATGGCAATCTACGCTAGGAAATCGTTCGACTTGGTCACACGTCATTGGTGATACAGAGGTCGTGGAACTGTTGACTTGGACGTAAATCGATGCGATTTATCCAAAATCTTCTACAGGAAAGACGCTTCCGTGTTTGTGTGGGACAGAATCTGGGCCCGACGGTCGCCAACGACATCTATGTTCCTTAGGCCTCGGTCCTCTCTCCGACACTTAACAACATTGTAATGACTGACCTCCCCCGTCTCCAAGACTGGAGCAGATCGGCGGCTTCGGCTTCCCATCCAAAGGTTCTCGTCTAAAGATAGACACACTCCAACAATGCTTCCACGCTATCGAGAACCGAAACCTCCTCTCTCCTCCTCTTTTCTATTCCTTCTCTCTCTTTCTCCTCCTCTACCTCCTCCTCCGTCCTCCTCCCCCTCCTCCCTCCCTCCCGCGAGGTGCATTATGGGAAACGTCCCATAATGCAACGCGCGCGTCACCGTGGTGCATCATGGCACGTTTCCCTTAATGCACCGCGAGGTTACGCCGACGGCGACGCGTCACGAAAAAGCGTTATGCCGACGCGTTACGGTTACGCCGACGCGTCACAAAAAAGCGTTAAGCCGAGCTGTTACGGCTACGCCGACGGCAACGGCGACGCCGACGCGTCACGAAAAAGCGTTTCGCCGACGCGTTATGGTTACGCCGACGCGTCACGAAAAAGCGTTACGCGGACGCGTTACGGCTACGCCGACGGTGACGGCGACGCCGACGCGTCACGAAAAAGTGTCACGCCGACGCGTTACGGTTACGCCGACGGCGACAATGACGCCGACGCGTCACGAAAAAGCGTTACGACGAGGCGTTGCGGTTACGCCGACGCCGACGCCGCTCGAGCCGGAAACGGGCGCCTAAGACCTGCGCTCTAAAAAGAAAAGGTCCGAATATGTTTAGACCCGTCAGACCTCAACCAAACCCTCCTCAGAGAGCACTACCCGATTCCGACGTTGGAAGACGCAAGTTGCACCCAGCCTCAGTGGACCAAGGTATTTTTCAACACTCAATGCGGCATTGGGGTTTTGGCAAATCACGTTGGACGACGAGAGCTCCAGGGTTTGCACAATGAGTACACCCTACGGCAGATACCGGTTCCTTTGTATGCCTTTTGGCATATCAACAGCGCCAGAATTCTTCCAGCGGACGATGCACAGAGTGCTGGACGGGCTTCCAGGCGTCTCCGTAATGACATTCTTGTATAGGGCCAAACCAAGGAGGAGCATGACGAGAATTTGAGAAAAATACTTGAGCGCTGCCAGGCCTACAACCTGAAACTTAACAAGAAAAAGTGCCAGTTACTGCAGGAGCAAGTCCGGTAGCTGGGAGAGGTCATCACCAAGGAAGGGCTCAGCTTAGATCCCGGGCGACTTCAAGACATCCTGGGAATACCAGAGGCAAAAGACAGAAAGCAGCTGCAAACCTTTCTTGGAATGGTTAATTTTGTGGCACGCATTATACCAAACATGTCGACAGTTACCGCTCCGCTCCGAGAGTTGAGACGTTGTGAGTAAACACGGAATCACGCATGTTACTTGAAGTCCGTATTATCCAAGGTCAAAAGGAATTACCGAGCGCGCTGTGCAAGTATCCAAAAAACTCCTGAACAAGTTCTCCTTCAAGTCTCCAGATTTTTTCTGTGCTTTGCTGGAACACCAGAACAGCCCGAGGGACGACCGTCTAAAGTCTCCAGCCCAGAGACTCATGGCAAGGCATACAAGGACGCTGTTGCCAGTTCCATCGAACCCCTTGATGCCCAGCACCATTCCCCCAGAAAGGTACAAGACCGACTTCGGGAGATTAGAGACCTCCAGCGCAAATACTACAACAGGACTAGACTACTAATCCACTGCTAGACTTGGAGACTGCCACGCCGGTGTCTGTGTGCGGCACGCATTCACGCATGTGGGCTCCAGCCGTTGTAGCAGGGCGAGGGGGAACACCACGTTCCTACGTTGTTCATACAAACGACGGGCAAACATTGCGCCGGACGCGAGAGCACCTTCGAGCAGCTGTTGTTGTACCGCCGTCGGTCTCAGGGCCTTTACCCAAGCCGCCCCAGCCAGCACCCGAGCTTAGGAGAAGCTCAAGACGGCGACAAAGTCCCTGCGCGTTTTCCAAGACCAGAGAAAGCCCGCATTTCTCCCGAGACCTGATTATTACAGGGGCTCTATAAATTAACCTTTTATTTAGAACTAACAACTTTACTTTATGTGAAGGGGAAGATGTAGATGGTGTCGTCACCACGTACCGCTTTCGTGGCATCGAGCCGCGTGCCACTACCAGACCGAGTGTACATGAAATGCGATAAAGTGTGATTCTATTTTCTCCGCGAGCCGACATGACTGCTGTGTCTCGTCGCTTTTAACACAAGTTCTACAATGCCGAACAGTAAACTATGCATAATGATTTATTTGCTGATTAGGGGTATAAAAAGCCTTTTGTTTTGTTTTTTCTCCCTCCACTTCTTCATCGGTGCGAAACGATAAATTTAAAGCTAAAGTTAGTAAGCATGGCAGCGACTCAAGCACGTCTTTGGACAATGCTAACAAGACAAAGTGAGCATTGTCTGGTGCGCCTTGTCCGAACTATTGTAGCGAGGCTCAGGGCTCACCTCGCTGGTTCTTGCCCGCAGTGAAAATAACTGCCAACAATGGACTTCTTCATATTTGTCGTTTTTCTTGGTGAAGTTTGTCGGCTATACGCACAGGCATATGCACTGGACCTAAAAGATGCGTCAGAGGGGCGGCTTCTCGCAGCTGCAATTCTCGAAACAATACTGGCGCCGCGAGCAAGGTGAAATGGTTCTGCCGCATTTTCAAGAGTATTCACACGAAGGAGAAATCTGCCACGTTCCTCCGCGGAGCGCGCATCACGTCATATATTTTCGTCATCCCTTCTTGACGCCTCGTGACGCCGTCCTCCTACTTGGCGGAGGCGCGGTTCTTCATTCCACATTTTGTGGAATAAAAGATTTCCAAGGAAATATAAAAATTCTAATTGATTTGCGTTCGATGAACCCAGACAATTACATTTCTCGGGAACATTACGATATTTTTTGTCAAGAAAAGCAGAAATATGTAGTTTTCTTAATGCGACCTATAGGATTTAATGCAAATTGTTTTGAGGAACCGTGGAATAAAAAATATCCGAGTACAAAAGTTTATTTACTGCTTATTGATGATTTATTACTGTAATGATATTCCCGGAGAACATTTTAGTACATTTAGCAGAGGACCGCCGAAAGAAAGTTGGTGATGTTTTCTTGCATGTTTTAACTACGATATTATATACTCGTCACATTTCATAGTGATTATGGCATATTGCAATAAAAATTTAGACTTTGAAGCTGAGTGGGTATCCGCTTGACCATCACCAGAGTCCTTCAATACGCTACTGCTCACATAACTTTCGCCAATGTTTCGTGCATGGTCAAATGCTGCCACCAAGTGCGCCACCACGATGAAGGGGACAGTTTCATTTGGCACATCCAGTCTGAGCTAGCCACTCTCAATTCGTAATTACTAGTCGTAACGTTTTTTTCTAGTGCATCAAAATTGTGTTAAGCCTGTTATAGATTACTGTATGCAAGCACCGGTAATTATTTATTAATATCTAACCGCACAACATACAAATATGCTTTATTCAAAAGTGGTTGGGCAGGGGAGCAAGTAAGTGATCATAAAAAAGAACTCCGGAGACGAGGAGACAGAAAAAAGGGGACAAAGCACCGTCTCAAAAGCTATATTCGTTTTCTTTTTCTTTTTCAGACAAGAAGATGCTTTTGCAAACGAATTAAAGCTAAGCAATCGGGTCAACGGATTCGCAGTGTATCCTCCTCATGGTGCTGATCGCGGTGCTGAGTTGTGACGGTGACGGGTTTATGAAAGTCATTCTGAGAGAAGAAAAATGCGTGAAAATAATAAGATTTTGGAGATCGTTGCAGCTACGGATGTTTGAGCAGTTCAATGAAAGTACCGAGTCGAAGACGTTTGCAACAACGAGAGACGCTGTCAGCGCGATGACGTGTCATCGGAATTTATGGTGGCTGATTCAAAGGGGGTTTGAAATTCCAAGACACTTCAGAGTTGCCAGCCTACCAACGGTCCTGGCCAGATTGGGGGCTCTTATCCCCCTCGTTGTCGCCAGCAACGTGCGCATACCAAGCTCTCCCATAGCGATACGGACAGCTTTTGTGACCAGCAGCGTATTGAAGGTCCCTGCCTTCAGCTTTCTCAACACATAAGAAAGACTGAGTGAGTGAACACATGTCATGTCATATGTGCGATCACTTTCTTGCTTAGTGGCATCAGGGAAAAGGGACAGATGTTTTACACATTTGTGGAGGTCCGTCTTCACGCCATCCGCAAGTACGCGAGAAGTGATCCCAGACCGCTTTATTGGTTATTGGAAGCGGGTCGAAAAATCGCATGGCGCTTTAGTCCTAGCGTTGCAGCAGACAAATCAGGAAAAAAGCATGAGGTTCACGTCCGCCACTTGAATTCGCAGCGAAAATAATTTTAAATCGCGTCGCTCCGGTTGTTTGGTTCGGGTCTAGCTTTAAAACGGTTTGTGAGCGTTTGTCCGTTTTTAGTTTTGTGTTTTGTTTTAATTTGTTTTATTAACGGGTCTCCATTATGAACCCAGCTTGCTTTTATTTGAACTTCTGTGTCAACGTTTCAGCTTTGTTCGTGCGTCACATTTAAAACAATGTGATGTTTTTTTTTTAATATTTCTTTCCCTTTGTGTTTAGTAAGTCTGAGTTTGTTCTGGTTCTCCTTTTGTTAGTCGAGACTGTCTAGTTCAGGTCGGTGTGCGAAGTACTGAGTCAACCTTGCAGCTTTGGTTGTGCGTCACATCTAAAAGCATTGTATTTTGGATTGTGACCTCTTGACATTCGCGGCGAGAAGTTTCGGTGCGCCACCTAGCGGAAGCGCGGCACAACCCAAAGTGAGGACGCCGCCGTTGCTTCTTAGAGCTGAATTGGGTTTTGTTCAGCCTCGCTGTTTCACGTGTAGATTTTAATTTATTTTTATATTATATTTTCGCATTCGTAGCGGATATTTTGCGTCTTGCAGGTCTTCATCCCAGGGCTTCAATGCTGTTAACTGGTGCGTTTTTTTTTTTTTTTTTTGTCCTGGGCAAAACACAGAAGACGCTCATTTTTAACTCACTAATGTTTTAAACTTCCATCTTCTTTTTTAACTTTATTATAGAGAGCTTTTCTTTTTTTTTAACTCGTCCCACTTTCTTGGACAACAATCAAAAGCAACATTGCTGGCCTGGTTTCCTTCCTTGAGACAATCTTGCAAGCTCTCTATACCGATTGTTGCATCTTTAAAAAATCAGGAGCAGTCATGCGCCCATTTGCTTTTACAAATATCCTGGACTTTAAAAAGTTAAATAACATCACCAGCAACGCCACGTTGATTATTTTAGTAATTACAGTAAAGAAGTGAATGCTTCCAGTATATCAAGTGTGTATGACTGTAGTCTTTACAAAGTTAATACAAATATAAATGCTGTATTCGGAAGAGGCACACAATTTATAAGCCTAACTTAAAAAAGAAAAAAAGAAAACAAACTATTTAAGCAATTAAAATTATAAGAAAAATAAACATTGGCAAGCTCCTAGTGGAAATCGTTTTGTTCAATTATCTTTATCAAGGAGTCATTATGTTAAGATCGCGCATTTAAACGAACAAATCATTTGATCGGCAGCTAACTCTTCAATGACAGACATTTGAGACATTGCACAGATGTAGATGTTTTATGATGATCGTAATGGCAATATAATTAAGAAGAAAAGAGATGTGGGATCTCTTTAAATCTGACCTGCCAGTGAAGAAAGTACATTTGTGGCCCAGTTATAATTACTGTCAATAAAACGCAACAAACCCTAGGATCACAACCAGTATTTTGGGACGTAATATGACATATTCTCTTGCTGGCCATAAGCTGTCTAGGCTCAGTATTGAACGATTGTTGCATTGAGCATACACGCTCTGCAGCGCACCCTTTAATTTCACGAGAAACAAAATCCCAATGGCGTCCACCGGTAGGCAAAATAGTGGGACATCCAGCATAGGTTACTGTTTTTGTCACCCCACCCCTAGCTACTGCACCGTAATAAAGGCAACACGGGTTAGTATGTGGCATCCTCGGGACTCGATTTGTTGAACATACACGGGAGCGTTCTCTCGATTCGGACACAATAAAAAGGATTGCCCATTATTTCAACTTTGCAGCGCGACTGGAGACACGGACGACATAGAGAAAGAAATTCGGGTGTGGGTGATAAGGAAAGGCAAATTATCGGCGGATTATCGAATTACCGTTGGTGCAGAGTACCTCCAATGGTATCCATACGGAGAACGAAACAAGCACTAGCGAAGAAAAGCAAGACATAATACAAAATACAACACAATTCGTCGTGACCGCTTCTGATAAGTTGTTCGAGCACAACATCCCGTTCACCTACTCCTTTTTGCCCTGTTTCAATACAATATCTACTTCCCCAGTTGTTTCTCTCTCGGTTGTGATGAAAAACTTATACATTTTTATTCGCGTACATTGTGTAACCCCTGAGAGAACAATGAGGAACCACCGCGCCGCGTCCGAAATCAAGCAATCACACCGTTCCGCTATGGCGCGCGTGATGTTAACAAACCGGACGTCCATACATTCCGGGTATCACGTGACATTTACGTGCTTCTCAGTGGCGCCACCTAACGTGGTTCTCGCTGGGAATAGAAGCAAAACAGTCCAGAAGGTTTTGTCCAGTCTAAAGTTGGTTTGCTTTGTAGTTTATTTTTCTCTTTGTGTGTGATTGCTGTGGGGTCGGTTCTATCATTAAAGAAACAAATTTTAGCCGTGTGGGTTTCCCAATACAAGAAGGACGATTAAATAAAATAATTAGCCGAGTTATAGACGTTGACTATCTCTGTTTCTTTTCTACCACTGTCGAAACCTACCCTTCTTCTGTCCCAGTATCTCGTTAAACTTATTATTGTACTCAAGATGACAAAGGTCGCTTCTGCGCTGTCTTGTTCGTCGTTTCCCGTAAACCACCGAAATCTGCCTCTGGTCGCCCGTAATGGCAGCTTTTGTACCCCCCCTTCGACAGCCGCATGAAATGCTGAAAGTTATAGACACTGTATGCAGGACCACCACAAAGGAACACACCACGGCTGTGGGGAAGCCCAAGATAACTGGGCTAGTTCGGCCCGTGGTGTTTTCGCCACCAAAATGAAAAAAGCGCACCTACTCAAGACATTAAATGTGCGTATTATAGAATGCATAGTAATTCATACGTTGTTTGTTTCAGCTTAATATCAAACAAACAGCAAACCCAATCGACCTGTGACAAAAAGCGAGTCTATCACTAACCAAACCACGACCAGCTTGCACCGAACACATTCGCCGCACCACCAAAGGCGCTCTCTAACTCCGAAAATTGAAAAGCTAACTTCATGGGGGGAAGGGGGGAAAGCTGCCTCTCTTATCCTAAGAAAGAGGTCATCTATTCGTACGGCAAAGGTTTCTTCGAAGAAAAGGTCGGGAGCATCCTCTTCCGAGTCAGTAAGTCGACCTGGGTTTTGCTTGTGGACGAGGTCGAGGGAATCGTCGTAAAAATTTCGCGCGTCCACGTTCTTTTTTTTGCGTTGGGTGCGAGCACCTTGAAGAAAAACGTTACTCGCATTCAGTGCCAAAATAGCGAAATTCTGTTTTTCGATCGTGAATGAACGTGGATTTTTGGTTGTAAAACAAAGATGCCAAACGCAAGTTCCGTAAGATCACGCCTGGTTGCCGAGAAATCGCCAACCGCCTCTCGGTGTGTCTGAACGGGTTTGCTCGTGAACCGCATCCGCAACTGCTTCGCAAACGCAGCTCAACCGCCAGAGCGAATACGCCATTATGGGGGAGTGGAGGCTTTTTAGGGTGAGTCAAGGTGTGCTCACTCGTAGGTTTTTTGTGTCTTCGGGGAGCCGAGTTCACGCGGAGTCCCGAAGCATTTGTAGCGTCGGGCATTCCCAAGGAAGGAGCCGGAGGTGGGTAATTGAAGCCTGATGCCCTTCTTGGGAACATCGAGTGCAGCGACCTTTTTCGAGTTTCTTCTCGAAGAGTGCTCGTTTGACTGCGGCGCCGGTCTCTAACCCCCGGAGTCGAATGGCCACTCATCAGATGTATAGCCAGGCGAGATCGCGGGTCCTCCTCCGGAACCAGAAGCCGGAGCACCTCACGCGTTCCTTCGTCTCAAGCTGTCTTGCTTCCTTGTTTGTCCTTCCAAGCCATGCACTTTAGCGCAGTTTTCGTGGAAAGGATGGAAAGCTTCTTGTGCTGCGTTGTGGGACAGCTTGTCGCAGTGGACACCCACAGGTCCTGAAACCTATTTTATTGACAATTTGTAATCGTCCCGTCGAAGTACCCGTGCGATCGGGCGGACCATTCCCATGGATCGGCTGCGGGTGGAGTGCTTCCCACATTCGCCCACCGCCTCCCTGGAGTCAGAGTAACAGTATGCGTGATGTGTATGGTACCTTGTATTGTGAAAGCGTCTCTAGGCTCACGAACAGCTAGCAGCAATACGTCAAGCTCCGCTTCCTTCACTGTTGGGTTGCCGGGAAGCTGTGACGACTCAGTCATATTGCAGTATCACGCGATTTCAGTGTGGTCGCCTTGCTGTGCAGCTTCAGTATATGTGCGCATGCGCTGTTCCGTCGCCCACCATTCCTTACATTTCTTTCTGGTGTAAGGCTGTTGTTTTTTTCCGGTCGGGTATGTTGTGTTCCTTGTTTTTCGTAGACGGCTTGTGGTCTCTGATATCAATCTCGTCCCACGGCATGGCAATCAGAGCCAGCGCAGGCTTGCCTTCCACGTTTTATCCCAGTGCGCGCAAGATGCGACTACCGGCTTTGGTGCTCTCCAGCTTAGATACTAGAAGGCTCTCTGTTTGGTCATGAATAGTGTTGAGGCGAGCTTGTATTTGAGACTTGTCGATCACCACAAACTTGGGTGGGACTGGTAGCACCCTGACAGTTCATGCATTCGACGCACTGTGTCTTCTTCCGGTTCAGGTGGAGATAGTTGAAGCCATACGTTGCCTTCGAAACTAGAAGTTTCTTCACCAACATACGAAGTGTAATGCTTGAAGTCACCGGTCGGATCAGGATCAGGGTGTTCTTCCACGTCTTGTAGGTGATTAAAAAAGGACGACTCTTCGTAGTCCTCGTAAATCACTAGCCATGGAATCCTAACCGAGGGTTGTTTTTGTATCCGCTTCCCCTGCAAGGTGAAGCAGACCGGATGTTTGATGACTTGGCGCTGATCGTGTTTTTGGCTGCAACCAGGTATGTATATCTTCTACGTTGACGGGGAGAGACCCGCTTTGTGCATTAAGTTCTCGATAGGGTGGAAGCATTATTGGAGTGTGTCTATCTGCTGGCCGATCGAGAACCTTTAGACGAGAACCTTTGGATGTGAAGCCGAAGCCGCCGATCTGCTCCAGTCTTGGGTATGGGGGAGGTCAGTCATGAAAATGTTGTTAAGTGTTGGAGAGAGGACCGAGGCCTAAGGAACTCAGATGTCGTTGGCGACCCTCGGTCCCAAATTTTGTCCCATATAAACACGGAAGCGTCGGTTCTGTAGAAGATTTTGGATAAATCGCATCGATTTACGTCCAAGTCAAGAGTTCCACAACCTCAGTATCACCAACGCACGTGTGACCAAGTCGAACGACTTCCTGGCATAGATTGCCATAACGATACGTTGGTCGCAGGAGTCCCGGGAACGTTGTTGTGGAAAAGTGCGAGGCTGTCCTCAGTGGAAAGGTGAAGGCGCGACTCCAGTAGGTGAACGCGATGTTGTGCTCGAACCACTTACCAGATGCTTTCACTGACGAATCGTGTTGTATTTTGTAATATGTCTAGCTTTTCTTCGCGAGTGCTTGTTTCGTTCTCTATATGGATACCATTGGAGGGACTCAGCGCCAACGATAATTCGATAATCCTCCTTTCCTTCTCACCCACACCCGAATTTCTTTCTCTATGTCGTGCGTGCCTCCAGTCGCGCTGCAGAGTTGAAAGAATGAACAGTTGTTTTTACTGTGTCCGAAACGAAAGAACGCTCCCGTGTATGTTCAACAAATCGAGTACCGAGGATACCACATACTAACCAGTGTTGCCTTTATTACGGTGCATTAGCTAGGGGTTGGGAGAAAGAAACAGTAACCTATGCTGGATGTTCCAGTATTTTGCCTACCGGTAGACGCCATTGGGATTTTGCTTCTCGTGCAATTAAAAGGTGCGTTGCTGAGCGTTTATGCTCAATGCAACAAGCGTTCAATACTCTAGACAGCTTCTGGCCAGCAAGACAAAATATCATACTACGACCCAAAATCTGCGGTTGTGATCCTAGAGTTTGTTGCGTTTTATTGACAGTAATTATAACTGGATCACAAAAGTATTTTCTTCACATGGAGGTCAGATGTAAAGAAATCCTACATCTCTTCTCTTCTTAATTATATTGTCATTACGGTCATCATAAAACATCTAGATCTGTGCAATATCTCAAATGTTGTCATTGAAGAGTTAACTCCCGATCAAATGATTTGTTCACTCGTTGATACAGACAATTGAACAAAACAATTTCCACTAGGAGCTTGCCTGTTTATTTTTCTTCTAATTTTAATGACTTATAATAGTTTGTTTTCTTTTTTTCTTTTTCAAGATAGGCTTTTAAATTGTGTGTCTCTCCCAGAATAAAGCATTTATTTTTGTATTAACTCTGTAAAGACCACAGTCATACACACTTGGTATGCTAGGAGCATTCACTTCTTCACTGTAATTACTAAAATAATCAACGTGGTGCTGCTGGTGATGTTATTTAACTTTTAAGGTCCAGCATATGTGTAAAAGCAAATGGGTACAGGACTGCTCCTGATTTTTTAAAGATGCAACAATCGGTATTGAGAGCTTGCAAGTTTGTCTCAAGGAAGGAAATCACGCCAGCAATGTTGCTTTTGATTGTTGTCCAAAGAAGTGGGACAACAAGTTAAAAATAAAAGCTGTCAAATAAAGTTAGAAAACAAGATGGAAGTTTAAAACATCAGTGAGTTAAAAGTGACCGTCTTCTGTGTTTTGCCCAGGACAAAAAAAAATAATAAGAACGCACCAGTTAACAGCATTGAAGCCCTGGGGTAAAGACCTGCAAGACGCAAAATATCCGCGACGAGTGCAAAAATATAAATAAAAATAAATTAAAATTTGTCATGCGAAACAGCGAGGCTGAACGAAAACCCAATTCAGCTCTAACAAGCAACGGCGGCGTCCTCACTTTGAGTTGGGCGGCGCTTCCGCTAGGTGGCGCACCGAAACTTCTCGCCGCGAATGTCAAGAGGTCACAATCCAAAATACAATGCTTTTAGATGTGACGCACAACCAAAGCTGCAAGGTTGACTCAGTACTTCGCACACCGACCTGAACTAGACAGTCTCGACTAACAAAAGGCGAACCAGAACAAACTCAGACTTACTAAACACAAAGGGAAAGAAATAGTAAAAAAATCACATTGTTTGAAATGTGACGCACGAACAAAGCTGATACGTTGGCACAGCAGTTCAAATAAAAGCAAGCTCGTTTCATAATAGAGACCCGTCACTAAAAACAAATTAAAACAAAACACGAAACTAAAAAAGGACAAACACTCACAAATGTAAACATTTTCGACGGACTGGTTAGGAATGATTTAAAAAACTTCAACTTGAAACTCTAACCAAGCTTTATTAAAAGCAAAAATTCCGACGTTTCGGGACGAACTCGGTCCCTTGATCACGGGTGACTGTTTTGGACCGACGGAACGGCCTACGACATCGTGAAGAAGAATGTGGAGGGAAGCGCGCTGGTTGAACACGTCGAGAAGACAAACCACTCCATTGACCTCGACAACAGCTCCATCCTCGGAATGGAGAGAAACTGGCGGAGGCGCCTTCTGTTGGAGTCGTGGCATATTCAATGCACACGTGGCAACGTAAACCGGTCGACGGGGACCCTTCCCAGCAGCTTCGTTTCGGGGTTAAGAGGGATAATCCGGAGAGCACCCGGGGGTGTTCGGGTTCGTGGGCAGGCCGTTCCGCGGGACCAAAACAGTCACCCGTGATCAAGGGACCGAGTTGGTCCCGAAACGTCGGGATTTTTGCTTTTAATAAAGCTTGGTTAGAGTTTCAAGTTGAAGTTTTTAAAAACACTCCCAAACCGTTTTAAAGCTAGACCCGAACCAAATCACCGGAGCGACGCGAATTAAAATTATTTTCGCTGCGAACTCAAGTGGCGGACGTGAACCTCATGTTTTTTTCCTGATTTGTCCGCTGCAACGCTAGGCCTACAGCGCCATGCACTTGCGGATCCGCTTCAAGTAACCAATAAAGCGGTCTTGGGATTACTTCTCGCGTACTTGCGGAAGGCGTGAAGACGGGCCTCCACGAATGTGTAAAACCTCTGTCCCCTTCCCCTGATGCCACTAAGCAGGAGAGTGATCGCACATGTTACATGACATGTGTTCACTCACTCCGTCTTTCATGTGTTGAGAAAGCTGAAGGCAGAGTCCTTCAATAAGCTGCTGGTCACAAAAGCTCTCCGTATCGCTATGGCAGAACTTGGTAGGCGCACGGGGCTGGTGACAACGAGGGGGCTAAGAGCCCCCAATCTGGCCAGGACCACTGGTAGGCTGGCAACTCTGAAGTGTGTTGGAATTTGAAACCCCCTTCGAATCAGCGACCCATAAATTCCGATGACACGTCATCGCGCTGACAGCGTCTCTTGTTGTTGCAAACGTCTTCGGCTCGGTACGCTCATTGAACTGCTCAAACTCCCGTAGCTGCAACAATCTCCAAAATATTATTATTTTCACGCATTTTTCTTCTCTCAGAATGACTTTCATAAACTTGTCACCGTCACAACTCAGCACCGCGAGCAGCACCATCAGGAGGAAGCACTGCGAATCCGTTGACCCGATTGCTTAGCTTTAATTCGTTTGCAAAAGCATCGTGTTGTTTTAAAAAAAAAAAAAGCGAATACAGTTTTTGAGAGGGTGCTTTATTGTCCCCTTTTTTGTGTCTCCTTCTCTCCGGGGTTTTTCTCTATTATTACTCACTTCCTCCCCTGCCCAACCACTTTTGAATAAAGCATATTTGTATGTTGTGCTGTTAGATATTAATAAATAATTACCGGTGCTTGCATATAGTGATCTATAACAGGCTTAACACAATTTCGATGCACGAGAAAAATAAATTAAGACTAACAATTACGAATTGAGGGAGCTAGCTCAGAGTGGAGATGCCAAATGAAACTGCCCCCTTCACCGTGGAGGCGCACCTGGTGGCAGCATTTGACCATGCACAAAACATTGGACAAAGTTATGTGAGCAGTAGCATATTGAAGGATTCTGTTGATGGTCCAACGGATACCCACTCAAGTTCAAAATCTAAATTTTTATTGCGATATGCCATAATCACTATGAAATGTGACGAAAATATAATATCGTAGTTAACACATGCAAGAAAACAACACCAACTTTCTTTCGGTGGTCCTCTTCTAAATGCACTAAAATGAAAACTTCAAATGAAAAACAACAAATATCGCAATGTTCTCCGGGAATATCACGACAGTAATAAAATATAATAAGCAGTAAATAAACTTTTGTACGCGGATATTTTTCATTCCACAATTCCTCAAAACAATTCGCATTAAATCCTATAGGTCGCATTAAAAAAACTAAATATTTCTGCTTTTCTTGACAAAAATATCGTAGTGTTCCCGAGGAATGCTATTATCTGGGTTCATCGAACGCAAATCAATTAGAATTTGCATATTTCCTTGGAAACTTTTTATTCCACGAAATGTGGAATAAAGCACCGCGCCTCCGCCAAGTAGGAGGACGGCGTCGCGAGGAGTCAAGAAGGGATGACGTAAATATATGACGTGATGCGCGCTCCGCGGAGGAACGTGGCGGATTTCTCCTTCGTGGGAATACTCTTGAAAATGCGGCACAACCATTTCACCTTGCTTGCTTCGCCAGTATTGTTTCGAGAATTGCAGCTGCGAGAAGGCGCCCCTCTGACGCATCTTTTGGTCCAGTGCATATACGTTTGCGTATAGCCGACAAACTTCACTAAGAAAAACGACAAATATGAAAAAGTCCATTGTTGGCAGTTATTTTCACTGCGGGCAAGAACTAGCGAGGCGAGCCCTGAGCCTCGCTACAATAGTTCGGACAAGGCGCACCAGACAATGCTCACTTTGTCTTGTCAGCATTGTCCAAAGATGTGCTTGAGTCGCTGCCATGCTTACTAACTTTAGCTTCAAATTATCGTTTCGCACCGATGAAGAAGGGGAGGGAGAAAGAAGAAAGAGGAGACCGGTGCCGCCCCAAAAGGCTTCTTATACCCCTAATAAACAAATAAATCATTATGCATAGTTCACTGTTCGGCATTGTAGAACTTGTTAACAAGGAGTAGTGATAAGCCGGCACTAAATTAAAATTTAATTTACCTTTATAATTGTAATCAACTCCAGAAGTACGGAATGTATCGTACGTAGAATATGCGTGGGTTATGATTAGGGTTGGGTGTTATCGGTAAATATCGATAAGCTCCCAAAAATCAACCCCCGAGTCGGTTTGACCAAAATCGGGGAAAACCGATAAACCCTGAATTCGAGCTGTACTTGAAAAAGAAAAACGCGAGCTTCGCGAGAAAAAGTTTGATGTACAACTTTATTTCCAGTTCGCCAGAACACAGCCTCCAATGAACCGCCCTCGAAGTTTCTATTTTCATCAAAACCATACTCCTTATCTTTTTCCCCGTTTTTGTTTTTGTTTCTTATCGGCACAGAGACGTTGTTCATGTATTCGGGCCACGAGCATGGTCCTTGAAGGTGGTGAAATTTTTTCCGTGCACGATTTTCTTCGGTATAAGCCTCGATAATTCCCGATTTTCTGTCTGACACCAAAACCTTATACCGATCGAAAACGCCGCTTCCGCGGGGAAATATAAACCCCGAAAAAACACCCCCGAATTATAAAACAAAAACGAACAAAGAAAACACCGAAAACACGGAACTTTATACTTCGTGTCACGATACCTTGGCGAACTGTGGAGGCTGCGGCCCCCGCGACCTAATAAGAGCGTCGGAACAAGGTACGTGACCACACTCCATGGTCGACATAACGGCTCCTGTGACGTGGTGTCACGTGCCTCGTTCCGACGCTCTTATTGGGTCACGGGGGCCGTAGCCTCCACAGTTCGCCAAGTTATCGTGAAACGGAGCAGAGTTATGATTTGTTATGCCTGATTACAGGCAGCTTGGATGCATTCCACGCAAGACAAACTCCTGTGCTCCCCGGCTTTATCAGAATGACCAAGACAAGATAACATTTTTTTCAGGAATGAAGTGTGTGAGCAGTACGTCTTAATAAGAGGTTTACATTGGTTTTGCTTCTTCCAAAGGTGCGTGTAGCTCATTGAGTTCTTCGTACTCGTTGATTGCGAGGAGCCCTTTACGTAGTACCACCACCACGAGCTCGCCGTCATGACGTGATACATTATAGCGTCGTAGTGATACCTTATTTTCTGTTGTGGTGATACCTTACTCGCCGTCTTGGTGATACCTTATTATCTCTGCTCGTGCATATGTGCGAACATGCTTTTTCTGCGTTAAAAACATCACCCGCACGCTCAAAACTTGGAAATGTGGGAGATGCCAGAAAACAGGTGTCCAATAAAAATTGCCCAGAAAATAAAATAATAAAAAAAGCGCATTTCATAGGCCTCGTACTATATCGCTTATGTTTTAATTGTTTTTAACCGCTCGTAAAAATGCACGACGGGGTCATTCTTATATAGTGGCAAGACGGGCATGTTAGCAATATGTAAGCGACACGGGAACGCTGGCGAATCTTTAACACAGTTCAGATTCCTTTCGATGGTTATTTTGCTTAGGATCGTCACTCGTTTTTACACGCCTTCTATGAAAAAGAGGTTTGGGCCTTAAATACACCGTAGTTTAATATCGTTCACTCATAAAAATAAATGCTGTAACTAAAGCAATTACACTTTTAGAATGTTAATAAAGTTGCATACACTTCGGTACTAGCGGAATAATAAAACTGACCCATGTTATTTTCCGGCCAAGACAGAAAATGCACGCGACAAGCGTTTTCCCATAGGAATGCACAGGAGCGCTGCAAAAGTAGACTGGTTGCTGTCTGCTTTAAAGACAATTGCTGGATCGCACTTCCCCGCTCCGCGAGTGCGGCCACCCGACAGCAATCTTGCATGTTGCGAAATCGACTGTTTGGAGCGTTGCAGAAGCTGGGAGGCAGCGAGCTGAAGACACGTTATCTACTCGTTCGTTGTCATTCGCCAAATACGTTTTTTTTAGAACCTTGTCTAATCGGTGAGAATTGCCTTTGAGAGCACGTGGAAATTTTTGTGAAAGCGAAGTGCCGCAGCAAAAAGTTACAACTCGCCGAACGCAAGTCTCGCCGGTCTCGCGGCGTGATCAAAGCATCATTGGTACGCCGAAGTACTGCGTCTCTGTGCTTTCGCACGCTTGGATACTGATCAAGAATCGAAGCCGTGGCAAAGATTTAAAGGTGTGTCTCGTGTAGATGTCTTTGCATCATATATCGGCCACGGAGTTCTAGATCGTCCAGCTGTTCCGGCAAGTTTGTGAAACCAAGATCCCGAGTGCAACTTTAAGGGTTCAAATCAAATCGCCACTTATGTGAACAATTGAACCAGGGGTGTCGGAAGGGTGCACAAAAATAAAGACTATTGTTCTACTGGATTGATTGCCATAAGCGTCTAGTAAAAAAACAAAACGCGCCGCCGCCTCCCCCCTCCTTTCCCTTCTCCCCCTGTTTCGTCCCCACTGGAGACTGGTTGAAGCTCATTTCTGGACCGCGAGTGCCGCAAGTTACGAATACAGTCGTCAGAGTAAAGCAAAACGCTGCTCTAGAGGCACATACGTCTTCACACAGATTTCACTCGCGAAACACATTCACACGGCGTCGATTCTTGATCGGTATCCAAGCGTGCGAAGGCACAGAGACGCAGCACTTCGGCGTGCCAAGGAAGCTTTGATCACGCCGCGAGACCGGCGAGACTTGCGTTTGATGAGTTGTGCCTTTTTGCTGCGGAGCTGCGCTTTCGTAAAAACTTCTACGTGTTCTCAAAGGTAATTCTCACCGCTCACACAATGTATTAAAAAACGTTTTCGGCGAATGGTGATGAACGAGTAGAAAACGCGTCTTCAGCACGCTGCCGCCCAGCCTCTGCAACGCTCCAGAAAGTTGATTTCGCTACATGCAAGATGGCCGTCCGGTGGCCGCACTTGCTCCGCAGCGACCAAGCGGGGACGCGCGATCCAGCAAATTGTCATAAAGACCACATAGACACTAGCTGCGTTCGATTTACCTGCACCTTCTGCACCCATGCAAAAAAGTGTAGGGCAGTGTACTTCCGGTATGTTTATTAAAATACGACCGGACGTACACCGCCCCTCACTTTTCTGCACCGGTCGAGAAGGCGCAGGTAAATGGAACGAAACTAGCATTTAGCGCCAGTTGGGATCCGCTGCGTGGATCCAGTAGTTATGACGTTTGGCGGAAAGGGCCGGGGGGGGGGGGGGGGGGACGCAGGCATTGTCCTTCTAGGTGGCATTGCCTCAGTGTGCTACACCGGCGCCGAGGCTGAGTTAGACATGCTCGATTTCGGGCCAGCCACGTTGGTCCGCACCAGACCAAGGTGCATTGCGCGACTGAAGCCAAGGCAACGCAAGCACAGGTTCATGGAACTAACCCCAGTCGGTGGGCTTGTCGTAGTGTATCACTCTGAGTTCTCGCGGCGGTGGCGGTAAGGAATTTACTTAGACCGTTTCCGCCGTTCCGCGATGCTCTCCGTAACCTGCTACAAGGTCCGCATCTCTCCGGCCAATTTTGCTAGCGGCGCGAGCGCGCAGTAGCCACGTCCTTGTTGCGGACGGCGGAAAGGGAAGAGCGGTCTGCCGAAATTCCTTGATAGAGAGTTTCAATAGATCGATCGGATCACTCCGATAATGATACACGATGTCCCATCGATTACTTTGAGCAAGCATCGTATCCTTATCGCGTATTGTGTTTGGAGGTATCGAGACAATCCACTAAAACTCTCTAATACCTCTCAAGATAAAGGAAGGCACTGAAGAGGAGCTAGCTGAACAGAAGCGAGGACGTGCGCTACTGAGGATGACCTTGCCTGACGTGCCAAAAAGACGCCGTAAAAGAAAGAGAGCGACGTTTTACTAGGGACAAAGAATTTAAAGCAAGCTCGTTCTGGGACGACGAAAGGTCGTGTGAAAAAACGAGTAGACAACAGGACCACGTCCATAGTTACGCGCTATAAGTTGTAGCGCAATTTCATCAGTAGAATAGCCTTCATAGAAAACGAGCAATGCTATTGCATTTCAACGTAGTCTGCGGTGAAGCACCGCGGAAATACAAGTCTTTTTTAGAAGTTTCGGCATGGCTCCTGAGAGCCTCTATAAATAGCTCATAGCGGATCTAGCAACTGCTTGTCGCTTTGCGTCGATGGGCTACAAACCTGTAGCCCATCGACGCCATCAGCTAATCAGCCAATCAGCTACCAATCAGTGGGCTTGGCGGCACGGAGCCAGCGAGGATGCCTAATCCACTACTGTTTTTTGTACAGATTCTGCTGCTGCAGCAAGGCGTCCCCTTTGGAAACATCGCAACACCGGACTATCTCAGGACAGGCCAACTACCAAGATCCCGACCACCGTGCAGCATCGTCGATGACGATGACCTAACTTGGGCAGGCCAAGACAGTCGGCAAGTCACCAGCAATGACTGCGCAAGATCACCTGCGATGATCAACTACGAACCGCCCACAGCGACTGACGCAACATCTGCACTGCACCATAAAAGAAGGGCGCACCAGCCTTCCGACTGCAGTGGGCTTGGCGGCACGGAGCCAGCGAGGATGCCTAATCCACTACTGTTTTTTGTACAGATTCTGCTGCTGCAGAAAGGCATCCCCTTCGAAAACTTTAGATAGTAGAGGCCAGGTTGACGTTATTTTTTGGATTTTAAAAAGGCCTTCGATAAGGTGAACCACAGAAAGTTAATGTGCAAGGTAAGACCTTTGCTAAAGAACGAAACTCTGTCAGGATGGATAGGATCATTTCTTTCCGATCGAACGCAGTTTGTTAGCATTGAAGATAACTACTCGAATCTTTGTGCTGTTACTTCTGGCGTGCCACAAGGCTCAGTTCTGGGGCCGTTGCTTTTTCTTATCTTTATAGACGATCTGGGTAAAGACATGTCGGTGCACGCGAGACTTTTTGCAGATGACTGTATTTTGTACACTAAGGTAACAACTATGTCTGACCAAAGTAATTTAGCGCGAACCTGCATAGGGTTAAGGTATGGCGCACGAAGTGGCAAATGTCTCTGAATATAGGGAGAACCGTTTGTATGTCCATCACACATAAATTAAATCCCATAGTTTATCCGTACAACCTCGATGGCGTCCTCCTAGAAAAAGTAGACAATTATAAGTACCTCGGTGTTACTATATCGAGCGACCTTCGATGGAACATGCATGTGACTAAAATTGTTAAAAAAGCTAATACACGACTAGCATTTCCACGACGCTCCTTGAAACTAGCATCTACAGAGACTAGACTGCTCGCTTACAAAATGCTGGTTCGTCCCCTGCTTGAATACGCGTCGGAAGTATGGGACCCGCACATGAAAAGCCTAATCCTTGACCTAGAAAGTGTACAGCGACTGGCCCTGCGTTTCATTTATTCTAGATATCGCAGATTAGACTCGCCGACAGAGTTGTATGCGCTGTGTAATCTTCCGTTGCTTCAGTCTAGACGGGAAAATAAACGCTTGAAGCTTTTTTTATGATACTTTCTGGTTCATTGCTCATTGACCAATCACGTTACCTAACCCTTCATCAATCCCGTATCACTCGTGACAAACATTCGCGTCACTTACGAGAGTTTTCGTTCAATAAAGATTGTTTTAAATATGCATTTTTTCCTCCTACGGTGCGGGACTGAAATCTGCTGCCAGAACATGTCGTTTCTTCCACCGATCTTGAATTATTCCTTTTCCAGCTGGACGCAACCTAACTATTATTTATTCTTGATTTGCATTGTTTTTTGGTGTTCCTTGAATTGTGCTTCGTTGCCGTATTGTTTTACCAGTTGCTTTTACAAGTGTAACTCGTTGCCACTCCTGTCAAAGTCCTAATCAGGACTGACAGTATGTCAAATAAATAAATAAAAATAACTGGTGGCTGATTTATCAGCCAACCATAAATTCTGATGACACCTCATCGCGCTGAAGGCGTCTCTCGTTATTGCAGACGTCTTCGGCTCGGTACGCTCATTGAACTGCTCAAACTTCCATAGCTGCAACGATCTCCAAAATATTATTAATTTCATGCATTTTTCTTCTCTCAGAATGACTTTCATAAACCAGTCACCGTCACAATTCAGCACCGCGAGCAGCACCATCAGGAAGAAACACTGCAAATCCGTAGACCCGATTGCTTAGCTTTAATTCGTTTGCAAAAGCACCTTCTTGTTTGAAAAAAAAAAGAGAAAAAAAAAAGAAAACGAATATTGCTTTTGAGACGGTGCGTCGTCCCCTTTTTTGTGTCTCCTTGTCTCCGGGGTTTTTCTCTATTATCACTAACTTCCTCCCGTGCCCAACCACTTTTGAATAAAGCATATTTGTATGTTGCGCTGTTAGATAATTATAAATGATTACCGGTGCTTGCATACAGTAATCTATAACAGGCTTAAACCAATTTTGATGCAAGAGAAAAAACAATTACGACTAGTAATTACGAATTGAGAGTGGCTAGCTCAGAGTGGAGATGCCAAATGAAACTGTCCCCTTCATCGTGGTGGCGCACCTGGTAGCAGCATTTGACCATGCACGAAACATTGGTCAAAAATATGTGAGCAGTAGCGTAATGAAGGACTCTGGTAATGGTCAAGCGGATACCCACTCAGCTTCACACTCTAAATTTTTCTTGCGATATGCCATAATCACTATGAAATGTGACCAGTATATAATATCGTAGTTAAAACATGCAAGAAAACATCACCAACTTTCTTTCGGCGATCCTCTGCTAAATGTACTAAAATGTTCTCCGGGAATATCATTACAGTAATAAAATATCAATAAGCAGTAAATAAACTTTTGTACTCGGATATTTTTTATTCCACGGTTCCTCAAAACAATTTGCATTAAATCCTATAGGTCGCATTAAGAAAACTACATATTTCTGCTTTTCTTGACAAAAAATATCGTAATGTTCCCGAGAAATGTAATTGTCTGGGTTCATCGAACGCAAATCAATTAGAATTTTTATATTTCCTTGGAATTCTTTTATTCCTACAAAATGTGGAATAAAGAACCGCGCCTCCGCCAAGTATGAGGACGGCGCCACGAGGCGTCAAGAAGGGATGACGTAAATATATGACGTGATGCGCCGTCCGCGGAGGAACGTGGCGGATTTCTCCTTCGTGGGAATACTCTTGAAAATGCGGCACAACCATTTCACCTTGCTTGCTTCACCAGTATTGTTTCGAGAATTGCAGCTAGCTGCGAGAAGCCGCCCCTCCGACGCATGTTTTGCTGCAGTGCGTATTCGTGTGCGTATAGCCGACAAATTTCACTAAGAAAAACAACAAATATGATGAAGTCCATTGTTCGCAGTTATTTTCACTGCGGGCAAGAGCCAGCGAGGTGGACCCTGAGCCTCGTTACAATAGTTCGGACAAGGCGCACCAGACAATGCTCACTTTGTCTTGTCAGCATTGTCCAAAGATGTGCTTGAGTCGCTGCCATGCTTACTAACTTTAGCTTTACATTTATTGTTTCGCACCGATGAAGAAGGGGAGGGAGAAAAAGACAACAAAAGGCTTCTTACACCTCTAATGAACAAATAAATCATTATGCATACTTCACTGTTCGGCGTTGTAGAACATGTGTTAAGAGCGACGAGACACAGCAGTCATGTCGGCTTGTGGAGAAAATAGAATCACACTTTATCGTCTTTCATGTACACTCGATCTGGTAGTGGCACGCGCCTCGATGCCACGAAAGCGGCACGTGGTGACGACACCATCAACAGAACCTATGAACAAAGAGTGGTGATAAGCCGGCACCTCGGTGTAAGATACACTCTTTAGGTGAGGACACGGCGGGGCTGAACGCGCGGCGCCGAGGAATCAGATAGTGTTCGTTCGACGGGCATCCGAAAGGCTGCATTATTCCGCGGCCCCCGTGCCCGCGGCTGACAGTGTCGCCGGTGGCCCAACGGCGAAACTGTATGAGAGCGAAAAAAATAATCTCGTTGCCATGACACCCCGGTACACCGTGGTCTTTCTGCACGAGCGACAACCTCGCTGGAGCTCTGCGCGTGTGGAGCATGAGGCGGCACGAGCCGTCTTTGCCATTTCCACGGGTCGACGAGTCATCACCCGGCGCCGCTAGAAACCATAGTGTGAGAGAGAAAGAGAGAGAGTGAAAAGCGAACTTTATCTGCACTGCGCGAGGTGCGCGCTGTCCTCACCTGAAGAGTATTATCTTACACCGTGGCCGGCACTAAATTAAAATTCAATTTGACTTTATTATTGTAATCAACTGCAGGAGCACGGAATGTATTGTACGTGGATAATTCCGGGGTTATGATTAGGGTTTCGTGCCCTCGGTAATTACCGATAAGCCCCCGGAAATCAACCCCCGAGTCGGTTTTATCAGAATCTGGGAAAACCGACAAACAAGCAGAATTCGAGCTGTAACTTAAAAAACAAACAACACAACTTGAGCTTCACGAGACGAAATATTGATGCACAACTTTATTTCCAGTTCGCCCGGAACAGAGCCTCCAATGAACCGCCTTCGAAGAGCTGCTATTTCTTCCGGAACCACACACATTCTCTTGCTTTCTTTTATTATCCGTACAGAGAACTTTTTCAGGTATTTGGGCTACACGCCTACTTCTTGAAAGTTCAAAATTTAGTCAGTGTACTATTTTCTTCAACATAAACCCCGATAATCCCCGATTTTTTTTTTTTTTTTTTTTTTTTTTGGCCACCAAAACTTTATATTGGAAATGTCGGATCCGCGGGAAAACATAAACTCCGAAAAAACACCCCGAATTCGAAGAACAATAAACACAGAAAAAGCAGGACACTTGTTTTGATTTGTTAGGCCTGATTACAGGCAGCTTTGGGTTATTCTGGATGTATTTCACGCACGACACACTCCTGTGCTTTATCAAAATGACCAAGACAAGCAAGCCTTTTCTTTTTCAGGAAGGAAGTGTGTGAGCAGTACGTCTTAATACGAGGTTGACACTGGTTTTTCTTCTTCCGAAGGAGTGTGTATCTCATAGGGGTTTTCGTACTCGTTGATTGTGACAAGCCCGTTACGCGGTACCACCACCACGAGTTCGCCGTCGTGGTGATACCTTATACCGTGGTGGTGATAACGGCGTCGTGGTAATACCTTTTTCGTTCTGCTCGTGCACATCTGCGGAGATGCTTGTGCTGCCTTCAAAACATCACCCGCAAGCTCGAAATCTTGAAAATGAGGGAGAAGTCAGAACACAGGTTCCCGATAGAAGCTACAAGGCATAGAAATAATAAAAAGAGACACATTTCACAGTCTACGTACTTTATTATTTATATTTTAAATATTTTAACCGGTCGTAAAGATTCGCGACGCGCATATTAGCAATATATAAGCGCCACCGGAATGCTGACGAACCTTGAACACGGTTTACATTCCTTTCGATGGTTATTTTGCTTAGGATCGTCGCTCGCTTTTACGCGCCTTCTATGGAATAGAGGTTTGGGCCTTAAATACAGTAAAGTTTACCATCGTTCACTGATGAAAATAATGAAAATAAATGCTGTAACTAAAGCAATTACACTTTTAGAACGTTAATAAAGGTGCATACTCTTCGGTACGAGCGAAATAACAGAACTGACCCATGGTTTTTTTCCGGCCAAGAAACATGAATTTTATGTCATGAACCAACTCGCCCGCTTCGACACTTTAGACTGGTTGCTGTCTGCTTCAATGACAATTGCTGGATCGCACTTTCCCGATCCGCGAGTGTGGCCACCGCAAGGCCCTCTTGCATGTAGCGAAATCGACATCTTGGAGCGTAGCAAACACTGGGCGGCATCGTGCTGAATACACGTTATCTACTCGTTCGTCGTCATTCGTCAGATATGTTTTTTTTTAAACCTTGTGTAAACGGTGAGAATTGCCTTTGTGAACATGTGGACATTTTTACGAAAGCAAAGTGCCGCAAGCAAAAGTCACATCTCATTCAACGCAAGTCTCGCCGGTCTCGCGGCGTGATCAAAGCATCGTTGGTACGCCGAAGTACTGCGTCTCTGTGCTTTCGTACGCTTGGATACTGGTCAAGAATTGACGCCGCGGCAAGGATTTAAAGGTGTGTCTCGTGTAGATTTCTTTGCATCATATATCGGCCACGGAGTTCTAGATCGTCCAGCTGTTCCGGCGAGTTTCTATCTATAAAGCACCCCGTGAAAGCAAGATCCCGAGAGAAACTTTAAGGGTTCAAATCCCATCGCCACTTTTTTGAACAATTGAACCAGGGGTGTCGGAAGGGTGCACAAAAATAAAGATTATTGTTCTAGGTGATTGATCGCCATAAGCGTCTAGTAAACAAACAAAATGCGCCACCGCCTCCCCTTTTCCCTCCTTCCCCTTTTTCGTCACCACTGGACCCTCGTTGAAGCTCATTTCTGAACCGCGAGCGCCGCAAGTTACAAATACTGTCGTCAGAGTAAAGTAAAACGCTGCTCTAGAGGCACATACGTCTTCACACAGATATAACTCGCGAAACACATTCACACGGCGTCGATTCTTGCTCGGTATCCAAGCGTGCGAAGGCACAGAGACGCAGTACTTCGGCGTGCCAAGGAATCTTTGATCACGCCGCGAGACCGGCGAGACTTGCGTTTGATGAGTTGTGCCTTTTTGCTGCGGAGCTGCGCTTTCGCAAAAACTTCAACGTGTTCTCAAAGGCAAATCTCACCGCTCACACAAGGTATTAAAAAAACGTTTTCGGCGAATGATGACAAACGAGTAGAAAACTCGTCTTCAGCACGATGCCGCCCAGCCTCTGCAACGCTCCAAAAAGTCGATTTCCCCACAGGCAAGATGGCTGTCCGGTAGCCGCACTTGCTCCGCAGTGACCAACGTTACTAGAACCACTCAGTTGGGAAACTGCCATAGAGACTGCAAAGAAAAAGTGGCACCAATCCGTACTCGAGAACCGAGCTAAAGGCGATCACAACGGCACCACTTCTCCCGCAGCGGCCACTCGAGGAACTGCACGTGACTTCCATTTTGGTTTTAATCGGCCATTTTGGGGCCAGGACATATACTGTGGAAAGGGCTTCAGGAGTGCCACCCCCGACTCCCAAGCGGACGCGCCGCGGAATTACTACCGAGGTTAATATGCGCCTAGCTCGGGACGCGCCACCTGACATCACCGCTGAAGCACGGTTGTATAAAAACAATATTAATTGTACTGCAAAGCTTGCAAACTAAATATTTTAGAAAGCAACACGCGCTCATCATTTTGTACTAAACTCTAATAAACGTTACTACAAAAACAGTTTTTTCCATTGGTATTTACGCAAAAACATGCTTCTAAAAGCTCAAGGTGACCACAGTTAAGACAAATGATACAGAGTGGCGCTGTTGTCGTATTTAGCTCGGTCTCGGTGGACGCCACCGGCCGAGGTTTCAACAGTGAGTTTTTCAACTGAGGGTTCTAGTAACGTTGGCAGCGTCAAAGCGGTGACGCGCGATCCATCAAATTGTCATAAAGAACACATAGGCACTAGCTGCGTTCGATTTACCTGCACCTTCTGCACCCGTGCAAAAAGCGGTATGTGTATTAAAATACGACCGGAAGTACACCACTCCTCGCTTTTCTGCACCGGTGAAGGAGGCCAAGGTAAATGGAATGAAACTACTATTTAGATCCCCTGCGTGGATCCAGTAGTTATGACGTTTGGCGGAAAGGGGAGGGGGGGGGGGGGGGAGACGCAGGCATTGTCCTCTAGGTGGCATTGCCTCAGTGTGCTACACCGGCGCCGAGGCTGAGTTAGACATGCTCGATTTCGGGCCAGCCACGTTGTTCCGCTCCAGACCAAGGTGCATTGCGCGACTGAAGCCAAGGCGACGCGAGCACAGGTTCATGGAACTGACCACAGTCGGTGGGCTTGTCGTAGTGTATCACTCTGAGTTCGCGCGGCGGTGGCGGTAAGGAATTTACTTAGACCGTTTCCGCCGTTCCGCGACGCTCTCCGTAACCTGCTACAAGATCCGCATCTCTCCGGTCAATTTTGCTAGCGGCGCTCGCCCGAAGTAGCCGCGTCTTTGTTGCGGACGGCGGAAAGGGAAGAGCGGTCTGCGAAAACTCCTTGATAGAGAGTTTCAATAGATCGACCGGATCACTTCGATAATAAGACCCGATGTCCCACCGATTCCTTTGAGCACGCATCGTGTCCCTATCGCGTAGTGTTTTCAGAGGTATCGAAACAATTAATCCACTAAAACTCTCTAATACCTCGCAAGATAAAGGAGGGCACTGAAAAAGAGCTAGCTGAACAGAAGCGAGTACGTGCGCTGCTGAGTATGAGCGTGCCTGACGTGCCAAAGAGACTCCGTAAAAGAGGGAGAGCGACGTTTGACTAGAGACAAAGAATTTAAAGCAAGCTCATTCTAGGACGACGAAAGGTCGTGTGAAAAACGACAAGACAACAATAGTTACGCGCTATAAGGTGCAACGCATTTTTATCAGCAGAATAGCCTTTATAGAAAACAAGCAATTCTATTGCATCTCGCCGTGGACTGCAGCGTAGCACCGCGGAAATACAGCCCCGTCTTTTGTAGAACTTTCGGCATGGCAAGCACCCGACAGCCTCTACAAATAGCTCAGAGCCGATTCAGCAACTGCTTGTCGCATTCTGACGATAAGCTACAAACCTCTCGTCTGCGTGTGTTCGTTGCCTCTTTGACTAACCCAAATGTCGGGGCACTATTTACTATGTGCCGGGCACTATTTGTTGGTTCAAAGGAACCTGTGAATTCAGCCTATTAGAACTATTTAGCTGGAGTGTGTGAATTGAAATGAACATCTAAAAGTTTCATTCATAAATTTGAGGTTATATAAGACGAGGCGTGGGGTAATTTGTGCGTAATATCGGGCTCCTAGCTTCCCTCGCGCTATCTGGAAAATAGCTGTATAGCCAGAAGAAAATGTTGACTCAAGCAAGGATTCCTTGCTTTTGTCTGGTATGGACGTCTTTTGTACTTGTACCAGCGGTCAGGAAGAATAGACTTCAGGTAAAGGTAAGCGCTGTGTAGCGTTTCTTTTTGTCTCATCTCTTGCATTGTATTTATTTTAACACGGTCTATGTTATTTGTTCGCTCGTTTTAACGCTCCACGTCTGCCCTTTCGTCCTACGTAGTCGGCATGATTTACACCAAAAATAGATTTTTAAGTTCAGTGTCGTTTTAGTCGCTTTCAGTTTAAATACGTGGCTGTCTTAGAAGCACAACAATGGTAAAGCAACATGAAATAAATGTACAGGCCTGGGCAGAGAATACACGGAAGCCTACACAGCTGTGGGGATAGGCGCCTCTCAAATGTGCGTCTTGGGCTCTCTGTCCCACAATCACGCTGAAATTTGATAAATATACATTAACCCCCCCCCCCTTACGCACACACACACACACACGGCGCGTGCGCGCACACGCACAGACAACCTAGTTGTAATATTTCATGAGAGCTGGTACTTTCCCGGTTCGGTCGAAAATATAGACCCTTTTCTTTGCACATGCCATCTGGTAGGACTCCAGTTTTCGACGTCCCAGCGAACTTCCGGTTCATAAAAAGAATGAACAAAACCATTCCTAACACCACTGCTTGAATCGTCGATGATACATTTAAACACCGATTCTCCAGGCGAACGCCAAAAGAACCAAGAAGCGCAAGGTCTGCTCAATTTTTTTCCAATATTCTTGTAAACCAACTTGTCTCCTTCAAGACGTAAAATCGTACAACCGAAGGTCCTCGCTAAATCTCCAACTTTGTTGTCCGTTTAGCATTTCTGCTTTCTAGCAATGGTGACATAAGCAAGCTGGACAGGCTTGCAAAGATGGAGTGACCGGAAGTCGTTTGGGACGCAAGCAGCGGTTCATGTTTGTAAACAGTGAGAGTGTCTACTCCCTGAAAACCTTGTTCTCAAAATGCATATTGAGGGACAACACCCGCTTGCTGGCCACGCATGCATTGATTTGTTCTCCTGCGTGGTTTTTTTAAAACCTATGACCCACCAAATAAGTTAAGGATAACTACGCTTCAGCCATCTTGGGGTTGACAGTTATTGTTGCCAGTTATCTGAAGATTTATCTGAAATGGCAGGAAACGCTTTTCAATCCTCCAGAAATTGAGAACAGTCGGTGACAGAGCAAAACGATATCGCACGTGCTTCTTGACGCTGTTTTTAAAGCTTAGGAATTGGCATTTTCGAATTGTAACAACCTCCAGTGGCCCTCGCTCTGCACTATGCAGAAAACTGACAAGGCCCACTAGAAAATCGCGCAGGGCCGATATTTTATATTCCGGCTCACTAAAACCGTGCAGTAAAGCCAAAGCTACATGGGTTGAGAGCGTATCCCAACCTGTTCAAGATGAAGGAAAGGGGGAACAGGAGCAAAAAGGCTGGGAATCACAGCCTCCCTCTCCTGTTCCTCCTTTCCCTCCTCTTGAGGATCCACGAACACTTTACCTAGTTAAAAAGCTTAAATGGTAATTATGCTCTACTCTGTTCGAGATATTGGTGAATTCTTAAGATATTTAGGAAAGAGTATACAAATGTAAATTCAGAGCTGCCACGCCATCAATGCTCAGAGCGTTGAATCCTGGGTTATCTTTTAAGTTTTAGTGCTGATCTTTAGATTAATCCGTAAACAGAGAAGTCGGGCAAATATGAGCATGAATGAAGCAAACGTAAAGCATACGAAGGGTTTCAAAAATGTACTTTTGCTCAAAAAAGATTTAGTACATTTCTATATCTCTTGTTTTTATTTTCACATGTAGATACAACGTTGCGTGATTAACTTGATACCTTAAAATTGCAGATTCGAATAAGGTTTACGCTGGCAAACGTAATCTGAGTTGTTCTCAAAGTTTGCTGAACTTCGTAGAAAAATAATGCAGGTTGTTTTTATCTGTTTGATTTTGTTTTAACTTGAGAAGTGAGTAATTGTGAAAGTTTTTCTAAGGTACGATTAGCCTCCTTCTACAGTATTGTCATGAGTGCGTAAAATAAACATTGGTAGAATCAACATAGGAAAACCAATTTGTTATATAAGTAGGCGTCTAGATCATTGCCAATTGACAACACGGGAAAAAAACTTCAAGATATTTGAATAGCAGAAATTTTGGTTTTTGGTACGATGCCTGATAAGCTAAGCGATTACCATATTTTTTTTTTATTTATTAGAAGCAGGTGCTCGCATCCTGTGTGCCTTCTTTCTTTGTGATATATTCTACTTAAGCAAGAAAGCGCTTTAGATGGGCCTCGGAAAATTCAGTTTGTTAATAACTTTATTGGTTTTGCTTTATTTGTTTTACCTGAATTAAAGCTACGTCGGTTCGAAAAGAAGATAAGTTAAAATTTCTTCGCACGAACACGCTTTCCTTCTCTCGCTTTGCAATAAAATAAATATATTTGATATGACTAAGGCACTGCAGAGGTTGCGATGTTTCAAGAACGTGAAGGATAATAAGAAATACAATAGGCCTGAGTTTAGTTGTTGTTGTTCTTTTGTCTGTTTTAGTTCTGAAAAAAGTTGCGAAATATAACCGTCGAGGCATATAAATGGACTCCTGAGCGTGGTTGAGAAGAGAATAACCTCATCGTCAAAGTCTCCCAGACCGGCCCAAAGATGACGGTTTTTGCACTCGCACTTTGTTTGTTCGCCCCCCTTATGGGGGTCTCTTTGGCGGTTACAACTTGTCCTATAGACGCTTACTGGCAGCTATCCACCGATGTCGGAAGATTTCAAGACGCTTGGGATGTGAGTACCTGCTGAGTTAATGTTGTTGTCGTTAACTCAATACCGACGCCGTCAGCGCCCAGAAGGGATTCTGCCTCACATACGTAACATCCCCCATAGGTATCATACTAAACGCGGGAGCATTGAAAAGAAACGGGTATAAACTCGAATCTATATGTGTGCGCCTTTGATTGAAAACAGGCGATATTAAATAGTTAGAAATAGTTCCATTGCACGGTATTTACCTTATCAGTTTTCATAATCTGTTCTCTTTTTTGGCTAAAAAACTTCGGTTTTTAAATTGTACAAAAAAATGACCAATACCTTCTCGGTCAGTGCTTCTCAGCCACTGATATTTCGCAAACCCCTTGTGAATTGGCGGGGATGATGGAGGATTCCGTTCGTGGTGAAGGGAAGGGAAAGTATAGGTTAATTATATTAAATATTTAAAAAATGGATATAACTAAGTGTTAGTGTGAAGTAGACTTCTCCTATTGGCATATAGGTAATTCATAAAGCAACTATTTGATCCGACATACCTCGTATTTTTAACAATGGGTACTATATTTCTCAGAAACAAATAAGCAAATGTCATGTTTCATGTCCCAATTCAATTCGTAACTCGCAAGCAGCCAACGCACAACGCACTAAACGAACAGAACAAATTAGAAATAATATTGCGCAATTTCTAAGGTATTATTCTTATTATTGCAGGCCATTGGCCAAGGAGGAATATATTACCTCAGGCTTGGAACAGGTGATCTTGGATACAAATGTGTTATTACCACAATAACGGCGACGTCTTCTCAAGATAAGATTATTGATTATAGTTATGTAATGTATAATATATCATCCCCAGAAAAGTGAGTAGAAGAGAGTTGAACACTGCTAAAGATTTTCAAGGTATCCCAAAACCTGACATTATCTAACGTTCCAGAAAAGAATTACACGAAAAAGCTTGTGTCCGTGGAGACGTACGAGGCATATACAGTGATATATATAGGATGGCACAAGGTAAGTCGTAAAAAGTAAAGTAGTTTAAACGTGTTACACTACCTTCACGGGCTGACATGATACAAGTCTGCGGGACGAATAATATTGCCGCCCGCAGGGCCGCGAAAGCAACGCTCGCCAACGGGCTTCTAGAAGATTCGCGTTTATTCTTACTCCGGACGGAACTTTTATCATTCATTCCTGCTTTCTTGTTCTCGAAAGTGCCTGTTCATTCTCGCCCCGACCGCGCGGCGCTCGAACCTTCTTTGCCGAATTTTCGAGATAGTCACGCACAGTAGATAAGGAGCTGCGCGGGACCTTGTCGAGTAAGTGACGCTCTCGCTCGATGTTACGCCGCCAAATCACCGCCCGCTTTTCCGCTGCCTCGACGCTCGTTTTTTTTTATTTTGTTGGGCAGAAGTTCGCCGATTAAACATTTATTTTCGGTTCACTGTTCGTCCTCTCGTTAGCTTCATTCTTGACATTTCTGGTGGAGGTGCGGGGTACATCAGCACATGAAACGTACCCCTCCGAGGCCTCGCAGCGCAAGCCCAGTCCCCGCTCAAGAAGACCGTCGGTGGAAACTACCGAGACCCGAGGGAGCCGCCGTGTTCAAGGTTTGTCCCCGGAATTTCATCTACTGGCGGAGAGTACCCATCAGCCGACGAAGCCGACGATGAGCAACCAATCGTCACAGATCCCTGCCGGTTTCGCCCCCGTCGTTTACTTTCACGTCACCCCTCGTACGCCGATGCCTTTCGACGGCGAGATCCACGAGGACGTCGAGGACTGGATCCAAAATTGCGAGCGCGTGGCACCCCACAGCGGATGGACTGCCGAGCGATGCCTGCAGAACCTCTACTTTTCGCTGGAGGGTACTGCGAAGCACTGACTGGTTCGAGAATCACAATTCTTCGCTTACGTTGTGGGACATCAGCGTGGCCGAGTTGAAGCGGATCTTTACGAGCCTACATCGACGGCAGAGGGCGGAGGTTGTGCTTCAAACACGGATTCAGGCCCCCAGAGCGTAACCAGCTTCGTTGAAGACGTGTTACGCCTAAGAGCACGCGCGGACCCGCAAGCCACCGACGAGAAAAAGTTGCGCTTTCTCGTGGAAGGCGTGAAGTGCGAAATCTTCAGCGGACTTTTTCGCAACTCCCCGACGATCGTTGAAGAATTTGGTGCCGAAGCAGCGAACATGGAGCGGGCGCTAGCAGCCCAAGCTCGCCACTATCATCGGCTCCACGACATCTCTAGTGTGGCATCGGTCCGCTCCGTACTCGAAAGAAAAATGAAGGAAAAGGGTAGCAACGGCGCATTTTTCTCCCTTCTTCTGACGCGCCCCAAAGCGGCCACGAGAAAATGGGAGGAACGAGACGTTTTGCTCTTTCTCCAGGCAGACGGGAGAAAGCTCCGCCACAGTTTATCATACACAGTTTGCCCACTGTACAATAAGCCTGTGGTAATCGCGAACCACGTTGATCGAGGGCCTTGTGTGAATAGAAGTACATTGTAGAACTAAACTCATAATATATTATCCACATTATCTAAATTATATTGACAATAAAAGAATTTAAAAAGAGCGAAAGTTCCTCAAACAAAAATTTAAACTCTTAAAAGCGCCCTCTCACCACGGATGGGGTAACTAACCACTTTTTATGTTTCGTTTTATTGTTTGTTTTTTTTAAACGGCAGCCCCCATGGCATTTTGTTTACTGGCGTCTGGAGTTCACTTGTGTTGCGTTTTCGCTTTACTGTGACGTGCGTACCACTGGACGACAATCACGGGTAATTTATTCACACAAGAGTTATTTCAAGCAGGCAACTGTTTATTTTCGCTCTACATACTACAGCTGATACTAAAACGTTACAAACAGCACATGCAATGATGCGGTTGTTGACGGGTATTAGCGAACAGACACGGTAGTACAAACAGTGTCGATGTTAGCCTTCAAGATATTTGCATAAAAAATCATAAACCGGAGATCATTAAACATAGTCTAAACAGGTAGAGCTAAAGTCGCGGTAAAGGCATTTAAAAACTGCTATTCATAAACCATGCCAAAAAAAGAAAAAATCCACAGACGCTACATTGCTTCACATAACGAGGGTGATTACAAACCAGTTGCTTTAACAGTAACCACAAGCTAATGTGGTAACTATGTATCAGAAAGAAGAGATAATTGAAGAAAGATTCGTCCATTTCACAGCAGAACTGATGTTTTCAAATGCTCTTTTTTCGCGGTTCATTGAGGATTGGTATAACCTGCCAAGTGACATTGTTGAAACGGCATTGTCAGAGCTGTTTTTTCAAAAGATTCAATATTTCTTCTAACTACCATTGTGCATTACTTCTTGAATAATTGTGTTTCACTTTGTGTTTGTTGTGTACAAATTTTATGTATGTGCCTTTCCCTACTATAATGCCTCTTCAGGCGATGTAGGTATGCAAATAAATAAATAAATAAATAAATAAGAGTAAAGCTGCGTTTGGAGGTGCATTAGACCTGCCCGTCCTTTTCATCCCAAGATGAACGTTCGACATACCTGGTCAGTTTTCTAGAAGGTATGTTGGATCTAGCCAGTCAATTTTTTCAGTACAATGTTTAGAGGTTAGGTTAGATAACGGCGTGCTTTTACACCTCTACATCTTATGATCTACCTAACGGGGCTACTGGCCCTTTGACAGAAATATCACCTCTCATCGACAAACCGTAAGCACCTAGAATGCCACTTTCTGACTGCAGCATCACCATCAAACATCGCCGTCTGTGCAAGCGACCTCCTGGCTGAGCATTCTTCACTCGTCACACTCGCCATAAACCTCCCCTAATCCTGCGATTGCTGATCACCTTCAAACTCCGGCCCATGTCCCAAATGCCCCCGCTGTTCCCGGTCTGTGCCCGACAATGTCACCGCTCTCCGATGCGACGTTTGTGATTTGTGGTTCCACCAGAAATGCGAAGATGTATCTCTCGCTTTGTATAGACGCCTCTCCTCATTATCAACTGAGCGGCTCTGTGCGGCGTGTCAGCTCTCCCCTACTGAAAACAAAAAACAAAAAAAAACATGAAATTCAAACGGGTGGCAAACTGGTCGACCCGTTTGAATGTAACGGGCGGCAAACTTGTCGATCCATTCGGGTCAAACGTGATTATGGGATGCGGGTACCCGTTTGAAACGGTACCCGTTTGAAACGGCACCCGTTTGATACGTTACCTATTTGATACGGGTGCCGCTCTGATACGGGTGGCCGTTCGACCTGGCACGTGACCACACATTTGAAGTTCTAGTGCCAGCAGTAGAAACCGGTTTTGAAGATAACCGGTTATCCGGTTATTCGAATTAACGAATTATTCGAAGTTGAAAGCCGGATAACCGGATATTCGAATAACCGAATGAGCTTCTCAGTTATTCGGTTCTGAAATTAAATTAATATTCGATTTTTCAACATTCATTATTGGAATCGAGATTGTTCGGTCATTAATTATTTAGCCCATTAGCTTTAGCCTTTTGGGTTTCCCTGTTGTGTCCTCATGTTTTGAAAATCAAAGGGACTAAAAAGAGAAAATAGGTGTTGCATTTTGGACAGTATGGTTATTCTCATCTCAGTACTCAAAAGCTTGATCTTGGTCTTCGGTGGAAAAAACAAACAAACAAAACAAAACATCTTTTACAGCGGTGGCAGCACTTCGTGACCCGTCCCCCGGTTTCGCAACGGCGTGAGCGTAAACATAAATAAAGCTTAACCGCTAAGTCTGACGGGAAACTTAATGTATGTGACCTGACATCACGGGACCTACGAATTCAGGATCCCCACTAAATTTAGCGGAAAGTTTTACGTCAAGTGACCTATGCTTCAATTCAGCTTCCTCGCTAAATTTCGCAGGAAAATTTACGTCACATTACCTATGCACAAATTTAGTTTACCCGCTAAATTTACCGGAAAAACTATTGTGACGTGACCTGGCGTCGTAAGACCTACAGACTATTCAGATTCCCCGCTAAATTTGGCAGAACAATTGACGTCCCGTGACCTTTGCACTAATTCTGTTTCCCCGCTATATTTGGTGGGAAAATTGATGTCTCATGACTATAAGTCACGTGGCTTTCAGAGAAATTCAGGTTCCCAGCTAAATTTATCGGAAAAATCGTCATCGTGTGACCTATGAATCAATTCAGTTCCCCCGCTAAATTTAACGGGAAACTTGTTGTCACGTGACCTGACGTCGGGGGACCTGCAGACTATTCAGATTTCTCGCTAAATTTGGCGGGGAAATTGAATTGTTGTATAAATCATGGGACGTCAATTGTTTTGCTAAATTTAGACAGGAAACTGGTTTAGTTTGTAGGTCCCGTGACGTCAGGTCACGAGACATCAAATTTTCCGCCAATTTTAGCGGGGAAGATGAATAGGTGTATAAGTCATGTGAAGCCAATTTCTCCACTAAGTTTAGCAAGAAAACTGAATTGGTTTCTAAATCCTGTGACGTCAGGTCACGTGTCATAAAATTTCCCGCTATATTTGGCGGGGAAAATGAATTGGTCTATAAATAATGTGACGTCAATTTTTCCACTAAACTTAGCAGGAAAACTGAATGGTTTGTATGTCCTGTGACGTCAGGTCACGTTACATAAAATTTCCCACCAACTTTGGCGGGAAATCTGAATTAATATATAAATCTGGGGGTTCAAACTTTCAACTAATTATAGCGGGGAAACTGAATTCGTGTATAGGTCATGGGGCGACAATTGTCCCCCTGACTTTAGCGGGGTAACTGCGAATTTAAGAGGCCGGAAAGGTCCGCGAAATCGGGGGGAAGGGGGGGAGGGGGGGCTAAAGAATGCTATCGCAATAAAAAGAATCTATTTGCTTAGTTTTTATGTACCATAAATACAGGGCGCGAAATTCTGTTTCAGGTACTGGTCATCACGATACATAAAATAAAACCGAATAACCGATTAACCGAACCACCGGTTTGCCAAACCGGATATTCGTATTCGAAAATCCGGTGAACCGGATAACCGGCTTTCAAAACCGGATTCGCTCTCCTCCGGTTTAACCGGATAACCGGTTTGACGGATATTTTCATGCACTAATTTGAACGCGCCCTTCGGATAGTCAGGAAAATTATTCGCAGCCCTAAAATGGTGTCGCTTCGAAGGTTGGTTATAAAGTTATTTAAGGCATTCCAAAACTGATAAACCTATTTATAACATGGAGAAAACCCGTAAAAAAATGTGCTCACGCAGGTGCTTGCAAATGGGCAGGACAACAGACATAAAATATTGTTTTCAATTCTCCTAAAAGTTTATTTCAACCTATTCCGTAGACAAGTACAAACTTGCAAGCGATTTGTAAAATGTGAAGAGGCACACTTAGCCTTTTTACAACTGGGAAGATTGCAAAGCAAACAAGAACAGATCTAATTCTACCGGGTGTTTTAAATAGCGGCCAGGCTCTTTAAATCGACCGCAAAATTCGGTTTCTTAACCAAGACGACGCTGTGAGCCCAACGAATGTCAAACCTTTTATGGCGGCTCGGGGGCTCGTGCCTCAAGTCCCTATATGGGGTGGCTGAGTTGCCAGACCATGTTGCTGGTTCTGCCGTTACACCCCCTTCTCTTAGGGCAGAAAAACAACACTATTGTCAAGTCCGTTGACGGAAAGCTTCGTCGTACGTGAGCCTATGAGGTGGACGCACGCGTCGTAGCGTCCCTCTACTAGAGTCAGCCGGCGGCACGGTAACTCCCATTAGAGCTGGAGGCGGTGGCACAGTCGCTGGCACTGGGGCCAGTGACCGAGTTGCTGGCCCTGGTGCTGCAGACGCCGGCTCCATCACAGTAGGCTGGTCAACAAGTGAGGACCTTCCCTTCCCTGGAGGGAGTGGCTGACGCCTTACCTGGAGGGAGTGGCTGAAGCGGTCTTCTGCCCTGGCTGCTCTGCTGATGCTTGTGCACTGCATTTGGGGCCGGTCCAGTAAAGTTGGGCAGGCGCGACCTCATCCTTCCTCCCATCGAAAGTTTTCTTGGTGATCGGCCGTCTTCCAGAGGCGAAGATCTGTAGTTGAGAAGTCCTAGCCTATAATCTTCTTGTGCATGCTCTGATTGTTTTATGATCCTCTTGACTATCTGAACGCCTTTCTCGGCTAGACCATTTAAGCACGGGAAATGTGGACTCGAAGTGACGTGCCGAAAATCATATTTGAGCGCGAAAGCCTTAAAATTGCTAGAACTAGACTTGGGCTCATTGTCGGAGCACACTTCGATTGTTAGTCTATGCCTTGCGAAGATCGCCGACGACGCATTGACCACTGCATCTGTCGTGGTATGTGTAAGGTGCTCAACCTCCGGGAAATTCGAGTAGGCATCAAAAGCAACTAGGTATGTCTGCCCGCCATACTGAAATACGTCCACATCAACGCGTGCCCATGGGCGAATCGGCATTGCTCACATCGACAGTGGTTCTGCTGGTTGTTGATCTGCGTGATGCTTGCACGTTGAACAGTTATTGACTATGTGTGCAATGTCCGCTGAGATTCCAGGCCAAAACATTAGGCGACGGGCCTTTGCTTTGCATTTTTGATTTCCAAATGACCATCATGTAGCCTTTTAAGCATCTCTGCTCTAAGGCTCTTCGGAATAACCACCTCTAGTCCTCTAAGAAGCACTCCTTGAACGACAGACTGCTTTGGCGCGTAACCTGCAGGGGAATGACTGAGGCAGTGGTCGGTGATATCCTAAACGCCGTTGATTACTTCCGACAATACCTTGTTTTCTCAGCTGTGGCTGCAGCGAGCTTGGTCATTGTGGTGTCGCTCACCAGGTGTGACAGTGTTCTGACCGCGTGCACTTCGGCATCATGTTCCTCAGGCACGGGTTGCAACTCGCGAGTCTCTTGGGGCCGGTGCGCGCGACAACGCATCTTCAAGTACTAGCTGCCTGCCCGGAACAAATTGAAACTTGTGGTCATACTTCATCAGTCTGAAAAAACAAAAGCGCTGTAGGCGAGTGGGCATGTCCCCTACATTCTTTTTTGCAATAGCGATGAGAGATTGGTGGTCCGTTTCCAATGTTATGGGTCTTCTATAAACAAAACCGTGAAACCGCTCACAACCAAACGTGCTTCCCAGTGCTTCCTTTTCAATTTGGGAGTGTCGAGATTTGCATTCTGTCAGCACTCGTGATTCATAAGCTACAGGCCTACACTCTATGTCATGGCATTGGAAGAGAGCTGCGCCAAGGCCATAACTGGACGCATCCGTGGACACTTTAGTCTCCAGTGCTTTATTGTAGAAGGCAAGGACTGGTCTCGTGGTCAGCGAGGTTTCGAGGGTCCTCCACTCGTTGTCATGGTTGAGGGTCCACTCGAATACCGACTCCGTCTTGAGCAGGTTCCATAGGAGGGTGGTTCGATCCAAGAACATAGGCAGGTACATGCTGAAATATGTGATCACACCCAGCATGCGATGAACATTCTTCTTGTCTTTGGGAACTGGCATATTTCCTGAGCTGTCCACCAAGCTCTTGTCAGGCTGTATGCCAAAGGCACCGATCCTGTCTCGCAGGAAAACCACCTCCTTCACGCCTAACCTGCATTTCTCCGTGTTCAAGGTGAGTCCTGCACGACTGGCCACCCGTAGAGCTGTACAGAGTCGTGCCTCGTGTGCGGTTTCCGTGGATGATGTCATCAGATGATAATGTCATTTATGTGAACTTTTACACCTGGCAAATCTTCAAAAACCAGTGACATTCTATTTTGGAAAACTTCGGGTGCCGAGGCGATGCCGAACGGTAGTCGTTTGAAACAATAGCGCCCACAGGGCGTTCCAAACGTGCAGATTTTTGAGGTTTTGTCGTCCAGGGGAATTTGATCAAATCCTGAGTTGGCATCTAGACGTGACAAAAACTTGCATTTTTCAGCTCTGCCTCAATGTCCTCTTTTGGGGTATCTGGTAATGCTCTCTCTTGAGGAACTCATTTATGTGCCTTGCGTCCACGCAGACTCTGAATTTGCCATCCTTTTTACGGACAGTTACTAGTGGGCTTACCCAGTCAGTGGGTTCGCTCATTTTGGTGATGACCCCGGCGGCTTCCATTCTGTCCAGCTCCCTCTTGAGTGGTTCCTTCAGCATGTGCGGTAATCTTCGCGCCGGCTTAGTAACAGGCTGAGAGCCGTCCTTCAGGACCATCTAGTAAGGGTTGTTTATACAGCAGAGGCCCTCGAAGAGCTTCGGAAAGTCCGAAGCAACCTTCCGTTCTAGGTCTCTCTTTTTTATAACGCTGTCAACTCGGCTCACGAGCCCGAAGGTTTCGCTTGCCCGAAGGCTTAAGAGTGTCTGCCGAGCTTTCTTCACGACAAAGAATTCAATTGTCGCCTTTTTGGAATCGATTTCTGCTAGAAGACACACAGTTCCTAGATGACAAATCTGGTCGGCGCTGTAGCTCCTCAAGATGGCACCGTTGGGTTGCGTCTGTCCCGCCTTGTTAAGCCTTTTAAATACAGAATGTGGCAGAATGCTCACCTGTGCTCCGGTATCTACCTTAAGTGGGATATTTTGGTTAGCCACTGACGCTTCCACCAGCCAGTCGGCTTTGTCTCCTGTGACAGCTTGCACTTCCAGCACGGCAAAGTCATCATGGTCGCACTTGACGCCGTCGCTTACCCTCCGATCGTCGTGTCCGTAGACTCGCGATCTGCAACACGCGGCCCAGTGATTTTTTTCTTGCACTTCGAGCAGACTTGTCCGTACGTGGGGCAGCGCCTTGGCTCGTGCTGTCGATTGCACCTGCTATATTTCTGTGCTTTGACTACTTTCCGCAATGCCGACACTGGCTCGGGGAGGTTCTCTGGTGCTTCCCAGGTCTTTTTGTGCGTTTCTGTTAGCTCAGCTGTTTTGCAGAACTGCACAGCCTTCTCTAGAGTTAAGTTTTCTTCACGAAGCATGCGCTCCCGTAGTTTTTGTTAGCGGTTCCGTAGACGATCTGGGCAAGCCTCATCGACTCGGCGAGGGTACCGAAGTTGCACAATTGAACCTTGAGTTGGAGGTGCCGAAAGTAGCTTTCAAACGGTTCACCTTCTTTCTGCATCCTGGACCGGAATACGTAGTGCTCATGCCTCTCGTTGCAGCGAGGCGTGCAGTAGGTCTCGAACTTCTCAAGGAGAAGGCTGTAGTTTCCGCGTTCTGCATCTGTTTACTGGAAGCTATTGTACACTTCTAGAGCATCTGTCCTGCGATGTGTAGGAGTATTGCAACTCTTGGTTTTGCCGAGCGTGGTTTCTTTGGCTCCTCGACTTCCAGGAACAGCTCCAGTTGTCGGAATTTTTTCCAGTTTTGTGCGAAGTTTCCGCTGAGTCTGAGTCTCTCTACAGGCTTAAATCCTTCCATAGCTGGTGTTGTGACTTATGTCGGGGCAGGGACAGTCAGCAGAACACTTCTGACACCATGTATCGTCACGTGCCTATATGACTCGAAAACCAGCAAGGAACCAAGACGACGGTGTGAACCCAACGAACGTCGAACCATTTATGGCGGCTCGGGGGCTCGTCATAGAGTAATATAGTAAACTTAAAGAGCGGACCCGCCCATAGGGCCCATCGGCCCACTTAGCCCACCTGACAGCTACCGCTCCTAGCGGATGTTATGAGATGTTACTCCGTTTCCGCGTCGGTTTCCGGTATAGAAAGTTTCGGTTTCGGATTGGACGTGCTTAGGTGATCCCGGTGTGGGTTGTTTCGGTTTCGAATTGAGCGCGCTTAGGCTGCTTAGGCATCGTCGTACCCCCCTCCCCCCCTCCCGCCCCCCACATTCCTGTGCCCTCTAGATGCCCAGTCTTAGGTTAATTATATCCAGCAGCTCGCCTACTTTATATTTCTATTAACTGTCTTTACAATAATATATTTGGTTTCTACTGTAAAACTTTTTTTTAGTTTTACAGCACCCACGGTGTCCATGGCGTCTGCTATAGTTGGAAGCAACAAGAGCATTTGGTTCAAAATCTCTTTATTTCGACCACATCCATGAACACATATGAACAAGCAAATCAGATATGAAGCACATTATGTTCTGCAAGAAACTAATACTCTCATTATTACAATCAGACATAAAATAAATATAAGGTATTCTTGCAAATAAAAAAATTTACATAATGATTTCTAACCGAACTCTACCAAACAGTTTCGGAAGTGAACAGAGTGAGCAATTACTTTTCCTATCACGACGGCTTACACATAAAAAACAAGTGTATCAATAAATAGAATGCGTTTATCATTACCAATCAGAACAGAACGCCACGCACAATACATACAGCAAGAAATAAATTTGTACGCAATTCAAAACACCAAGTCACATAGCCTAAAACTTGCATCAGGCGAGACATGGCCGAACAATGAGCACGTTTTTCGGAATGTGAGAAGAATGAAAACTGACATGCTGCAAAATGGATCTCAGGATCTAGAAAAAAATGTTGTCTTTACAAGTGCAACATCTACGAGCAGGCACAACAAATAACGAAAGCCAGGATAACAGTGCTTAACACAATATCCTTGATCATGAAAATCAAAACAAACACAAAATCACAGGAAGGCATATGTTGCATGTGCCATGCTTTTTCATATAAGGCACACACCTAAATATCTGACTGGAGCTGTGCAAAATGCCACAGATATGTGAATAAAGATATCAATAAATATTCGACACAAAGTTCACACATGCAAATGTAAAGGCTGCTTGACGCGTCAAGATCTTGATCTTATACCGGGTGGTTCAGCGAAGACTGACGAAAATTTCTAAAGATTTACTGTTCGAGATAAAGAAAAAACTTTTTGCGGGAACAAACTCCCAGCCTCGGCGTACGTCTGGGATTGCAGAAAAAAATACTAATTACCCATCTAATTAACTTTTTAAATACTGGTTTTTTGACCCATGTTGCACTACCAATTTTGAAGACACCCACCAGAAAGAGAGAAATCAATTTACAGAATTTAAAAAGGTTCAACCGGCATGGAGATTTTCATCGATAAATTTTAGCCTTTCTTGACACGAATTCCAAACGTGGGCCCTGTTTGCATAAAATTTCGATATCCTTGTGGAGATAGGCCAAAATTTGTCTATGAATATCTCCAAGCCTGTTGGATCTTTTTCAGTTCTGTAAATTAATCTTGCTTTTCCTGTGGGTGTCTTGAAACTTGCAAGTGCATCATGGGTAATAAAACCAGTAACTCGAAAGAATTAGTAAATTTGTGCTAATTATAGCTAATCAGTATGTTTTATGGAATCCCCGACGTCCGCCGAGGCTGCTAGTTTGTACCCGCAAATAGTTTCCTTTATCTCGAAAAGCATATTTCTAGGGATTTCTGAGCGCCTTCACTGAAGCACAATACGCACGAAGTGAAACAAGCATCTAAAGAGCAAGCTTTGCTACCGAAATAATAAGCACTACTTGCAGTTAATTAGAAAACCACTTCTGTCCAAAACATACTTAGAATTAGCCGTTGAACTTGTTTAGTTGCCTACCCGCCACCGAAGGGTGCAACCGAACTTTGTCCAAGTTGCGGTTAATAAAACGGACGTGCCAACACAAGCGTATCCTACAAAACATAATCAGAAACCTGTTGTGGCATTCCTCGGAGCAAAGGCGAAAAGCACCCACACCTGAAAGTGTGTGAAACAAGGCAGCACACACTCCCCGAACATGAGCCATACGCTCTATTATGGCAAGAAAGTGATGCTCTAGCTGCTGAATGAAATTAAAGGCAGCCTCTGATGGTACAACTAGGTTTCCAAAGAGTTTACAAGGCACATGATATGCTTTAAGCAACAGAAAATATGGGTGGGACCTGGTCAGGTTACCGGACTCGTCCTTGAGTAGCCGATAACAAACACAGCTCTGTGTCGTCTTTTCAAGGAAAAGTTTGATGAGATAGCCTCCAACGTAATAAGTGGCAGAACCGTCAATAATGTTTGACTTTATATCTGATGCTAGCTGAGAAATGTCTTCTAGTGGAGGGAAGTTCTCAACTTGAGGACATTCTACGTGGTCGGCAATTGAACTTTCGTGGAGTGAAAATATTGACATTTCGTGGAGGAGGCCAGCCTTGTAATCCTCAACGTTTCCACTGTTCGAGAGTGTAAAGAGTTTTTTTATCCCTATATGCTTCAGACCTGAGGTGAACTGGTACACATTGGGATTTGTGTTGCATCCCTGTTTTTGTCTGATTGTTCCGAACACGTTCTCGAGTGCATCTTGCTGCAGTCGTCGTGTAAGCAAAAACTGAAAGTCGTGGTTGGTTGAAAGGTCCTCCCAGAGCATGAGGATACTCTTTATAGTAATTTTCCACCCTGTCACGGTTTGGGGTTGCCTCCTACCCTGAAACTTCCATGTTGCAATCCACGAAAGCTGCTGGTGAAGGAAATCAACCAGCTCCGATTCTCTATTCAGAATGCCATAGCGCAACTTCTGCCCCGTCTTTTTCAGTTTTGAGCTATTTAGGCAATCAAACAGTTTGTCCATTCGATCGCAGAAGTATGCTGTAGCCATGGCTGCGGCAGGAAGCTCCTTGGAATAGACAAGGGATAGAATTGCTGAGCACACTGAGGCGCTCAGGACTTGTGTGGCACGCTTAACTTTCATATTGCTGAAAGGTTTCTGGAATATATGTCGCTCAGTCAGTTTTGTAGCCAAACGCAGTCTCATCTCGTGGTTTGAACGATAAAGTTGAACAATATAAGTCCAGTCAACGATCTCACTTCCAATGCAAAGCTTGTGCGCTTGAAGGTTATTCCTAGTTGTCTTCATGAGGTGTGGAACGTCGAAGACAGTGGCGTACCAACTTCTTTTTGAGTAGGGGGGCAAACCAGACCCCCCCCCCCCCCCCCCCCCCCAGGGCCGGGGGCGGTGCACTTGGTATCCAAGAGTCAAAGACAGATTAAAAAACACTTAGGGACAAGGACAGACAGCACAGTTCTTTCAACTAGCAACACACATTTAGTGATGTCTCCTTCGATACGTACTATCTCCCTCCTAACTTTTGAAACTAATGAGGAAGTTACGGAAAAAATTAATATATTTATATACGCCTGGAAAAAGGACAATATCCCCAAATACACTAGAAGATAAAGACAAAGAAAATAAGAAAGAAAAAAGGAAACACCATTGACAAAATCAGATCGAGGGCCCTTTGACTAATTCAGCTCTGGCTGGACAACCCAACAGAAGGAGCAGCGATGTTGTGTTCGTCATCGGCTATCCTGTACGCTTCAATAACCTCTCGGCCTAGCTTGTTCTTCTGTCTTCCAATTATGCTGGTGTCCTGGAACCGGGCTTCACAGTTCTTGCACAGGCGTTGATGAACAGCTATTGGATGAAAACAGTCGCTTGAAGCACGGGAAACCTCGAGGACGTGCTCTCGTAGGCAGGCGTTCGGGCAACGCCCTGTCTGACCAATGTATCGGTCACCGCATGAAAAAGGGATGGAGTATACCACCCCCTCTTCACAGGGAACGGTCTGATTGGCATGTTTGATGGAACATCCTTTGGGGGCTTCGTTGTTGCTCACTCATCTGAAAAGTTGTTTTAGGCGCAACTTGCACGAGAAGACAATTGAAGTGTTGAAGCACGCTGTAATTCCCTTTAGTCTGTGTGCAGAGTTGTGCACATATGGTATGGAGATGACATGTGAAACCTTACTACGTGGAGCACGGGGTCTTTGGGTGGCTAAAATTAACTGAACAAGAAAAGTGCTCAGAAGACCTTGCGGATAACCAGCTTTGAGGAGACTTTCTTGTTGTTTTGCAATGCTTAAGCTTAAAAAGTGAGAACATGATTTGGCGCGAAAAGATGAAAGGAGAAACCGAATGATTCCATGTTTTACTGACTACAGACTCATGCCGATTTCAAGGAAGGAGGTGTCACAACAGTTACGCCTAATGGAGACGATCCTCTCACAACAGATGAACATCATCTTTGGTTCAGCTTATGGAACCCACCCATCTTTCCGGTTCCTCCAAAAAGCTGCGTCCAATCTTCTCTAATCTTCATGGAAGAAAGTTGTCACCGGTGTGACCAGTTCTCACCATAAGACCCTCCAAACGAAATTTGAGCCTCCAGTTTTTTCTATGTGACCATCAACTCAGGGCTGGCACCTTGGATCTCCTTTCCAAGGGTCCCAAGTTTTCTCCCAACATTCCAACTACAAGGGTCGACTCCAGTCCATTCTGTTGCGACTCACATTATAAAACAAGACCGGCAAGCATTTCTTGATGCTGGAGTCCGATCCGCCTGCGCCCATCCTCCTCCGCCTACGAGTAAAGTTCCAATCCGGGCTACAGTCGAAGAATTGCAAACATGTCACATGAAACCACTGGAATCAGATAAAACCGATGTTTTTGTCATTTTAGATGAAGGTTCCTATGGACAGAAGGTGAGTCAGGCATTAAAAAATAATTTTGATATTCTTAAGACTAGGCCTTCAGGCTCTCTCCGCTCAAAGGCAAAGCAACTTTGTTGCTCCCTTAATCTCCCGGCTCTTAAAGCTGCCATTGTGGCTCCTTCCAAGCAATATCTAACTGTGTTTTTCACGGTAAAAACCCATAAAGAAGGAGTTCCCCTAAGAAGCATCATTTCAGAAAAGGAATTCTGGCAGAAGCCTCTTGCTCTTTTTCTGCAAAAGCATCTGTCATCGATCAGTCTCAACCAATCTTTCCGAGTTGCCAACTCCACAGAACTAGTATCTCGTCTTCATGACCTCCATTCTACTCCCGAGGCCTATACCGTGTTCTTGTTAGACATCGAGGAATTATATTACCGATTAGATACCGCATTTCTAATGGATTCTGTATCAAGTGCCATCCACGAACATAGCCCATGCGACTTTCAAAACTCATCTGGGGTATCTGAACGGGGTTTCCTAGACTTTTTGTCCCTATATCTACAATCAACACTTGTCGTACGTGGGAATGAAATCCAGAATTTGCAAAAAAGCTGCTGCGCGTGCGCGAGCAGAGCGTGTTACTAGCGCCCCCTGTTTGGTTGGAAAACAAAGAGGCGTTCCGGCTATTCCTAGGCTGCGACAGAGGCGCGGAAGCGAAGACACCGTGAGCGAGGACGAAGAAAGCTCGCGAGTCGCTTTTGTTTGTCGCCATGCCGGCGCACTGTATTTGGTATGGTTGCGCGAATTACTTTTATGGTAAAGAGAACGCCAACTTTTCTTTTTTTTTAGATTTCCGCCTGCAGCAGGCTGTATCCTGCTAAGATAGGCTTGGATAGCTGTCGTGAGGAGAAGGAACATGGACGGCTCACCATGGAAGCCGAACGAGCACTGACGGATCTGCAGCACACATTTTGTCACGGGTACGTCGTTTTTGTACGCTCCTGGGGGAATTTTCCACACTACTCAATCTTGGTCTAGGGGCAACGCTTGGAACAGAGTGCGCGTACGAACTTTACGCCCCACATGTATCAAGCCAAACCATGCATCGCGAAGCCTAGTTGTATTCCAACCACTTTCCAGCCTCGCACCCAAAATGTCGAATTTTCCGGCGTTGCGCGATAGGCAGCGCGCACTATTTTGCAAATCGTGGATTCTAAGGCAAAAGAAAGGTGTGTGAATAGGCTCCTCCCTCGCCCCGGTCCTTAGCGAAATCTTTCTTCTGTATGTGGACCGGGAGATCAAAGCTCGCCTTGAAGAGTTGACTATCGTCTTCTATGTTTTTCGTTACGTGGATGATTATTTAGTCATTCACCGGATCTCCGTTTCTTCTGAATCTGTAGTTCAAGCCTTTACTTCTTCATCTGCAGGCCTGAATTTCACAAGAGAAGACAGCTCAGGCAATGGTCTCCAGTGTCTCGATCTTCGTCTCCATCTTCTTCCGACCGACATTTGTTGGGCCTTCCAACAACGATCTCGGAAACCTATTCTTCCATTTTGCAGTTCCAATCCTAAACTGGTAAAACATGGAATCATTTGGTCTCTGCTTTCATCTTCTCGCGCGTAATCATGTTCTCACTTTTTAAGCTTAAGCATTGCAAAATAACACGAACGTCTCCTCAAAGCTGGTTATCCGCAGTATCTTCTGAGCACTATTCTTGTTCAGATAATTTTAGCCACCAAAAGGCCCCGTGCTCCACATAGTGAGGCTTCACATGTTATCTCCATACCATATGTGCACAACTCTGCACACAGACGGAAGGGAATTGCAGCGCGCTTCAACACTTCAATTGTCTTCTCGTGCAAGTTGCGCCTAAAACAACTTTGCAGACGAGTGAACAACAATGAAGCTCACAAAGGATGTTCCATCAAACATGCCAAGCAGAGCGTTCCCTGTGACGAGGGAGTTTTATACTCCATTCTTTTTTTATGCGGTTACCGATACATTGGTCAGACAGGGCGTTGCCTGAACACCCCCCTACGAGAGCACGTCCTCGAGGTTTCCCGTGCTTCAAGCGACTGTTTTCATCCAATAGCTGTTCATCAACGCCTGTGCAAGAACTGTGAAGCCCGGTTCCAGGACACCAGCATAATTGGAAGACACAAGAACAAGCTCGGCCGAGATATTATTGAAGCGTACAGGATAGCCGGTGACGAACACAACATCGCTGCTCCTTCTCTTGGGTTGTCCAGAGTTGAGATTAACTACCTAAAGCCGGAACTGAATTAGTCAAAGGGCCCTCTATCTGATTTTGTCAGTGGTGTTTCCTTTTTTTCTTTCTTATTTTTTTTTGTCTTTATCTTGTAGTGTATTTGGGGATTTTGTCCTTTTTCCAGGCGTATATAAATATATTATTTTTTTCCGTAACTTCTGTGATAACCTCCGTAACTTCTACAAGCAGTCAAGAGTGGAGAGGTCAAGAAGCTAGCTGGCGAGCGTTTCACATCCTACAAGATGAAGTCCGGAATTATCGATACACCGAGGTTGCCTGGTCTGGGGATCGCGCATCGTAATTCCCACTTCTATGAGACCAGAGGCGTTAACCTTGGTACATGCAGGACACAGGGGAGTGGTTTCCATGAAGGCTTGCGCCCGAAGTTACCTCTGGTGGCCGGGGATCGACAAGGAGATTGAGTCCTGTGTTGCCCAGTGCGACACGTGTCAGCGACACCAGAAGGCGATACCCAAAGGAAGCAACCCAACATGGGAAAGACCGTCGACTCCGTGGGACACCCTTCATGTAGACTATGCGGGACCGGTGGACGGAAAAGTGTTCCTGGTCATTGTGGATGCGTTCACTAAATGGCTTGAAGTACGTGCTATTTCGAGTATGACCTCAGCATCCGTTATCTGCGAGTTACGCAACGTTTTTGCGACGTTTGGTGTACCACGAAAAGTGGTATCGGATAATGGGTCTGCTTTTGTTTCCAATGAGATAAAGACATTTTACCGCCTAAATAGAGTTTTGGCGGCCACAAGTGCGCCGTCCCGCAACAAACGGTCAAGCGGAACGGATGGTGCAGCAGCTGAAGCAGGCGCTTGCTAAAAAAGAAAGGGAGGAATTTAAGTGTTTTTTACCTCGGTTCCTCTACAAGCAACATACCACAGTGCACACGGCGACAGGCAAGACACCAGCGTGGATGCTGTTTGGACGAGAGTTGCCATCTCCACTTGAGAGACTGATACGCGTACCCAAGGACGAGGTACAAGCGACAACCGAAAATCCACGTCAGTTTATGGTGGGACAATCCGTATGGGTTCTGAAGTTCAGAAGTGGACGAACTTGGATGTCGGGGGTCATCACAGAGCGCCTGGGTTCGCGGTCATGAATAATCCAGACGGAAGACGGACACGTTCGACGGCACATGGACCACATACGAACAAGGCTATTAGCTGCACGTCGGTCGAGTGATACACCCTCAGCAGCCTGGGGCTTGGACGTTCATGCCGAAGAGGTACCAGCTGACGCGATAAGTGCAGAAGGTCACGAAGTGTCCGAACCTGAGGCTATGGCCATCCGGGCAGGAACGCGGGGGCGAAGACCGCCCACAAGATACGGGATCACAGCCAAGTGACGGGAAGATGTGATGTATCTGCTTATGCTATAGCAGATGGCGGGACATGTTGGGAAGCGCGCGGTCCCCGCGTGCTGAGAGCGCGCGGTTTGAAAGAGCACGGGTCTCGGTCAGTCGGGAGCCATGATTTAAACGAACGAGTCGAGCGACTAACGGCTACAACTGGGTCTTACTCGCGATACATCACAACTTCCTCATTAGTTTCAAAAGTTAGGAGGGAGGCAGTACGTATTGAAGGAGACATCAGTAAATTTGTGTTGCTAGATGAAAGAACTGTGCTGTCTGTCCTTGTCCCTAAGAGTTTTTTATTATTTGTTTGACTCTTGTACTTTCACCAACCCGCTCTTTGTTCTTTGACCTGGTATCCCTTGGGCGCCGCTGGCCAGTGTTTGTCCTGCCCAGTGGCGGCTTTTTCTGGGGCGGGGGCAAAACACATGCCTTGCCCCCCCGCTCTGAGAACTGGGAGGGCAAGCGCCCCCCTTGCCCCCCCCCCCCCCCCCCCGGTTGGTACGCCCATGGTCGAAGATGAAATAAACGTGTTCATTTTCAACTTCGAAAAATGGCTTTTGAACAAACACACCTTGCTGGTTGGCCAAGCATACGTTGGACGCTCCCTGATCGCACACAACAGCCTTCACTGTGAATCCAGCAGTTTTAAGTTCATGAATCAGTGAAATGAGGAGATTGCGGATGACAGAAGACGGTGTTGATGTGTGCCCAATAGTGTATGCAAGAGGCTGCACCCACTTTTTAGAAATTGCTGAGAGCAGAACAACAAGGGCTCTGTCTGCAATGGTGGAAGTTCGTTCTGCACCGTCATCGGTAAATCCATGAACAATGTCGTGTGTGACATCATAAGATAAGTTATTTTTTAGCACTATCTCGTCACAAATCAAAGTACACACACGATCCCGAGCGTTCCAAGACCTCGTTTGGGATTTGATGGAGGCCATGACACCGGGTATGATACCTGGAGTCATTTTTACGTTTGACAGCCACCTTCGCAAAGAACGCTGTGTGGGAAGCGTTATATGTGACGACAAGAAACGGTACGCCTGGGGACCATGGAAATTTAGGTGCAAGGCAAACTTCTTGAGCCACAGTGGGAACCGCTTTTGCCGTCCTTTGCACCTTAATTTTGCCTGTGACGAGATCAGTTCAAACACCTGTTCACTCACAAAAGGACGCACCATTTCGAGAGCTTCTAAAACAGACCGAGGCTTCTGCTTCTGTTCCTTCCACAGCCTTGCAATCGTCTTCCTGTAACTGGAAAGCTTGGCTTGAAGGCGCTTTATGACGTCCCTGGGTCGTCTTGTGCACTTGGTAGAACTAGGTGTTGAACGGCCAGAGCCTGTCAAAGACAATACCGAGTGAAAAAATAAATCAGGCTACACGAAATTCATACGGAGTACAACCCGCCATAAATGGAATTACTGAAAAATACAGAGCTTGCAGTCACATGACACAACAAGCCTCGCCCGCCACTTTTGAAGCGACTAAAAAAATGCGAATGACGTACCATCTCAGACATAACTCCGACCACTTGACACAAACACTCCCCACCGTCAGTCGTGGCTTTCCGAGGACATCAGTGCAAAGCGGTCAAGCTTCACGCACGTGCGCCAGTGAAAGAATCTCAGAACCAATCACAATATTCACTGAGGTCATGCAAACATTGAACCATAGATAACAGGATGGCCAAATTAGTGCAGTAAGCAACGAAAATCGGGAAACCACCCTTTTTGAAAGCATTTTACCATGGCACACATTGAGCCTTGCGTCGGCCACCATCTAGAGCCCCATAGTGATGTTACAAATGCCTCAGGCCATGAGCCATTAATTAATGTCCCCTGAATTGCAACAATGTGCATTCTGACTACAGAGGTACTGAACAGATTTTCGCAGTGCTTAAAGGGGCTATGCAACAATTTTTTTACTTTGCGCAAATACCGCTTAGAACGGATCCCTGACGTTAATGACCTATGAAACACGCGTTCGTTTCTCACCCCACGCAATAGAAGTCCCCCCAAAAAATTAAAGAAAAACGAGCAGCGTTCACGCCCTCAACTCGCAGCCAGAACAAGCGGCCACGTGATCTGAAGCCGATTATATGCCGCCAATGTTGATCATAGCCACGCGCTGGGGTTGGAAATGCACAGGACACGCGCTGAGTTCCAGACATTGTTATGGCTCGGCTATTGTCATCGTTGCAGCGATTGGACACGGGCCACTACCCGAATGCTTCTCGAGCTATCAATTATCACGAGCCCAAATCGAGTGCCCACGCAATGCTCGGGTCCAATCTATGAACCGCATTCAAATATCGTCATATGGGTGTACTGCGATCCCCGCGTTACGTCATCGAATTTTGAAAAGGAGAGGTTGAATGAAAATGATCGCTTTTGTCCTTGAAATTACACCGCAACAAAGGAGTTTCTTGGCCAGTGGCATTGTATGCGAGTATCCTTGAGTCCCACTAGTGCCAGTAAGCTCGTGTAAAGTGAAAAACATTCCAATTAAATATCGTTGCACAGCTCCTTTAATGATGTGGAGAGGCCAAGCCATAGACTCACAGGCGCCAGGTAACTCAGATCGGCTACCAGGCGATGGAGCGCTGCGGTCAAAGAGCTGATCAGGAGAGCTGGACACCGGCATTTGTTCTGAAAAGTGATTATAAAACGCGAATGTCTGCAAAAAGAGAATTCGTGTTGGACATTTATTTACCAGGAGCAGCAGTGGAAGGTGAAGTGATGCTGCCCAACACATCGCAAAAGCGTGTTGTGCTGTTAAACGAGGTTTGCATCTTAGATATGAACAGCAGTTTTACACGAACTGATCTCACCATGAGCAGCAGTGGAAGACGACGTGATGCTGCCCTCCGCGTCGCAAAGGCTTGTTGGGGCTACCGGTACTTTTGAACAAGGTTTGCATCTTAGAAATGATCAGCAGTTCTACAAGAACTAATCTCACCATGAGCAGCAGTGGAAGACGACGTGATGCTGCCCTCCGCGTCGCAAAGGCTTGTTGTGGCTACCGGTACTGTTGAACGAGGTTTGCATCTTAGATATGAACAGCAGTTTTACACGAACTGATCTCAACATGAGCAGCAGTGGAAGGCGACGTGATGCTGCCCTCCGCGTCGCAAAGGCTTGTTGGGGCTACCGGTACTGTTGAACGAGGTTTGCATCTTAGATATGAACAGCAGTTTTACACGAACTGATCTCACCATGAGCAGCAGTGGAAGGCGCGTGATGCTGCCCTCCGCGTCGCAAAGGCTTGTTGGGACTACCAGTACTGTTGAACGAATGTTTGCATCTTAGATATGAAAAGCAGTTTTACACGAAGTGATCTCACCATGAGCAGCAGTGGAAGGCGACGTGATGCTGCCCTCCGCGTCTCAAAGGCTTGTTGTGGCTACCGGTACTGTTGAACAAGGTTTGCATCTTAGAAATGATCAGCCGTTCTACAAGAACTAATCTCACCATGAGCAGCAGTGGAAGGCGACGGGATGCTGCCTTCCGCGTCGCAAAGGCTTGTTGTGGCTACCGGTACTGTTGAACGAGGTTTGCATCTTAGAAATGATCAGCAGTTTTACACGAACTGATCTCACCCTGAGCAGCAGTGGAAGGCGACTTGATGCTGCCCTCCACGTCGTAAAGGCTTCTTGTGGCTACCGGTGCTGTTGAACAAGGTTTTCATCTTAGATATGGACATCAATTCTAAAATAAATTGGCTTATCATGAGCACCAGTGGAAGGTGACGTTCTGCGGCCCTCCATGTCATATTCTTGTTGAGCACGAAAACGAAGCAGCATGTGGAGCAAACGCTCACACTAAACATTGACGTCAAAAGTCTACTTTGAATGGTGAAAGTCCGATCCTCTACTCTTGCCAAATTTGATATAAACAGGGGCTGTATATTGTATTTGGTGTGCATTACCACTGACTGATACACACCAAACATGCCATGTCAGAAGTCATACAGCACTGGCAGAACACTCGATTGGAGGACACAAATCACCACGTTTTAATGCAGAAAAACCTCCGGCTGTAGTAACATTATTTCAACTAATTTGGGCTGTCATTGCCACTGAAAAGTAATGCTATGCATAGGGCTAAGATGTTACAAGGATAATGTACAAAACAATAAAATAACTGGAAATGCAATAGTTGTGAGGCAACTGATAAAACAAAAATAAAGCCTATTCTACAATCGAGACTGTGCCAGGGACCAGCATTAACATCATGCTGGCAGGTGGCAGCAATAAAGTAGAGCTGGAATTGGTTACAACAAAAATATAAAATTAGAACCTGTTACAATCTGCCAGAAAAAAAAAAAAGTTATTTCCTTGTGTTATTGCAGAGAGCCTACCTATTTGCGGTCGAACAGTAGGGACAGCAGTTTTGGTGAGTCTCGTCTGTCCAGGATCCATAAAGTCCTTTGTAGTGAAGTGTTCACTACACATCCGGTAGCCCACATTGAGCTGTGTGGCGGTCTTTCCTATGAGCTCAGGGCGTTTAGCATACCGTACTCATGTCTTTGACCTGAAAAAAATCATTGTACTTACTACCTATGTTACATTCATTGAACGGGTGATATAAACTGCAAATGTGTGAGCCCTGCTCTTTTGCATATCGGAAGTTTTGAATGCCACCGCTAAGTGAAACCTTCGCGTTTCGCAAAGCTCACGGTTGTATATAATCCTCCGATAGTTTTTGTTTTCTTTTTTACAGTGCAGTACTATATGAGCAAACAATGGTCATGTATTCGAAACCCAGCCGGTCACGCAACATGAAAGAGATCGGTGTCTTCGTATTCATGCTAAAGTTATATCAAAGAAATCTTTGGCTGGTTGTAATTTCATCACTTTATGGGTGTCATTTGCGAACTATTTGTGAAAGTTTGCTCTTGCTGAGAATATTAATTTCTTTACCCTTTTGTTTTTGTTAAACGTGGTGTGTAACTCAGACAACACCATCTGTCTAGCCCCGAAATATTTGGAAGTTTTCTTGACTTGCCATACGTACTGTAAAGAAGAATATTTAAACAAAAAGTATAATGTCTCTGCAAACATCTTTCGTCAGCTATACTCAGTGTTTGCTTCCAGAAAATGGTCTAAGTAAGGACTAAATCGAAATATATACGTACCTTGAATCACGTGGAATCCGGAAAAACTTAACACCTGGCCTTTTATTTGTCTTTCCATTGTTGGCGCACCAGAGCACGCAGCAGTAACTTCCGTAGGGCATCACCTGATTCAGCGGAGGAAAAAGCGACGAAGAGCTTAAAGTCCATCATCTATTGGATCCAAGCTCAACGACACGTTCCTGCAGTTTATACCGAAGGCAGAAAACTATCGGCTGACGAAAAAATAAACAAAAAGTGAATCCGACATGTCACAAGATGATATAGCTCGATCGGCGTCACAATAAAGCAAAAACTTATCGCACGCGTGACGGATCAACACAAGTGAGTGAAAGAAGTGTCGTGCCGTTTACGCTATCTTTGTGCTAACCAACGCAAAATATAAAGTTGCAAAGAACTTACCTTCTGTTCAAAGAAGTAGGACCTGACGACCTGACGCCAATTACTGCGCGAAAACGAAAATCGGCTACATGAAGCACGAACTCAAGGTGAACGTTTCGAGAACGCGAGTCGTTAAGCGCCCCCTCGTTGCTTGCGAGGCGACCGAAGAGCGTTGAGGAAGCACGGTGGGGAGAAGGGCAGACGGCAGACCATGCCAACCGTGCGGATACGCCATCCTAGATCATACCAAGCGCCATACATCACGTGATTGCGACGTAGTATATGAAAACTATTTAATAATTTTAAATATGTTAAATATAACTAGGGTGTGACAATTTTAAAAAGAAATACTTTTAAAGAAAATAATGTAAAACACATTACTCAGAAGCGCCGCCTGGCGGAGGGTAGTAGACGCACGTATCTGGGCCGCGAAACCGCGCTTGTGTCCTCTCTTTAAAGGGACACTGACAGGGTATTTATGCTCGCCGAGGTTTTTAGTTGTACGTGACATATGAGAGCCCAACTACCCAGAACAGAATTTGCGGCTCGAAATTCGGTTCCTTTCCGCCCCAAAACCGCCGATCAAGAACTGGCCGGTTCGAGTCTCGCTCACTCTCTTTTCCGTGGTCACGGGCAGTTTTCTAAGGTATCGATGCGACCACCAAATTTAATCAAAGTCGTGGGTCATTGAAGGCACACAGTCAATATTAAAAATAGAAAAAAATGTGAAACCCATTTTTGTGGCTTCAAAAAAGCTGCAAATACGATGATTGAAAAAAAAGGTAGCACAGACAACCGGAAGCTTTCTGTGCGTTCACTGCATAATTCTCAACATGGCGTCGTTTCGCCTATCGTGGGACTAGCACTAGAGGATGTCAGCGGACGACGGGCGTTGGACCTCTACTTCAGAACTGTCGTTCACGGTACTGGCGAATTCTGTCTTTCTTCGAAAGAGAAATTTCGGACCAACCAAAAGAACTGATACTCATCCCGTACGACAGGCCCGACCAGCAAGCCGATTGCACGAAGACGTCGCCGAGCCGTCGTCCCTTCTCCTGAAGACATCGCTCGCTCAAACGTCAAGCACGAAGTGCGTACTTCCAGTTGAATACGCACGCGTACGGTTACTTTACGAGGTGCGAATGTGCCCTATGCGTGGTGCTGCTCGACTTCAAGCCGGGAGTGCATGTATTGAAGGGAAATCGGCAGCAAACTTCCGACATACAGTCTACCCGCTGCATAACTACGCATTAGGGATGTCGCGAACCACCCAAGGTTCGATTTCGAAAGGTTTCGATATTTGCGAAGCGAACTGAGGTTCGATTTCGAAAAATTTCGATATTTTCGTACCGACCGAGGTTCGAATTCGAAACTTTCGCAACTTTTGATCCCAGTAGAGTTTCGAATTCGAAAATTTCGAAGCTTTCACGGTTTCTAAAATTTCGGGTTCGAATATTTCGAATATGTTTTTACTTGAGGTTCGATAAATTCGAAGATTTCGAACTTTCCTAACTTGAAATTCGAGATATTCGAAAAATCTGAATTTTTCGAAGATTTCGAAATTCTTTGGAAATAAAATGCGAAAACTTCGAACGCTTCGAATTTTCATAGACATGAAGTTCGAGCAATTCGAAGATTTCGAATTTCTTTCTGCATAAAGTTCGAAAAGTTCGAAAGTTTCGATTCTCTTTTAACGCTGAATTCGAAAAAAAAAAAAAAAACTTCGAAGATTTTGAATTTTTTTCAAGTCCAAGTTTTCAAAGTTCGAAGTCCAGTTCTCAAGTTCCTCCACAGTTGCAGTTTCAAATAACGTTTTCACGACTCACTGGTTTTCACGAAATCAAGTTTAGAAAAGTTAGGGTGTGATAACTAGGCTCTGCGAAGTTGGTCAGGCAATTAAATGAGACGACAAGTGTCCCGGATATGCTGGAATATTTGCCAGTGCAGAGTGACGTGTGACCATAGATCAGTAATTGTGACCGCCAGCCCGGGGGGGGGGGGGGGGTTCTTTAACGTGCATCACGCAGTAGTGATCACACGAACACACTGTTTTACGATACTCATCCAGTTCGAAATGGCCAGGGGCGGGCAGGAGGTTGAGGCTCAGAAAAACCTTGAAGCGACCTGGCAAACTACCTCCCCACCCCTTGCACGCTGGTAGTAATCCGATCGAACGCCGCCCGAGTGACGCTGGCATATAGTAAGTTAGGTTTGTAATTGTCCTGGAGGTTTATTCTCTGGGACGGAGGAATCGCCTCGCAAAAAGCACAGAAGCCGACAAAACTCGAGGTCGAGGAGCGTTCTACCATACAAGTGGCGTCGGAAGAGGAAAAACGTTGGAGGGAAGAGGGGAGGGGGGGGGGGGCCCTCAGCCCCCCCTTCCCCCCTTCCAGATATTTCGGACTGTTAAAGAAAACAATACGGGGAAAGAGGGCGTGGTCGAGCTTATTTTAATCTGAAATTATTTATGCCTATGTATAGCTACTGTCGCTCTTCACTGCATAAAAGATCGCGTAGATAGTCATTGTTAGAAACTCGTTGTCAGAAGGCACTACTCGTCACATGCTTAGTGGTTCGGAAGTTCAAAGCTATGTCTTTACAACCTAAATAACTGTGCCAATGGTAAAAAAAAAAAATTAATAAATGCGGGGATAAAAAAATGGAGAAAGAAAAAAACTATCAAGAACTCGCCGGGTGTGTTGTATTCTTGCATATTCAGAGGTTCAGAACTTCGAAACGACTGTCTCCTACCAAAATGTGTACAGGCTAAAAGAAACACGTCCCAGGAACGTGAAGCGAAAAAACAAATGTTTTTTTTTAATGACGTGCTTAACTTGAACAATATTAGAAATCTTCTCCCATGAGTTAATTTATTCCTTAACGTGAAAAAACAATAAATACATTATTTTGTATTCTGCAGATGGCAATGATATGTACTGTCTGGGGTGTTAATTTAAACGCGATACCTCAAACAACTTAGACGAAAATAAATACCAAGTTTAGGGCATAATTGCATGTAGATACATGTTTGGACATTTCTTCGAAACTCACCTTGAATAACAATAGTCATATCTTAAGACGACACTTATCTAGGCTATACATAGATCATTCTTAAAACATTTAACATCTTTACCATAAATAGCTTCGGCTAAATCGCGCTTCAAATATGGCATAAACGATAATCGTCAAAAACCCGTCGTCCTTCCTCGCTCCTTCGGGAATTTATTTCTTTAAAACTAAGCATGCCAGAACATTGAAATAAACGGCATTGTCTTTCGTAAAGAACGGAACACCGCATGTAAAAGTTCGAGAAAAAAAAATTACGAATGTACCTCACTACTTGAATTCAAATGAAACCGTCGGCCGGTCTTTCGAAGTTCGACGAACGTCGAATTTTTACCCTAAAAGTTCGAAGTTCGTCGAACTTCTGACTTTTCAGGATTCGAAAGTTCGAAACTTTTCGAATTCTATTGATAAATAAGTTTGAAAGTTCAAAAATTATCGATTTCCTTAGCATAGGAAATTCGAAAGTTCGAACAGCTTCGAACTTTTTAGTGCAATAAATTCGAAAGTTCGAAAATCATCGAATTTTTTGGTCAGTCAAGTTCGCAAGTTCGACAAGCATCGAATTTTGCAGTGTGATAAGGTCGAAAGTTCGAAAAGGATCGAATTTTTTAGCGTAATAAGTTCGACGGTTCGAAAAGCGTCGAACTTCTTAGCTTAACAAGTTCGAAAATTCGACTTCCGTCGAATTTTACGATTTAGAAAATTCGAAAATGCGAAATCTTTCGAACCTTCCGAATCGCTTGATTCGATCATCGAAACTTCGATTCGAAAAAAGTTCGCGGCATCCCTACTACGCATGAGAGAGTTCCTCCAGTAGCTCAGTGTAGGGTGCCTTCATGTGCGCTTTGCTTGGGGTGATGACATCTGGCCATTTTGTTTCGAACGCTTATTTTTATTTCTTGTTCCGAAGCGCGTGTCCCTGCACGCGCTCGTGGCGCTGACTGTGCTACGGCGACATTTTGTTTCCTGAGATTTCTTTGTATTTTCCCTGTGAGCGCGTGCTGTCGGCATCGGGTACTACAAAGGGTGGCATCACCCTAAACAGAAGGACATTGAGGCACCCTAGCTCAACAATAAAGAAAAAAAAAATTGAGGCACCCTAGCTCAGTGTAAAGACGTCCGCTTCACACGCGGAGGGCACGGGTTCGATTCCTGGTGTGGGTGTACCTTTTATTTTTTATTTTATTTTTTTTTTTGTCAAGCGTTCTGCGATGTTTACATTTCTTTTTTACAATTATCACAAAAAAAAATTGTTGTGGACGATACGTCGCTGAACTAAATGTATGGATTCCATTTTTGACACCTGCGAACTCAGTGTATATCACTTTCCACAAAATGCAAGGACCATATGAATCGGGTAGCGTCCACTTTCCGAGCTTCGCGTAATGGTTCTACAGGAATTGCAGCCAGCCATTGATCCCGACCCGTTGATCTTTCGGAAACTTGTGCACTGTGCACTCTGGCCACTTTCAGATGCAGGACATGTGAGGCAACTCTTCAAGCAACATCTTGGGGAGTATTCTTTTCGGAGCTGATCACGGGAATTCACCACGGCACTCGGGCACTCACTACTAATTGCAAACACTTAAATGTACAAAACAACTCATCTTGAAGTACAAAACAGCGAGCGGAACAAACATAACTGCAAAGGAAAACCACGGCGACGGACGCATTTCGTCTGCTACGTGCAGAAAGAGGAGAGAAAAAAAAAAAAAAAAACGCACGGTCGGGTGTAGCCACGTGACTTCCGCCACACACGCTATCCTCTCCACTTCTCCGTTTCGGTTTCGGTTTCGCGCAGTTGCGTTTTTTGGCTTTATTAAAAAAATGCGTGACTCTGTAGCAAAATATTAATTGGGTAGTATTCCGACACCATAATGAATCGCCTGACAAAAAAGGAAAAAAAGAAATTTGGGGGGTGTCAGTGTCCCTTTAAGTTTACTACATTACACTAAGGCTCCTGCCTCGAGTCCCTATCTGGATCTGGATCTGGATCTGTTGGTTATTCCCTTCTTAAAGGGAAGCTGAAGCGGTTTTAAATATGAGAAAAAACACCTGAACCCAGTTAATCGGACCTCAGCCATCACGAATATCGTATTCGCTTGGTCATTTTCTGCACGGATTAACCGGAGAAGCGCCTTCAAGGTAGCGCCGAAGCCACGCCTCTCCGAAGCAGAGGGAAAGGGGAGAGAGGAGGAAGCCCGATAGCCGGCGTCACAAAAGGACCGGCTGGAGGACCCCGCCGCGGCTAGCCGCGCTTTCCTCGTAGGCTCCTCTTTTCGAGCCGTTATCGTTCTGCCGCTGCATAGCGCTTGCTTTGATCCGTTGACCGGTCATGCCATTGACTCAATTGCCTGACGTGTTGATTGTTCTCTTGTTTGTTCACGTGTTTGCAGAATTCTTGTAACACCGAACCAACTGACTCGTGCTGTTGCACGATGCCGTAATCATGTGTAGCAGCCAGCTTTCACGAACAGCGCTCGTCGCAGTTGTTCTTCCCGCTTACCGTCTTTTCCACTTCGTCACCAAGCTTTTAAAGGGGTGGTGGGTTTCAGCAAGCACACCGTTTTTTGTTCGAAACGTGTTTCGGACGGCGCATATGAAAACTATGTACGTATGGGTTTGGGTCGGAAGAAGGCTCGCCCGAACCCGACGCTCTGTCGACCATCTTTGAAGGTAAGAAGGCAATTCAGCGCATTAAAAGTCTCAAGCAAAGAGGAAACGTAACTAGGTAGGAATTAGAGGTCGATTGTTCCAGAAAAAAACTATTACGTTATTAGAATTGTGCAGTGTGCTAGAAAAGCCGCGATCATTTAGCCGAATAGCGGGTTTCCACTGGCTTTCCACTGGCTCTCTTGCGTTAACCGTCTTATATTAGTGTCTTGGTGTTGGTTTCTTATATTGTTGAAGTGACTATATTTTCCGGACCGACTCTGGTGCGGAAAATCTGGGAAACAGAAAACAATCTTGGGTAGCCCAAGATTTTTTTCTTTTGCTTTTAATCTACTGGCTACCCCGTCACTTGGGAGAGGAGGGCTTGCTCTAATAAGTGGTCATGCAATTCATAATGCGACTTTCACGGTGAAACTTGTTTTAGCATAAACTTCTTTTTCTGTTGCTGACATTATTTGAGCTCACATATTTTTTAAATGTGAACATAAATTTTATTAAATTTTCCTTCCAAAGGTTTATATTCTCTTCAGGAGAGGTTTTCGGAAATACAAAGCATGTGACCGTCTGTTCTGAATTGAGTTCTTTTTTTACAAGTTACGCAGTGTTTTCCGTATAAAGTTTGTGTCATGCAACAATCCTTTGTGCCGTAGAAATGCGATCGGACGATGATAATGCTTGGTGGTGGTGTGATGCAGTCAACAAATCTTGGTAGAAGTATACGAATGTAGAGGCCCGGGAAGCTTTCACGATTTCGACATCAAATTAAGGGCTGCCGGACACACATCTCCGCTTTTTCTAAAACTATAATGACGTAATTGTTTGTGGCAAACAAAGTAAACACAGCAGAGGGTACCGCTATCACAAGGATGAACCTTCTACGCAGTTATTCGCATAGTGGGCAAGCACATGGCGGTGGCAGAACGGCGACCCTGTCTTATCACCCGTCTCATCTCAGGGGAAGCTCCCCCGTCGCCCGAAGCCGATTATACTATCCCTTCAAACTACTTCAGCCTTGATGAACAATGCAGCCTGCACGCTCACGCGTCCAGCAGCTGGCAAGCACGAAGGCCGATGTGTGTTGAATTCTTGTCCTCTGACGACCGTTTTGGGGAGGGTCACGCTAATCCGGCTTGAGGCGTCCCGTCAATAGCACTCCGTTTATTGTCAACGTTTTACGTTACAATAAGTAGCAGTCAGTAAATTCCTGAAGGTATGAAGCAGGCCATGTCGCGTCCGCGCAAGCGGTTCCTCGTGTCTGCGTTTATTACTGCGTGGGGTCATTTTTCTACTTTGCCAACGGTTGGAACGCGTACTTTGTCACGTCGAGGGACGTCTGGACATATTCCCCTTTCGGATCCACCAAAATATTTAAAAAAATCAGAAGCCGAACCCGCTTTACAAGAGCAGAAGACCCGGCGCCCGGCTATTTCCGCAAGCGAAGGAGCAAACGAGAATCAAGATGGTCCTTTTATGACGTAGTGGCGCGTCACGCGTGACTAGCCAATGGCGTGCCGCTGCGGCGATCGCTTCTGATTTATTCGCTTTTTTTTCGCGTTTAGGGATTGTTTTGGGACAAACGGTTGTGATATTTGGACTCAGCAGGCACAAAGACGTCAGAATCAACCATTAACTCATTTTTTTTCGAAAAGCTCTTCAGCTTCCCTTTAACGGGCGTAAACCACAGCACTACAGTGTACTAGAATACTTGGGTAGTGTTGGGACCGGAGGGGCTCGCCTGAAGCGCGTGGTATTGATCGCGACAGGTGTCGACACCGGCGTGTTATCCAGAAGGCGTGCGCATGCGCGGCTGCACGCGCGAAAATATGAATCTTTGATGCCGCTTTGGGGGAGTGCACATAGGATTTCTGACACAGTTACGACCTGCCAGCGTTCGTACCCCGGCGTCAATTAATCTGCGGCACGATCGTTAAGCTGCGGCACGACGGTACAAGCTAGATTACCCTCCCTTTACATAAAAACAATTTCGACTTTAAAGAAGCGGATTGCAAGTTGTTTCAGCGTAGAATTAGCTGCGACTTTCGGTTTGTTGGATGGTGAGCATTTTAAATGAAATTCCCATTTCCTTGGTCGCAAAGGCAGAACATTAGATATTTCAAAGGGATATCTAAAACTCGGAAGCAGTTTTTTTTTTCCCTATCTTATTTTATAATGGAACGAAACGGCACATACTAAAAGTCCGAGATTGTTTTAGTATGTTTTTAATACTCCAGGTTAACTTCTCTGTGTTCTTCTCTGCCCGTCTTTTTTTTTTTCTTGACCTTAATCAGCTCGCTTCACATCTCACTCATTCCTGTGTTCATTTATGTGACGAACCACCCAAGCGACGGTCGCAAAGGGGTGAGAATCTTTCATTTTTCCATGGCTGCCACGAGCATTCGAGGACCACCCGACGTTCACTTGTAAGAAATGCCGTGACAATTTTTTATCGCGCGTTTTAACATTGTACTTCAATTGTAAGCAGTGAGAGAGTGCAGGCGAGCTGGTAATTAATCGACATCATGTAAACCCTGAGATGGGGAACAATAAAAAAACGGACGAACACTTGTTGTGTTCGTCCGTTTTTTTATCGTTCCCCACCTCAGGGTTTACAAGATGTTGAACTTCAGTCCAAAAACTGAGATAACGTGGGCTGAACAAGTAATGCTTTATAAGATTCAAAGAAAACAAGCAACTATTTCGGATCATTTTGAGCAGAAAACATGAGCACACGTAGATCAGGCAAGGAAAAAGCTTTAATTGTTTACAGCACGGCATTGAAATAATGGTCACAATGTGCAGCGCATACACGGTTACAATATGCGGCGCATTATCCTCTTGAGAGTAAACCACCTGAAACCTACACGCTCATAAGAATACATTTAACCGACAGCTGCTTTCTGACAACCAGGTAAGTCTCGCCTGAGCTGGGTATTCGAAGGGAAAGACCCATGGTTCCACAGGGGGCGTATCTGGTTCACGCAGACATACAGGGCGTTTTTGTTTTTATCCTTTACCGAACTTTACATATTTTACAAAAAAAGGATGTGGCAGATATGTGGATGCCGTCTTTCGTTATATCTGTAGGGCTCGGTGGACAATAAATGGGTGAATAACCGCTGCAATGTTTTATAATTAACCAAAATCTGTTTGTTAACCTGTTTATTAACGGCTTAATTGGTCATGGTACAATTGCGGTTTTAAAAGGAGTCATTATTAAAGGGAAACAGAATTCCGACAATTCGCGAAAAGGCAACGAGGTTCGCAAAATTTATCGTAAAAGTTTGCCTTTCTTCGCTTGATTCAGAAACCGCGTTATGAAAATAATACGGAGAATAGCGACTTAGTCGTCTTGTTGTGTGGCGCCGGCAAGTCCCCCGAAGACACGCTGTCAAGTTAGTGACGAGGGGACAAAAACAACTGTGTTATTCTTCTACGCATGAATATCAGCACAACCTCATTCGCGCTTTCAGAGCGCGGTTTTTTAATTAAGCGAAGAAAGGCAACATTTTAGCGATGAATCTCTCAGGACAGAACGAGCGGGTTGGTAGAGATAACTAAGCTTGAGGAAGAAAACGAGAAGGGACGGACAAACAACAAAAACGAGTGCCTTGTTGCTTTCGCTCAAAGCTCGTTGTTTGTTCTCGAACTTTCTAAATTGAGTTGGCCTTTAATAATCGCTCCCTTTAAAGCTGCAATTGAAACATGGCCCATTAAACCGTTCATTAACCCTTTGCCTACCGCAAAAATTAAAAAAAATCGAAAATATTGATTTTTTTATGTACCCTATACTCTGTTTCACCTTGTGTTGTACCGCAGGAAAGGTTACAAGCGCGAGCTCCTGGCTCTATACTTCGTTTCACCTTATGTGCGAGCGAAGGCAAAGCTGGAAGCGCGAGCACGAAAGCTCCGTGCCTTCAGGCTTTGCTCGAGCGCGCGAGCTGGGCAGAAACGCAAAAAGCGCTGGTCTCGCGCTTCTAGCTTTGGCTTCGCTCGCAGATAAAGTGAAACGAAGTATAGACGCTTTCAGGCAGCTGTGCATGGGCGCCGCCATAACCGACCTTCAGTTTTTGTTTCATCTTATTCCGTTCGCTCCACTGCATCATTAACACAGTAGGTCAGGTCATTGCCATTTTAGATTCTACCGCGTCCTTCTCCCCATCATAGGCCCTTGTGGAGACTCGTCAACGCCCGCTTCAGTGGCTCGGCATCTCGCTAAGACAAGAGAAGGTCGGCTATGGCGTCTCAATTTGGCGCGCGCTGAAAGCGTCTATAGAGCACATCTCGGCGGCACAAGCTCTCGTGCAGTTAGGGCAGCTGCCAACGCTATGAGCTCGCGCTTCTAGCCTTCGCTGCGGTACAAAAGGTGAAACGGGGTGTATAAAATCGTGGTACCGACACGTGCACCGCTCAAAGTGAAAAAAAAAAAAAGAAAAGGTGGGCTCCGCGATTTTTTCCGGATAACTCGACTACAGCGCCGCCACGAAGTGTCAATACACGCGCCCTCACGAGCTCCCGTTGCCGAGCCACTCCGGTCCCAACACTACCCAAGTATTCTAGTACACTGTAACAGCACGTAATATCTCCGTATGTGTCCTAGCCTTATATTGTTTTTAGTAATGATAAACTGATATATTGTCCTTTTTAATTATAAATGGCAACTCAGCCACCCCTGCATGGGGTGGCTGAGTTGCCAGACCATTTGCTGGTTCTGCCGTTATAATATGTTAATGTAATGAGCATGGAGATAATCTACCAAAACGATACCATATATTTTGCCCATTTTGATTTTGACGTTGACTAGCGCCACCTGGATGTGTAAGGGCGCAATTTAGTAATAAATAAGGTAAGGGCGCAACATTTAGTCCCACTGGCATAAATGCAAGAGTGCAAAAGTTAGTCCTGGGGGTTCAACTTTGAGGGACTAATGGGAGGGGCGCAAAAGTTGCTCCCCTCCCAGGTAGTCCCCCAGTGAACGAATGGTTGTGGCAGCGCATTTGGTCCTCGGAGGGACTAAGTCGCGCTCCCTTTCTTCTTAAGGCCCGTTCACACTCTTGCGACCTCTTAAACCTGGGTTCCTTAAAACTTCTTAAACCAGAGGACACACTGGCGTTATCTATTGGGTAGCAGTGTAAACTCGGCGGTCCGGCATAATTTGTTATTTATCGCGCGCATGATCCTTTCTTTCTTGGCTCGAAAAACTTTTGTCAATGTTATAAACGAGCCTTTTTATGGGTATTACGCACATTTGACCTCGGAAATCCCGCAAAACCTTCGCTCTTGTGAAATGCAGTTCCAGGGTCACCGCATAGATGGCGCCACAATGCCAGTGTGTTCCCTCGTTCTAAAAAAAATTTAAGAAGTTTTAAGAGATCTCGTCTCTCTCAGTCGTACTCGGTCGCAAGAGTGTGAACGGGCCTTTAGAGTGAAGATACACTTCAGGTAGACGTTCGAAAGGCGTGGGTGATTTTGTGGGCTACAATGGAGATTAGCTCTTGCAACAGTCCTTGGAACAGATGTCAGATCTTAGCTTTTTCACTCATCTGGGTTCTACTCGGCGGTATAGTCGGAGAACACCTTCAGTGTAAGCCGTTGATGACTCTGCCGTCGACGGATAGTGGTGAAACAGCTGATCCCGTGCCTTTTGTTTACAATGAGCGAGCTGACCGAAAACATCCGCAAATTCTGATTTGAAGCCATCCCACGAATTAATGAATTCTTTATGGTTATCGAACAATCGGATGGACGTATCTTTGAGGAAGAATACGACGTTTGCAAACTTAAAGGAATCATCCCATTCGTTGTGCTGACTCACGTGTGCATAGTTTTTTAACCAATCGTCTACGTTGAAATGTTGTAATCCCGTGAATGTTTGAGGGTCCCGCTGGTGGTGTCTTATGATCACGGTCGGGGCACTGGGGCGGGTCACGGTACCACCTTCATCAGGCATGGCAGATTGCCCAGTAGTTTGCCTACAGCGCAGCTCCAGGCCTTGGTGGCGAACGCGAGAGGAAGAGAATCCTTTCACCACAACCAACATGCAAAGGCCCGTTTACACACTTGCAACCAAGTACAACCAATTGAAACAAGGCCAGTTTTTAAGCCTCTTGCGACGGTGTAGGACCGGATGCGCTGCTGCGGAGCAGGTCCTAGGACGTGGCAACAGGCTTCAAAACCGGTCTTGTTTAACTAGGTCGTACTCGGTTGCAAGTGTGTGAACGGGCCTTAAGACTGTATATGAATTGATGGGTTTATTACACTGTGAAAAAGTTGACTATAATATTTTCTGCCAAATTGTTAGAAGCAGCGTTTCGCCAAACACGAGATGCACACTCTCAGAGAAAAACGGTATATTTTTACACCACTTGTCCCATATACGACACCTCAAAACTTCAGTTCGACGTACAGCACGCTGACGTCAAACCGACGTTACCCACTTTCACGAGCGGCTTGATAGCTGAGTGATATAACTACAACTTATAAAAATAACTAATTCACCTCTTACTAACTACAAAAAGTAACCGGGGTTTTCTTGGCCCTACTGCAAAACCTCTCTGTTTTTTTTTTTGTTTTTGTATTCTTTGATAAGTACTTTAGCTGTTTAATGAGGTGTATCTCACCGTTCTCAAGCCCCTCGTAACATTTGGGGCCGTCTGCTTAACGTCAGTACGCTGTGCGTCGAACCAAAGTTTTGGGGTGCACAAAAGGTTGTAAGACAAAACCCTTTTTATTTAAGAGTGCACGCGCTTTCCCCGTATGAGCTCTCCTTCGTCTTTCTTTCGAACAATACATAGTGTTTTGAAAGATACACCTTTGTTGCCAGACAAGGACGACACACGGACCGCACCACTAAAATACAAGGTATACTAAAAAGTGCATTGGAAGTAAATTTCCAGTAAAATGAAACCACACCTAAGTGTTTACTTTATAAAAGTACAGAATTTATATACTTTTAGTGTATTGCATTTCTAAAGGGACGGGTAAATTGAAAAAGTAAACTTAATGGTCATCTTGTTGACCAAAATCTTTCTAGAAAGAGGAAACGAAGACACACTGATGAGCCAGGTTGTGTACGCAGAGAAATCCAAGTGCCATGTATTGTACAAGTGCGAGACTAGGGGTGAGTCTTTCTTTGTTTTGGAACGTTCACTATATCAGAGCTAAAGTTGTGTTCTTACATATAGTCAATGCAAAAGACGATTATGTTGAGTCCACCCAGACCATTGACGCTTTTTTTTTTCCTTCGCAAAATAACTCAGTTTATTTGTGTTGGTACCTCTATCGAAGCATGCTACTTCTCATTCCAAATGTTGCTTTTTTCATGTGTTTTCTGTTCTTGTGTTTCATTATTTGTATTTTTTATCACTGAACTTTTATATATTTTTTGCATTTTACATTTGGATTATTGTGAAAGAAAGGGTCGTTATTTCCATAATAAGCGAGAGTATTCCGCCATAAGTGTGATTTGTTTTTATTTTATTTCCCAGTTTCTTCGGCATTCGCAATACATTGACGTCCTTAAAATTTAAAACCGTCAATTGGTCTGTTGAGGAAGCAGTGTTAACAATGTTCGGCTTGGTGACACTGTCAAATAACACACTTACCTCATTCCTTTTTTTAGAATTTCAACTCTGGGTGCATCAAACCGAGTCCAACTTCCTTCCCAGAGGCTGCGAGTATGTTTACAGGCTATTTACCTACAATCTGAATACTAATATATTCAGCGATAACAATATCTGTAAAGACCTTAAATAGTACACCGGGGATTTACAGCAATCTTTGTTATGGGCTTCATTTTACGACTGCTTTACGAAAGGAAATAAATAATATGTATTCTGAATCTGTTTCATATTACTTTTATTCGTACAAAATAATTATAAAATGTCTGGTAACTGTATTACAAGCATGTTCGCTACGCGAGAGTACCTCGAGAGCGCATGAAAGGAGAGCGCCGACGGGAGAGCACGCATCACGAGAGCGCCACGGCACTAGAACGCGTGCCATTATAGAGCGCGCGTCACGAGAGCGCTAACGGGGCGGACGGGTGGGCTGTAGTATCGTGAACTAGAGTCTACATCCACAAGCATTACGAAATTATACGACGCGTTGAAGAGTGGCTACATCCGACCAAGCCTAAGCATAATCTCGGTGCGCAATTATGTCCGGGACAATTTTGTACGGGATCATTTTGGCCGGTATCTTTTTTATATCCCTTTGGCCGCGTCGTGACAGAGTTAGTAGACTGGGTTATTAATAGCCTAATAGGGCAATTTGTTTGTGGTCCGCGTTGAAATCTGCTGATGGCCACAGCCTACGGAGTGACGTTTGGGCCATTTTCAGTTCTTGCTTGGAAATGCCAGAAAAATAATACCCCTAAATAAATTTTGGGGGGTAAAAACATAGGACAAGATTTTTCTTAGGATACAGCGTATTACTATATACTCAAAGTTTCTAAAGCACAGTTTCTAAATAAATAAAACACCCAAAGAATTGTCCGTTAAGTTGAGCCGGAAGGACACGACCTCTTGAATGCTGCCTGTGATTGAATAGTAACCGCTTAGGTATTAGCCCCGTGCGCGACCGAAAGCGTCGCTGTGGTCGGCCTTCCACGATTGGCCGAACGCTGACTATGACGTCGGAAAGGGGATTTATCATCGACGGAAATAAGAGGAATGAAAGAACTTTAATTTTGACGGTGTTGGCAGTGTTCCTTTGAGAGGCAATGATTTCAAGCTTCCACCATGCTAATAACAAACACCATCGAATTTGTTGTTTGCAAGGTAATGACGTCACAAGGGGGAACCACAGGAGGGCGCCACCAAAAAATCTCGCCGCTAATAGCTTATGTACAGTGGCCTAAGTATCTGTTTAGTCACGAATACCATCCTTGAAACCTTCCACAGCGCGCTCTCTTGACGCGCGCTCTCCTGTCGGCTCTCTCGTGTCGCGCTTTCTCTAATTATGCAGCGGTTCGCAATTGGCGAAGATATGCTTTGGTAGATCCCCCTTATGTTTCCTACTTCTGACGTCACGACCAGAATTATCGATTGCCAGAGACGATTTTGATTTTGTCATTAAAAAGCACGGTTGAAGCTTGTAATCTTCGCGTCTTTGAATCAACACCGTCGAAGGTAACAGACTGACATCTCTCTTATTTCCATTAGCGGAAGTACAATTCTTCATACTCAAGACGTCATAGGGAGCGTTTGGCCAAGCCTGGAAGGCCGACCACAGCGACGCTTTTCGTCGCGCACTTCGCTAATTGCACTATGCGCCGCAAAACTGGGAGAGGAGGAGACGAGAGCGCGTGGCGACGGGGTCACGTCAGAATTCCCCAGCTCTGACTGGATTGATTAGTGGGTAGACGTAAAGCTATTAGCCCCGTGCGCGACCGAAAGCGTCGCTGTGGTCGGCCTTCCACGATTGGCCGAACACTGACTATGACGTCGGAAAGGGGATTTTCATCGACGGAAATAAGAGGAATGAAAGAACTTTAATTTTGACGGTGTTGGCAGTTTTCCTTTGCGAGCGCAATGATTTCAAGCTTCCACCATGCTAATAACAAACAACATCGAACTTCTTGTTTGCAAGGTAATGACGTCACAAAGGGGAACCACAGGAGGGCGCCACCAAAACTTCTCGCCGCTAATAGCTGCCTTTGCCTCTGCTCCCTATTTGATCGCGTTCGAATGCAAAGGCGAAACGCTAGACGCTGGCGTTGGGCAGTCGAACGCGTTCGGAATGAGAGTATATAGAGCTTTGCGTCTACCCACTAATCAATCAACCAGGGGCTCTAATCTGGACACTTGGCGAAAATGTCGGCGGAGGATTCGACCACCGGGATTGGCGGGCGTCAGGGTCAAGTGCTTCACCGGCCAATCAGGGCTGCCGAATTCCTCGCCGACATTTTCGCCAAGTGTCCACATTAGGGTCCAGAACTCGTCATTCTGACAACCCCGTGCGCTCTCATCTCCTCCTCTCTCTTGGTTTCTCGACCCATAGAAGATTTTTCAGGGGATCCAAAATTTTAAAGAAAGGAGGCTAGGGTTTTACTAATGGAGTTATGTCGGTGGCCATGGGGGCCACTAGAAAAGAGGCGAGCTAATTAGTTTGCTTAAGAACTAAAAATGGTTAAAAACGTAATTTTTTTTTTTTTTTCTGCTCAATGTCGGAGAATTGACGCTCGACCTCATTACAGTCTAGCCGTGACGTGAAATTTCAATAAAAACGTTCGTGGCCAGCGCTACGGGCTTAAAGAGCTCACCCTTGTGTTCACCTTTTTCACAAGGGCGCAGCCATCTTGAATGTCGTCGTTTCTGGTATGCGGTAAACATCGTATCGATCTCCCCACGCAAAAGGTGTTTACGAAAAATGCGTGATTGTCAAACATTCTTTTTTTGCCTCACCTATATTTTCTCGCATATTCCAGGTTGAAATGTTTTATCATTTTTTCGTCCCTCAAAGCAGATACGGAACCCACGTGACTGAAACGACAGGAAACCGTAAACATCTATACGGCTTTGGATTGAATCTAAGCCAAACAAAGATCACTCGTGACGTCATCCCTCCGTTGTGCGTTGGCTCTGCGACCCAGGTGTCTGCGCCGCAGGTGATAGCAGCAGTGCCACGCTGGCGTAAAGCGAGGGGATTGACGTCACAGGCGCTCTTTGCCCGGTTAGTTTTGGCGGAGCCCTTCAGCGTGATACCGGGGTCATAAAATTTTAGCCAAAGGTTAATTTGAAAAAAAAAAAAAACATATTTACATATTGTCAGGTTGTCTCCAAAGAACGTTCAGCACTCAGGCTGCACTTTGTTACATTTAAAACCACTAAACATAGCGGCCAGTCGCACACGCAGTGGCACAGATACTACTCTGTCACGATGCTTAAATATCGTAACACTGCAACTGTGGACTGTTTGACTTTATTTTCACAGACTAATATATTGAGTGTGCCACCGTTGGAGGATCTCTCGTTCCCCCAGAGTCCAGGGCTCACTCTCAAGGTTATCGTGATTTTCTCCCGCACAAACCATATCATTAATACTACACTCCGTTTCATCATACGTCCAGGCGCTGCGGGCAAAACATGCCATCCTAGCCAATCACGTTCTGTGATCATTGAACGTGATAACGTCTCCGCGCGTCGCTACGTCCCCTCTCCAAGGTCACAAGACGCTCACGTGGCCTCCGATTGGCTCCGATGACTCGTAGCATTCACTGCGCTTGGACGTAAGATGAACTGGACTATAATGTGCTTAACCGCCGTTATTTGGCACATATATTTGCTTTTGTATTCCCACAATAGTTCTCGTGTCAATGAGAACTATTTTTCTTAGGCGCACTCCAAAAACGATTGCTACCAGACTTCTGAATGTTCGCACGACGGCAGGGGTTACTAGTACATGTTCATTGCTTTTTGAGAAAGCACAATTGGAACATCAGTCGGAAGTTACCACAGTCTGTCTTTGGTAGGTGTCCTAATGGGCATGTCCGGTGCAACCAGGTTTCCCCATGGCACTTGCGAACTTGGCGCTCGATGCCGAAGAGACACTGCGGGAGCACAAAGGGCTTTGCACGATTGCTAAACAGGAACCTGCTGGTCGTCTACGTCCGGCACCCCTTGGCTGATACGACGATACGATGATACATTCCGACTACATTGGAGTAGTTTGGAAAATGAGTAGATTGGCTAAAGTCAAACTTTTCTGTCTCGCAGCCTGTGCTGCGGGACGGAAATATGCAAGTCCTCGAGTGACAACTGTACGAGGCAAATTATCTATCCAGTAAAATACCTCACTCTAAAAAAGCTAGGGCATGAAATTTACATTTAATAAAGACAAGGAATTTGAACACAGAAGACCCCCACACGCACATCATATATGATGTGCGTGTGGGGGTCTTCTGTGTTCAAATTCCTTGTCTTTATTAAATGTAAATTTCATGCCGTGGCTCTTTTAAAGTGAGGTATTTTCTGCTCCCAACGGCTACCAATGCGTCTTTTATACTGAGCATATGAACGAAGTCGGATGGTCAATGACCACCTCATCTGTGAACGATGGTACAAATATGGTGCTGCTTTCACACCAATATTTTTCTCAAATATTGTTGCGAAACGTTCCAATGGATGTCTCTCTTACTAAGAAGTAATGTTACACACAGTAATTATTTGCGCAAGTCTATAAAACAGGGTCGCCATAGATTCCCAGCAGCCATGTTCTTTCTTCCCCGTACAGACTGCCCCACTTGGCGCATGCGCGTCTCCGTGGCAACCGTATCGTCTCTACACAGCATTTTCGATTCCTGGTCGGTACTTTATACTTTTACGGTCACTGCCACAACCAAAGATATCTCCATGATAATCATACAGCCACCCATAACAGACAGACCATGAAAAATACATTCTCAGGGTCAAGTAGGAGCGAAGCAGAGAAGCTTCTTGGATGGCGAAAGCGGTACTAAGCCGGAAGAACGATAGCCATCGAATGGTAGATCCGGTGACGAGCGGGTGCTCGTCACCGGCCTGTTAGGCCTATCTTTGGAGCAGTCTACGTCCACGTACACACTCGCCCAGTCGAGCGCACGAACGTTAATTATACATATCAACACGGGAACTCTAGAACAGCACACGACACACGTCAAAAACGGCAGGTTAAGATTGCAGAAATGAGCTTCTCGCAAACTCCGACTGGCCCCAGCGGGACGGCTTTTTTCCATGTCGTCAGGAAGTAGCCACGTTGACAACAGGGATCACGTCAACACCTTGGTCACGTGATCTCTGTTGATCCGAGAGTTAGTGGTCTTTTACCTACGGACTCTCGGCCTTCTAATGGCTACTACCACCTGCCGGGCCGCCGCCTCGGTGGCTCCGAGGCGAGAGCGCTGGTCTACGGATCCCCATGTGGCGGGTTCGAATCCCGGCCGAGGTGCTCGCAATCTGACGGAGGCTTATTGCGGAGGAGGCGCCGTGTAACCGAGCTTTCGGTTGCACGTCAAAAGATCCCCAGGTGGTCCAAATTAATCCTCAGTCCTCCGCTGGAGCGTGCCAGATGCCCGTCGTTGGTTTGGCACGTAAAACCCCCAAATTTGACCACCTGCCGGGCCAGAATGCTTTCACGCAGCATCGACAAGAAGATCATTCTCGACGATGTCCGGCAGTTTTTCAGGGCTCTTGCATCATCACAAGGACACGCCATTCGAGTGACAAAGATCCTCGGGTCAGAAATAGGGCGCCAACAACGTCTTCTCATTGACTTCCTGCGTGATTAATGCTCTAACCACAGCGCTCTTCATGAACCACCTGGCGATTACAAGATATTCTACAGAAAGCTTAAGGAAATTCTGATTTCTTCCTGCCCTGAAACAACATCTGGCACTGCGAAAGAAGGAACACATCAAAAGGTGGCCGCTCCAGACCCTTGGTGACGCCCAACTCTCAGAAAAGACCACATCCATTTTTGAGCAGGTGTATGCTGTACCACCACAGCTGAGGGCCTTTGACAATGTTGCCCTTGTTCGGATCATTGCGTACCGTGCTCACGAAGAGCAGAAATCACAGATTATCTCTGAAGGCATCGAATGCTTCGTAAGCCAAAGGTGCCTGGCACCTCCAGGCAACGGCTTCGGCTGCGCTGTACATGAGCTACGAAAGAGGGTCTCCGGCTCTGTGTCTCAAATAAAAAGGAAGGTTTCGTAGTCCTCGATGCCGGGACCTACGGAGAGAAAGCCACTGCTGCGTTAGCAAAACACTTCACCCAAATTGATCTGAAACGGAGCCAAACAACTAAGCTCGCCGTTAAGCAGCTACTAGATGCTCATACCAAAACCAGCCTGGGCACAAAAGTGAAAATCCAGAAAGGGTGGACACCTCGACGTTTTCTCCTCGGAAAAAACATAAGGTAGTTTTACCGTTTCGTGACATCGTCTGTGTAAACTTTTCATGTGTTAATTTTCATCATGTGTCAAATTTTCTTGCAAAGCACCTGTCCCAGGTGCACTGTGATGATCCATACAGGATTTGCAGCTCAGAAAAACTCATTACGTATCTTGAAGAACAAGAATCGCAGGTCGTATCTGGATTTTCCATCGACATTCAAGATATGTATTATGCAATAACACACACCAGTCTCATGACAATTCTGCGACAAACCATCGAGGAAGCTGGCATAACGCCATTTCAAAACGCTGCCGGGATATAAATAGACACCTTCTTACAACTGCCCGGTGTGTATTTGACGGGGACGGTGATTTCGTATGAGGGTCGCGACTGCGTCCAAAAGGAGGGATCTCTATTGGTTCTCGGGTGGCGCCAAATCTATCCGAGCTATTCTTGGCGGCGTGTGGTAGGTACATCCAATCTACCCGGAATGATGCCATGATCCAAGCCATCTTTAGGTACGTGGACGACTTCTTGATTTTGTGCAGCATAGACATCAAGAATCAAAAATCTAGTGCAGAAGCAAGGTCATGCTCTAGTGTAAAAGCCACTTCTATGAGAAATGTCTTGTGCTCAATAAACACATATAAATCATACAAGATATATAAGAACCATATAAGAACTATATAAAACCATATAAGAACTATATAAGATATTTGAGAACATAGAAGCCTCTCACAAGTTTCTTATATGGTTCTTAAGTGTAATTATATATAATATGTAGTTCTTATATAGTTCTTAAATGGTTCTTATAGGGTTCTTATATGCTCTTATATATCTTGTAGGTTGATATGTGTCTATTGGACACGAAATTTCTTATACAAATTAGATTTTTTCATTTGGGTGGGAAGCAAAGGATGTTCCAAAGTACCCAAAGTACCACGAGAACCTACACGACCGCAGTTATGAGACCATTGAAGAGCTAGCCCGGCATCCCCGCAGCGCAGAGGAAATCTTTCTCGCTCAGGAGAGGAGTCTCGTTCCAACCTCCGAGCAGAGCAGTCGACTTTCTCCGGGCTCCGAGAACTCCGCAAGAACGAGAACGTGATCTAAGCATAAACATCGAGCAGGCGCTCGGCGCGGCCGGATCCAACACTCTTAGAAAAAAGGGTATCGATAGTCCTCCCTTAGGGGAGGAACGGTCTTGTAACCTATGTTCCTTTAGAAAGGGAGAAACTTTCGTCCCTGAAGCAGGGGAGCAACTAGTTCCTCCGTCGCCTGCATCTCATTATGGCGGCCCTGAATCTAGCAAATAGAGTTCAATAAGGCTTAATGAGGACGCTACGTCTCTTGTACGGGACGAGGGGAGCAGCAAATAAAAGCGTAACACGAGCTTTCCACAATCTGTGTTTATTTCCGAAGCCAGATTCCCCCCACAAGCACAGAAACTTGCGTTTCGAAAGCAGTTACTCCGTCTTCTCGTCGACAGCACTGCGACGTTAAACGGAGACAACCGATACCCAGTTACTTCGCGCACTTTCCGTCTTACCTTTGTTGTTCCTCGAGTCACAATTCCTTCGTCAACCGCACATCACAGAGGAATGGCAAACCCAATCCGCGAAACCAAAAGCCGCTCTCAAAAGAACAAACTCGAAGCCGCTGTTTATCGCGTAGCGTGAAAGAAGGTTAAATCGCTTGCCACCAGATGGCAGGGTCAAGCAGAGTAATTGCAAGTAGCTAGGCTAGGGGGCGCTAGGTACTACCCAATTCATGTTCTAACAAAAAATACTTTTATTTTCTCAGGCCACCATTGCACTTTGGGATCTTCGTGAACCTCCATTATACACACATTACGCATACTACAAGCACCAGGTGAACATACACTGAGCACATACACATACATTGCACATACAAACAGAAGATATTGTGTCCATTGATGATAATGACGTTTTCTTTTTCCACTTGTTATAATGTTTTCTAAAACCCCCCTACAATAATGCCCACAGGGCGATGTAGGTACAATGTAAATAAATAAATACAACGGCACACTAACCCGAACACTACATCCGAGCTCTGCGTTTCCGTCTTTTATAGTGGTCGTTTTGAACGTACGGAATTTCTCTGACTGAATAAGCAATAAGCAATGAGAGTATTTTGAATTGCTCAGGGGATGAATCTCTTATTAAAAAGCGTACGCTCGATCATGCCGTAATTATTTGAAATCCAATAAATCAAGCCGCTCCAATGCGGTTCGAAGCCATGAGTTTGTTTCTCCGCAGGGCACGTCGTAGCCTCTATTTCTATTGTAGTGTTTGTTTTTCTATTTGTGCTGTTCGCGCAAGGCTGCAATTGCCATCTTGAATTAATCTCTGTAGAGCGGATATTCACTCAGCTGGAAGTGATGCTTCACGGGCTGAGAAATCGCTTTTCGATCAACTTGAATGCAGTCAAAGCCGCGACTTGCGGCAGGTGTTAAGTGTACGGAGCTACGCCGTGGCGAGCTCGAAAACTTCTAGCACTCATCCCAGCGCGCCACTTTGAGGGCAGTTTCTCCAGGAACCGTAGTATATTTAAACAGCAAAATAAAAGGTAGCTTTTGTTTTTCGGTTTTACCTACTACTCTTTTTAATGCTAAAACTCCACACTGTAAATATACGTACTTTCCGTCATGATTTCGTACTGTTCAGTCCTTTCCCCAGAGCGCAATCGCTCTCGGGGACGAGACAACCGACAGTCACATTGGCCAGTGTACGATAGGAGCTTACTGTTCAGACCACCGTTCCAACATGAATATCCGCACGTCGATCGACTGCACCTAATCCCTCAAGTGGTATTAATTCATTTAATGTAAAGCGGAATCTCAACCTGCGACACCCCGCCCCCTACGATCACGGCCCGACCAGCGGCATCAATGCCCGACAGTTTACGTCATCTCATCTTATTGTTACACCACTGATACGCGAACACACGGTCACATCGGCGATAATTCCAGTCTTCTGTACACAACCCACAACACTGCCATCACGATGTTGCTGCTATGTTGCTGACACACACAAATACAGAACCACGTTGAACGCCGGTTGCACTCGGCATCAGAAAACAGAACCGAACTCAGCAAGGAAGGCACCCAGGCAGCCGGCAGCAAAACCTGCCTGTCTTGAACGCAGTTCCTGCGATTTCCATAACGTCGAAAACGTCGACACATTTCCGCGTGGTTTCGCTACTGTAGTTCCGCGTGAGTCCCGCAATCCCCGCAATCCGGAGACGGCCATCTTTCCCAGTGTACGTGGCGCTGCTGGCACTGCTCCGGAACTTCGCTGTTTCTAGCGGCTTCGTTTGCTCCTTTGATAAAATTAGTGATAAAAACGTCAATGCAACCGAAATGTTCTGCACGTTAAGACTAGAAGACGGAATTACAGGCGGCCTTCGCTGCCGCTGAAGCTCAATCAACTCAACAGCATTTATTAAACAACGTGCGCGACCTGCTCGAAAACGAAACCGAAAAAAGATGAGTCGGGAGGGCGAAGAAGGAGGAAAACGTCTCGTTCCTCCCTTCTTCTCGTGTCCGCTTGGGGGCGCGTCAGTAGAAGGGAGGAAGACGCGCTGTTGCTACTTTTTTCCTTAATTTTTTCTTAGAGTGAAGCATAAACATCGAGCCGGCGCTCGGTGCGGCCGGCCGACCACCCGGCTTGGCGCGAGGCACGCCCTGGTCCCCGATTTTGCCTCGCCAAGGAGCTTGAAAACTCCGAGAACCTCGTCAGGTCGGGGTTTTCTCGGTACTGTGGAAACCCAAAACATGAACGTCATCGAAGTGGAGGGCGAAGACATCTCGCCAGAACCCCTGCAGGAGCCGGGGATGCGTGGCTCACTGCGCACGAGCGAAAAAAAACGAGGAAAGCCGCCGCTGGGGAGCGCCTTGCGCGCACGCCGGCCGGCGAAAGCGCCGAGACAGCCACAGCTGCCGGCAGAGGACCTCAAGGTAATCCTTCGCCTGCGCGGCGGCTTCGACGCGGCCCAGCTGAGGACCGTCGCCGTGCGTGACGGCGTGCTACGCGCAGCGGGGATCAGTTAAGACGAAGCGTGCGGCGATACGCTCCGTGTGAACATCACGCAAAACACTCTCACCATGAGCACGCCCAACAGGGAACACAACATGAAATACAGCAAAATTACTAACATCCGTATAAGCGCGAAAGACTACGAGGCGGCTGCGTACATAACGGCACCCGAAGACACCAGCAAGGGAGTCATCAATGTCGTACCCGAGGAACAAACACCACAGGACATAGAGCGAAGCCTAGTCAACGTGCGCAACCCCGGCATCCTCCACGCGCGAAGGATGGGCAACACAAGGACAATAATCATTGCATTCGAAAGGGAACACGTCCCCCCCTACGTATTCTACCGAGGTGCCGAATACCGATGCCTGCTTTATAAGAAAACACATGAAGTTTGCCAGCAGTGCGGGCGCCTCGGGCACAGGGGAGACGTGTGCCCGAACCCCAAAAACGTAAAATGCCGGGGTTGCGGAGTGGCAAGCCCGAACGGCGACCACAAATGCACACCCTGTTGCCAGCTCTCCAACAAAGAACATCCAACTGGAGACAAGAAGTGCCGAGAGCTGTTCCGGACTCCTTACATAATCAGAAAATGGCAAAGGGAGAGGCTCCGCGCACAGCGACAAGGCCCCCCCAGCCCAGGAGCGGCCGAGCCGCTCGAGGGAGCGGCCTGGCGCCGCCAACGACAACAACGGCAGCAGAGGGGGCCGCTCCCGCTCCTGCTCCTTTCCGACGCTGCCCCTGGGTGAAGGCAGAGGAGCAGGCGGGCGATCCCAGTTCCGCTCTCGGCCCCGGTCCGGATCCAGGCCCAAGTCCCGTTGAAAGGAGCGGCCGCCGCCGCCGCCGCCACCACAGCCACGGCAGAACCACCACCAACTGCAGCCGGAACCAGGCCCGCAGCCAGACCAACAACAGCAGGTGAGCTGGGCAGATAGGGTCTCCCTACCCCCTAAGCCTCAACATAAAGACAGTGGCAGATCCGCCCTAGAACAACAGCTAGCCCAAATTCAGTCCGTGTTGAATCAAGTGTTACAAGAGAACAGGAATCTTAAAGCAGAGATCGCTCACCTAAAGACAGAGAAAGTAAAAGTCAGGAGCCACACACCGTCAATTATACTAGCGGGAGGACGCCAACACCGCACCTTCCCTTTCCCCCCCCCCCCTTCCCCCCGGCATACGTAAATAGCCTCGGTTGCTGCGGAAGGTCCGGTGGTGACGGCACCAGCGCAAAAGCGGAAAGTCGAGGAAAACCCGCAACCAAGAGACGAACTACTCGAAAGTCTAACGGAGCTCGTAAAAGTGCAATTCGATGCACTTAACTCAAAGATAGAACTACTCGGACAGCGCATAGACAGAATTGAACTTAGAACTACAGCCATCGAAAGTACACTGGCGGAGAGCCGTCCCGCAGCGGCGGGACCAATTAAGAGCACAAAACCTTACCAAAGGCCAGTGGCGTAACTAGATATGACGGCGCCCATGGCAAATGAAATTTCACGCCCCTCGCGTAGCCCCGCTGCCGTTTTTTTCCATAGGGCACATGCTGGGTGGACTCGGCTCGGCGCCCCCTCCCAAGTGGCGCCCGCCCCCCCTAGTTACGCCACTGCCAAAGGCCCACCGCAGCGGAGAGTAGCAGGGACAACAGCAAGGTCACAGGGGGACCAGCACATTGCAACTAGATATGGCCCCGAACAGCAAAAATATAGAGTACACAATTTGGCAATGGAACTTCCGCGGGTTTTTCCGGAAACGGGGAAACCTTCCACAGTTCCTCCAAAATTCGTACCGTAATGACAAAAAAGAGGAGGTACCAGATGTCATCACCTTGCAGGAGACAATGGGACTTGCAAAATTAACGGGGTACAAATCATATGCCGCAGCCTCTGACGGAGGCGAAAGCGAAACGCTAGTTGTAACCTTTGTAAGGAGAAACTTAGCGGTGATACAGCACGAAACCACGGTAGTGAACGTTGAGCACGTCCTCTTAGAAATTATACCATCTCGCAAAAAGGAAGGCAGCCTCTTTGTCCTTAATCTATACAGCTCTCCAAAACAGCGACAGCGGTTCGGGCCCCTGCTTCGCAAAACACTCGATATCGCCAAGGGAAACACGGTGGTGGTCGTTGGGAACTCTAACGCGCCGCACCCCGTATGGGGCTACCGAAGGGTCTCCGTCAAAGGACGAAGCCTTTGGGCGGACGCGCAGCACGCTGGACTAACCCTTGTCACCGATCCCCAACAGCCCACGCGCATGGGCAACAGCTTGAGCATAGACACGACACCGGACCTCACTTTCACGAAGAACGCACCGGACTCTAAGTGGGTCAACACGCAGAAGGACCTGGGCAGCGATCACTTTAATATTGCCACGACACTCTATACGGGACCCACAAAGAAACGGGGCAGGAAACTCACAATGGTAGAATGGGACACTTTCAGACAGATAGAAGGGAGCGAGCACGAAGACGAACACGAAGAAGCACGCAAGTGTACTACAGACGCTACTATATACAATTACAGACATAGAGCAATGGACAGCGCAGTTACACAGAGCTGTCAAACAGGCCACGAAAGAAATCCCTGAGGAAGCTGGACTAGAGACAGCCGACAGCAAACTCCTCCATTTGTGAGAGGCTCGTAACAGCCTGCAGAAAAAGGGGAGATGCCAGAGGCTGAATCGAAATCTTCGGAGGAGAATAGCAAGGCTCGACAGAGACATCGAGGACCATGCCAACCAATGGGAGTCCACATGCAGCAGCATGGAGGGCCAACTCCGGTTGCGCAAGACGTGGAACCTACTTCGCTGTCTCTTCGACCCCGACAGTAGCAAGACATTACAGAGGCAGAATCTCAACAAGATCACAGACACGTACAACGGTACAGACAAGCAACTCTTACACGAGATGCAGAACAGGTGCATTGGCACTACAACGAGGGAAACTCAAGAGACTACGCGGGTAGGGACAACCCCACGATAGACGAGGAGATCACGGAGGCCGAGGCAAGGGCTGAGATACTCCGACTACGCACAAAGTCAGCGACGGGCCCAGATGGCATCACCAACAAGATACTCAGAAACCTGAACGACGAGTCGATTGAATCAATTACGAGATACATGAACAAGTGCCGGGAGTGGGGCGAAATACCACAACAGTGGAAAACTGCGCAAGTGGTAATGATCCCCAAACCCGGCAAGAAACTACAGATTGAGAACCTCCGGCCCATCTCCCTGACTTCCTGCGTGGGGAAGCTGATGAAGCAAGTCGTTCTCACGAGACTAAACACCACATGGAGGACCGGGGACTGTATCCAGTCACAATGATTGGGTTCAGACCGCATCTTTCGACGCAGGATGTAATGCTCCAAATCAAACACCAAATACTCGACGCCCGGGGCAGGGCAGCGGGGCTGAAAGCCATCCTGGGCTTGGACCTCACCAAGGCCTTCGACAAAGTCACACACAAGGCGGTTCTGGAGAACCTCCGGGACTTGGGGGTAGGCCGCAAAGCCTACACCTACGTTCGGGACTTTCTCTCGAGCCGCACGGCCAAACTCACGATAGGAGTTTGGCCGCCAACAAGATGGGGCGACTTTGTCGCCTGATTAATTCCCCACAGCAGTCTTCAGATCCGTGCACTACCAAACACCGAAATAAGCACGTTGAATGCGCCACTGGCGTCGTCTATGAAATCCCCATGACGTGTGGGATGACATACGTGGGCCAGACGGGCAGGTGCGTCAATGATCGCACCCGCGAGCACGCTGCTTCTACAAGAACGACGCCTTCGGGGCACCTTGCGATTCATTGCAATAGATGCTCGTGCACCCCGGCCTTCAATGACACGAAGATTTTGGCAAGGTACAAAGATAAAGTGTCGCGGGAATTACACGAGGCGTTTGAAATTAGGACCAGGGAGAAGAAGTGTATAAGTGACACATCCCTATCCTTATCTACGAATGAGTTTGAATTTTTGAAACGCGGGCTGAGCAGATAGGGTAAAGGGGTTTTTTGTGGCTATATAACGTGTGAATTTACAATAAACTTCAGTTGAGAGTGCGCCTTGTCCTGTTTCCCTTCGTCTGTGTCCCTGTATTTTTTCGGCGCTTTTTGCTTGCAATGAACCAACTAGCCCAAATCTCCACTTTATCACGATAGGAGACATAAACTCCGAAGAGATAGAGCTAGGCACCAGGGGTACACCGCAGGGTTTGGTGCTGTCCCCCTTTCCGTTCAACGTAGCGATGATCGGCTTGCCGAAAATCTTAGATAAGATCAAGGTCCTCAACCACAGTCTCTACTCCGACGATGTCACCCTATGGGTGACAAGCGGCAGTGAGGCTCAAATAGAAGAAACGCAACAGCGAGCAACGGAGGCTGTCGATCGCTACGCGACGGAGAGGGGGCTCAGTTGCTCGCCGCAAAAATCAGAGCTCCTGTTGGTGTATCCCATTACTAGAGAACAGCGGAGGGGCACCAAGCATTACCATAAAAGCGAACGGGGGTCCGATCCGCATCGGGGAACAAATCAAGGTGCTAGGACTCCGGGTTCATGCCGAGGGCAGAAACAACGACACACTAAAGGCGCTGGAAAATAGCACACAACAAACAATTAGGCTGATCAAAAGAATTGCCAATAGGCGTTGCGGCATGAGGGAGGCCGGCCTAATTCGCTTAGTTCATCATTAGCCGAGTCGTCTATGTGGCGCCGTATCTAGTATTCGGGGTCGCCGAAAAGCGCAAAATGGAAGGACTGATACGAAGGGCTTACAAGCAAGCAATCGGCGTCCCCATCACAACACCCAACAACAAGCTCTTAGAGTTAGGGCTACATAACACTTTAGATGAGCTTGTAGAAGCGGACACTATTGCACAATATGACAGACTAACGCAGGGCCCCACGGGGCGACACATTCTAAAGAAACTTAACATCCACTAAGAAATCACAAGACGGAGCTAAGGGAGACATATCAAAGAGTATCAGGAGGGACCTCAAAATCCCACCACTGCCCAAGAACATGCACCAGGAATACCATAAGGAGAGATGGGAGGCAAGAGGTCGCAACATTGAACGAAGATACCAAGACGTCGAGGACGTGGTTTATGTAGATGCCACGGAATATCGAAATTGCAAGGGCATGTCCGTCGTAGCGGTAGGCGCGGACGGGGACCCCTCGTAAGCGGGACCGTGGCGACGGACAATCCCGAGACAGCGGAAGAGGCGGCCATCGCACTAGCGGTGGCCTCCACCAAAGCTAAAATTATTATAAGCGACTCAAAGACCGCCATCCAAAATTTCGCAAAGGGGTGCATCTCAACAAAAGCGCTCAAGAATTTAAGAACGTACGGTGACTATCACCAACAGCGGCAAGGCGGGACGATACAAATTATTTGGGCACACGCGCACCCCTCGCTCCCAGGCAACGAGGCGGCTCACACAGTAGCTCGAGGTCTTACACGCCGAGCCAGTGAGCCCGCCCAACCGGCAACGCGAGGAGACCATATGTTCACCTATCCTGAAATTACGAATCACTATCGGCTGGGACGGGCCCGCTACCCACCGGCTCAACCTGAACTAACTAAGAAGCAGGCAGTGGCCTGGCGCCTCCTCCAAACCAACATGTACCTGAACCCGGTGGCCTGTAGCCGGTTCTACCCGGGACAATTTGAAAATACGTGTAAAATCTGTAAGAAGAAGGAGGATCTGACACATATCTTATTTGCATGCTCTCGGGCGGCACCGACCATTGATGACCGCAAAATCTATGACCGCGAACATTGGGAGGCCCTGCTGCTCAGCTCAGACCCACAAGATCAGGTCTGGGCCACCCGGCTAGCCGAAGAAGCCGCCAAGGTCCAGGGGATCTCGACCGTCTTCTAGGACGGCGGTGGATGAGACGGCTGCACCCGTCACCCCACTGACAGTGCTGGGACAATAAAGTTTTATTCTTCTTCTTCGCTCAGAAGATATCTTTCACCCCCTTTATCCGCAAACTCTCTCGAACCCGCATGTGCTCGGCAGAGCCCCGAGGCAATCCCAGCGCCAAGACCTCCAAGGGACGGGCACAGAATGCCCAATTAAAGCAGCCGGAGACGCTCCAGTTTTGGTTTAATGCGGGGCCACTGGAGGACGTCCGAAGAGCACACTGGTGCAGGCGACTCAAACAGGTATTCAGACAAATACCACAACTGTGGACAGAACGGCCACTTCGAAAGAGAGTTCCCAAATACAAACCCGAGTCAGTACGAAATAAATGGCGGAAGGGCTGGAAGTGAGCGGAGGGATTGTGAAAATCCGGTCAACTCTCGCGCGCCTATGGGCCTTGAAAATCCGGGTGGTCACGTGGCAACCCAGTCGGGAAACTATTATGGTCGGCGCCGATGAACCCCCCTGCGGAGCCGCCGATGGCCACTATGACAGCCGGGATCACGCACGCAGCGTCACTTGTTCCATCGGTATGTCGGGTTCAGCCTAACATCGAAATGATCGAGCCACGCATGACGATAACTTTGCTGGTCTTCCTTTTGCCGCGCTTCTGAATACCGCGGCTTCTGTCTCGCTCTTAGGAGACGCTGCCTATGAGCTATGCAGAAATAAAAACAAAATAACCTTTCTTTCGGCACACACACGTCTGCAGCTAGCCTCCGATCCAACAAAATTGGCGGGCGGGGCCATAAGGCTTTTTTTTCATTTAATGAGAAGAAACTCGTGATCTTGGGTCGAGATTTTATTGCAGGCGTAGGCATGACGCTCGACTACCCTGGTGGCGGCTATCGTCTGGCAACCCAGGCGAACCGGACTCCGTTCACCAGACGAGAGAACTGCATCACTGGCCCAGCCCTCCCAGCCAACTTCACAACGGCTGCAGCTGCCCTACCATTCGAAATCTCCGATACGCTGCATAAGTGTCCCGGCAATGACCTCCAAAAGGAACAGCTGAAGGACGTCCTGCGGCCGTTCTCTCCGATGTTCATGAAGCGACCAGAAAAGACAGACATCCTGCTGCATTGGATTGAAACCGGTAACGCACCGCCTTGGAGGAGACATTCACGCCCGATCAGCGTGCGCAAAAGAGAACTCCTGGGCGCAGCCCTTCAGGAGATGCTTGACACCGGTGCAGTACGTGAGTCAAAGAGACCTTGTGCATTTCCTGTCGTTCTCGCTTCGAAAAAAGATGGAAGTGCCAGACTCTGCGTAGATTACAGACGGCTTAACGAAGTGTCAGTACGGGACAGTCACCCTTTTCCCAGCATTTCCTCTATGTACGCGCTCGATAACGCGACGGCGTTCACCACGTTGGACTGCAGACATGGATTCCTTCAGATCGAGGTGTATCCATTAGACCTGTACAAAACCGCTTTCATTTGCCACAGAGGGGTGCACGAGTTCACCCGCCTGCCATTTGGCTTGTCCAACTGGTGAGAGCTTCCAGCGTATGATGAACGTTGTGCTCGGAAACGCAAAGTACGAATTCGCGATGAAATACATGAATGACGTTGTTGTTTTCTCGCGTGCATTCGAGGAGCCTCTCGAACGCTCGACTATCTTGACTGAGCGGATCCGGTACGCTGGCCTAACAATCAACCCGGGAAAAGTTCAATTGGCCGAGCCCGAAATTAATCTCCTCGGATTTGTTGTCGATAGCGGCACGCTCCGTCCCAGCGAAGAAGAATTGCGCGCACTAGCTGAGTACCCGTTCCCCCATGACGTAAACGTTTACAGCGATATCTCAGAATGATTGCATTCTATAGGAATTTCATTCCTTACTGCCCCAAGATTTCTCAACCGCTTAATCACCTTCTTCGAAAAGGCGTCAAATGTTGTTGGAGCGAACACCAACCATGCGCATTCATAGCTTTTTCAAAGACAGTGACAGAAAACGCGTGTCTGCACCTTCCCGACCTAAACCAACCATTCGTTTTACAGACAGATGCAAGCGATTGTGGCGTCAGAGCTGTTCTACTGCAGGAACATGACGGTATACAGTCGCCGACCGATATTTCGGACTCGACGGGGATCACGCAAACGTCCGAATAATCACACAGTCCGAAAAAGTGAAATCTGCCAAACAAATGCCTTTATTGGCACTTTACATACCAAGTGGCTCGAGAAACCGGTCGATGGTTTGCTGGACGGTTGCTTTCACAAGTCAGGCCTTCAATTCCGCACGGCGTAACTATTACAGTGTAACTACAGCGTAGCGACCAGCCCGTTCAACACCAAGGGTGATGAACAGTTCGACTCCTACTTACTGAGCAGTGGCGGACTCCTGTTGCGCTACATCCCTCAGGCTGATGATGACCTGAGCAGTTTTGCGTTTCGAACAGTGATACCTCGGAAGTTACGTAAGTCCCTCATCAGATGCATGCATAGCTCTGCCCTAGCCGGACACAGCAGTGGGAGCAAAACTTAAGACAAGTTCTCCCAGAATGCGACGTGGCCCGGCATGCGGCAAGATGTAGTGAGGTATGCGCGTAGTTGCCTGTCATGCCAGAAAGCGAAACCACAGGGTAATCAACCCCAGGTCTAATGCAACCGATCGTGAGCCAGAGCCCTTGGCAGATCTATTGCTGTGTTGTCATGGGTCCATTTCCACGTAGCTCACGCGTAAACCTGTTATTGTTCGTAGTAACAGACCATTTCACCAAGTGGGTAGAGCTGTTCCCTTTATAAAAGTTGGACTCGCAAAAAATACGGGACTGTTTGCTTCACGTTTTTGCACGTTTCGGTTTCCCGGCAAGCCTAATTTCAGATATTGCGTCATATTTTACAAGCAAATTGTTCGTCAATGCATGCGCGGTTCTGGGAATTCAACATTAACAAACTTCGCGGTATCATGCACTGGCAAATTTAATCGAAAGAATAAATCGAAACCTTAAGATGATGCTTGTTGCTCATACTGAGCGCCCCAAAGACTGGGATGCGAAGATTCCAGAAATGGCCTTCGCCACCCGCACCACGGTTAACCGGTCAACTGGGCTCACCCTTGCCCTGCTCAATTTCGGCAGAGAGCTTGCTTTTCCTCTCACTAACATTATCCGTTCGACATAGCCCAGGACACAGGACCGCAACTGCACAAAATTCGCAGACGACCTACAAAAGCGTTTCACTATCAACCTCAAAAGCCCGGGAGAACCTCGACGTTGCCAGACTGCATCGGTCCGACCAGTACAACCCGGGACGCCGAGAACTGCACTTCGAAGTGCCTCCTTCTTTCCCGATACTGGGACACAAGGAGGGAAAGGTTTTGACAGTGGTGGAAAAGGCATAGGAATAGTCAACGTCTATAACTCGGCTAATGATTATATTTAATCGTCCTTCCGGTATACACCCACCCAAACGGCTAAAATTGCCGTTTTTTATTGATAGAACAGACCCCACAGCAACACACAAAGAAAATATAATTAAAGTACAAAGCAAACCAACTTTAGATTGGACAAAAACCTCTGGACTGTTTGCTTCTATTCGCAGATAGAACCATGTTCAGGGGCGCCACTGAGCAGCACGTAAGTGTCACGTGATACGCGGAATGTGTGGATGCCCGCTTAGTTAACATCGCGAGCGCCATACCGAAACGATGTGATTGCTAGATTTCGGACGCGGCGCCGTGGTTGGTCATTGCCCTCTCAGCGGTTACACAACATTCGCGAATAAAAATGTATAAGTTTCCATCCATATCCGAGAGAAAAACAACTGGGGAAGTAGAGATTGTATTGAAACAGGGCAAAAAGGAAGAGGTGTTGTAGTTTATATTATATCTCCCTGTTCTTCGCGAGTGCTTGTTTCGTTCTCGGCACGGGTACTACTGGAGGGACTCAGCGCCAATGATAATTCGCCAATCCGCCTCCCCCCCCCAACCTAAATTTCTTTCTTTATGTCGTCCGTGTCTCCTTTCGCGCAGCAAAGTTGTAAGAATGAACAGTTTTTTTTTACGGTGTCCGAAACGAAAGAACGCTCCCGTGTATGTTCAACAAATCGGGTCCCGAGGATACCACATACGAAAAAGTGTTGTTTTTCTTACGGTGCAGTAGCTACGGGGTGTTGTGATCGAAGAACTGTAACCTATACTTGCTGTTTCACTATTTTCACTACCGGTAGACGCCACTGGGATTTTTTTTTTTTCGTGCAATTAAAGGGTGCGTTGCTCAGCGTTTATGCTCAATGCTAGGAGCGCTCATTACTCTAGACGGCTTATGGCCAGCAAGACAACATGTCATATAACGTCCCGAAATACTGGTTGTGATCCTAGGTTTTGTTGCGTTTTATTGACTGTAATTATAACTAGATCACAAAAGTACTTTTCTTCACTGGCACGTCAATAAAAAAATCCCACATCTCTTCTCTTCTTAACTATATAGTCATTAAAGTCCTCATAAAACATCTACATCTGTGCAGTGTCTGAAATGGTTGTCATTGAAGAGTTTGTTGCCGATCAAATGATTTGTTAGTTTGAATGCGCGATCATAACAAAATGACTCGTTGATAAAGATAATTTAACAACACGATTTTCACTGGGAGCTTGCCTCTGTTTATTTTTTCTTCTAATTTTAAGTGCGTATAATGCTTTGTTTTTTTTTTTTTCTTTTTAAGTTAGGCTTATAGATTGTGTGCCTCTTCATAATACTTTTTTTTTTGCATTAACTCTGTAAAGACACAGTCATCAACACTTCATATGCTGGGAGCATTCACTACTTCACGGTAATTACAAAAATAATTAACGTGTTGCTGCTGGTGATATTATTTAACTTGTTAAAGTCCAGGATATGTATAAAAGCAAATGGGTACAGGACTGCCCCTGACTTTTTAAAGATACAACAATCGGTATAGAGAGCTTGCAAGTTTGTCTCAAGGAAGGAAACCAGGACAACAATGGTACTTTTGATTGTTATGCAAGGAAGTGGGACAACAAAATAGAAAAAAATAACTGTCAAATAAAGTTAGAAAAGATGATGAAAATTTAAAACCTTAGTGAGTTAAAAATAAGCGTCTTTCTATGTTTTGCCTTGGACAAAAAAAATAATAAGAAAACACCAGTTTGCAGCATTGAAGCCCTGGGATAAAGACCTGCAAGACACAAAACATCCGCGACGAATGCAAAAACATGTTATTAAAAAAAGACAAAATGAATATTTACAAGCCAGACCGCGAGGCTGAACGAAAGCTCCAGTCAGTCCAGAGAAGCAACGGCGGCGTCCTCACTTTGGGGTGTGCCGCGCTTCCGCTAGGTGGCGACACCGAAACTTCTCGCAGCGAATATCAAGAGGTCGCCATCCTATAAAACACAATGATTTTAGACGTGACGCACAACCAAAGCTGCAACGTTTACTCAGTACTACGCTTCTCACGCGCTCAAAGTCTTTCTGAAAATGACTGAATTAGGGGTTTTCGATGACGCTGAGCAAGTTTCTAATTGGAACCATATGTCTATTTTTATTAATTAAAAAGTTAATTAACGAATTTTAAGTAATTAGCCAAATTCTCGCAAGGATTAGCCACCCACATAATGTCCCCCTAGCCGTATAACTCAATTGAACAAACCGAACTAGTGCATCTTTTACGGATTTTTTGTAATAAATCTGTTCGAATTAAAAATGAACACCCGGTATATGTATACATATATATATATATATAGGGTGGCGGGGGCCGAAGGCGTGGGTATATAACTGAAAAGAAAAGGAAACCCTTGGTGAAAACAGCATCAACGGATGGTTCGTTTTGGCCGGACTCCGGCCAAAACGATTTCCTAGGTCGCGGGCTATGGAAGGTATATATTTTTATTATTTCCTAAAGGTCGGGCTGCTTTTATCGGGCACTCTTTCTTCGGCCATCCTTATTTTCAAAAATTTCGACCGTGCGGATGATGTTTTGAACGCAGAAAAGCATCTTCATACATATTAACGAAAAGAAAAAATAAAGCAGGACTTATTTATTGCAAATCGGACTATATTACGTGGTCTTCCATTTAGTTTGATCGTCTGCATACACAAGGCGTTACGGATACAGTGTTACTGCGTAGTTCTTGCCGTCTCTCTTGGTTTTCCAGTTCTTCGTTCGTTTGGCACCGATATCCGCCATGCTGGAAAGCGCCGACGCCGTGTTCGCGCTAACAGTGTCCGACAGTGCACATAAATACATGTAAGAAGCCGAATTTTAGCACCTTTTTTTGCCATGAATTTGATATAAAAATGCCATAATTGACCAATTATTACGTCTGTGTGTCTGAGAAATGTTCCAATTATTTCGTCTGTGTGACTGAGAAATGTTCCAATCTACCTTGTACGAAGGAATTATTCGTGATATTTGGTATTATAATCAAGCGCGGGGAGAAAATGCACTCGCTTTTTTCCATAGACATAAATTACCGGAAGTCAATTTCCGACTGATTGCTGTCTGTTTCGATTTACAACAGCTCACAAGCACCAGTTGAACCTCTAGCGTACATTATAATAAGTCTATGTCGAGGTCAAACCGGAGCAGCAGCCACTAGTTGTCGATACGCTGCGAAATGCAAGATGGCGATTTTAGCGGATATTCGGGTTTTAAAGTTACATAGCGTATCAAGGTAAAAGTGGCGGCAAATAAAAGGTACTTTTTTATGCGCTTTATAAAATATTTAATCGTTTCCAGGCTTGTATAAAGTCACAGTAAGGTAAAGAAAACAAAAACTGTGGGGGTTACACAGGCCTCCAACAAATAATGTACTCAACATAGCGTTCATAAACCACGTGATTACGATTGACCAATGACGAGTGATCGAGCAGTTGAACACTTTCTAGTTAGTGATGCACGCGTAACGCCCACTGCCGGCCAGCGCAGCGACTGCGGGTTGCTATGTGTGAAAACAGCGTCCCCCTTGAGGAGCAGCCAATCCGGCGCGAGCGTTGCTGTCATGCCAGGTATCGCCTACCGTCTACAAATACGCCACTGGGAGCTCCTCAACGAGGAAAATAAAGAAGAACGTGGCGTCGTCACTTAACTTTTGCTATTTCACTTGGGACTACACCAGCAGGAACAACACCAATGGCACGGTCTTCACGGTCCTCACGGGCTGTGAGGACCGTGAGTGCGTGAGGGCCGTGAGGGCGGTGAGTGCGTGAGGGCGTGAGGGGTGTGAGGTCCATGAGTGCGTGAGGGGTATGAGGGCCGTGAGGGCGGTGAGTACGTCAGGGGTGTGAGGGCCATGAGTGCGTGAGGGGTATGAGGGCCGTGAGGGCGGTGAGTGCGTGAGGGGTGTGAGGGCCATGAGTGCGTGAGGGGCGTGAGGGCGGTGAGTACGTGAGGGCGTGAGGGGTGTGAGGTTCATGAGTGCGTGAGGGGTATGAGGGCCGTGAGGGCGGTGAGTGCGTCACGGGTGTGAGGGCCATGAGTGCGTGAGGGGCGTAAGGGTGGTGAGTGTGTGAGTGGCATGAGGGGTGTGAGGGCCGTGAGGGCGGTGAGTGCGTGAGGCCCCCTTCAGACGGAGCAACTTTCTCAGACTTTTTGGGGTTGTTGGCGGGTTTTTCTCGAGCTTTCCCTAGATCGACACAAACTGCTGAGATCGGGTCCGGCTCGAAACAAGTGAGCAACTCGGAGCAATTCGAAGACGTTTGAAGCGGCTGTATCCAATCAGGGACGCGATGTCACAGAACGAACAACGAACACTCCGCGCCTCCGCCAAGTAGGAGGACGGAGCCACGAGGCGTCAAGAAGGGATGACGTAAATATATGACGTGATGCGTGCTCCGCGGAGGAACGTGGCGGATTTCTCCTTTCTGTGAACACTCTTGAAAATGCGGCACAGCCATTTCAGCTTGCTTGCGGCGACAGTATTGTTTCGAGAATTGCAGCTGCGAGAAGCCGCCCCTCTGAGGAATCTTTTTGGTCCAGTGCACCGACGTGTACCAATAGCCGACAAACTTCAATAAGAAAAAAACAAATATAAAGAAGGCCATTGTTCGCGATTGTTTTCACTGCGGGATAGAGCCAGCGAGGCCAACCCTGAGCCTCGCTACAATAGTTCGCACAAGGGCGCACCAGACAATGCTCACTTTGTCTTGTTAGCATTGTCCAGAGATGTGCTTGAGTCGCTGACATGAGCATTAAAGGGACACTGACACATCAAAATCATTTTTCTTATTATCCGAAACGATTGAAAACGATTCTGGGACATTACCCTCAAATTCGAAACTTGGGAATTCAGTATTTGAGAAGTAAAAAAAAAAAAAAATTTCCAAATGCCGAATTTGAAGTTCCCGCGCGATCCGCGCCGGTGCGTTGACGTCAAATATTGCGGAGTCCTGAGAGTCCACTTTCTTTCACGACTCCGTGCTGTTGCAACACCTCTTAGAGAAGAAGGCCGTAGCGCTCTTCTCGTGACAGTCGCAAAGGAAGGCCATCGGGGGCGCGCGTCGAAGCGAAGGCAACGCGCGTGGATCGACCGTCGTAACGCGCTTTTAGTCACATACCCGTGTCCTATTAGCTAAAATGAAAGCTGCACATAGCCATGGGGCTATAAAACATTTTATTACACGGACAAAACATTACACCGCTAAATAATCGGTACGAAATGGCACGAGGTATGCGTATAAACGTCTAAAGAAAAATGTGATTGTTTTAAGTCGAAAACATTGAGTCACGCCATTATTGTTGTATGGATGCATATTTTATACAGAAATACAACGACAAAATGGCGAGACACGCAGTTATTGGACACAGCAAAACAGATCAGTTAAAAATCAGGTAGACGTAGTCAACGCGGACACGGCAAGGCAAGTGTCACTTCCGATCATATAAGCGATGTTATTGCGTGCAGTCACTGAATTCTTGCATTATACCCCGTCCACATGGCAAACTTAATGTAATTTCGATCGAATTACATTATGGGGTCGACAAATCAGCTTCACTCAAGACCGCGAGCTGATTAAATCACATATCACTGAATGAAAATATATTAACTTTTCCGTGTGGCAGAGGTACCAAACTTACTACTTAGTCAACTAATTTACTTCTCCCTATGGGCTCGAGCTGTCTTAGAACAAAATATAACTTATTTTGTATATAATAATACTATTACCTTAATACAGTGCAGATTCTATAGTATAAACGCGGTAAAGGCAATAAAATAACATTAGTCTAAATAAGCACATAACCACAAACAACGCACTTTCAATAATCACACAAACTTGCTGTTCACCTTCCAGTGAAAACTAGATTACCACGCATATTTACAAATGTCGACGGAACTGCACATGGATAACAACAAAGAACAAAATTCCATCCTATTACGCGATTTAAAAAAAAAAAAACGGTTGCAGCACTTTACTTGCGTCCTATATGACCAAGAAATCCCGTAAATAAGTTGTTTCTCACCTGTCGATCGTATCCATACGTCCCACAATATCCGTGACGAAAACATTTGAACACGAACTCCAAGAAGTATATCTCTGTCGAGAGAGAGGTATATAATCTATCGATAATCGACCAGAGTCATCGATGGCTAGTTGTCACACATGTCACTCAAACCGTAGCAGGACTTGTTTCACGAATCCACGTAAATGCCGTAGTATCAAGCTAACACAAAAGAACTACCCGATACTGCGGTGACGACAGAAAAACGACGGGAAACAAGTCTCAAAAGAACCACACACAAGAGCAGCGGCGACGAAAGGCTTAACGTTGTCGACCCATCTCTTGCTCGTGTGCGCTCCCTGCGGTGATGCCTGGATTTTTTTATTTTTCGGTTTCCTTCCCTTCTGAAATGTCTCAGCGTTCCTTTTCAAACAGTCAGCAGCTCACACACAACGTAAATTTAACAGAATCGGAGACCGTGTGAGGCAAGAAAATGTCGCAACCGGCCGGTTCATTCGGAAAGTCGGGGGTGCTGCGGGACTGCACGTATTCCCGCAGGTTACGGGGATACTCATAAATACAAATTTGGTACTTTCAACCTATATAACGCGTTGTATATTACGTTTATATTATATATATATATATATATAATAAATTGTTCAAGACTGCGCTTTTAGAACGTATATTAATGTCGGATAAACGCCTATGAACACCACCGCGCCGCTTGACAAGAAACATTTTCTTCACGTCGATAGCATTTTTTTCACGTAGTTTTGCCATGGCCTTCCTTCCCCCGACATTGTGACGTAACCACTCGGAGCGCTATGGCCTTCCCCTCTAGAATGTGTTGGCTGTTGCCATCGCGACCCAAAGCGAAGAGGAAAGGAGCGAGCGCCGGCGGACCGAAAAAAAAAAAAACGGTTTTGAGCGGTGTCGCCTGTTTTCCGAGGGAGGATGCAAATCCAGAAGGCGGCACCACAACGGTCTCCGATTTTCGGTATTTAAAAAAGAAGGGCCGTAGTGCGTTCGCAATCGCGTTAAAAAACAGGTTTTACGATGGCCGTTATTAAATGTTACAGAAATGTCGCCTACAAAGCTTCTAAATTTTATGATTTTTGACGTCACGAATCAAAAGAAGCGAGGAGGCGAGGAGCGGCAGAGGAGAACGCCAAAAATAAAAAGGCGCGCGCGCGCGTGCGAAATTTTTTTTCGCGATGCGGTTTTTTTTTTTTTGCGCGTCTATGACTACAACTTGCATCCTTTTAGACAATAAAAAAATACGACCCTTGTCAGTGCCCCTTTAACTTCAGCTTTAAATTTATCGCTTCTAACCGATGAAGGAAAGGGGGGAAAATACAAAGCAGACCGGTACCGCCCCCAAAATGCTTCTTATACCCCAATCAACAAATAAATCAGTATGCATAGTTCACTGTTCGGCATCGTAGAACGTACTCCCAAAGAGCTGTGATAAACCGGCACTATATCAAAACTCAACTTGACTTTATTATTGTAATCAACTCCAGGAGCACGAAAAGTATCCTATGTGGATTATGTGTGGGTTATGATTAGGGTTTCGTGTTCTCGGTAAATACCGATAAGCCCCTGAAAATCAAACCCCGAGTCAGTTTTATCAAAATCGGGAAAACCGACAAACGCCGAATTCCAGGTGTACTTGAAAATGGAAAACTCGAGCTTCGAGAGAAAACATTTTATGCGCAACTCTATTTACAGTTTTCCCTAAACACAGCCACCAATGAACCGCCATTGAGGTTACTATTTTCATCAAAACCATACTCATTATGTTTAATTGTTTATTATTATTATTATTATTGGCACGGAGACGTTTTTTATGTATTGGGCCACGCACATTTTTTTAAGGTTAGGAAATTTTTAACGTGCACTATTTTCTTCAAAATAAACCTAGATAATCCCCGATATTTTGTCAGACACCAAAACTTTCTACCGAAAAGCGCCGAATCTGCGGGGAAATATAAACCCCGGAAAAACACCCCCGAATTATAAAAAAAACACCGAAAACACGGAATCATTTTAGTTATAATTTGTTATGCCCGATTACGGGTAGCTTTGGATGATTTCGGGTGTATTCCACGCACTACACACCAGTGTTGGACAAAATACTCGATAAAAGTATTTAAGTTAAGTTACTAAATACCTGCATCATAAAGTATTTAAAATACTACTCAAGTTACTTTCACTGTAAAGTATCTTGAGTAGAGTACAGATACTTAGAAATGTATTTCAGTTACTTTTGAAGATACTTCCGCACTGCTTAATTTGTATCGACGTCATTGACAACGGCAGTTATTTAGCTACGCAAACCTGGGTTACCAGAATGGTTTATTAGCACGCAATAACAGAAAACGAAAAAAAAGTATCGTAGGGCTATTTTATGCAGTCCGACTATAAGAGCAAAATATTGTCACGAATGATAAATGATGACGCGGCGAATAACTGAAGAAACTAAACGTTTAATGGGGCGAACTTGTTCCCAAAACAAAAGAGAGAAAGGCTAGCGTCGCAGGCGTCGATGTCAGCGAAACAGCAAGATCGACCGCTGGGGCGAGGCTGACTCCGGACCGCCACTCGGAGCACCTTTTGTACCCGCGTGTGTTTCTGGAACATTCGGCGTAGAAAGTTCGGCACGTAGAACTTTCGTAACGCAATCAGACGAAAAAAATTCTCGAACTTACCAGAATGTCAAGTTGAAGGAATAAATAAAAGAGAAGTCCGCTTTCTGGTATCGAACCCGGAGCCTCCGCGCGAGAGCCAAGCGCGGTAACCATCCGGCCACGCGCTCGCTGGGCGACGCGCGTGGCAGTATCACTGATAGATGTTACAAAACATTTCTGGGACAACAAGAAAGAGGTCGCTTTGGCTATTGGGGAGAAGATCAGACCATTCCGGCCTGCATGAACGATGCAGCATGCACGGTCCTCAGCTAAGCACAAAAGCCGAAGTGGGTCAAGCTCGCATCCTCTGAAGACTGCTTTTGGGACAGATCCGGCACCTAACGTCATGGACATTCCCACAAGGCCTGTAAGCACGTGCACAGGCCTTGTGTTGGGTAAACACTGAGGTGTGGGGGCAACAAACGGGATAGAGCGCCTCGCCGATAGTGACATCGCTGAATATCACATCCTGCGGCGCAACTTAGACGCATCGTTTCTACAATCCATATTCCCTATACGGGGAGTTCACTATAAACGAACTTCAGACACGGATATGAGTGAATGGGTGACAAAGAGAACCCACATAATAGCCACGGCACGTCACCCTGCTCGCAGTTAGTTTCCTGTCCTGTTCTCTGCTTATCAATGTTCGCTTACAGACAGTGTTCGCGAGAGCAATAAGCGCCGGACTGACAACACAAAAAAAAAAAATAACCTTGACGTTTTGCCCTAGCGGGGTCAAATATACAAAAAGCAAAACAAAAATGTCTTCTTTTTTGTGTGTGTCCACTTCTCATTTTCTTCTATTTGTTATTTCTTGACACTCAAGTCTGCATTGTTCTCGTAGGTCGTTTCCCGGTCTGCTTTCGCCTCCGGGTGGCATCTTTACTTCCGTAAAACCACACCTTTGGTTTGAGGATTTTTTGGGGGGAAACAAAAGGCTCCTTTGGGGAGGCGAGGGGAGAACCTTCATTGTACGAACTTTCGGCTGAAATATGAGTCACAGTCGGCAAGAAAGCGATATTTTCACGAGCTCAATCTAAGTCACCGTAGCTAATCGGAGCTAGAAACAGGATTCGGTTGCTCGAAAAAATGTTCACGTTTCCTCGTGCCACGCCCACCCCACTTCATACCGAAAAACTCGGAAAATGGCGGAATGTCAAAATGTATTTAAGATAATGAGTACAAGATACTCGGAATTGTAATTAAGATAGAGTATTAAATACTCTCTATCAAAGGTATTTGCAAGATACCAAGATACTCCAAAAAGTATTTAAGATACAGTATCTTGAGTAGAGTATTTGAGATAGGCACAAGTCTGCTACACACTCATTGCACCCCCCCCCCCCCCCCCCCCCCTTTATCAAGATGATCAAGACAAGCTACAGGTTTTTCAGGAATGATGCGCGTAAGCAGTACGTTTTAAGAAGATGTATACATTGGTTTTGGCTCTTCGGAGGGTGTTTGTAGGTCATTCAGTTCTTCGTGCTCATTGATTGCGAGGAGCTCGTTACGTGGTACGACCCCCACGAGCTCGCCGTCGTGGTGGTACCTTATACCGTCTTGGTGATACCGCCGTCGTGGTGACCTTAATCTCTCTGGTCGTGCACATATGCGAAGATGCTTGTTCTGCGTTGAAAACATCACACGCACGCTCGAAATTCTTGAAATAACAAAGAATCCAGAAAACAGGTTCCCGATAAAAGCTGCAAGGGATAGAAAATAATAAAAAGAGTCATATTGATAGCCCACGTGCTTTACTTTTTACATATTTATTATTTTAACCGGTCGTAAAGATGCACGACGGACATATTAGCAATATATAAGCGCCACCGGAATGCTGGCGAACCTTGAACACAGTTTTCGTTCATTTCGATTGTTCTTTTGCTGAGAATCGTCGCTAGTTTTCACTCTATGAAACAAAAATTTTTGGCCTTCAATACAGCGAAGTTTAAAATTGTTCACTGATGAAAAATGCTGTAACTAAAGAAATTGCACTTTTAGAATGTTAACGAAGGCCCATACTCTTCGGTACGACCAAAATAACAAAACTGACCCATGTTATTTTCCGGCGAAGAGACAAAATGCACGCACGTTTTCCCTTAAGAATGCACAGGAGCGTCGCAAAAGTGGTCTGGTTGCTGTCTCCTTCAATGACAACCGGTTTCTGGGGTTTTCTGGTTAAAGTAGTCTAAGGTTGAGGTGGCCGCGAGTGCGGCCATCTCAAGGCCCTCTTGCATGTAGCGATATCGACATCTTGGAGCGTAGCAAACACTGGGCGGCAGCGTGCTGAATACACGTTATCTACTCGCTCGTCGTCATTTGCCAACTATGTTTTTCAAAACCTTGTGTAAACGGTGAGAATTGCCTTTGAGAACACGTGGACATTTTTACGAAAGCGAAGTGCCGCAAGAAAAAGTCACAACTTATCCAACGGAAGTCTCGTTGGTCTCGCGGCGTGATCAGAGCTTCCTTGGTAAGCCGAAGTGCTGCGTCTCTGTGCTTTCGCACGCTTGGATACTGATCAAGAATCGACGCCGTGGAAAAGATTTGAAGGTTTGTCTCGTGTAGATGTCTTTGAATCATATATCGGGCACGGAGTTCTGGATCGTCCAGGTGTTCAGGCCAGTTTCTATCTATAAAGCATACCGTGGAACCAATATCGCGAGAGCAACTTTATGCGTTAAAATCGCATCGACGCTTATTTGAACAATTCAACCAGGGGCGTCGGAGGGGTGCACATAAATAAAGATTTTTGTTCTACTGCACTGATTGTCATAAATGTCTTGTAAACAAAACAAAAAACGCGCCAGCGCGTTTTTTGTTTGGAAGACAGCTGTGGGGATAGACGCCTCTCAAATGTGTGTCTTGGGCTCTCGGTCCCTCGATCACGCGGTTAATCAACTTGTCTCCTCCGAGACATAAAATCGTACAGCCGAAATTCCTCGCTAAATCTCCAACTTTGTTGTCCGTGTAGCATTTGTGCTTTCTAGCACTGGTGACATAAGGAAGCTGGACAGGCCTGTAAAGAGGGAGTGACCGGAAGTCGTTTGGGACGCAAGCAGCGGTCCATGTTTGTAAACAGTGAAAGGGTACCCTACTCCCTGAAAACCTTGTTCTCAAAACCCATATAGAGGGACAGGACCCGCTTGCTGGTCAAACCACAGGTTTCGGATACATTGATTTGTTCTCCTTTGTGGTTCGGTAAAACCTATGACCCACCAAATAGGTTAAGGATAACTACGCTTTAGCCATCTTGGGGCTGACATTATTGTTGCCAGTTATCTGAAGGTTCATCTGAAATGGCAGGAAACGCTTTTCAGTCCTCCAGAACAGTCGGTGACAGAGGGAAACGATATCGCACGTGCTTCATGAAGCCGTGTTTAAAGCTCGGGAATTGGCATTTTCGAATTGTAACAACCTCCAGTGGCGCCCACTCTGCACTATGCAGAAAACTGACAGCGCTCACAAGAAAATCGCACAGGGCCGATACTCTATTTTCCGTCTCACTAAAACCGTGCAGTACAGCTAAAACGTCAGGGGATGAAGAGTGTCACAACCTGCTCAAGATGAGGGAAAGGAGGAACAGGAGCAAAAAGGCTAGAAATCACAGCCTCCCTCTCCTGTTCCTACTTTCCCTCCTCTTCAGTGATCCACAAACACCTTACCTAGTTAGGAAGCTTAAATGGTAATTATAGGAAAGAATATGGAAATTTAAATTCAGTGCTTCCACGCCATCAATGCTCAAAGTGTTGAATTCTGGGATATCTTGATAAGTTTTAGTTATATTCTGTAGATCAATCCTTCAATAAAAAAGTTGTGCAATATGTTCGCATAAATGAAGCAAACATAAAGCATTCGAAGGGTTACAAAAATGTGCTGTTGCTTATAAAAAAAAATTGGTACATTTCTATATCTCTTGTTTGTGTTTTGACATGTTAATACCAGATTAGGGGATTAACTTAATACCTTAAAATGGTAGACTCGAATAAGGTTTAGGCTGACGAACGTAATCTAAGGTGTTATTTAAGTTTTCTGAGCTATGTTGAAAAATAATGCAGATTAATATTTCAGGGATTTGATAGTTTTTATATTTAGAAGTGAGTAAACGAAAAAGCTTTTCTTAGCAATGACTAGCGTCCTTGTACATTATTGTTATGATTACGTAAGATAAATATTCGTACAATCAGCATAAAAAAACAATTTGTGATGTAAATAGGCCTCAAGATCGTTACTAAATATTTACATAAAAATCTTCAAAAAGTTTGGATGAAGGCAGTTTTAGTTTTTGGTATTATGCCTAATAACCTAAGAAGGTATTATCTGTTTTTCTTTATTATTATTTTTTAAAAAAAGGCGCAAAAGCCCCGTACGCATTTTTTCATTTGTGATATGTTCTGCTTAAAGGGGCACTGACACCCCAAGGGTCGTATTTTTTTTTATTGTCTAAAACGATGCACGTTGTAGTCATAGACACGCAAAAAAAAAAAAAAAACGCATCGCGAAAGAAATATTTCCCACGCGCGCGCGCGCCTTTTTATTTTTGGCGCCCTCCTCTCCCGCTTTTCTCCTCCTCGCTGCTTTTGATTCGTGACGTCAAGAATCATGAAATTTAGAAGCTGCGTAGGCGACATTTTTATAACATTTAATAACGGCAATCATAAAACATGTTTTTTAACGCAATGCGAACGCACTACGGCCCTTCTTTCTGAAATACCAAAAATCGGAGTCCGTTGTGGTGCCGCCTCCTGGATTTGTATCCTCCCACGGAAAACAGGCGACACCGCTCAAAACCGGTCCGCCGTCGCTCGCTCCTTTCCTCCTCGCTTTGGGTCGCGATGCCAACAGCACGGAGTGGTGAAAGAAAGTGGACTCTCAGGACTCCGCAATATTTGACGTCAACGCACCGGCGCGGATCGCGCGGGAACTTCGAATTCGGCATTTGGAAATCATTTTTTTACTTCACAAATACTGAATTCCCACGTTTCGAATTTTGAGGGTAATGTCCCGGTATCGTTTTCAATCGTTTCGGATAATAAAAAAACATATGATTTTGATGTGTCAGTGCCCCTTTAAGCAAAAAAGCGCTTTATATGGGCCTCCAAAAATTCCCTTAGATAATTACATTTTTTTGCTTTATTTGTTACCTTTATTAAGGCTACGCACTTCGAAAAGAAATTTTAGATAAGTTGAAATTCCTTTGCAGGAACTCGCTTTTGTTCTCTCGCTTTACAATGAAATAAATCTATTCGACACGACTCAGGAACTTTTGACGTTGCGATCTGTCAATAACGCAAACAATAATAAGGAATACAATAAGCTAAAGTTTAGTTGTTGTTTTATGTTTTAACTGGGAACGAAGTTGCGAAATATAACGATCGGTACATATAAATAAACTCCTGGTGGTAGGGGAGAACATAATAATCTCATCGTCAGAGTGTCCCAGGCGAGCCCAAAGATGAAAGTCCTTGCCCTTGCACCTTGTTTGTTCGCCACCCTCATCGGGGTATCTCTGGCGGCTAAAAATCCTTTCATAGACGACTACTGGCAGGCGTCCGTAGCGCTAGGAGCCTTTGAAAATGCTTGGGAGGTAAGTACTTGCTTCTAGAGTTGATGTTTTTTGTCGTTAACTTCATATCAAGACCGTCTGCCTCTAGAAAGTGTTCTGCAGCACATACGTAACATCCCCCATAGGAATCATACAAAGCGCGACAACCTTCGAGAGAAAAAAAAAATAAACAAGTATAAACGCGAGCCGATGTTTGTACATGTTTGAGGAAGAACAGGCAATATCTACATTATCAGGTTTAAAGTAGTATATAAAGTGTACCAGCACGGCCACGGACCAATCACAGCGCAGTAGGGCGGGGCCAAACCCGACCTCGAACAATCACAGCGCAGCAGGGCGGGGCTTCTTTCCCTTCTTCCCCTTCTTCCATCCCAGTGACCAATAACAGGCCATGGGCTTCGATGGCCACACTCACAGTGATCACCGACATAGGAGGCTCCGCCCACAGGGCATTGGCCAGTGACCAATCGGAGCTCGTCGAAGTTGCGCCCCCGAGTCACGTACGCAGTATAGGTGTGAAGTCACGTCCGCGGCGCGTGTCAGGCGCGTGTCAGACGCGTGCAAGTGTGGGAAAGGCATGTAGCAGGAAGTAGGGTGGTGATTTGGGCCAATTGGTAACAGTTTAACATGATGAAAAACAGCCTCAGATAAACACGGGCGAAAAACGGGTAAAGGACCCGACAGGACAACGGCTGGCTCGCAACTGAAGTTTATTGAAAGAAAAGTGAACCAAAGAAACTTGTTAAACAAATTACACACATATAGATTAAAAACACACGCCCACTAGGCGACCAGCTGTGCATATACATCGCCTCAAAACTTCACATTCATGTTCGAATGCAGATATAGTACCTCCCTCTCAGATGACGCCACCGATGGCTCACTGACACATCTGTCTGCCATCGAGAGTCCTCTGTAACTTTTTTTTCTGGAAACCTTACCGTTATACATTTAATTAGATTACCTTTCACGCGCATCTCACTACACCAGTTTGATACTCGATTTATGTCTAATTGAAGTTTAAAATAGTCTTCATCATCGTTAATTGTCCTGCATACAACAACATCCTCAACAAATAGTTTAAGGTGCGAAGAAATATTTATACAAATATCATTTATGTACCTCAGAAAAAGAAGAGGTCCCAAGACCGAGCCTTGGGGATATTAAATGAACGATTACAGTACTTGGTGAATGACCATTCGAAATCACACGCGGCTTTCCCCCACCAAGGTATTTTCCAATCTAGAAAAAAAAAAAAACATCAGTATCAATATTCAAAACATGTAACTGTTTCAGTAACAAACCGTGATCAACTTTATCAAAACCCCTGCACACGTATCTAGAAACGCGCGGTGATTCTCTTTTCCGGACTCAATCAAAGCGCGATATCCTAATCGAATTTAACAAACAAGGATGTGCAATAGAAATAAAAAAAAAAAAACGAGACTCAGGAACGCAGAAGGGGACGAAAACAACACAACACACCGTGTTGTGTTGCGTTCTTTGTTGTGTTCTGTGTTCCAGAGTCTCGGGTTTTTATTACCATAAATCATCACCAGCTCGCTTGTTTTTTTTTTAAGTATTGTTGCAATGATGTGCAAGATGCAAGGGACCAAAAGCTGTATTGATATTTCACCTTTATTTTAAACCAGATTACAAAATCCAGGTAGTAGGACAGCTTTAACACGTGATCTGAAAAACGCGCGCGCGACATGCGGATAACTAACACGAGTTAATATGTCGAGGAAGCATTGTGCTGGTAGCTCAACCGGTAGAGTGTCGGACTGCTGTGCATAAGCTACCAAAGTCGATTCGCAGCCGCCGTAGAATATTTGTAGCGAATAAAACATTTATTGCGCAGCGATTCAAGTAATGTCACACGACCTTCGTCACGTGGTCCGCCCCGGAAATGAACTTTGCCGCGATGCAATTGAGATCCTATAGCGCCCTCTGTCGGGTGTAGCTCGAAACCGGTGGAATCACGTCGTTGTCATCACGTGAATTGTCAACACATGGTGATGACATCCGCTGTTATTGACGCGGACGTGACTTCACACCTATACCGTATGTGACTCGAGGGCGGGACCTCGACAAACTCCGATTTGTCACTTGCCAATGCCCTGTGGGCGGGGCGTCATGCCGTTGATCGCTGTGGGCGTGGCCATCGATGCCCACGGCCTGTCATTGGTCACTGGGATGGGGAAAGGGGAAGAAGTCCCGCCCTGCTGCACTCGGATTGTTCGAGGTCGGGTTTATCCCCGCCCTCCGGCGCTGTGATTGGTCTGTGGCCGTGCTGGTATACTTCATTTACTACTCTTTCATCTTGCGTTTTTGTTAGAAATAATTCCTTCCTTATATTGTACAAAAATAACTGACACTTTCTGCGATGTACCGACTAATTTAGAATATTGCGAGGTTATATTTATTTTTATTGTTTAGGTTACAATCGGTTGGTCTTACGAGAACCGTCTTTTCTGGTTTGCGACCGCGCCCAGTCTGTTGCTTCCCGGCGTCCCGTGCTTCTACGTGGCTTAGCCGGCGGGCTCTCCCCTCCCGGTGTCTCCGGTTGCATCCGTCGTTGTTTGGTCTTAATAGGTCGTGTTCGGTATACACGCCGAATACGCACGTAATACACGGCACTTCTAGGTTATTCATAAACAAATACTGGATCCAACTTATCTCGCATTTTAACCAATGGGTACTATAGTTTTCAGAAAGAAATAAGTGTAATGTTTCATGTCCCAATTTGATTTGCGACTCGTAAGCAGCCAGCGCACACCGCACTCTAAGTATAGTACAAATTAAAAATAATGCTGCGCATCTTCTAAGTAATTAATTTTATTCTTGCAGGCCATCAACAAAGAAGGAGCATATTACCTCATGCTTACCACACATCCTCTACCATATGATTGTGTTGATTTCAATGTAAAGGAGACATTTACTAGTCCGAAGGCTATTCATTATGAAGTTACAAAGTATAATGCATCAATCCAAGTAACGTGAGTTGAAGAGCGTTCAACACTGCTAAGGATTTCCAAGGTATCCCAAAGCCGTAACAATATCTAACATTTCAGATACAAATACAGCGGATCAGCCCTTGTGCTTCCAGACGTACGAGGCATAGAAAGTACTATTGAATGGATTAAAAATGGTAAGTGGTAAATGGTAAAGTTGTTTAAACTTGTTAAACTACTTTCACGGGCAAACGCTAAAAACAAGTCTGTAGGTCGAATAATACATCGCCAATGATCTCAAATGTTTCTTACATTACATAAACTAGTTGAAATTATGGACGGTCATACATTAAATAAATTTACAGAAATCTGGGGGAGGGGGGTTGCCATAAGCAAAAAACAGAGATAGAAGAAAGAGACAGAGATAGAGATACTGCTGGACTACCAACTATGGATTTAATGCTTCTTCCTCTTCTTGAACCTTAACTGTGTGCTTCTTCTTTTCTGCTCATCCTTAGAGCGCCATACAAACCAAGGATGAAATAAAATAAAATGAAATGAAATGAGAACCACATGCATTCCACATACAAACCCAGATTGACAAAACCGCACTCCAGCAGTGCGTGACACACCTCTAATACTGTTTTAGAGCGCAGCTCTTAGGCGCCCGTTTCCGGCTTGAGCGGCGTCGCCGTCGGCGTCGGCGTCGGCGTAACCGCGCCGTGCATTATGGGAAATATCCCATAATGCACCGCGCGAGCCCCCCCCTCCCCCGGGGTCACGTGACCTCGGGAGGGGGGAGGGTCACGTGACCCGGGGGGTCACGTGACCTGGGGGAGGAGAGGGAGGGGGTCACGTGACCTCAGGGGTCACGTGACCCCCCTCCCCCCCCCCCCCCGAGGTTACGTGACCCCCTCCGCCCGAGGTCACGTGACCCACCCCCCGGAGGAGATTGAAGAATGAGGGGAGGAGGAGGAGGAGGAGGGGTATACCCTCCCCTAATTACCCTTCCCTCCTCCTCAAGAGCTGCGCTCCAATTCGGCGTTACAGGGAGTTTTTCTGTCTTCTATCTCTGTTTTTTACGTTTTCTCGTCTCCCAAGTTCAAGCTGGCCCTATCCTAGTAATGCACCAACTAGCTCAACTCAAGCCCGTAGCCATAAGCAAGCTTTTCCCCTTTTTTTGATATAGTATAAATGTCTAAGGAAACGATCGCCCCCCCCCCCCCCCCCCCCTTAACCAACGCCACTAGAAAGTTGCATTCATACTCTGACGAAAATTCGCAGTGAGTAAGCGAGATTGGGAGCACAGTCGCTGTTCGGTAAATGTTGAAATATGGTACTGTAAAACCGTTCATTTTCGTGGCCCCTTTTTTTCGCGAAACGGTCACAGAAGACATAATCGCGGCCACTAAATTTCGCGAGTTCCAGACGCCTGCATTGAAACTCTTAAGGATCGAAATTTTTGCGTGACCTTAAATTGTGCGAAATTTTCAATTCGCGAATTTCGCGAAAATTAAGGGCTCGCAAAAAATAAGGTTTTCTTTTTACAGTATTTCTTAAAGTTACAACTATAAGTGACTGACGATCTTTGAGTAAAATATTTGCCTCCCTGACATAATAAAGACAGTCATGTTTTTTCAGAGCGTGGTTGTCGCTCTTGAAGCTTCTCAAACGCTCCTTTTTACTTTTTTTCTTTGCCGGATATGGCTACCTCTACGTTTCGTTTAATAGATGTTTAAGATATGTTAACGTACATTTCGACGCCATCGAAGTGAAAATTAGTGGAGAATTCACTAAATAAAGAACTATGTTTTGGGGTTCAGAGCTTGCAGGGCACCAGCTCTTTCTGGGTAAAAACTAAAACATATGTCATGAAAGTACTTTGTACTTTCATGACACACTTCGCACATTATACTTAAAATGTATCTTTAGTTTACTAATAGTAGATAATACAATAAGACTGTAGATGAATTGATTGGATATATTGTAAGGCAAAATGATGTTTTAATTGTCGTGGTCATTTGCAAAATACATGGAAATCCTCTGTATGATTAAAGAGTTCTGCCAATGCCAATCGATTTGTTTGGTGAGGATATGCAATAGAAATGTCGTGGATTGTGCTGGCAAGGTGGCAGACGTCCTAGAGGAGATTTGCAACAAATGGTGTACCGTGATCCGTGATGATGGACCGCGGAGCGCCATGTCTGAGGAGGGTACGGAGGGGCATACCCTCCCCTCCGTACCCTCCCCTCCTCCTCCTCAAGAGCTGCGCTCTAATACCCGTGCCACACGGGCAACTCAAATGCCATTTACAACGAATGACGTTTAAGCGGACGGCCAATCAGCGCGCGACACTCCGGGAGTGGTGCATTCCACGCGCGACAGATTGCGAGCTGATTCGCCGATCACACAAATCTCATTCCTTGTAAAGGACATTCGAGTTGCCCGTGTGGCACGGGTATAATACGGCATTACAGAGAATTGTAAACGTGTTTCATTTTTTAGTTTGACTGCTCTGGGGTGGAAAGGAGGGCGTCAAATAAAGGGTAAACCAAGCGGCAACGAGTAGTGATCGACCACGGCGGGATGAAGTATGCCCTATAGGGCTTGGCGAGCGGCCATGAACGAGGAGTTTATCATTTGTGCTATCAATAGACGGTTTTGAATTATCAGGAAACTGGCATAAAGCAGAGTTATAAACGGGAGGGTGGTCGTAGGAGAAATGACGATCCTCGGAGTAGCTGTTGCACTTGTTTTGACGAGCTGTGATGTCGCGGGCATTAGTGTCATCAATGCGACGTCGGCAATATCCGAGGATGTGTTCAGGAGTATGGCAGTAAAAACATGCCGGTAGGTTGTCGCCAGTCTTCCAAATGTCACTAGGGCGATGCGCTTGAGTAGTTTGCCTTTGTAATGCACCGCATGGAGTTGGGAATTTTTGGTGGGCGCACAGCGATGTTGGGAGGAATGCGTGTCAAGGGCTCTAATGCAGTACCGAGTTCGTCACGATTAGTGGACTGGATGTCTTAAAGCTCACTCGATGGCTTAAAAAGCACAATGACTCATATTGACGTTCAAGGAAGGATCTGAGCTCTTCAGGTATAATGTTGCAGATCAAGGTTGAAATGATATAGCCTTTCTACCTGGATCTGTCACGTTATACCTGAGGAGATCCATCCACCGTATTCAAGAACGCATCTGAATAACGAAATATAAGGAGCATGTCAAAGCACAATAAATAATAAAAAAAAAAACTGTCGAACGACCCCCTGAAGGATCTTTGATCACTCGCCAACATTAGAGTGTTGGCGAGTGATTCAAGATACACTTCAGGAATTCGTTCCAAAGGCTTCTTGGGAGTTTTTCTTTCGACAAGCTCCTCATATTTTAGTTATTCGGATGCGAGGTTGGATAGGGTGGAGGGAAATTTGGAAGCTACAGTAGAGATTAGCTCTTGCGACAGACTTCTGAAAAGATGTCAGATCTTGGCTTCTTCACTCATCTGGGGTCTACTCGGCGGTATACAGCCGAATAGACCCCAAAACTCCGACTATGTATAGTCGGAGAACACATCAGGGTAAGCCGGTTATGACTCAGCCGTTGACTGATAGCCGTGAGGCAGCTGATCCAGTGCCTTCTCTTTAGGATGTGCGAGATGACCGAAAGCATTCTCAAATGTCGATTTGAAACCATCCCACGAATTAATAAATCCTTCATGGTTATCAATCTTCCGATTATATACCTTGTGAACGTTGTGGTGACTCACGCGTGCGTAGTGTTTGAGCCAATCGTCCACATCGAAATTTTGTGATCCCGTGAATGTGTGAGGGACCCGCTGGTGGTGTCCGATGTTCATGGTCGGGGCACTAGGGCGGGTCACGGTAGTACAGTACCACCTTCATCAGGCAGAGTCCAGTAGTGCGCCCACAGCGCAGCTCCAGGCCTTGGTGGCGATTACGAGAGAAAGGGAATCCTTTTATTTCAACCAGCATGTAAGACTGTAGATGAATTGATGGGTTTAATGCGCTCTGAGATGGTCGACTATGATGATGGCTGCGTGACTGTTCGAAGCAGCGTTTCGCCAAACACGAGATCAACGCGCTTCTCCCGCATAAGCTCCACTTCGTCTTCCTTCCTAACAATACATAGTTTTTTGGTATATACACCTTTGTTGCCAGGCCAGGTGGACGCACGGACCGCACTACTAAAATACGAGGCATATAATAATGTACGCTGTACTTCAAGTACAGTACAAATGCACCTAAGTGTGTGTGTGTGTTTCTTTTTTTTTCATAAAATTACAAAATTGGTATACTTTTAGCGTATTGCTTTTTTCAAGGGACTGGTAAAGGAAGTTAACTAAATTATTATCTTGTTGACGAAACTCTTTCTACTAACAGAAGGAGGACACATACATAAAACCCAGGTTTTGTACACAGACAAAAACAGCAAATGCTTTGTATTGTTCTATCCCGATTCTAGAGGTGAGTCTTTCTTTGTTTTGGAACGTTCACTATTTCAAAGTTAATATTTTCTTCTGACATATAGTCAATGTAAAAGACGTTTTTGTCGAATTCATCTGGACCATTGACTTTTTTTTTTTTCTTTCCCTGGGTAACTCAGCCTATTTGAGTTGGTACATTCAGTGAAGCATGCTACCCCTCAGCAGTGCTTAAAGTCTGGGGGTCTCAGGGGGTCCGGGACCCCCTCCGATTTCGGCGGGGGGTCTGAGAGCCCCCGTTGTACCTAAGGTCCCTTTGTCTTAGTCCTGTGCTTGGGGAACAGAGATGACAAGTCCTGGATAAATTGAAAGAATGCATGGCTGTAGAAATAGGCTGTACAAATGTCGGTTTAATGTTATCGAAGAAGCACAAATAAAGACCCCCCCCCCCTCTCCCTCCTTTTTATTGAGGCCTCTACCTGTGCTCAAGCTATGGGAGACCCCCCCAGACTGGAGGGAGACTTTAAGCCCTGCCCCTCAGTCTAAATGCTGTTTTAATGCAATAGCGTTAAGGAGCTCGCGTCAGGCCGGCCTCGGTGGCGTGCCAAAAATTCCGGCGTGACGCGAAAATCCTGATTGGTCTATAGCGTCATGATGGCACAGCCACATTACCTCGAGCGAGAATTCTCAACAACACACAACGATCACTTTAAACGCGACTTCACGCGTGGAATGAAAGTGATTAAAACATGACATGTAATGCGAATAAAGGTCGCCGCATGTCTTAAAGGGGCACTCAAGCAGTTTTTGGAGAAGCTACTTTTTGGTGCGATGGCGTTAAGGAAGTGTCAGTGAATGAGTATCTTCAGTTTTAGAATTCAGAACCGCCTATTAAGCACGCAGGAATAAAATACGTGCGGACTCTTTTCTGTACTTGCGAGGACCAATGAAATTATCGTATGTTTGAAAATTTTGGCGGCCTTTGTAAAGTTCCGCTAAAGAAACAATTTTCAGTTCATTTAAATATGTTGTGCATGATAATTTCAAAAGACGTAAAATATTTCTAGTTTAGAATACGCGATACTGCAATTATCGTTTCACAAACAAGGGACTACGTTTTCTCCTTGCCTTCCTCCGCGGGGGGTGAATTTCCCGCTCCCCCGGGATGCGCGGAAGCGCACGTATCTGCGCGCGTTGCAGGCCGGCCAGGCCTCGGTGGTGGTCGTCGACGTGGACGGCGTGGTGAAAGCTCATCGTTCCGCGTAAAAGCGCTATCCTTGACTGTGAATTTTCGTCGTGTGTCGCTATGATAACCCAGCACGTACTAAAAGGGAAGATCTACCTACTCGTGCGGCGATGTCGTGGCGGCACTCTCAAGACAGCAGAAACGCCCGTGCCGTCGTGTTTGTTTACTTCGACTACAGTGGTGCTTTCTAAGCATTCGTGTCCTCGAACATCGCCCGGATTTCTTATTTGGCGCATTTCATGCGTGTGCTCAAGTTCAAGGTATTACTGGCGCGTACCGTATAAAGCATGCGAATTTTCACGCGTTTTCATCACCGGAGAGAAGTGATTAGTGTTAGCAATCCTGAACGCTCGCAATGTCTATCTGATCACAAAATCATATTTCTACGTTGCTATATCACTGCTAAGATTACATTGTCTTTTATAATCGTAGAAAAGGCGTGTGGCGATATTTGTACTATTGCAATGTCGTGTATTAGAGTCGTGATCGTCCAAGACGGCCTACTGCATCTTTTTATTTTTTTTTTTTCATCCACTGTACCCTGCAAGCCTATCAAGAAAAAATAATAATAAAGCTTTAGGCTATAGACAACTGTCTGTCTATATTCGGTTACGGCATTGAGTAGCAGTGCGTCCCCTTTTTAGAGGGGCCGCTGAAACAGCTGACGGCCGCGTATAGAAGTGGTCGCCGTGCTGACGACCCGCTGCGCTTGTTGTAGTGGTTGCAGGTGTGTGTACGCGCGGCGCAGAGCGGTCGTTCCGGTCGCAACAAACGCAGTCGTAGGTACGCGCTCGTTGCACATGTCTGAACCAGCCTTTCTCCCGTCCTCCCGAGGCGAAAGGCAACGTGGCGACATCGTTTGACATCACGCCAGAGGTAACGCTGCGATGTCAAACGTTGGTTCGGTTACGACTTGCCCCAACCGCAAATCGAAGAATGCCCGAAAAGGTCTGCGTTTCGCCGTCCTCGGAACCCGAACATGACTCCGAAGCGCTGCTATCGTCCACATCGCACGTCGAAGTGGCGTCATAGGAAATCATCCCCAGGTCGGCTGTCCGCCGAAGAATTTCAACCTCTAACGGCGTCAGGTCCTCGAGCGTAGAGAACTCCGCCATGATCGAAGCTCGAATGACAAAGAGGTTCGGCCGATGCGGCTACCTCGGGATCACTGCGCGACGGAACGTCGTCCAACGCCATTGGCCCGAGATCCTTTTGATAAGCGTGCGAGGACCAATGAGAGTGGTTTCGTTTTCGGGTGGATCCGAGGTTTGGCGGCCTTCAATTACATTTTTATTAAAGAAATAATCACCGTATGACTATATTTTTTGGTTTTTAGGGATACTTAGGGGGTCTAAATTCAGCTGTCATCATCAAAACACGAACTCAAAAACCACTTGAGTGCCCCTTTAAGTGATTTCACTTTATAAAGTAATTGATTTGCATTAAAGAAAGGTTTGAAGAATGGTAGGCGGGGTTAGAACCCACGGCCCTTCGGTTGCGAGCCAGACACGCTACTGACTTCCATGTCCGCCGCATTTCCTGTTCTCTGGAAGGAAGGGCATGAGAAGCGAAGGAGAAGGCGACGCGAACGGGGCCCGACAACGCTATCGGGTTCCACTCTTAAAGGCGAAGCTTAAGCGTCTTTTATGTGTTTTCTGTTCACGTGCTCCACTATTTGTATTTTTTTATAAATTAATTTCTATATCTTTTTTCCGTATTTTTTATTTGGATTATTGCAAAAAGGTCGTTATTTTTCATAATAAGCGAGAGCACTTTACAGCACGTGTGATTTTTTTTAAATTTTATTTCCGAGTTTCTTCGGCATTCGCAATAGATAGACCTTCTTAAAATTGTAATCCGTCAATTGGTCTATTGACTAAGCAGTGTCGATAATGTTTGATTTTGTGACACTGTCAAGTAACATATTTACCTCATTTTTTTTTTGTAGATTATGAACTCTGGGTATATGATACCGAGACCGGATACATTCCCAGATGCTGCGAGTTTGCTTTCACGTTCGTCACCTACGAAGTGGAGACGTACCTTAACTTCAATTCTGAAATCTGTAAACACGTTGGGTAGGACACTGGGGATTAACAGGCATCTTCGTTACGCTCTTCATTTTACGAGTGCTTGATCAAAGAAAATAAATATAATAAATGCCGCATCTCTTCCGTATTATTTTTATTCGTACGCAATAATTATAAAATGTTTGTGTTCCAAGCATGTTCGCTATGGGAGAGCATCTCGAGAGCGCATAAAAGCAGAGCACGCGACACGAGAGTGCTTGCCATTAGTCCGCGCGTCACGAGAGCGCTAACAGGACCGGTGGGTGGCTTGTAAAATCGCGAACTGGAGACAACATCCGCATACATGACGAAATTGTGCGACGCGTTGAAGGATGGCTGAATCCTACGAAGCCTAAAAGCTCGATCACATAGTTGCGTTGGAGTGCGAATGCAACAACTTGCGTCTTTTTAAGACTGCTTGTGTCGAGCTGTTGCTATGACGACCCTTACGACGAACCAATGGGGAGGCGCTGTGATGCATGACGTCACGCAGTGCAACGCAGTCGACGCAACTGTGTGAACGAGCTTAAGTTTGTGGCGCGCCCGCTGTACAGGTACAACAACCGCCGCCCGATCGGTCTGTTCTTCGCTCGTCTCTTAGGGAGTGACACAACACAACGAGAAGACAGCGAATGGGTTTACTGTACTTCACGGTTGCCCGTCCTCGAGAGCCGGCAGTCCGGGTTCATCGACCCTGGTTGTCGCCCGTCGTTCAAAGCTTGCAGTAGGAGCCCCAGGGATCCTGAGCTCAATCCCCACCCCTGCCCGTTTCGATCTTGATGAGCATCGTACCGGCGTGCGGTCGTGTATCACTACTGCGCGATGCACGTTAAAGACCCCAGGCTAGCGGTTGTACTGCATTGGCTAAATTGCTCATCTACAACGAGTGACCCGTCGAAACTTTAAAATGGCTGACCAACTATACACGCTGTCTAAGTATCCACACGACCCCAATTATTATTTTGTTATCTAGGACGTTTGCGCCACGGCGCTCTGGAATGCGGGCGTGTGTTGCCACTCTGCCGTCACCGGTTGTTCTTCGGTCTGGGAGATGAGTGAGTGTAGTTACAACGATGGATTCGGCTCCCTCCTCGAGTGATATAGATGCAGTTCCTTCCACGAATGGTATGGATGGGGTTCTTTCCACGAGTGATGTGGATGATTGTGTCCAAGGGCGCCGACGTGCTCTTACAGGCAGAGGGGTGAAAACAATTACAAAATATACATTGGTATATTCCTAGGGAAACCTTTATCATGACCCTTGGAAAACGACACATACGTACCTCTTCGGGAAACGCTGACACTGACCCTGTAACAAAACAAAAACAAAAGGCAGAAATAAAAGGAAGCAAAAGAGAAAGCCAAAGGAGAAAAGTGAAGGCGTCAGCGTTAGCATTTTTCAAATGGGGACGTTTGTGGCGTTTCCAAGGGTCATGCACACGCATTCTCTAAAAATCCACCAATGGATCTTCCTGTAATTTTTTTATATTGCTTTGGTCCGCGTGTAACACTTTTTCGTCACACTCGAGCGTTACACTTTTTTCAGAATATCCAGCCCCTAAACACATTTTGTGTTTATGTGCTGGATATTCAGCCTGATGCACCCGGGTACATCCAGATCAGGTCCAGTGCATCGAAGTTATACTTAAGCATCCATTCCAGGGTGAACTTGACGAAGGTTTTTTTTATCAACGTGTCGTTAGCCAAGAATGAATATTTCCGGCCACCCTCGCCTGTTCCTCGGATGCCCCGAATCGCCCTGAGATGAGGATGCTTCCTCTTTGGGGCCACAAATCGACGTAAGCCATCTGGGGAAGTGGTAGTTTCTAGACGTCGACAAATACATGTCTTACAATTTAACTGAAGGGACACACAACCATGAACAGAAATTTGGCATGGAGCAATAAGACGTTTTCTTGGCTAATTTTATAATTGACTTGCATTATAAATGAAGAAATGTAGGAGCACTTCATTTCCCGTTATACGTGATATCGCTGAAAAAAACGTAAATAACAAAAAAAAAACACGCACAGACGGCATCGATGCGTGAAGTCAGGCTGCACTCGTCGCGCTGAATTGGACGAGGCGCCGGATGAGGGTGCAGAGAAAGACGCTTTTGGATCTGCCAGATTAGACTCTGAGCTGGTAACATCCGGTGCGCTCTGACTTAAGGTGAAACAAAACATAACCTTCATTGTTCCAAGCTGATTGACAAAGCTAAAAATACAAAGAAATCAGACCATGCGGAATAAAGAGACGCACACCATCGAGGTACAAAAATACTCGAGGAATAAGGTTCATGTTTGTGCTAGTGGGTAGTCAAACATATTGAGGTATTTAGCGCACAAAGTTGAAAGAAGAATAACTAGAAGGCGCTTTTTTTTTTTGTCCTGTTCTTATTTCTCTCTACTTTGTGCGCTAAATACTTCAATATACCCTAAGAAATTAGTCGAGGCGTGAGTTTCGTCTTCGGTGTCTATGTGGATTCGTTGTTTTGTGTCTTTCTGCTCCCTTTCACCTGAAGTCCGACCGCAGCCAATGCTGTACAATCCGATGGAGTCAATCAGGCAGAACCAAAAGGGCATCGTCACGGCGCTCATCGCCTTTGTGCGTTTGCTAACACCGACTAGACTAGTCACACACAGTGAATGCGCCGCCATCTTGTGCTTTCTTCTGCGCCTGATTGTTTTAGTCGCTGATTGCAAATACGCAAAGACAACTATAGCATCGCGACGATGAACCTTCGGTGCTTCCTGATGGGCGCTCCATCGAGTCGTGGTGTCGGTTGCGTTGGCACGTAACGTGAAATGGTGTATAGCTTCGAGCGACTACAGACTGCGTCCGACGGGTTAACTGTTCTAACTGATAAACGTTGTGGAGATCTGGCTGCCCTCCCCCGCGCCGACCCTCTGGGCCCCAATTTCCGGCCTCCGAGATACGTCATGACTCGGGGGAGCGGCGGTGACCTCGCGCAGCACAAGGTCCGGCTGGACCGCTCCCCTAAGCCAACTTACGTCACGGGACTGGCATCCCAAGACAAAGGGGCGAAGGCTTGAAAAGGGGAAGCCGGACAAAGGAAGGCTCTCTCGCACGGCAGCGCTTGTATGGTGAAGCCCTCGGGCGGTGGGACACGAAGGAGCGTGCAGCGGCGACAGGAGACGAGGACGCTGGCGCGGTATTTGGCGGGACACGGACGATGGCGCGGGGAGAGTGCGGGCGAGACGTCGAGCTGTGGACTCGACTAACGGACCAGACGGCGACCCTGGACGACGACGTCCCAATGACGGGGTGTGGACGACCACCGCTGGGACTAGGAGAAGCTGCACTGGCAGCGGACTCTGTCCCCGGGCCTCGCTGATGACCGTTCCCCGATCCCGAAACCCCCCATGGCAATGAGTGAGTTAATAAACCCTTTTGCCGAGAGCGAAGTATTGCTGTGTCATATTCATCCGGGAACAGGGTCTGAAGGAATCGGAGTTAGAAGCCCGCAACGTTAAAATGCGGATTAGGTACTTACCTTATTTAATCGTCGAACTCTTCGTCGATGTTGCTGACTGTCCAGGTTTTGCTGTCAAGGCCCACAAAGGAGTCGATGAGGTGCGAGAGCAAATGCACGATTATGTGAATTTCTGCTTCGTCGTACGGATCATATATAGCTTTTCAGAATAAATCTATATATATATAACTCTGTGTTAAAAAAAATTTTAGAAAAACAATAAAACACAGGCTAGGTGGCGCAAGCCGCCGCCCGATCTAAAGGGCCCAGCCTCATCCATTTATTCATTCATACATCCATGTCTTTTATGTCGTACTTCATCAACGCGGGTCGAATGTGCGTCCAGATCTGGTAGTAGCGGATCACGGTTTTCCAGGAACCCTCGGGATCCGCTTTCTTTGAACCTGCAGCTTTGCCACACCAGTCAAGATTTAAGAAACCCTTAATTGATTTTATAATTTAAATGTAGATATGATATGCCAAGTTAGTAATTTTTGATCTCACGCACAGTTGCAATTAGTTTGCATCCACTCGGTCTACCTGTGAATGAAATATTGACCACATTTTAATTTTCAATGAAGTTGGGAAAACATCCACATTTACGCCAGCAAAATTTTTTATGCGTATGAACAAGACTCATGAGTTTTTTTTCATGCTCAGACAACCAAAAATGAAGCACTTCCTCTAGAACTAACTACAAAACAAAAACGGTCACCAAACTGTTTATCTAAAATTGCTAAGGAGTCAACGTGATCTAGATGAATGTTGCCGAAAATTGTAAACACTATGACACCATCCTTTTGTGCGTAACCTAGGATTTTGAGACTTCGTCCGTGTCGTTCTGTGTTTTGTCCCTTGTCCGTATCCCCAGTCTCGGGTTTACAACTATGCTCAACTTACACCAGCTACCCTGCACCCTCACCGTTGCTTCATTACAACAAAAGCCTTCCATCTAAGAAATACTATTCTCCCTACCCTTTCTTACACTTGAGCGACACTACTAATGAATATTAGGTGATGTTGAATCAACTTGCAAGTCGCTTTTATTTTGTTGCTTTTCAACCCCCTAAAGGTCCGAACTTCAAGTCCAAAAGACAGCCCGTGCTGCCGTAAAATCAACCTGAAGACCCAAACAACAGTTTAGCACGTTTTATTACCAAGTTGTTTTTTCTCAGTGGCGGCTGATTTTTTTAAAATGCAAAGAGTCTCTCATGCTTACTTCTCGTATTAACATCCTTGTGGTTCCCCGCAGTCACATCAATAACAAGAGCTGAAAGGGCCCATAGCAGAGTCCAGATGGCCATAAGGATTTTGTTCGGTCAACAAAGTTGGACTTGGACGTATTTCACGACCGACTGTGGAACAATTGTTCATGCAGTTTGGGACTTCGTGCAATCACCCTTCACTACAAAAAGGAACATGTGTATTGCCATATAAATTTGGCGGTGTTCTTGGTGGCTTGACTTTGCGGAATCTTGTCCGAAAAATATGTACTCCAAGTCGGAACATGGCCTTATACCAGAGAAGCGTATAGCCGTGGCACCAGGAGATATCCTCAATCACACGGACCAGAAGAGACACAAGCGCGCTGAACCATGCTTTGTTCCATTTTTATCACTACATATAAATGTTAGCTTAAATGTTGGCAGTGAGTATTATATCCAACTTATTGAATTCGCTACTGTAATAGGCTCCTTGAAACAATGAAACGTATGGTTAACCTTCGAGGCGATTATCAGCACAACGTAATGGAACAGTGACAGAGCAAGTGTACCAAGAGATGCATAAAATACCGTGTTCACAAATATTTTGAATAAATACAAAACTTAACTTTGTGTGAAAGTTGCCTTGCTTCATGCCCAACCCAGAGGAACAACACGAAGCCAGGATTTCGCAAACAACATAATACATTTAATGTTAGAAGGACGGGAAAGTTAGTTTGACATCGAAGAAGTCGACATGCGACTGTCCAAGGCAGCCCTCGGCCCAGAAGCCCCCGTACCACCCGTGCTGACGGTCTTTTACTGTCCGGGCAACGCCCCTTGTTTATCGTAGTTCATTCACGTGACGCTTTGTGTTGCACCATAGCCTCATCTATGCTCACAAAGCCTGGCAGTTAGACGACGAAGCCACAGAGTGCCCGGTCGCACATTTGGAGCGCGAGGACCTTGGAGCACAGAGCATTTCTCAGGGAACCTGGTCGTCAGCGCACAGCTTTTGCAGCGGCGAGGACCCGAAACATGGTTTTCAAACCATGGTCTCTGAGATCCCGAAGCGGGATCTCGGAGGCCATGTTCAAACATGACGATAAAAGAAGCGGTAGCGCGAGGAACGCGAGGAGCACGAGCGGACATTCCATCGCTCGGGAGAAGTGTGTTTCGGTGTCTCGCCGTAGCGGGGCGCCCGTCACGTGGCTCTCCACTCATCCGTTGTCTGCCGCTCGACCTATTCAATTTCTTCGGCCGCTTCTCGTGGTGATCCGCCAGGCTTTATCAGTATAGAGGAGGCTATGGTTGCACGCATGAGGGCATATGAGAGAGCACCCTGGTAGCCACTGAATGGTGGCGCCATCGGGGCGCCCACAACCTGCTCAAGCTTCCTCATAGTTGCACGGTGTCGTGTATGATTGCAAGAACGACACCACTTCACTTTAAAATCAATCAAAATATCTCTAAATATGGAGACTTTTTGACCTTCGTGTTTCGTAAAATTCAGCTGTTCACATTAATATGTATGAACCAACTGAGTCAACAAAACAAAAGCCCGTAACGATTATTTACACTTTCGACGTGTATAAGTGGGCCGCAATCAAGAGGTAAGTCAAAATATTAATGTGAAAATTGAAATATTTCGAACATTCATTTGAGGAATTTTTGGTGAAATCCTTCGCGCGTGAGCCGATATAATTATAACATCACATGACATCTAACCTACACCGGTGCATGTCTTCGAACAAGTTACTTAACTTTCTTTTCTCCTTTATACTTGACTCTTAGTCGCACCACAGTTCATCCTGATCTGCAACAGGGCGCCGTTCGCTTGAGATTATAACATCTGCGACATCAGCATTTATTGAATCTTGACCTGGCGAGGTGACACAAGTGTGATTCAATAATCCTGTTTTTAGAGCTTTCCCAAATATCAAAAAAGGCACCACCCATATTGATATTTCTAAATATTATAAACACTTCAATGCAAAAAAAAAAAACAAGAAAACATCAAAGTTGTGAAGATGGAATGATACCTGAATTTCCCAGGTTTTGTTCAAGTTGTACCTTTGGCCAAGTGAGCTTTCAAGGGTCGGAACGAAACGGCGAGACCCCAGATAGAAGAAAGAAAGCCACCACACGTATTTCTATCTTTCCATATAACCGGGTGTATGTTTAAAACTCACAAGTTCCCTGACCGATTACAGCGTACCAGACCAAATAGTGTGCTGTAAATAGCTCTTTTGATATGCAGTACCAGTGGTACAGTGCAACCCATTCCCAGGTGTGCTGACTCGGCCGCCTAATTTTTACTTGCACACAGAAAACTCTGGCCTGTGCAAATATTAATCGAAAGAACGAAACATAAATCTGTAAAACTGTGGAAACCCCCTTTCGCACTTTGCTACCAGTATCTACGTAGAAAGTCCTCCTCACAGAGGAACCTATCAAAAGCCTCCAAAGATCAGCAGGCGCCTGAATTAACTGCTTCACGATGGCTGGCAAGCATGCAATCGAATTCTGAGAGGTGTATGTTATATGTTCAGGCGCCTCACATCGTGATTCGTTATTCGACGCTCTTATTGGCTAATGCCGCAGACCCATTGGCTGCTCAACGATAATTATTTTCTCGGGACTCTTTTTCAATCGCTCGAGAGATAAACTTACAGACTGAGCACGACATTGTGTAAACGGAGGTGCTTTTTTTTATGCCAACGTTCTGCATTGGCACAGACAGAGTCGGAAATGCTGCTCAAATAATCGGGGGTGGCACTCTCCAGCGCAGGTGGCACAATAACTAAACACCCACCGAGTGTCTTCCGCTTGTCAAAAAAGAAAAAATTCAAAACGATTAAACATTTTTTACAACATGTTTTATTAATGTCATAAATCAATAAACATAATCTTTATTATATAGGGAACAATATTGGTATATGAAAAAAAAAATTTTAATAATGCGCAGTTTGTACATTACAGTGTGCTGCAGAAATTTATTATTTTTGTTCGTCACGTGCTCGAGCTGGTGTCTGCCGAGTGAGGCAATAACTTTTTCTTTTATTTGAAAGCGCAATACGTGAGACACGTTTCAGTATAGCCCGACAGCAATTTTGAAGATTGAGGTGCAACTAAATGCGATTCGAAGCGTGTGCGAATGTTTCGTCGTGTGTTCTTTGTTTGTTTGTGTTTTTCCTGCCCTCGTACGCACTTGTATAAAGAAGCCACGTAAAGATGCGCCTAGTTGGAACTAGATCGCTCTTTTGTATCTTTATTTGTATTTATCTTAAAAATTACGCTTCGTACGCCGGGTTTTGAAGATGATGTGGACATCAAGTTTGTGTGACATGGCTCTCACACGTTGTTTGCTCGCTCAGTTATTGTCCTACGCCGTAGCGTCTTTCGTCTTCTCCGTCGAGCACTCTGGTCGTTTTACATTCGCTGGCCAGTTACAGATGCTCTGGTCCAAGTCCCACACAGCTCCGTTGTTGCACCTAAGCTCTATTGGCTTGCCATGAACGCACTGGTAAAACCTGGGAAAAAAAAAGAAGATGATCAGCAATTTTCTTTACGAGTATTCGTTAATTCTTGTTCCCTAATACGGTGATTGCATATGATAAATGAACATGCGAAGAGAAATCTGCTAAGTCTAGACACGTAATGTTTATGTTCGCCCGTACATTGGGCACATCTGCTTTGCACTCCCCGGAACTCGTAATTTATTACTAATATTTTAAACATTTATGACAGATAGTGCAGCCTGCCACCTAGTAGAAATTAAGATTTTTTTCAGCTGTGTATTCAACGTTTTGGCACGTTGGGCAAGAGGCATGGTGTGACTTCTTTAAAAAAAAGATAGGGAATGAAATGTAATCTTGCGCTCAATAAGCAGCGAATAATGCTCACGCAGTAAATCATTTCCCGCAGCTCGAATTCAAAAACTCGATTCAAATTGAATGTTGAAACATTTTTTTGCTAAAGCGGAACCACAAAGGAACGTTTCTTAAGTACCCATTAATTTAACGAAGCTATTTGTAAAAAGTAGACGAGGACGTTAAGCAGCTTTAGCAGCAACCATAACAGCTACATCTGTGTTTTCTTTTTCGGTGGCCGTTGCGATTACTAACGAGTTTGAGTAGACCGCTTTCCTGTGCCCGACACAATCGCCACTGCGCATGCGCGGCCGCTCCGAGTTTGAGCGTAGCCGGCTGCGCAGTCGCAATCGGCTAGGCTCGGAAAGTGAAAGCGATCTACTAAAACTCCCTATTGTCACTAAGGCAGGGATTTCCCCAGACCCCCCCTAGGGGGGGTTTAGACCCACCCTCGTTTTTCCGAAGGCACCCCCTTAATTCACAACGACTCCTATATTCGCAATGCCCCCCCCCCCCCTTTAACCCCCCCAAAAAATTTTAGACACCCCCCCTGATTTCAATTCCTGGGGAAACCCCTGCACTAAGGTGCCTGGAGCTGAAGCTGGAGCGCGTCTCCGATTGCTGTGTTTGCCGCCGCGTCCTTAAAAGTGGTCCCTCGATTTCCGCCTCATGACGTCATAGGAGTGTCATTGTTGCCTGGCGTGATCCTGTTGGTGGCACAACAGCGGAGGTGGATGTCACAGACGCCTGTTCTGCTGAAGCTTGCTCTGCGGTCACACAGTCGTAGGGAGCCAAAGCAGACAGTATCATATGGGACGCCGGGACGACAGCGACCCTCGCGCCCCCTCGCCTTTTCCGCTAGCAATTTTGCAACTAAGCGCCAGGACCACGACATGCAACAGCATGACACGCCGGTTCCTGTGACGCAATTGCTCGGTACATCGGGACCACTTTTTACGCGTGGGTGACGTAGGACGGTACACACGCCAGTCCAAGGCGCGTTCCCGGCATCGTATAGTGTCACCGACGCAGCAAGGGCTCCTTCGCGGGTGTCGCCGCACTTCCATCGTCTGGCCATAACAACCAATGGCATTCTAGCTGGAACTCGCGGTATTTTTCTAGGCGCATGAACTATCGCACTAAGGTTCACCGACCCAAAAACTATATTCTACGCATGGCGATTCGGTCCGGTATGACCCGGGAACTCTTTTTTGTAACTGGGGCATGCAGGAGCAACACCCTCTAAAAGACGACGTGTGCACGCTCCCCCCCCCCCCCCCCTTCCCCTCCTCCCCCCGAACGTCATCGCTAGTGGATCCACGCAGCGCCGCCGAGCTTCAGCGTGTTTGCCGCTTGGGGCGGATCGAGGGTCCACGCACAATGACGTCATGCGTGGGCCTTTCTTCAAAAGAAGACAGATATTGGTAGGGAGCGTACTTGGTGCAGTCGGTCTCGTGCGGGTAGAAGTCGAACGTGTTGTCCTCGCATTTCACGTGTCCCGGCGGGGGCCGCGGCCGGTGAGTCGTCGTGGTCGTCGTTCCCTGGGACTCCGTCGATTTCGAACCTTCCTGAGCGCCTGGTTTTGCTCCCTCGGGAACGGTAGGGTTCGGGGCGGGCGCCGGGGCGACGTAGTCTTTGACGGACTCGTGGATGATCGTCATGAGCGCGTTCTTGCGGCCGCACTCTCCGCGGTAGTCGTCCATGTCGACCGCCCACACCATGGCACCGCCGTAGCCCTGCTCCTTGATGTACTTCATCTGAAATGTGGTTGGAGCTTTTTGTCATTTATAACATTGAAACAACGTGTTCCAAAACACCAGAACGTTATGACCCATAGTCCTTGAATTAGGCCATATGTATCTACATAGTGCTTTCCCAATATTTGAGAACATCGTCACAAATCATATTCGACCTTTTGTGTGTTGTTTTTCGTCATACTAAAACGAGAGATGGAGGCAAAAAATAAAGGCAAACGCAAACTCTCAACGTAAATACACATACATACACACACACGAGAATACACGAAAGCACGCTGGTACGAAGCTCATGACGCTATGTTTTCTTATGAGCTCCGGTGACATGACGCTGTTTTTGCTCGACTATACAACCAGCTCGCCTGCCTATAGCAACGTCACCTTTTAACTTCACCTTTCGACTCTTCAGAGAAGTGCAAGTTCCTGCTTGCCATAGCTCATTGATAAATGTTCACCTCCCCAGTAAGCGTTTTTAAATTGTACTATATAATAAGATATGCACATCTCTGCCAGCAATATAATATATATATATACAGTATAATATAATATATATATATATATATATATATATATATACTTTTTTTTTCTAAGGGAGTATTTAGGTGGTATATGTTAGCCCTAATACACGAACAGTGGTCGCTTGGTGCTCCAGGCGCCGGAGAGTTAACACTCCCCTAAACACAGCGAATTTCTTGTGCAGCAGGAATCGTTCTTGTAGATTGGGATCACACCCCTCACAGTTCCGGCATTGTTTCTCTGAGCGCCTGTTGTGTGGCACTGGCTGTACAGTTAACTTAGCGCGCTCGGCTATTGCAGTTAACAAAGTTCAGCATAGCATTTCTAATTTGATGTCATACCTCTTTCTGACTCCGCCTTTTGTTAGGCATTCAATGATGATCCGTCAGTTCACAACGCAATGTATATTGGTGGTCACCGAACAGGAAAAAAAAACGGGCCTAAAATGAATAACCCTGGTCAGGTTAGTTTCGTTGCCATTAGTGAAATTTCAGTTCTATCTTATTACTAAGTGCTGTTTCCTTTGCACCATACCTTGATAGCCACACTCTCCTCGTCCTCGTAGCCGACCCACTGGTTGTCCTTGAAAGCGTACGGACAGCTGCCATCTTTATCCCAGCGCCTCGTCCACCCGTTTTCCTTCACGTTCTTGCACACCTGAAACAAAGGGGCGTAGACATAATAAATTTCTCTACTCAAATTTAGGTTACCGGTTTGATGGTTTTACGTTTAGATTTACTACTTCCTAATCTCAAACACGTGCAAGTTTTCCCGCTATTGATATCGCTACAGTTGTGGGTCTAATTATAAAACATCTCCATATAAAGTGTCTTATCATGATACTATTGCTATTACAACAAGGAGCGAGACGCTCTGCATATTTTGTGAGATTAATGTAAATGAATGCCGCGTCTCTTACAGATTGATTGATTTGGTATGTGTTTGAATAATCATCACTTATTTATTATTCAAATTATACGAGGTGGTTAGGACGAATATCTGCATCTAGCAAAACACGTACCACTTGACGGAGAAACGTTTGCCACTACGCCAAGTGAACTGCCGCCGGCCGTTGAAATGACACTTTGCCAAGTTATCAAATCACACGGTATGCAGTGGCTAGTCCTATCTTTCTCCTTGTTTTTTTTTTTCACTTTGTGTATTCAAATATGACAAAAACAGTTTATCCGAAGCCGTACTCACAAACCCCTTCCAAGGTTTTTTTAAGTTTCAGCCATGACGTACTCGAGTGTTCGCAATGATCGCACAAAAACGACCCTGTCAAAGAATGCACTTGGAATAGTTGGTACATACGCCATAAAACGACAAAGCTAAAACTCCCGACAAGTTGAACTCAACGGACACAACGCTCTTTGTTTAGAACAGCTCCGTTTGAGTCCGGGTGATCCAACTCTGATGATAGTACATTAATCAACAGTTATTTGTATGGCAATTTTATTTTAATAATTTTTAATTTTATTAAACAAATGACACCTAATTTAGTTCAGTCTTAATCTTCCTATGAAAAGCATAGATCGAATCAAAAGTCAGCTTCGACGGTTTTTGCGTGCCACACCAACGAAGGCCACTTGGCACGCCCCAGTGGAGGACTGAGGATCAATTTCGTCGGGGATCTTTTGATCCGGAACCGAACTCATTGTTACACGGTGCCTTCTCCTGCGTAAGCCTCCGTAAGATTGCGGGCACCTGGACCGGGATTCAAATCCGGCAACTGGCGGACTTGGATCCGGCAGTTGGTGAACTGAGATCCGTGGGCCGGTGCTTTGCCTCGCAGCCACCGTGGCGGGAACTCGCACCTCAAAGTATGCCTGGAACCCCGTCGCATTGGTGAACTCTCCCGGGGCTCCTCCATTGACCCACTGGACGATGGGTGCACGTAGCCCGTGGTTCTCCTTGCTGCCCAGAGTGTATGTGCGGCCGTACAGGGGGATGCCCACGATGAGCTTGTGCTTCGGAGCCCCGCGACTCACCCACAGTTTGAGGCCGTCATCCTTCAAAGCAACGAAAAAACGTCTTCTTTCATTTTAGAGTAAAGCATGGATCGCGAGTGCGCCAGGATTTATTTCGATCCTCAAGATGTGTCTTTCGAAATTCATGAGGTTTTACGCGCAGCTTTGAACAGTGAGGCGCTAAAGAAGCACCTTCCAATCGGGATTCCTCCGCAGGTTCAGGAATCACGATGTGCAAGCACAGCCCCAACACAAAAGCGACTTTATGCGGTGTTGCGTCCTAACGTGAGTATATAAATGAGATTCAGACTTTGCGACGTTCTTTTTTTGTATTAAAATAAGGATATCTAAAAGCAATAGTACAATATCTGGAATTGCAGTTTATTTTTACTCCACATCATGACATTGCATAATGTGCTACCGAGACATGGAAGAACTAAGCGAGAGAGTAAAAGCGCCGTACTTAAGGTTTGTCCTTGTCATTGAATGTGAATATACGTATAAGTATTAGCATACTTAGGATGACAATGATAAAATTACAGCCTTAACACCTCGCGAGAAAACAATGAAAAAATAAAACATTAATATTAATCAAATTGCAAAAAGGCGTAATTAACATAATAGAAAACGAAAGTGTTCTTATTTACATTTTTCTATTTCTTTAGACAGACAAACATCTTCGTGTTCCAAAAAGGTTTCTCGAGAATAAATATGCTTACGCCTGGTGGAAGTCAATTTATTATGTCTTCTTCAAATTAAGAACATCCCCTGAATCATTATAGGAAAACAAAAGTGTCTAAATCACGGATGCACCTTGGTTACTAATTGTGTTGGAGTAAATAAAAAAGAAATACTTACGACATTGAGTTTCTCGTAAGCCCACTGGTCAAACGGCCGCTTGAACAGAGGACTGTGCACATCGGCGAATCCAGCCCAGTTCCCGCGAAGGTCGTACGACATTACGTGAATGTGGTCAAAGAGCCTGCAGAGTTTCCATTTTGCATCAATTATATAGAATTTGTGGTGATTTTTTTTTCTTTTAAATTGCTTTTGGAGTGGCTTTAAAACTCGGTATTCGAGAAATAACAAAATACTACTGACTAGATTGTTTACAGATTTATCAGGGTGGACATTCCGGCAGGCTGGTATGCGTATGCGTACCAGCCTGCCGGAACGTTATCGGGTTGCGTGTTTTTCTGTCTATTCTGTTCAGTTCATCTTTCTTTGCTGTACCGAGCAGAAGTAAAATTTCAGTTGTAAGTCAGCGTTGGGCTTGAGCACTCCTTCCACTCGTCTTCCGTCTTTTGCGCTGATTCTTTTTTTTTCCCCATTTCTACATTACCTATTCTAAATACTTACGCAGGAACGGCATTCCAATGCAATTTTATGACTATAAAAAAAAGGCAATTACGAAAAGTGAGAAATACTTTAAATATATAACATTCTCGCTAAACATTCCAAACTATGTTTATACAAACATATATATATATATATATATATATATATATATATATAGAGAGAGAGAGAGAGAGAGAGAGAGAGAGAGAGATAAAACTTTCACAGTGAAAAAAATATGCAGAGTTGCACGCTCTTCACTAACACTTCCTAGATATCTGCGTGCCTAAACTGCACACCGTAAAATTCTCCATCTGAAGATACATTGATGCGTTATACTCTGGGACAATTCGAGCGTTCGTTAGTCATTATGTACCGCGCTGAGTCTGAAATGTTGCATATCGAATAAAAATGTCAAAATGATCTCGAATGCAGCGCAATCACACCGCCAAACACTCGGAAACGAGGTCGTTTCTTTGTGTTCAGTTGTGAACCCCTATCGTTTGCGAGGGGCAGGGTCGTGGTTATGCTAAGCTGTGACCCTTTGTGTAAATGTTTTGTAGCCTAGTTTTAGTGGAGATAGAATGATTACACCCGTTTGTTTTAAAGCTATTTTATTTATTTATTTTTACCTTCACGTTATATTTTGGATTCTTGTCGTGGGGTATTGTTGCCTCTGGTGATTGTTGTGACAGCGTTGAAGAAAGCGTACATAGAATAAATTTTGTCGAGTTTGAGACGTTGGCTGTTCTTTTTCTGCCTTCCTTCGCGTTTTCCGTTTTCCTCCCCCAGTCTCAGGGTTACCATAATGTTCAAACGAAAGATATTCCAGTATACCCATAAAGCGACCGGAACTACAAATTCTACTTGCTTGGCTAGCTGTTCGACCTCGTATCCCTCGTCGAGCCTGAACTTGGCAACAGGTACAGCGCAGGTCAGCAGGAGCTTGTGTTCGTCGAAGGCCACCCGAATCTCCTGCCATGGAAAGAACGCGAAAAAAAAAGCTTGCTTAGTAAAACGTTATTTGTTTTATATTGCGAGCGTAGCGCTTCCTACTGTCCCAAATAAGCTACAAATGACTTAGGTGTGGCGATCAAAATTAAGAACAGCTCAACGGTAAAGTTTGATATCAAGAAATAGTGAATTCAGACGGGTCGAAATCGTTTTGTGTTTAATTATTTTTATATCATTTTTGCTAAACATATTTTTGAATTAGCGTAATTCTTTTAGCTCGTTTATGTAGGCACTCCTCCACTCGCGTTGAAGGAAATCGGCGATGCTTTCGCCCCGTGTTTTTCGTACCGCAAAACTAAATCACGAATTGCTGAAAACTCGAACTATAGTAATTAGTTTTTAGCAGTTTGAATAAAACACCAACGTTTCAAAAGTTAACGTTATCTGACTCTAACGTTAAAAACAACGCTCTCACAACTTGAGTTACCAAATGAATCTGACTTCTGGCCGCATGAATTATTTATCCACAGTTTACAAACAGGGCCGAGTTCTCCCACACCGGGTGGGGGCAGTACGCGTGCGCAAAAACTTTAGCAAAATTTTAGCAACTTTAGCAAAAAGCAGATTCCCACGAGGTGAAGCGTCTACGCATGCGCCGTGCCGACAGCAGCGCCACCGCTGCCGCGTGACGTCAGAGCTGTCTGTCGCTCTCACTCGCGGTACTCGCGGGCTCATCTGACCGCCATTTCCAAATCAACAATGTCCGAAACTTAATATATAACGATTGAATCCGATAATAATCAGTTGAAAAAACACTTTGTTGTCATTTCCCCAACCGCTGTCGCTATACATTCGCACGGAGTCCAAGATTTCGGCGATGCGTATGTTAGTGCAGCGGTACGAAAAACACAGTTCCTTTCCCTTCTTGCGGTTCGCATCACGGTGGAAGCAAGAGCTGTCGGAACGAGATCAGAAGAGGGACCAATATTCCACTCAGGCTTGGCGCAACTCCCGGCAATGGCTCTGTCGGATTGGTGCTCCGCGCGGCTTTGAAAACGTGTGCACCAATAAGGACGGTTCCTCGAGCACCTGTCACGTTGCGCCATCTTACGGCGTTTGTCAGAAATGGAAGAGAGCCTTCGACATACTTGTTCCGTGGTGAGGCGGTGTTGTTCTGATGCCTCTCACTTCCTCCACCGTCATTCACACCCCGTATTTATTTTGCTCGCCGCCAAGTTACATTGTTCACCCACCTTGACTAGCTCGAGGAAGTTCTCCTTGTCCGAGTACCTGCCCTGCCTGTCCGACGCTCCCGGATACTCCCAGTCCAGGTCGAAGCCGTCGAAGCTGTACTTGAGCACCCATTCCAGAGCGCTCTTGACGAAGGTCTTCCTCTTGGCCTTGTCGCTCACCATCTCGGAGTACTTCCTGCCGCCCTCGTCCCAGCCGCCAACGGCGAGGAGAGTCTTCAGGTGAGGATGCTTCTTCTTGAGGGCCACGAATCGACGCAATCCGTCTGCGTAAAATTGTCAGTGATCAGGGGTGACCAATACGCGGCCCTGACTTGACGCATTTTATAATTCATATAAAGTCCTAGTTACTACGACGCCTTTGAAAAACGACCTTGCGGTGCATTTCCCTCGAATGACGAGGAAATAAACGCTAATATTCTGGTAATCGATGCGTCGTGGATCGGCTAACCCTCACCTAGAGATTCTAGATTTAAGAGAGGAAGCAACTCAACCCACAGAGAGCGTGTGCAATTTCATGGCGGACACCTCCTGCGCAGGTTGAGTGCTCGTGCACATGCGTCAGTTGCCGCGTTTGGAGGACGCGAGCAGGCGGAGAGGCAGAGCAAAAGTTGGAGACGCTTGCGGACGAGCGACGCTCTCGGCTCCTCCTCGCCGCTTGCGTTGCGAACGCGACTCATTGACCGCGTTACCCCCGATCAAGCAGTTGGAAACACTCTGAAATCAAGGCACACTACCGTGACCCCCAAGTGCGCCATGAACGGAAGATAGAAATTTCCCAAGTACTTGACAGCGTCCGAGCACAAAAATGCGATCCGCACGATTTGAGACTGCTCTGCATCGTGATTTTGGTTTCACAATGAAACATCCGTCATATCGGGTGTTGTTGTTTTTGTTTGTTCTTGCCTTCTGTTTTTTTTTAACATGCGGCGATCTTTAATTCGTATTACATGTCACGTTTTAATCACTTTTTATCCACGCGTGACGTCACGATTCACGTGAGCGTCGTGGGTTGTTTGAAATTCCCGCGCGACGTCATGTGGCTGTGACGTCTTGACCCTATCGACCAATCAGGATTTTCGTGGCACGCCACCGATTTTCTGCGACATGAGCTCCTTAAAGGCAGAGCCGTTTATTGAGAGAGTTTGGCCATACATTGGTTTGAATAGGCGAGCATCTCGGGCCAACCACAGGCCGCGAAACAGCCCCTAGCGGTGGTCGCGTGCTCTAAATTTGTGCCACGACTATACTTCGTTTCACCTTATGTGCGAGCGAAGGCAAAACTGGAAGCGCGAGCACGGAAGCTCCGTGCGTTCAGGCTTTGCTCGAGCGCGCGAGCTGGGGAGAAATGCAAAAAGCGCTGGTCTCGCGCTTCTAGCTTTGGCTTCGCTCGCAGGTAAAGTGAAACGAAGTATAATTTGAGCCGTGCCGAGCGGAACTCCGCGTCTCAAGACGCTCGCGCACCCCACCCTTTGCACTGCATTCTTTCAGCCAGTCTCAGGACGCTGTTCTAGCAGTGCAGACAAAGGCATGGGCACGAGCGCGTGGCTTTGGAAAGTGCCTCCTATGCACGAGGTCTCGTACAAACAATAGCGTTTCGCTGAGCTAGGCTCACGCGCCTGTGCCTTTGTCTTCACTGTCGACATTTGTGAGATGGAGTAGAGGTCTCTTGATTGGTCGACGCTGTGTCACAAATTTAGTTTACGCTCTAAGCGTGGGGGGAATATTCGGCGCTGGCGGCGGCCTTTGCTCCGCCTATTGTCCAAACTCTCCTAATATACGGCTCTGCTTAAAGGGATGCTGAACCAAACATTTCATTGTCTATAATCGGTGGCGCGCTATCTTTCCACGAGTCAGCAGCCGCCGGTGTGCGCGAGCACACGCAACGAAATTGACGTCCTCATATCCACCATTCAAGCTTATTAAGCGTGAATGGGGGATAAGACGACGTCAATTCCGTTGCTTGCGCTCGAGCACACCGCCGGCTGCTGACTCATGGAAAGATAGTGCGCCACTTATTGTATAGACACAGAAATGTTTGGTTCAGCATCCCTTTAACGCTATCGAGTTAAAACGCATTCCCGCTTATTAACGAAGATCCATCGCTTAGGAACGCGGAGTGTTTTCATTATCAATCGTGAGGCCTCACTTAGCAAATTGCCTGTGGTAGTTCGTGCCTCAGCTGTCCATTGCGTTATATAGGGAGGTCTAGAAAGATCACGGTCAAACACGCAGCGAGTGTGTGTGTGTGTTTTTTTTTTTGTTCTTTAACGCTTTTGTTGATTATATTGATGACTCAATCAGGAGAACCCGGTGATACAACGTTTTATGCCTTTATGCCAGGTTGGCACGAGGCATTGCTCGTTCTATTAATAATTATTTGGCGCATTTTTTCGTGGCGTATAGCCCCATAGCTGCTATGGTAGTTACCTTATCATGGTGCCAAGTCTCTCAGGCAATTAACTCGACAAGGTCGTTTGCAATATATTGAGCTTTAACTCCGATGCCCTTTGAACTAGGTAAAACTTGTCAGTCGACACTTGTCGTATCTCTGTGTTTTGTCTTAAAAAACAACTGTTTACGCGAGATAGCTGAGTAATATTGTATTATGGTAATTCATTAGTCAAGCATGCATGCGTGTTTTCGTGATTTTAAACTATATTTAGCTATTTGGACGTTTGCCCCAGTATCTGGTCATTCCGTGTGTATATGCGTCACTGGAGATTTATTTGTTTACACACGTTGCTTCAAGGTCCCACTTAACACCCCTCCATCCTATGAATTGACTGATGTTCGAGCAAGTATAGGCTAAATATTTATGTTTTCGAAAACAAAGCAAAACAAAAATTCTGAATGTTTCGGGAGCGTTTTTAAGTGATATGATATCTCACAATGTACTCAGGATGACACATCTTGTAATATCAATGATACGTTGTTTTTGAACACCTCCACTGTGTAAAAATTTGTACTCGTGTAAATTTACATTATTGTTATTGAACGATAGACGTGCGTTGAGCACTATTCTTTTAAACTCAAATAATCGCTCTGCTTCACTGAACTGCAGTAAACCAATACTTTTTTTTTTTTTTGCTGGCGTGATCATTGACATAGAAGAACACACAGAGATTTTATTATTGCAGGGTTCCAGGAGGGAACCGAGTTCACTGTCACCACCGCCTCACCACTTTAACGTTCTCTTCACTCTATTAACACCACTCTAATTCACCGCCCTTTATATACCTTTACAGTTCAGAGCCCTTTTTCTGACTCCCGAGAAATGACTCTTCTGGAAGACTCAGAATGATACCCGATGTTTTGTTTGCAATCAGGCCTACAAAAACTGAGCTCCGAGGTATTTTTGCCGACGTTCGGTAGTATGGTGAATTATTTTTTGCAATTCACCCGCAACAGCAAGTTGGCTGCTCTGAACACTTTTCGGCTTGCCTACAGAGTCGCTGTTTGTGTGGTACACCGTCCCGCCAGTAATGCTTGGTTGTGAATGCAGGCAGTAACTGCCTATCCTGTAACGTGCTTCCAGTACAAGCAGCAATTAAAACTATAATTTTTTTTATAGCGGATTTGTTAAGTGTTAGTTTTCCGAGGATCGTGTCCGGTACTAAACAAATGTCGACACCCGTGGTCGACACAACACTCTGGTTGCCGCCGTCGCTCATATATGGCGGTAGCTGTCCAGAGTGTTGTGTTTGCCGGTTGTCTGCTTGCCGCCGTCGCTCATAGATCGCGGCAATTTTTCCAGCCTCAGCAACCAGACAACTGGTTGCTGCCATCGCTCATAGATGGCGGAAACATTTCTTGGAGGAAGAGAGCGGGAACGGAACGAGCGGCGGTGCGCGCAGCAGCGCGAATTGGTTCCGCAACCGCACGGGCCGCTATCGCCTAAAGTTCCACTGCGTCGAGCGCTTCAGATTCCCTTGCGAAAAAATGGCAGATCGCTCGCCTGCAAAGCCATCGCCGAGAATAGAAGCTACAGCTCCGCTGCTCTTCCTTCTTCACCAGAGTGGAAGGCTGGAATTTGTTTTTCTCGATTTATTTGAGTTTAGGCCGGCAATAAAAACCGATTCCTTACGCATTAATGGCATGTTTTCTCCGTTAATTAATAACCGACTCATTTTGTTGTAGTCGCGTTCTTTGTATTTACGCTTTAACAAGGCTTCTGAGATTACTTATGGGTCAAGTGTTTAAAAGGCAGGTATCTGTTTTGCACAATAGCAGTCAGTGATTCGCAGCGCACTCTCTCAAGTAGTATATCGAAAAAAAGGAGAGGTCGTCGAATAGGCAGCCGCTTTTCCGGCCTTAATACCCACCCCCGATCCAGTGGTTGAGTATGTCCTACCACGCGACGCTTACTTGAAACAATAGCCACTAGAACAGAAAGTTGGGTCGCAAACGAGCTGGTGTTGGTTGAACATGTTAGACTAAAACCCTGAAAGTAGGGAAAATGAGGGACGAGACGACACAGAAAACACCTCTGTGTAGTGTTGTGCCCCGTTCTCTCTAGTCTCGAGGTTTCAGTTTATGATGATAAGCCGCTAGAACATCGCCCATTCGAAAAGGTTAAGCGTTCGTCCGACGATGTTAGCAGGTTGGGGAGCGCTGCGCGGAAAAAATGTGGGACATCAGTCCAGGTGCATATGTAGAGGACCAATCTCCGGCAGCTTTTGTATGGTCCCAAAGCTCACATTGCCCTTAGCCTCCCGTGTTTCAACAATATGAAAACCCCAAAACACAAAGTAAAAAAACGTATGTTTTTATATATAAAAATGTATGTGCTCGTTTTGTTTTTTTTTTTTTTTTTTTTTTACGTTCTGTTTAGTTCAACAAATTTGTCGGCGCAGATCCCCAAGGAATAAAAGTGCGGACGAAGTGCAGCTTTTATGCTTTCGTTTCCTCGAGTTAGGTCGGGTTTTGCCGTTCCTCTGAAGCACGAAAGAAACTGGTTCATGTTAAGAACTAAAGCAAAACTTGTTACTTACCTTGCTTGTTGTCAAAGTCCTCGTCGATGTTGTTGACGGTCCAGGTTTTGTTGTCGAGGCCCACGAAGGAGTAAATGAGGTGCGAGCACAGGTCCACGGGGATGTCTTCGATGTCGTACTTCATCGGGGCAGGTCGCTTGTACGCCCACGTCTGGTAGTAGCAGACCACCGTGCCCCGGGAGCCCCCGCCGTTTTCCACTTTCTTCGAGACTGCAGATGCAGCAGACGAGTTTTCAGCATTAGGTGGACTTTCCGGCATACGACATATTATCCAATTGTAGATACTACGAATAAATATTCAATAGCACCGAGAAAAAAAAATGCTTATTCCTGTGTGCCACGCTGTAAGAATTACTTGAATACACTCGTAAATGTTCTGTGCACTGTTTTTTTTTTTTTTTTTTTTACGCGGCATTTGAGTTTCTACGGAGCGAACTTGACGAGGGACGAGGATGCAAATATGTAAAGGCCTAAAAAGGAAGGCTGCGGTGTAACACTTACCACCACGCTTCACGTGCTTGGGTATTCTCAGTGTTATATCGCAGACTTTATTTTTACGTCGGAACAGTGTTTATTCCGCGTATTGGCCGAGTTTTCTCCGCAGATATACGCACGAACTGGCCATCCCGGTTCTCTACAGCAGTGGTTCTCAACCATCGATGTTTCGCGGACCCTTGCGGATCGGCGGAGATTATAGTCGACCCCGTTCGTGGTGAGGGAGGGGAAAGGTATAGTTTAAATATAATAATGATTTAATAATGGATATAACTAAGGGCTAGTGTGAACTTAGACCCCCTCTTATTGACATACACACTGAGAAAACTCGACCAAAAACTGAAATATTTATTCTCGACCTGAAGAAAATAAAAACTTTTATTGCCGGGTTCGACTGATGAAGCAGGGCTTCACGGACGCCTAGAAAGCCTTCGCGGACCCCAAAGGATCCGCGGACCCCCATTTGAAAACCACTGCTCTACAGGAAAGTAGATGCACGGGGACGTTTAAAAGTGAACAAGAGGGCGTGACAAGTTCCGTACGTCTTCTCGGCGCACCACGTCCAATGAGATTTCTACATTAGCTGATAAGATCGGCGAAGACAAAATCACTAGCTAAGACGCGTTAACATAGTAGCCCACGCCATGCGTTTCCGAAACTGTCAGTAACTGCCGTATTTACTCGAGTAATAGCTGCATTGTTTATGAAGAAAACCTGAGGGTTCGCTTTTCCGCGGAGCACGCAGTTTGCCAATCACCGCGATCGACAGCATGATTCCAGCTGTTAACAGGACAGAGATAACGTCTTCGTGCGAAGATACCATCTGTGAAGATTGCATATGTATGGATAATTGTGTTCTCTATCTGGTTATTCGCTATGTTATTTATGCGCAACGCAATGATTGGCTGTATATGTGTTCTGTGGGAAAGTAGACGCAAGGGCCTTGTTCATAAGTACACTCTAAGAAATACCTGCGCGCCTACTTACTCGCAAAGCACTCGAAGAGCCAATCTCTGCGATCTACGAAATCAGCTTAGCGAATGGTGAAGCGAAACATCTCTTTAGACCTCAAAATTAAGTCTACGCTGTGACAGTACGCAATGCAAGCATGACGCTTTGCATTGCGTAATGCCACAGCGCAGACTTCATTTTTAGGTCTAAACTGATGTTCCGCCTCATCATTCGCTGAGCTGAATTCGTTGATCGCGGAGATTGGCTCTTTGAGTGTTTTGCGGGTAAGTAGACGCGCAGGAATTTGTTAGAGTGTAGTGCGGCTATTACTCGAGTAAATACAGTATAGAACCTCTCAGTGATCGTACGAACACCAGAAGAAGCTCCGCCCACAAAACACGATTTCCCGCTCAATGTTCAATGCGCCTCGGCCATTGGCCAATAGGGGGAGCTTGTGCTTTATCGCGCAAATCTCGATAAAAGAACTTTGACAGATAGCTTCTTCCTTTTGGTGACGCCAGAAAAACAGTGCGTTCTTACTGGATGACGTCGTGACGTCGTTTGTCCCTGGAAACTCGGGGGTGAAGCCTATTCTGGAGTTCTCATGTTCCACAAGGTCTCCTTGTACTATCATCTTCGTCTCTTGGCTAAGAACTGTGCTCAGAGTATGCGCAATAGCTCTCCTCCGCAAAGTTTTCTTCACCACACCTGCGTCTACACTAAAACAAAGCCTGTGAGTTCACTTTCCCGCAGAACATGAAGGCAGTCAATTACGGCGGGCAATAAAATGATTCCAGCGAATGACCAGGCTCAAATTACAATTAGACAAAGACACAAAAATACTGCGAAATGCTCGGGGACAATGAGCATCGTGTTTCAATTTGTCGTTGTCCATGCTGAAAGTGCATAGTTTTGTTCTTTAGAATCGTATACTTTAAGGTTCGTCATTCGCTGGCATTCATTCATAGTTAATCGTGATTGGCTTTCTCCACGTCCTGCGGCGAATTGAACTTGGAGGACGTTTTTAGGCAGTATCAAGTCCAGTAGGTGAGCTCATGTTTCCTGTCTGAGAAGATTTGAACAAACATATCTAACGGTGCTTTGATAATCTCTTATCGTCATAGTCAGACCGATAGCTATAGGCTTCAGACGACGGGACCGAAGAAAACTTTGTGACCGATCTAAAAACCAGTTAGCGCATGACCGTTTAATTGTGTTTGACAATGTTGCCGAGGCTTACACTGTTACTCTCGAAGCTGGACGTAATATATGTAAGCCTGGGAGGCACTCACTTGATCGAATGACGTTTTAGCGAACGCCCACGTTTCACCGAATGACACTTTAGCGAATAGTTCGGACGCCGCGAAGCGGCGTTTTCGGGTGGGCCAAATGGGTTCACATTTTGTAATGAGCCGCCGCAGACTGTCGCCGCGCAGCGGCGTAAGCGCAGCGCGGCGGATGGGTTAACGCGCGCCCCCGTTATTCGCTAAAATGTCGATTCGCTCAAATGTCGCTGTTCGCTAAAACGTCATTCGCTCATGTGATATGGACCCATGTAAGCCTCGCAACGTTATCAACGTAGTTTAGATCTGGTATAGTTTAGTATTGATATGATTTTTTTTTTTTTTTGTTTTACCACTAAAAAGAAAAAGATCGGAAACACTGATGTGAAACGCTAATGTGTGAATTGCCCTTTGGATCAAGGCCATAAGACTGAGCATGACGCCTTAGATGCTTACTTCGTACAGGCCGCGCTGCATCTCGAACTTGATTTTTTTTTTTATAAATTGATAGTCAGCTATTTTCCTCCGCTGATCGCCACCACCGATTCACGCGTGGCTTGCGGCAGGTAGAAAAACGGGCACCGCTGCAGTTTATATATACAGTATATGCGCTTCTTTTCCTATTCAATTTTGATTTTAAGCAAAAACAAAAAATTAACCAGTGTGAAGATTTTCCTTAATATATTTGATATCCACTTGATATAATAATAAGCTTATCGCGGAGGACTTTTTTGAACCTGTGCTCCAAATTTAATTTTCTTCCAATATTCGGAAGAAAAAACTAAACCTTTTCGGAGGCTCATAAACCCACGAGCCAATCGTTCTGCTCATTAACAACAAATAGTCCTCGCGATCGTCTATTCCGGGTGCTTCGCGGGAAAGCAGACGCTTCAAATTATTTCAAGTGCAGGCCGAATATCGAGACTAAACATTCCGAGCGTCGAAATGATCGCGAAAGCCTCTTACACCACACCCGTCAACCAGAACGAAAGAAGGCTACCGATCAATCAATCAGCCGCCCTCACCTCTCGCCGCCGCGTCCTTGTGGATCGCCGCTGCCGCGCCAGCAGCCAGAGCCGCCAGGGCCCAGACCAGCCTCGAGATCGCCATGAAGGTTCCTGCACGGACAGCAGCCGCAGAACCAAAACGTCTTTCCGCACGAACGGCGCAACCCTTTTATAGGTCGATTGGATTTCACGCAATGACCCGTTACCCGGAGTGGGAACGGATGCATCGCGCCGAGAACTTTTTTTTTTTTTTTTTTTTTTTTGGCGGAGCTCTCCATCGGCGTGGATGTACGGAGAGGATCTGGTCGGGAGGAAGCTTGGAACGAGGACAGCCGCTTCTGAATCGCAGATTTTTTTTTTTGCGCTTATTTTTTTGTTTTTGCGCGTGACTAGATTATTGCGCATTGTCCTCGCCGAATTCAATGGCCGCCGAAGGTGTTTGTACACAATTCGCCCCGCTCCTCTGGACGTGACTCTCTCTCTCTCTCTCTCTCTCTCTCCCTGTCTTTAGGTTTGCGCATGTCTGCAATAGGTTATGCATAGGGCTCACGTAATCTCCGTTCATTCGTTTTCGGTTATGAAGGCCCCCGATTATATATATCTACATATATTATTTTTTTTTCTTTCTACTCTTCAGCAATCTGGAGCAAATGTAACCCCGAATCGACTCGACGGCTGGGATGAGGAGAAGGGGAGGGCGCAACATCGTACGTTCTAGGTGGGTCGCGGTGTAGCAGAGTTTGGGAAGCATCGAGTTGGGGCATTAGCCGATAAAAACGCCGACGAACGAATCACGAAAGGAAGAAGCGTAAACGTAATGAACCCCGCCCTTCGTTTCTCAAGATATCAGTGACTGTAGTAAGAATTACGATCCGCGCTGAGAGGTGTCCCCGTTTCTGTGACGTCACAAAGATAGCGCATCAGAGCGCTATACTTTGTCCACTTGTACCAACGTTCTTTTAGCGCCTTTTTTTTTCTATTTTCTGACTGTATAGTCCCAAGGCGGATCGCATTTCTGGGTCAGAACGTTTTCAGCGTTGGATCGTTCGCGGCACTCCTAATCTGTAGATCCGCGCGATCGGCTTTATAACGTGCACTAGAGAAAAGTGAATATGCACCGTCACTTTGTTTGGATTCGTGCAGCGTCGAAGCCCCCACCGTCACTGACAACGTAGGAAGCGCAGGACATGGCTTACTATATCCTCGCTTCCTGAATGGTTCTTCTACATCGGTGCATGCAGCATTTTCATTGGCTGCGGAGGGATAACAAAATGCCGGTATGCGCCACGCCCTGCGTTTCTTAAATTTTACGGCGAGCGAGTGTTCGAAAATGCGTCTTGGGCGGATCGGAACGCGAGTAACGCCGATCGAAAGGCAACACAGAGAACGCGTAGAGAGAACGCGCAACTACGAGGCGACCAAACTTCCGTATGGTTCTGATCTGGGGGGGGGGGGGGGGGGGGGGAGGGGGAGGGGGGAGGTGGGAGAGGAAAGGGGGGACAAACGCACGTGAAACAACAGACCAGCTTGCACGCCGTATTTAGTAGTCCGGATCCTCTAACCTATTATCTTCATATGCCTCATGTTGCTAGAATCACTCTTCCCTCGGGTCCCTCAAATCCCTCTGGAATATCGCAACATCAATTAATCCCGACCTGAGTATATTAACTGGCTAACGTTATTAAGATACAATCGATAAACCCTTAAAATAAATATCAGCGGGCAATGTCTTAACGTCCTCTCTCAGGTTGTAACCTAAAATTTAAAAGAAATATATATACTGTAAACGACTGAATTTTCGCGAGGACCTAATTTTCGCGAATTTCACGAATCGCCTACAATTCGCTGAAAATACGTCCCGCGAACAATTCGGGCAAGATGTGAACGCTACGGAAGCTACACTCGATTCGCGAAAATTGGAACCCGCGAATAATTTAAACTTTTCAGCTTTGGCCCGATCCGCAAATATTTGAGCCCGCGAAAATTAAGTCGTTTACAGTATAGACGCTTTACACACGCGCCAGACTGAGCCGCCATAGCCGCCCTTCTCTTGTCTTACCGAGATGCCGAGCTACTGAAGCGGGCGTTGACGAGTCTCCACAACGGTCTATGCTGAGGGGAAGGACACAGTAACACTTAAAATGGCAATAACCTGTCCTGCTGTGGAAATGATGAAGTCAAGCGAACGGAATAAGAGGGAACAAAAACTGAAGGTCAGTTATGGCGGCGCCCATGCACAGCTGCTGTAAAGCGTCAATATAGCTTTTTGCTATTTACCTGAAATTTGAGGTTCGTCTTGAAGCTGTGCCTTCTTCGAAGGTACGTAATAAGTAACTGTCGTGACGGTGGTAGGCCTCCCATTTATTACGCGGAAAGCCAGCATAAGGGCATCGACCCGTTCGCGATAACGAGTTTGTTTACATATCGTAACGATGTGTCCCAGTTCAATGAGCAAAGAAACAACAGTTCGAACTGCGAAAAGCTCCGTGAAATGAAGCGCCGATGGGGTCGATTTGCAACAGCTTCCAGCCTGAGATTTCGACAAAAACAAAATCTGCTTTCTCGGGCGTGTGAAAGGACGATCTCTTTTTTACGCGCAAGGTTTATGGGTATGCGCTTAACGATTTTAGAAATTTAAAGTTCATTTCCCGGATATATATGCACGTATGTTTTTAGATAGGCTACATCGATAAGAAACGGTACACCTTTCCAGCGCTTATCGGCCAGGCAAACAATGTCGAGTCACGAGGCTGTAGACCCATACGAGGCGTCTGATATTGCGCATGCGCAGAACAGCTAATGCGCATGCTCGGAACACCTTTCCGTGTCGAGTAGATAAAGAAGGCAGCGCGCAGAAGGTGATTATTAAAACGGTCTGCCAGTGGAAGACAAGGAGAGGTTGGAGAAGGTCGCCCTGCTTCCAGCGATGTTCTGCCATTCTTGAAGCGCGAGGGCCACTCAAAACACTTGGCACAATTCGATGCTTTTTGACATACGCCTGCTGAATCATTTCAAAGTTATATGTTTTAGATTTGCCGAGCTTGACGTAGAATTGACGTTCGCTGTCGCTCTGGTTTACGATCTACGCTGAAATCACCATAGTCCTCGTGCACGTGGTCACAAAAGCTCCCGTAGCGCAGCTTCAAATGTCCACAGAAGGACGCCCTTTGGCATAATGAGACATAAAGGTCCCTGCCTTCGACAGCTCCGCGCGCATCACCATGCTTCCCTCTCCTTTTACGCAAAGAAAAAAATCTCGGAATTGCTTGCTTGCACGTCAGGTGGATCGGTGGCCAAGTGGGTCAGCGTTGGGTGCCTTCATGTGCGCTTTGCTTGGGGTGATGACATCTGGCCATTTTGTTTCGAACGCTTATTTTGATTTTTTGTTCTGAAGCGCGCGAAAGGGCGTGTCCCTGCACGCGCTCGTGGCGCTGACTGTGCTACGGCGACATTTTGTTTCCTGCGATTTTTTTGTATTTTCCCTGTGAGCGCGTGCTGTCGGCATCGGGTACTACAAACGATGGCATCACCCTAAACAGAAGGACATTGAGGCACTCTAGGTCAGCGCACACAAGCGCACACCAACTCGGAGCACGTGGAGAGAAAGCTCGCGCTGCAGAACCCACGGATCCTGGGTTCAATCCCCACCCTGCCCGTTTCGATCTCGATGAGCAACGTACCGGCGTGCGGCCGTGTGCCAATACTGCGTGATGCACGTTAAAGACCCCAGGCTAGTGGTTGTACCGCGCTGGCTAAATTGCTCATTATACAGCTGAGAGACAGGTCGCCCATTAAGGCTGACCACGTTCAAGCTGAATAAACGTACACACACCCCAATTATTTGTTTTAATCACACCTTATATACCCTGGAAGACAGTAAAATGTTTCGGATTATTTGCTAAGGACGCCGAAGCAGGAGTCAGAAAGCAAGTAGAGTCAACATAACAAGCCACGCCCTTCTTCAGTTGTCACCGCGAGAATGAAAGTGAACAGAAACGAAAGAAACGTATCGTCCGTGCAGATCCACATTTTCTTTTTTCTTAGGACAAATCCTAAATTATCTTCGCTCTCCAAGCTTTGTGCCATCTTTATACACTATAGTAATAAAAAAAAAAAACACAAGGCACGTGTAAATTGCGCTTTCTCTTGTTCACAGTCGAACGTTCGCCAGCACACCGACGTGAACCCCGGCTTTGATTCGACCTACACTCCGTGTTTCGATAAACCTAATAGACCTATTGCTATATTACCCAAGCATCAAGGAGAATGCGGGGATTGGTGTTCCACGCGCCACACGCGCTGACGTCAGCAGTAGTAACTTTTCTAAAGCAAATACCTAAAACAAATGGCATCTTGCACGCGCGTTCGTCAGCGCTTTATTTTGGTTATTTACTTCGAATCTTTTATACGGGGAAGCGTGCGCGTGTGGCGCGTGGTACACCAATCCCTGCATTCTCTTTGATGTTTGCATAATATAGCAAATGGTCTATTAGGCAGCGTCAGGGTTGTGTTAAAACAAAATTTATACAAATTTTAAAAAAAAATGAATGATGAAAGGTTAGGCTAGGTGGCGCAAGCTGCCGTCCGTTACAAAGGGTATAGCCATTATCATCCATCAACCCATCTGTTGTCTTTGTGGGCTCGTTACCTCCGGCTCAACCAATCACATGTAAACAAAGGCGCGGGATTACGGCGCATTTGTTGCGCGTGCTTTGTTTTGTCGGTTATAGCGGCTTGGAGCCAACAGATCCATCGTGCCGTTACATCCATCGAACAATTACGTCCATTTTTGTGTCAGTACATCCATCGTGTCATCACTTCCATCCAGCAGCTTTGTCCAAAAGCGCGTCATTACATCCATCAATCACGCAGGTTTATTTCTTTGTTTAGCTATGCTGTATAACTTCGTATCGAAGCTGTTTCATCGAATGCCGCTTCTATCAATTGTCACGTCATCGAACGCCGTTTCATCGAACGCACATATTTTCTTCACAGATTTTTGCTTTTTTCGATTTAGAATTTTTAACCTCCAGGGTCGTTTTAACCAACCCCCAGCGTGCTCTCGCGGACAGTTTATCAGGGGCTGCGTTCCGGGTCGACACAAAAGGAAGCTGTATACCAAGATATTCTTCCCGTCAAGCTCGAGTGTTTCTTATTCCAGAGCAGCTCCAATTTGTGGTTTATAAGTTTTCACCGAGTTTGACAAAACCGTCTCGGGGGTTAACTTTCGGGGTTTATCGGTATTTGCAAAAAATACGAAACCCTGGTTATACCAAACGGACAAAGGCGATGAGCCCCTTGACGGGGCGCGGCTTGATTGCCCCTATCCCATCGTAGCGTCGGCTGCAATCGGGCTTACAGCAAAACGGAGAATAGAAACCTCGCGCTCACCCCGTAAATATAAAAGCTCAATAAATATATCAAAATATAAAAACAAAAATCTTGATTTGTGTCGAGTAGCCTCACCTAAATATAGAAAACACTATCGCTCACGACTCGCGATTCGGTGCGCAGTCAACCGTAGTATTAAAAAGCCCTTATCAGCGTGTGAAATGAATCAGTTCAAATTGCGCTACTGTGCGCTATCGACACTCGCATTCGATAAACTCATATATTGGCTGCTCCTCTTTCAAATGCCTCTCTTCCAGCGCACATCTGCTATCCTCCCTTCCAATTGAAATCAACCGCGCCTGAGCACTTCGAACCGCACGGGCCAATAGATATACAGGCAGCGTACCACGTGACCATGTAATATCGCACGCGACAATACGGTGAACGTACGGTCACGCGCCACCTTTCCGTCGCTGGACCGCTTTAAATGTTTGTTAGCGTTCTCAACGGTCCGCTCGAAAGTGGGACGCTGCATATCATGTTGTATACCGAGTCCGTGAGAGGAAATGAAACCCTGTTTTACGGTCTTCATAAATAAACGACGCATCAGAGAAACCTGAAACTCCGTAACAATACGACGCTAGCGGTGAGGATGGGATCCGCACGTTCGATAACATGACGTTACCTGGATCAGAGGACAACAAACAAAGATAAGTTTATCTCTGAGCCGACTTTCACCTAGGCCTGATAATGGTCGAACCAAGTAATACTATTGTGTGTGCCTGTGGCATTTATGTCGGTGAAGAAAGCTTGTCAGCGAGGAAAAAGGGCTACATTATATTTCTCGCTCAAGTTTTTTTTTATTATTATTATTGGAATCAATGCCACAGGTCTCTACGAGGTCATCCCTTGGTTTGACGAATACCGGCACACGTCGGCTAATAGAGACATTTAGTTGTTACTATTTCATATTTTGATCGAAGTAACGTCATGTTCGAAAACTTCCGCAGTGTATCGACACCCCTAGCGTAACATTCTTACGTAGTTTCAGCTTGCTGAGATGCGTCCTTTTTTGTGTGTTTTTTTCCGGGCCAAAAAAACCGGGTATTGTTTTCTTTCACCGATCCGGTATAGTTTTCGTAAATAATATATAAAAAATAAAAAAAAACGGCTCCTAAACCGCTCATTCCCAAGGGTACGGGACTCACCTGTGAAGCTCGGACGACGGAAAATCTCTTCGCTGGAGCGTGATGAGGAAACACCGTTCGACTGAGCCGCTCCGTGCCAGGTGAAGACACACGGTCGGACACGCTCCCTATTTGTATGCCGGGCGGAGACAGCAAGATTGCCAGATATCCCTTCGAAGCATTTGAGCTGGAAGCGGCACGGGGAAGATCGACATTGCACGCGGCGTTGACAAACTCCGCGTATTTACAAACGAAGACCTCGGGTGCGAAATCACAAGGTAAGGCAGGCCGCGTGACACCAACCGGAAGGGGTGTCCAACGACCAGTGAACCCCCCCCCCCCCCCCCCCCCCCCGGAAAAACCTCAGTTCAACACGGCGACGTTTTGCTAAGAAGCTTTCCCACCGAAGAAGCTAAGATTTCTAGTGAAACGGTTGGTTTTCTGGAAAAAAAAAAAAATTGTTTGTCAACTAGGTTAAACCGGAAAGTGCACGCCTTGCATTTACTTTTTTTTTTTACTGCTTTTTTGTGAGTATATAGGATACTGAATGTGTTCTGTTGATGGTGTTGCTGTTAGTGCCCGGGAAAGTACGCCTCCTTCCACACGCGTCACCCTTGTGCGAATTTGAAGAACTATCTTTGAAAGACGTTTTGTTAGCTCGGTGTGTCGTTCCTCTCTCTCGATTCTGTGATACCGATGTGCAACTTGAGTGCGCGCATTGCGATGACGGCTCAGATCGTGTGAACGTTGTGGGTGGCACCTCAGCGGGTTTTCACGCAAACGTCTTGCGTTTGCGTTACGCTTAACGATTTTATCCCGTGCGTTTCAAAGATATGTTCTACACATTACTCGATTTCCCTTTCCCGCTTGCCTGTCGTCACCGCTGCGACGTTATGTGGATGTCGTTGCTGTACACTTTCCGCAATGTAAATACAAAATAACTAGCCGCTAAGACTGATAATGTTTTTAGAGCGTATACACTTTCTAAAGACCTACCAAGTGACGAGCGATTACTTTTCCACAAGTTGAGAAAGAAGAATGGAAACCATGCGAGTCTATTGAATGGGAACGTTAAAATGCAATTACTCTTGAAAAGGCGCCCATTGTGCACCTTTACAACGCTCTTCCGTAATAAAATTGTGAAGATGAGGTGTTTTCGTAAATCTTAAATTTGGTAAATTATTTGTTTGATGCCGCATGCGGTCTGAGACATCCAACATACCTCCGTAGACATATCTAAATAGAATTTAAAAAAAAAAAAACCTCCGGTTAAAACAATTAAAGCGTTCGCCATTTTTTTTTTATGTTCATAGTTTTTGGCTTTTAGGGAACGTACAGAAAACTCGTATTTCGCATCATCGGGAGCATACCTGCAGAACAATGATTTTGGTTCGAGTTACTTCTAAATCATACAAAAAAAAAAAAACTCAAATTTCGCATTATACAAAAACTTTCAGCCTTTCCACCCTGGTGAAAAAGGAAGACTAGCGAAGCTGTACTATGGTGGGAATGAAGTAATGGCCGGAAGCAAGTGGCAAGCTAGAGTGAAAAGGCTCGAAAGGTTGCCGCCATCTATGAGCGACGGCGGCAACCAGACAACCGGCAATCCGGTTTTCTGGTTGCCGCTGTCGTTCATGGATAGCGGAAGCTGTCCAGAGTTCTGTGTCATCATTTGTTTGCTGAGAGACACGATTCTGGGGAAACTAGCCCTTCACAGCTCCGCTGTAAAAAAAAAAAAAAAAATACTATTTTCGGGAACTTTCTTTTATTGTAGTGAATGCTGGGGTCTAGCTCCGAAAATGCACGAATTAATACACTGTAATCTGAAACTCTTTGATTATCATCGAAAGATTACGCACAGTCCTTCACCCCGGGACAAATGGTATCGACCGCTGAATTCCCTTCGAGTAAGCGAAGGCAGCTAATTTGAACCACATGCCTTTGCCGCGACAGCTAACAAAAATCGTTAATCAAAAAACAAGCCGTTCAGTCTTAGCGATTTCTCTTTTAGTGAACGCCATATGAACATTCAAGCTATACGCTACAATTTATGACACTCAAAATAGATTCAATCCATTAGATTTGCGTGAAATGCCTATACTATCTATTATAACAGTCTACTACAATTATTCAGTCAAATCTCACCAAAAAATACACGTGGCGATATGAAGTATCTGGAATGACGTCATTATTCACTGTTCCTTTTCAAACCCTCGTCAAGCAACATTGGCGGTCGCCATTTCTTCTCTTTTTAAACTTAGGCTAGCTGGCGCAAGCTACCGCTCGTTACAAAGGGTATAGGCATCAACATCCATTCATCCATTCATCGGGCGGCAACGCGTGTCAACGTTACTAGATTACCTCAGTTGTGGAACTCCCGCGGAGGGGGGTACCCCCCCTCACTCACCTCAATCCGCCTAGAGTCGTTCGAAGCGCCATCTATATTTTCGTTTCATAACTGTGCATTCTAAAGAGCACAGCTGAAGCGCCAAATGGCGATCATAACGCCGCCATTTCTCCCGCAGCGGTCACTCGAGGAACTGCACGTGACATCTATTTTTGACTTCAATCGGGTTACAGGAGTTGCACCTTTGTCTCCCTTGCGGACGCGCCGCGAAATACCCCCACAGTTAAAATGCGCCTAGGTCGGGACGCGCTACCTGAAATCCCCGCTGAGGCATGGTTGTATAAAAACAATATTAATTGTGCTGCAAAACCTTGAAAACTAAAAATTTAAGAAAACATCACCCGCCCCCATTTTGTACTAATCTCCAATAAAAGTTACTACAAAAAGAGTTTTTTTCGTTGGTTTTTACGTTTCTAGTGACGTTGAAACGAACGTATCCCGATTCAGTTACCAAAGCAGCCGTCCGGCGGCGCGTCGAGCGAATCTGGGCGAGTCGTGGTGAGTGAGGGGGGGTACTGTTCGTGCATGCAGCGTCTATGAACAGTTCCGTAACTGAGTTAATCTAATAACGTTGACGCGTGTCGTTGGATCCGAGCGCTCGCCGAACTCTGACGCAACGCTCGTTTTGAATGCGAGCTGAATCGAGAGCACGTTGAAAGCTGACGCAGCATTCGTGTCCGATACACGTTCAGACTACCTGCTCAAACAATGGCAGGCTCGGATGATTGGCGCAGCGGCTACTAGATGGCGCGCACTTTTGAAAAGGGTATATTTTGTTAGTAGTGCAAGAGACAAATGAAAATGCGATCTGTGTTGTCCGAGCGGGTAGGTTCCACGAGGTTCAGCAACACAATACATCAAAAAAAACGAAATCAGCTGTATTACGTATCTATAGTCGATAAACACAGCAACTGTTTGCCTGGTTTTCTCCAGTCAATTCCCATGCAACATGCAGTCGCCACCGATAACTGTAATAGCAGTAATACAACTTAAAGGAAGTGATCTCATTAACAAGGTTGGAGAATAATAATAATATTAATAGTTTATTTCCATGAAGCATGATGGAGCGAAGGGCAAAAGCATCAAAGGAGGCTTGACGGGCCCTCGGGCCCGTACAATGGCATTGCAGCAAAAATGTGCACGAAATTACAAGACAGTTATTAATCACCTAAACAGATTGCATGCACACTCCTTGCAGACGAGTAATCCGAAAAACACAAAAGAGTGCATTTTATGTAGCATAAACGAATTTAAAGAATCAGCTCAGTGGGGGCGATGAATCACTGCTAGAAATAAAAAGAAAGCAAAGCCTCGAAGGACATAATGTCAATGCAAATTTCGTTTTCTAGAAGGACATTTAACAGTTTTGGTGTGGTATAATGCAACATTTGCATACCATAGTTAGTAGAACAGTAGACAACCTTCCAATACTCCATGTGTCTAGTTAAATGACCGTGTTGATTTGCTGTCAATGCCGCTATGGTTGAGAGCGATTTATAATGTTTCCTTTTTTCTAATTTTAAACTCAGGATCAATTTGTATTCATAAAGAGTATACATGTTTAATAAGCTAAACTTTTTAAACAAGCTGCCTGTATGGAAATCATAAGGCAGGTTGCATATTATTTTAATCATTTTTTTTTTTTGACAACAAATTGCAGGTTTGTGAATGTAGTGTTATTCCAGACGAGGTTGCAGTAACTCAGATGAGAATAAAATAAAGAATTGTAAATTTGTAGCTTCACATTGACTGGGAGTGTTTTACCGTTACGGAATGTCAGACCTATGACGGTTGATAATTTTGCAAGTGGTTAATGTGGCTGTCCCACGACAGATGTTCCAAAAATATGGCTCAAAGACTTTTAGAATTACTAACAATTTTAATTGGCGTAGAGCCAAGCACGATGTCTCTCGTTAGAGTAACAGACTTATTCTTGGGTCGAAAAATAATAGCTTTAGTTTTATCAGTATTAATTTTTAAGCAGTTATCTTTTGCCCATGCCCAAAGTTTGTACAAAGTGTCATTGGCGATTGTGACAAGATCATCGCTATTATAAAGAATAAAATAGGCTACTATCATCAGCATATATGACAAATTTTGCAGGACATGTTTACAATGTCATTAGTGTACATATTAAAAACGAACGGTCCAAGAATGCTCCCCTGTGGGACACCTAAGTGAATTGTTTTAACGTCAGAAGAAAATTGGCCAATAGAAACATATTGACAACGGTGTCGCAAGTAGGAGCGTAGAAGTTCTAAAGGTAACGCGTGGATACCATAGAATTCAATTTTTTTAAGTAATATTTTTGTTGATAAGATCAATGGCTTTCGTGAAGTCCACGAATACACTTAAAACTTTTTTTATTTCCTCGAAATGTTTTAAAAATATATTCTTTTTGTTCTAGTAATGCTAATTCGGTCGATCAAAAATTGAACTAAACGAGTGTGTAATTTTTTTTTCTATGCCTTTGGAGAATAACGGGAGGATTGAAAGAGGTCGATAGTTGCTGAGAATATTTTTATCTTCCTTCTTATGTAACACTGCCACTTTCGCCATCTGCATCTTTTCAGGAAATAACCCCGTTGTTAAAGGGATGCTGAACCGAAATTTTGGGTGGAAATTCTTGGTCGCAATGGCATACATAGCATGTCCTTTACTTCTAAATGACGTTGTTTTGAGCGAGAAGGCGTATAAAATTGAATAAACACGAAAAATACAATTTTACGCGACCCCTGGTGAGCGTCGTGAAAAGCTCGCTTCGTGACGTGCGCATTCTCATTCGCCTCAAAAGACAGACGGAGCCAAGCCCAGCCAGGCGCTAAGCCGGGTGGCGTTTGTTATTGTTAGTACCACGCGGGCTCTGCCCCATATTTTGAATTTCCGCGACCTCGGCTGGTCGGCGTTCAGCATTGCCTTTTGCGATCTCTTTACTAGTATGGCGACGTGTAAAATCGTCGGCAGCAGCAGTAGCCGCAGCCTCAGCAGCCTCAGCAGCCGCAGCAGCAGCAGGAGCAGCAGAACAGCCGCCGAGCGAAGAATCAAGGCGAGCACCAACGAACGAGGAAAATGCGCGGAGGCACCAGGGGCGCTGGGGGCGCCGAGAATGTGCACGTCAGTTCCGCTACGCCTGCTTTCAGAAGTACTCACTCGCGCCGGCGGCTTCCGGCCGAGGATTCGCTCTTAATTCAAAGAAATACAATAATTCCGGCCCCATCCGTCTGATTGAATATCGTTTTTAGGTACAGAACCATCCCGTGAAGCCCGCTCGGGCAATAATTATGAGATTTCAAATATCGGTTCAGCATCCCTTTAAGGTCGACCTATTAGAAATGTGACACAGACAAAGTGCTACAAAGTCAAGTATGTATTTAATGGGTCGAATTGGCTGGGCGTCGATTAAAAATTTTAACCCGATTAATCGCCACCCTTTAATCGATTAATTAATCGAATATTCGGTTGCGTTGATTTTTATAAATAATATATTAAAAAGAATGCAACAAATCGTCTTGCCTTTGAAGACTTATTTTACTCTCTGTTACACGGCGCAAAGGACATTTAAAATTGAGGATACATATAGTTCAACAATCCAAAGACTCTCATATTTTTGCTCCAGCTCCGAAGACAAAGAAGTTTGTCCACATTCTCCGACAAGAAGACAAGAAGTCAGGGCTTGGGCGATGCTTTCTTCTTTTTTCACAGAAAGGGGCCTCGATGTGAAGGCGTTGATTGTTGTCTGCGTTTTGGCGGATGGTCCTTGCTGCAGCGGCGTACATGGGTGATTCACTCGTACGTGATACTGAAGTGAACGTACGCTTCCACTGTATGAAAACGGCTTTTTGCAGATGATGCAGTGGACTTCCTTTGAGTTAAAAACTTCGCCACTGGAGTTTACTCTAAACCCCAACTTTCCAGCGAGATTGCCTTTCATACTCGTGAACTCGTCCATTTGTACGGGCCGAATACTGGAACAAGTAACCATGGCGTTGTTAGCTTCCCAGCTTGTTTCTCTGCTTGTTTGTCTTGCCTGGGCAGGATGTGTAATAGATCCTCAACACGTGAAGTTTCGCAGTCGTAAAGGAATCAACTGCGGGCCCGGCTTGTTCGTCTGGCCTCGGTAGACCTGTAATGTATATCCTCGAACACGTGACGCTTCACGAGTGCGAGAATTGAACCTTGCTCATACTCATAGCACCTGGCTGGGAGCAGAAAACCGCTCAGGACAGAACGACCGGATGCACGCCACGCAGCGTTTTCCTTAGGAAAGGGGGGGGGGGGGGGGGGGCGGGTTTGAGTCACCCCTAGTTTGGGCAGGTCGTCCAGGATAGAGCCATCCGTGCGTCCAGTTGACTTCTTTTTGAGTACCGATTAAAAAACCGATTAACCGGTTAAAAAACTTGATCGCGATTAAAGCCTTAATCGATTAATCGGAAGGTTAATCGATCAATTGCCCAGCCCTAGAATTTACACATTACCTCAGTCACAACTACTGCTATTTTTCAGTTGCATGAAGACGGAGCAAACCTCAGAACTCATGACGGGTTCCAGAAAACTAGAATGGTTATTTCTATATTCTAAGTAACTGCAAGACGCATCTGTGGTAGTACTGTCACTCACTAAGCTTGCAAAGTAGTCACTAAAAGCGTTAGCTAAAGAACTACCATACAAGTACACCCCTTCATGGACAATGCTCTCTACAGGCTGTCGATTTGGAACGCGATTTAAAACAGAGTAATTTTCTCCAGATAATGTCCGCACGTGTAGATTGGGCCTGAAAAGAGTTTGTATGATCAACAGTTTTATCATTTCGTAGTACTTTTGTTCATTAATATCGATATACCTTAAAACTTAAAAGCTGAGACGGTTCTCTTGTTTTAAGAAATATCTGATATAGCATTTTTTTTTAATTTTCTTCAACAATTCAGGCATTATCCATGGCTTGCGGATCTTTTTAGACACTTTCAATGTTTTATAGGGAAACTGACGATTGTAGATAGTTGTAACTTCCCTCAAAAATGTAATATACGCAACATTAACGTCCTCGGAGTTGTATATTGGGTTCCGATTCATTTCAAAGATATCTGCTTTAAAAGCATTTAATCTGTCCTTTGTTATATCTTGAAATAATAATGTTCATTTGTTTCTAACTTTTTTATATGGTTTGGCATTCAAGTATAGGAATATTGGAAAGTGGTCGCTAATATCATAACTTAGCGTTCCCGTTGTAATCTTATCAGGCTGTACGTTCGTAATAAAAAGGTCGATCATTGTTTCACTACGCACTGTGACGGGAGTGGGAGATTTAATAGCGCTGACACATACGTTTGTTTCGATTAAAATATTTAATCCACGCTTACCAGAGCTATCTTTTAACATATCGACATTGAAGTCTCTCCCCCCCTCCCCCCAAAAAAAAAAAAATTAATCGTAGTGGTTATTGATTATGACCTGTAAAAACCGCTCGCAAAACTGAAAGAAGAAAACACTGCGGCCATCTGGTGGTCGATAAAGCACACTTATAACAATATACGTCATCGGAACTGCAATTGACTCGATAACACAATTTTATATAATCATTTTGCTCTGCAAACAGATTCGACGCCACACGCTATAAAAGATAAAAGTTTCAACATTTGTGGCTTATCAGACAAAACACTTCTAGAACAAAACTAACAGCTCCTTCACCTACGTTCTAATCTTTCCTGTCACACGCTAAAAGAGCAAAACCAAGCAAATTTTGAACTTTTTTTACGTGCCAAACAAACGAAGGTTATCTGGCACACTCCAGCGGAGGACTAAAGGTTAATTTGAACCTCCTGGGGCTCTTTTGACGTTCAACTGAAATCTTAGTTAGACGGCGCCTTCTCCGCAATGAGCCTCCTTCGGATTATGGGCATCTCGATCGGGATTCGAGTCCGTCAACTGGGGATCCGTAGGCCGGGGCTTTGCCGCAGGGACACCGACGCGGCTAAGATAGCAAAAACACACATCGGTGTAATCGATCCAAGTGAATAAATAAATCAGCAGCTGATCACTCGCTCGCCTGTGAGCTATATAGTGCTGGTTTCTTTCTTCTTTTTTTTTTTCTGTGCGTGCGTATGTTAGCCGCGGAGTTTTGCCATCTCTAGGTTTTCTCAGTGCCATTCGTTTCCTTTTTTCCCCCTATTTATCCTCATCAAACTCCAGTAGTAGCAGAGTTGACGTCCTTAAAACCTTACCACAATAGGTAGGAGAAACAGCACATCCCGCATGTGCGCCACGTTATCAGCAACAAAACCACATCCCGTACAGAACTGATATATATAGTGAAGTCAAATACATAGCCATATTGTACTATATGCATTCATACGCTGTTTCGTCGCCCCCCCCCCCCCTCCCCCCCTCCCCCCCCCCCCTCCCCCCCCCCCCCCCCCGGAAAGGCGCCTTACCAGGTTACAAATGCGATTTCGTCTTGCGAATAATTATTCGAAATAAGTCGTTTTGCAGCGCAACATGGTAATGCGAATCAAGCTCTAGATACAGGAGCAGCCGAATAAATATACGAGTATGCTTAATTTAGCTTTATCATCTTGTTAGTTTTGATCGCGAACATTACTCTATGCATTATGCATATATTTCCGTCCCAGTACAAAAGTAGCAATTACTATCTTTTTGTTTGTGATGTTTCTGTCACAGTATTAACATGCAAGCTCCAACCTTAATCCTTCGTGTCTCGAATGTCGAAGTTGACGGGAACGAAGACAGTGAGAGTACTGAAGACAGAAAAAGACAGAAAAAAGGATTGTTTAAACAAAACAAAGAGAATGTGAGGCTTGTTTGATGCTGGTTTGGCTCTCCGGGCCCCTAAAAGAAAACGAAAAGACATCCCTGCTTGCCCTCCTCATCGTTTCTCGTAATATTGAGGCAACACCCAAGTAGAGAGCTACCGTGGAGCCAGGCTGGCGCTAGGTAGGTAAGCCGGCGGCCAGGCGACTCTTGAGTCTGCGGTCGTCGGTCGCTGAAGCTTCTTCGCTTTCTCGGTCGTGTCTGGTGGCGCCTTCGATTTTTGCCGCCTGTTTCCACCATAGAACAACAAAACATCGCCGACAACAGGTAGATGTTCTTTTGATTTTATGTTTAACTTTTTTTTTACAAACGGTTTTTTTCACAAGCTGTTGGGGGCATGTTTTAAAGGGGCAGTGCAACGATTTTAATGTTGAAAGAATTGCCCGTTTGCATTTTTTATATTGTTTATGCAAGCCCAAGTGACCGAAAACGCGTCACCTTTCTCCAGAAAACTGCTATTCTGCTGCGTAATCGCGAAGAAAAAAGCGAATTATTTTCCGATCTGCAGCCGCCTGTGGCGGTTACGGGAAAGAAAATGACAGCGTCTCTGGGGGATACGCGGAAGCAGGGGGGGGGGGGGGGGGAGGGGGGGGGGAGGTGTCTCCGCTTCCCATGCACCCTCCTCAGAATTTACTGCGCTCCATGGGGGCCGCCATATTAAAACTTGATACCAGTGTTGCTGCATCTGTAGATCATCTTTAAGTTAGAGCTGACGGAGAAAATCTGGCCACGGCGCAATGCCGATGTACGCTGGAAACAAGAGCCCGGTTTGCTTTCGTTGTTTTTGTTTGATCGGACAAAATCTGGCAACAGCGCACGTTTCAACATGGCACCGATATTGTTTTGGTTCGACGGGGCGCGAGTAGCTTCGCAGTTTGCGAGCACATGTCGCAAAAACGTGACCCGAGAAGTGCCCCTGTGATGTTACCGAAAGACGGAAAGTATCATTGGTAATCGTCGTGTGTGCTTTGAAAGCGAAGGGAGTCACAGGGTTCACGAGTGCGCAACCACAAGCGAAGGTTCACGACGGCTCTCCGTTGACTTCGGCGATCTCGTTCTGTTTTTGTGCAACACGGCGATGCGATAAAGAGCTGAAACGTTCGTGGTGTGCGGTTCGGAGCTTGGAGGTAGAAACCCACACAAACACGGAGCGCAAATTGGTTGTTGTGGGGTTTAGGTTCAACGGGTTCAGTCCCGTCGTCATCAGCTGATCCGGTCCCGCTGGTCGGGGAAGACGCAGTGCCCGAGCGTCCTTAAAAGTAAATCTTCCGTCGTTCCGTTTCAAAACGTGAAAATCGATTGCCGACGCATACCGTAAGTAAAAAGCTGCAGGCGTTTTCAACAAAATTACGTCATTTTAATTGAACAATGGACTCCGGATTGTTGTCCTAAATCTGCCGTTTTTATGCTTCGCGTTGCTGGACTGCTTTTGCTCAGCGACGTCTTTGCACAGCGACGTCTTTGCACAGCGACGCACACCGCTCAAGTAGATGATTCGGTCCTGCAAACGACCGGTTATACAGAATTTCAGGGAAGCTTAAGTCACCACCGATATTTTCCTGCAAATCTCGTGTGAGTTTGTTGCGTTCATCATGCGGTGTGAATGAATTAGGGCAAGACTTCCTACCTGCCCACAGATGCATGAGCTGAGACCATTTTTTGTGAGACCATTTTTTGTGTAGTGAACATAGTGCTTTTTCTTTATTTTGAGAAGAGGCGTTGGTGGATTTATTATGGTACAATCACTTGAAGGTTGAGAAATTGGTGAGAGCTGTACTGTCTACTGCAGTGGAATCTAGCCGTAAATCTGGCTTGGTCTGGCAACTGTAACACTCTTCACGATGGCTACCAGCTAACGAATAAACGCCAGTACGCTGTTGTTTCAATCCAAGGGAATCCTTCCCTTTTTCTACACCTCCAACATTACAGTGGCGACGAGGATGCGCTAGAACAACGCAAGAATCGCCCAACAGCGATTTTGAACCGCATCAACCCCTCCGCACCCAACAACGGACATCTTGTTTGGCGGGATGGAGCACAGTACGCTCTCCAGGTTTTCCTTCTTCAATGCGCGTGCCACTGACACCAATAACGTCGGCACCGAGTGGTTGAAGTGGGTGAGACGCTTTGAGAACTTCGTGGTGGCCTGCGGCATTACAAGCGACGCCCGTAAGACCGCTTTGCTGCTACACTACATCGGGGAGGAAGTCCATGACACCTCCTGCGCGCTCCCCGAACCTCCTGCGACCGCACCTGTGGCAACAGCGTCAACTGTCTCAAGCACCGCTGGCGAAAGCCCGCTCTACAGCGCAGCACGCAAGAAGCTGGACGCCTACTTCGCTCCAAGGGTCAACACAACCTTCAAGGACTACCGTTTCCGGCGAGCCAAGCAAGTAGAAGGAGAGTCCCTTGACTCATTTTACGCCAAACTACGACAGCTAGCCCGACACTGCGCCTTCGCCGATCCAGACACGGAAATCAAAAATCAGATCTTGCAGTCTACAACATCTTCACGCCTTCGCCGCTATGCCATGCAGCATGACCTCGATTTAGAGGGAATCCTCAAACAGGGCAGGTTATTTGAGGAAGTGGAGCGCAACGTCACCTTGATGGAACAAGGAAGCCAGCAGCAGCCCAACGAGAACACAGTGGCGGAGATAGCAGCGAACGCCGAGCCGTCTTCGCACCACCACCCGTCCAAGCGCCACCAGAAAACCCCATCACAGCCTCGTGATAATTCACGTCGTCAACACCCGGATGCAACATGCTACAACTGTGGAGGATTGTGGCCGCACAACGATGGTCGATCCAGCTGCCCAGCCAGAGGCAAGTCCTGCAGGTCATGCCAGTAGATTGGCCACTTCTCCAAAGTATGTCGGTCGGCTCCAGTCACCGTCCGTGCTATATGCAAGAACGCTGGCCCGGACAGCGACGAGTACACTTTCGCAACTGACACTTCACGCGACATCTCGAGGTCACCGCGAGTGATCGTGGAGGTCAACGGCACGCCAGTAGAATTCACCCTCGATACAGGAGCTACTGCGTCAACCGTGGGATCAAGCAAACTGACGAAACTCGGGCTCCGCCACAGCTTGGAGCAAACAGGTGTAAATCTTTCCGCATACGGTGCAACGTTCCACTGCCAGTGCTTGGCAAACTGTCCGTGACCATGGAATACAAAGCTCAGGAAAGCACACACGAAATCTTCGTTGTCAACGGTGACCATCCAGCCCTTCTGAGTTTTTCTGCAGCCTCACGTCTGGGTTTAGTCTACATCACCTACAATGTCGAAGATACCCTGACGGAAAACAATATCCAGCAACAGTACCCCCAGCTTTTCAAGGGAGTTGGATGCCTTCGAGACCAACAGCTGCGCCTGCATGTGGATGACAGTGTGCCACCAGTCGCACAGCCACACCGTCGCATCCTTTTTGCCATGAGGAAACCACTAGAGGCAGAACTGACTAGACTGCTAGAACTCGACATCATTGAGAAAACTGAAGGGCCAACACCGTGGGTGTCTCCGGTTGTTCTAGTGCCCAAACCACACGACCAGGAAGCTTTGCGGATGTGCGTAGACATGCGATGCGCCAACAAGGTGATCCGCCGCGAGCGGCACGTCACGCCAACCGTTGGGGACATCCTCACAGCACTCAATGGAGCAACGGTGTTCTCCAAACTCTACCTCAAGGAAGGGTACCACCAGCTTGAGTTGCACGAAGACTCCCGGCGAATCACAACTTTCTCGACACACGCTGGACGCTTCAGGTACAAACGTCTGAATTTTGGTATCCACTCAGCAGCAGAAGTATTTCAAGACATCATACGACAAGTCCTCGGCAGCATTCCCAACGTGCTTAACGTCAGTGATGATATCCTGGTTTACGGCACGACCAAGGAAGACCACGACAAAGCCCTTGAGGCAACGTTGGAACGTCTGAGCAAGGGTGGGTTCACGCTTGCTCCCTTTTTTGCTCTCTTTTTTTGGACACGTCTTCTCGAGTGCTGGAGTACAACCAGATCCGATGAAGGTGTCGGCTCTCCTGAACGCTGCCCCACCAACAAATGCCAATGAAGTCCGGAGTCTCCTAGGGATGTTCAACTACTGCGGACGTTTCCTCCCCAACCTCGCAAACCTGACTCAACCGTTGCGCCAGCTGACGATCAAAGGAACTCCATGGACTTGGACCAGCGTTGAACAAAGAGCATTCGACGAGCTCAAAGGCATGCTCTCGAACTCTACTACTCTAGCCTATTTCGACCCCGAGAAGAGCACAGATCCTATCGTTGATGCTGCACCACATGGTCTTGGTTTAATTCTCGCCCAGTCCTCCGCAGCTGGAACTAGGGTGGTTGCCTACGGAAGCCGAGCCTTGACGGCTGTAGAAACGCGTTACTCTCAGCAAGAACGAGAGTTGTTGGCTGTGGTCTGGAGAGTCGAGCACTTCCAGATCTACTTGTTCGGCACCAACTTTCGAGTGCTCACCGACCAAAAACCGCTCGTCAACATCCTGTCTAATCCACATTCTTCTCCGTCAACGAGGATTGAACGTCTGGCACTTCGACTTCAGTCATACGGCTTCGACGTCGCACACACCAAGGTGTCAACTAATTCCAGCGATTACTTGTCTCGACATAAGCGATTACTTGTCTCGTCAGAAGACTACATGGCCTGCGTGATACAGCACAGCTTACCATGCACCATGACCTTGGAAAATGTCTTAAAGGAAACCAAGGCAGACCCCCAGCTGACCAAGGTGACCAAAGCCTTGCAACTGCCGCAACTCGACAAAAATGCCTGAAAGGATTAACTTCTCCGTCCATTCTCCCGAGTAATGAGTGAACTCAGCGTGTCCAGAGAAGGACTGATCCTGCGAGGGACGCGGATCGTGAAACCTACCAACCTATAGCATTAGGCAGTCCACCTTGCACACAAGGGGCACTGTTATGACCCGCGCCATCTCCCTGTGTTCGTGAGTGCGTGCGAAGCTCATCAAAGCATCTTCTCAGTCGTTAGGACCATTTTGGGGGAAGGATTAGCCCCGGCTTAGCCGAACACTCGGGGCCTTGCCAGTCTGGCTGGCGTCAGTTGCTTCCGGGGAAGCGCCGCTCAGGGATTCCTCTCCCTCACGTCATGTGTCAACGCTTCTGACCTCCACCTGCGGCTGGCGCCGAGGTGGCGGAACGCGACAATGTGTGTCCCGAACTTTCCGGATTCTTCTCCGTCACGGTGGCGGGAGGGGGATTAAACGGCGCCGGCTGTCTGCGGGGAAACAATTCAGGGATCGTCCAACAGCCTACTCGAAGACCTTGGAACTGTCCCCCAACCCCTTTGTAGGATTCCAGAGTGGGGGGGGTTATCGTCGTCTCGCCTTTCCCAAACGTTAAGCTCCCCTTGGGGGAGAGCTCTGCTCGTCCGCTTGCCCTCGGTCGCTTCCGGAGAAGCACCGCCCACAAGATCCTCCTCTCCCTCGCGTGTCCACAAAAACCCCGACCGTTCGAGAGACGGTCGTCTTCGATCAGAAATTTCGCTATGAAAAAAACCTGTTAAGTTTTCCCGACTGACTGGTTCGGACGTTGTTCAAGAGAAAGGTTAGACGCCAGCGAGATGACCATGCTACCTGAGAGACAAGGCTGGGCGTCGACACCTAACAGCTGGATGGCAGCGCTGGGATGCTGAACAACGCGGATCAAGACCCGCCCCGGACTCCAGGAACCGATGACCACACATGTGGGTGAGTGTTCGGCTTTTTTTTCCTAGAGACACACCAGGCTTTCGCTACAATTAATTGTTTTGTTAGACGAAGCGGGTGGTTGAGACTATTCTGAGGCGTGGGTTTTAAGGAAGCCGTCAGGATAGTAACAGAGCCAACATTCAGAGCAATCATGAACCTCAGTTTGTTAGGCAAAGCAGATCTGATTCTGATTTGTGAGGAACTGGGTGTGGAGGGGGTGAGAAACAAAACGAAGGCGCTCATCATTGAGGCCGTTAGAGCCACGGAAACAGATGCGGCCGAGCTTGCTGAGAGTTTGGACTTAGCTAAGGACAGACAAAGAAAGAAGCTCGAAGAGAGGGAACGAAGCGACCGCATTCGTCGCGAGGAAATAGAGAAGACACGGCGTAAGCTCGAGCTTAAGAAACTAGATCTCGAGTTAAAGAGATGTCAAACGAAAGGGCGAAGGGTAGAAATAGAGGTAACAGACTCGAAGTACCTAGCAACGACCTTTCCTCACTGGTTCAGGTACATGGGTGACCCGAAGCCGATAGAAAAAGACGCTGTGTCTGGGGAGGAAAGAGTACTCGCGCCGAGTAGAGCTAGGACGTGCCAGGTTGCTGCAGGGACGGCGGGTGGGAGAGAAAGGCTGGAAGATGGGGAGTCTGATTTGACCGACGACCAGCGTCTTTCTGGCGACGGGACGACCGCAGCCGTTCCGCACTTCGCCGACTCCAAGCTCGAAGTGGTGGAAGTTGTAGGGGATAGCGATCCCGCCAAAGAAAGAGAGGAGGTCTCTCAAGCATCTGACGTCCGCTTCCTGGGGGACAAAGGCAAGGCCAGCATGGTGACGCCGCCGTGGAAGTTAATCCAGCTCCAGGAAAGCAGCGCGGAAAAGTCAACGGATAGGGAGGCAGAGCAGGATTCCGGTCGTCCTAGCCATCATTCGTGGGACTCCGATACCAAGCCCGGGGTGGACAAGCGAGACCCAAGTCAAGGGTGCCCGAAAGAAGCGTCTTGTTCGAGCCGTCCATCGGGGAAAAAGAAACAGAAGAAGAAGCAGCGAAGGGTCAGCGTTCTCCGGCCTGCCCCGAACGATTTTGATCAGCAGCGTCACCCGAGGCGCGACGCGTCGAGCCAGAAGCAGAAATCGTCGAGTCCGGAAAAGGGGGAACGCGGAGGGACTCATCCCAAGGACCCATCCACCGGCAGCGGCTGCGAGGCCAAAGGATTAAGTGAAGACGCGCATGTGTTCAAGCTGGACAAGGGAGATCCGAGCCAGGGACTTTCAGGAAGGTCGCCCGGTTCCGGCCAGCCTTCCAAACAGAGGGAACAAGAGAGGAGGCCGCACAAGGTCAGCGACCTCCAATCTGGTCCAAACACTTCGGATGGAAAACGACACCGTGGGCTCGACGACGGCAGGTCCAGCCAACGGCAGCTGTCGTCGAGACCGAAAACGAACCCCAAGGAGTCATCAACCAGCAGTGACTGCGAAACCAAGGGATCCAGCAGACCCGCTAATGAGACGAGGCTGGACGAGAAAAATCCGAGCCAGCACCACTCGGAAATTTCGTCACCATCCCACAACGACACGATGCGCTTGTCCTGGCCCAAAGGGCACAAGAAGAAAAGGCTGCGCGGGGTTAGTGCCTTCCAATCTGTCCCGGACTCCTTCAATGAGCACCGTCACAAGAGGCTGAAGAGGCGCCCCTGCAGAAAGAGAAAGCTGTCGTCAGGGCTGGGGTACGGAAATCCCCAATATATCTACCCCAAGAAAGCATCAACCGACAGCGGCTGGAAAAGCAAGGAGCACAGCAGTGACACTAGGAAGTCGAATCTGACCGAGCAGGGAGATCCGAGGCAGCGGCGCTCGAGGAGGCGGCGCTGGGTCTTCCGTTCTGGACCGAACGCTTCCGATAAACACCGTGACCGGAGGCTCAGCGCGCGCAACTCCATATTGTTCTCTTCGGGGCTGAGAGACAGCAAACGCCAGGGCACCTGTCCCAAGGAGCAGTCGATCAGCGGCAGTGCGAGCAACAGGCCTAGAGAGAACAACCGTGAACGCACGCGGGATGAAGAAGCTTCGACACAGAGCCTCTCCGACGAGAGACAAAGAGCTGCGAGGATTCATTCATCGTGAAGAAGACGGGAGACAAGCCGCCGAAATCGCCACAGGCATCCTCTGAGAGAAGAGAACCTAATCGACGGGATGCAGGAGCATTGTCTGACAAGTCTTCAATCTCGTCCAAGTACCTCGAGACCCCTGGGCACGTGTCAAACTCGCAGCTGCTGCTTCATCCCGGGATCACGTCGGGTGCGGAAATCAAGTCGCAACTTTCCGACAGAGACCTCCAGAAAACTATCGAGTCTAGGGATCAGGGCCTTTGTAGTAAGGGGGGTACCGAGAACAGACTGGGTGTGGGTTAGAGCGCAAAGTACTCTCCGGCGAGAAATAAGAGAAAGGAGACGAGGCAGAGGCCGCCAGAAAAGGGGAATGATTAATTTGAATGTCTTTTCCAGGAGTCTGAGTAGCCAGGCGTATGAATAGGTTTTCTTTTCACGGGTGTCCGAGTTTATTGCTTTTGTTCTCCGTTTAGTTCCAAGCAGGAGCAATGTTGAAATTTTGTTTTGCTTTTGTTAAGAACGTTTTGATGTTATGTCTGGTGTGTCTCGGGGGATGGGCTGGGCACTTGCCTACTGGGTGGTTTGAGGTTGTCCACAACGGGAGTCTTGGCAATCATCGTTGTTGAACCGACCCAAGGCAAGGAAGATGCAGGACCTAAAGCGGCTGGGGTTACAGCGTCACCCTCCCAACGTCATCGACTGAACGACCTTCGGCCGAGCGGTTGCTGACCGACTCCACCTCAGGATCGACTTCGGGCGGCGGAGGTGCTGTTATGACCCGCCCCATCTCCCTGTGTTCGTGAGTGCGTGCGAAGCTCATCAAAGCATCTTCTCAGTCGTTAGGACCATTTTGGGGGAAGGATTAGCCCCGGCTTAGCCGAACACTCGGGGCCTTGCCAGTCTGGCTGGCGTCAGTTGCTTCCGGGGAAGCGCCGCTCAAGGATTCCTCTCCCTCACGTCATGTGTCAACGCTTCTGACCTCCACCTGCGGCTGGCGCCGAGGTGGCGGAACGCGACAATGTGTGTCCCGAACTTTCCGGATTCTTCTCCGTCACGGTGGCGGGAGGGGGATTAAACGGCGCCGGCTGTCTGCGGGAAAACAATTCAGGGATCGTCCAACAGCCAACTCGAAGACCTTGGAGGTGTCCCCCAACCCCTTTGTAGGATTCCAGAGTGTGTGTATTGGCGAATTCGCGTGGTTCTTTCTGCGCGCTCTCGAGCGCTCTTTCCAGAGCGCGCGAAATCGGGTGGTTGAAAGGGAGTGCTGTGGCCTAATCGGGTGGTTCATTCCGAGTGCGCCTCTCCCTCTCAGAGCGCTCTCTGGCACTCCGTCTGTAGCCGTCGGAGTGCGGAGCGGCGCAGGCGTCACGTGGTACTTGGACGGTGATCACGTGGTTTTGTTGATGATGGCCGCAGTGGTCTGTGGTGGTGTGCGGGTAGTGCGGGGTACGGCGTGACGGCGATTGATATGTGGTTCTACAAAGTGCTTGTGCATTCGATGGTGCGAGGATTACAACGGACGGGACGACATTCGTCTGCGACCGTAACAGGAAAAGTCGACGTGTGAAGTATTCCCAGTGCATTCACGAGATCGTTCATCTCACGGCGGTGAATCCGCTAAGCCTAACCGACGACGGAACAGCTCGCAGAGCTCGCCGCTGTTTTACCGGGTTTTGTGGTCGCTCCAAGAAATTTTGAGGTATGGTAAAAGTGCGTTCAGAGGTTTGTGTTGTGAAATAAAGGCAGAGCCGAATATAATGCACTGTGATTTGTGTCACATTGCGATGCCTGCACGATATTTCGCCCTGAGAAAAATGCGGTTTATTAACCATTTTATATTTGCCTGCTCTGTCGTACGCATGACCGCTATCGCAGCGCGTTCACTGTCGAAAACGCGATGAGTTGACAACTGTTTCCAAGCATCGGCTTTCGTTCCGTTCTGCAAAGATCAATTCGCATACTGCTGTTTTCTTTTTTTTTTACATGCCTATGCGTAAAACAATTTACGTCACAACCGTTATTTCATCACGTTGCGAACGTAAACTTTGCTCAATCGTCCACCGTACGCTGTAAGATCGTGATGTTTTTAATGCATTACCAATGTCAAGAAATTTTAATTCCGTGACTGGTCTGAGAATCTCGGAGCGCTCTGAAGCCAGCAGTTGTGATCGGCTGAAAAAGATCCCGAGCAGCTCTGGCGGCGAGGAGGGGGCGCTCTGTTGAATCGAGGTCAGAGGAGAGAGGCGACCACCCGAATTCACCATATGTGTGTGTGGGGGGGGGGGGGGGGGGGGGGGTATCGTCGTCTCGCCTTTCCCAAACGTTAAGCTCCCCTTGGGGGAGAGCTCTGCTCGTCCGCTTGCCCTCGGTCGCTTCCGGAGAAGCACCGCCCACGAGATCCTCCTCTCCCTCGCGTGTCCACAAAAACCCCGACCGTTCGAGAGACGGTCGTCTTCGATCACTAATTTCGCTATGAAAAAAACCTGTTAAGTTTTCCCGACTGACTGGTTCGGACGTTGTTCGAGAGAAAGGTTAGACGCCAGCGAGATGACCATGCTACCAAAGAGACAAGGCTGGGCGTCGACACCTAACAGCACCAAGGAATCGTCAAAACAAAACAACTGTTGCGAATCAAAGTCTGGTTCCCTGGGGTAGACAAGCTCGTGGGCAGTATTGTGAAGAGCTGCATTGCCTGCCAGGCGGCAACACCTGAACACCACCGCGATCCACTGCCTGCGTCCAAACTACCGGAGTGTCCTTGGACTGAGTTGTCTCTAGACTTCGTTGGACCATTTCTGGATGGCAAGTACGCAATGGTCCTCATCGACGACCACTCAAAATACCCAGTAGTAAACATTCTGCGAACACTTGCCACGCCAGTTGCCATCAGCAAACTACGTACCATTTTCGCCCAGTTCGGCATTCCAACGGTGCTGAAGACTGACAATGGTCCTCCATTTCACAGCGGAGACTTCTCAAGATTCGCTGAAGAATTCGGATTCAAACACCACCGTGTCACGCCACTTTGGTCCGAGGCGAACGGTGAGGTAGAGAGATTTATGAGAACGCTCAACAAGCTAGTCTTGACAAGCAGAATCGGAGGCAAGGACTGGACGGAAGAGCTACAATCCTTTTTGCTAGCCTACCGTTCCACCCCACATGGCTCTACAGAGACTTCACCGTTTGAGCTCATCTTCAAGCGCAGAGTGCGCAACCTACTTCCGGTAATCCCCGACCCAGACAGCAGTAGCCCTACTCACATCAAGGCACAAAGAAACGACGAATTCAGGAAAAGATACAACAAAGAATTTGCTGATGCACGGCGACACACTCAGCATCACAAGTTTGTTCCTGGTAAACTTGTAATCTGCAGACAGGAGAGGCGTAACAAGTTCACTCCGTTCTACAACCCCAAGCCCTACACAGTCATTGAGGTTCATGGATCTCGCGTCAAGGCCTCTCGCAATGGAAAGTCATAACGCGAAACGCCGCCTTTATCAAGGATGCATCGCAAGTGGTCATCACGCCTGGACGAGAAGAACTGGACATCGAAGACCCAGAGCCCCCTCCATCCAACCCTGGCAATCGCATCTCTTTAGTCCATCGCTCATCTCTGGCCCCATCTGCACCACCAGTGACCCAACCAAACTGTGCCGAGCGCCGTTATCCAACAAGAGTTCGTCGTGCTCCTCGTCATCTTTCGGACTTTGCAGTTTAGAAAACTTTTCTAACGCAATGTTGATGAGAAATTTGTTTTTTTTTTTTTTTTCAAAGAAACATTGCAAGTTAACGGAATGTATCAAAGCAAACCAAATCTTTAAGTCTTATTTTCTCAGGGGGATAACTGGTGTGAAAGAGAACTCCTCTACCAGTCGGACATTTTCAGCATACTTTTAGTGTTGCAGTCTTGTCGAAACTAATTTCTCAGGGGGATAAATGTAGTGTCTACTATAGTGGAATCTAGCCACAAATCTGGCTTGGTCTGGCAACTGTAACACTCTCCAAGATGGAGAGTGTTACAGCTACTAGCAGGTAAAAGACTGGGAAGTCAGGACGGTGCGGACTCCGTGTTTCGTGCTTTTTGCAAGGGAACTGGGTAAGTGCTTCTGCGGGGTATGCGGAATACGCAACCTATTTTGTTATGCCCGTCGTTTACCTCTCTCCAACAAAACGAATAAAATGATCTACAAAGGCGCAATCACAAGCCAAGATTTACGATAACAGTGCGTTTAATTTGGTGGTCCGTGTAGTTGTATTTTACCCTGCTCTCTGCAACACCGTGTCATGACGAAGAGCTGGAACGTTCACGGTTTGTGCTGGGCTACCGGTTGACAGAAACCCGCATCGCCCGCATCGGAACCAAGTGCACTTGAGTTGTTGATGCTCAAGCCTTACATCCGCGGCTTGTCGCCAGCTGGTCTGGCTGCTCGACGGTGAGGAAGCGGCGAGAGTGACCTCTGAAGTAAATGTGAATGCTTTTGTAACCGAAACCAGAGCAGCGAGATAACTGCCTTGCGTACTCCAAAATGACAGAAGCAATAGTTGTCAAAAGCCCGTTTTTAGGGTTTCGAACCAAATAAACAAGACAAATATAATTAAAGTTCATTGTTTGCATGCAGGAGAACTTATGTAACACAACAATACATTATCTTTTCAAAAAAGAAAAAAAAAAGTAACACTCAATCCGCCATATATGGCAGTAACTTCTTCCATGCAAAACCTATGCTGGCAACGTAGGCAGTTTTAATATGGCCGCAACCGCTTTGCGCCGCGTTCCCTTTCCCTCCCCCCCCCCCCCCCTCCCCCTGCGCGGTAGTCAACAAAACCTGTCCCCCTCCGCTGCTACACTCGCCGTCAGCCCCGTGGCGAACCGTCCTTTGTGTCGATCGCTCGCCGCGACCTTCGACGAGGCTAATCCTTTAAAAGTCGACAATCGCGAAGGAAGCGGCTTGGGTCTCTGAACAGAGGACTCAAGGGGAAACCACGTGAACCCCCAGAGTACGTCACTCGAAAGTCGGCGTGGAGAGTTGAGAGGCACTTCGACCTTCAATTTGTTTCATTTTTTTTTAATAAGAACTAGCGCTCGCAAGAAAATGCGGTTTTCTGTATTTCGTTTCATAGGTGACGCAGATTAATTTCCGCAGTTAATTGGCCAAATTAAGTCTGAAAATCGTTGCACCACCCCTTTAAAACGCTTTTGAGCGTCAAAAAAGGCATTTCGCTGCTGTCACTAGTGCGAGTGAGCGGACCACTTTTCTTTTCTAGTCAGTTCCTTAGTCTTGCTTCTGCTTTCTTTTTGCTTCCGACATTGCCATTGTAAGGTACCCGAGCTCCTTTTTCGCATTGCTTTGTTATTTTTGTAGGGCCAGAGCGAAATAAGCGCCTTAACAATTGCCGTCGCAATTCTTATGACCTGCATGGATTCATTTAGTATTCATTTCCTGCGGTCGGCAGGCTTGTTGCCTTTTTTATTGCTATTTGTTTTCGCCTGGATTTGATTTTTTTTTTATGTAAAAGAAGTACTCCGGCGGAGGCGATGGTACTTGCTTTTCCGAACAGCTCGGGAGACGAGGGGGGGGCTATGCTGTCGTATCTGGTCTTATTTTCCCAATTCTAGATATAGCCAGATAGGGCATCTCTGTACAGGATACGCTTGACCGATAAACTTTCTAGTTGACGCTGTGATGAGGCGCACTGTTTAATTGAAGTTAATCGAATACTATATGCTACACGCCCAACGCTACTGCGCCGTATTTCTATTCCCATGGGCCGTACCCAGTGTATGGCCCGCAGAAAGAAATTTTGGCTGAAAAAAAAAAAACGTTTTTATTGAGAGGCTTTTACTTGGTGCATTGACTTCAATTTACGCTGGTGCCTAGTTGGACCTAAATATTCTCCTAGACAGCTCATCTGACAGATGCCTGCTTTATTAGCTCACAAAGCAGCTTGTATCATAAATAATCACTACCCTCCTTTGTCATTCCCAAAGTTTGTTACGGCTCGTCATAATGAGCGATCTAAAACACTCAATCCGTGAATTTTTTTTTCCAACTTTTTTCTACTTTTAAACATGTTAAGTTCGCTAAATATGATCCGTCAAAGACGGTACATTTAAAAAGAAACACCTCGACACACCAGCAGATGAGGTGGCCCACATATCAGACGCTACGTAGCTTTGTTTAACTTCGGCGGAATAAAGCAAAAAGAGGGATCTTGTTGTCTCTTGAGTTTTGACGACACAGAACAAACTAAGTGCGTCCTATACTTATTTCATTGCAGTTCAAGAAACAAGAAATAACCTCGGGGTCACACCGCACCTACATTTCATTTCATTTATTTAGACTCAAGGACATCCTTTCGGATGCATTACATAAGCGAGTATTTCCAAAGTGAATGCAAAAACACATTACAAAGAACTGGTACAATATCCAAATTCACTTTGACGGGTTACAACGTAGTATAGCACATCCGAGTCACTCACAGAAACGGTCCAAATTCTAGATTCCACTAAATTCCACTTTACCTTTCCTTCAGACAAAAATACACAGTAGGTCATAATGTAAAAGCAGCGCAAACAAACACGGACGAAGGAGAAGAAACACGCAGACGGGACAAGCGCTGACTCTCTCGCAACTGAAACTTTATTACTTGAAAAAGGAAAAAGAAAATATTTTCTTTTCTTTTTCCTTTTTCAAGTAATAAAGTTTCAGTTGCGAGTCAGCGCTTGTCCCGTCTGCGTGTTTCTTCTCCTTCGTCCGTGTTTGTTTGCGCTGCTTTTACATTATGATCAACGAATACCAACTAGCCCAACTCTCGACATTAATTTACACAGTAGGACTCTTTCTGTTTACTTAATTTTTACAGTGGGGAAACAAAACTTACATAAAAGAATCGATAGCATAATTATAAAAAAATAGTTTCCTCGTTTAAACATGACGCGTACACGTTTTAAATACACGAAAGCATTGTCACAATTCTAAGTCAAACTGTGAATTTAAAGACATGTCATCAGATTTCTTTTTGAATGCCAGCTCATTCTGTTCTGTTGCCATAGATTCCGGTAGAGCGTCCCATTCAGAAATACGCAACACCAGCGGAGATGAAGAAAATAGATTAGTACAAGATGGAAATGCTTCCACTTTGTGTGAATTATCGATTCATGCTGAAATATGTACTGCAGGTCTGCAGAAGGATTGTCTAAAAGTAGAGTTACTGTAATAAATACGATGAAAAAAACGCAGGCGCGATATCTTTCTTCGTTAATCCCTAATTTTCTTTTAAACGTGGGATACTGTTTTTTTTAAGAGTAGTTACCACAGATAAATAAGGCGGCTTTATTTTGCAGTGCTTCGAGACTGTTGACCCCGTGAATTTTGATTTGGATTGCAGATTATATTTGCGTATTCGAGTTTTGGAAGAATGATAGTTTTATAGGCCAGCAGACGCGTACCTTGAAGTGCCTGATACAATGATCGCAGTAAAAATACAAGTTTCTTTGGTGCGTTTCGTATGGCGTGATTGATGTGCTCATTTCAAGTCAAGTTGTGCATAATGTAGATGTTTGAGTATTTATATGACGTGGCCATGTCAAGATCGAGAGAAAGGAGACTGTATTGGGCCTGACATTTTACTTACCCTCATTTGACGGCACTTGCAAAGGGCTAAGCAGAGAGGAAAACGCGGTCTACGAAAACTTCCTAATACCAATCCAGTTTTGCGAAGCCTTATATATTCACCGACAGTTAAAAAAAAAAAAAAATACGAAAGGCATGGCCTAATATGTTCGCGCTTCCTGCCTCCTGATCGTGCTCCTGACAGACGGGCACACGATTGCCTCTATCTGATTTCACAACTATATCGCTAACAACAACAACGAATCGCGAAGCAGGAAGCGCGAACATGATAAACCATATCTTTCGTGTTTTGTTTTGTTGTCTTTTTCCTGTTGGTGATTATATAATGCCTAGCTTTTAGAATTGGAGGTCTATGTTTACTTTTGTTTCTAACGTTGGACACGTGGACTGATAAGCCACAACGGACACCCGCGAAAACCTAGACTTGGGGGGGGGGAATGAGAGTGTGATAACTTGTCTCGGATTTTAATTATAATCAATTCGGTATGACATTAAGACAAGCTTGACAAAAACGTCGGAGCGTGCCGTCCAGTTCGCTGGATTTCAATGAACAATTATCCCCGCAAATTTCTTTGAACCGCGATTGTGCGATGATTTTAACGGACATCCCGACGCGCGAGTGCGTGGAAAAAAGACCTCAGGTAGAGCGTGCACGTCCCCAAGTGAAACGGCGGCGACGCGCCGCCACAAGGCCATATCGTGCAACCTCGGTGGACGAACTCTGCTCTGAAAAGAGTATTCGTGCCATGTCGAGTGTGACGAATAACCACTCGGATTAATCGTGGTGCCGTTGCGGCAGAACGGGTTGGAAGAGTCAGCTTTGGTTCCAGGTCATTACGCCTGCTGCGAGTGAACGAAATAGAGAAATAGTGGCAGAAATCGCGGCATTGGCAGATAATATCGTCGAAGAATGAATCCCGAAGAAAGAAGAGGATTCTGTGGTTTTGGACTCTATTTTTTGTCAAATTCGGAGGGTGTTTTCCAGAGTTTATTTTTTCCAAAGTATTCGAAGTTTATAGCATTTTATTTTTGTTTCATATTTAGAGCGCCGTTCACACACCTGCAGCCGAATACGACCGAGAGAGACGGGACCTGTTGGAACCTCTTAATATTTCTTAGGACGAGAGAACACACCGGCACGCTGGCGCCATCTATGCGGTAACCCTGGAACTGCATTTCACAAGAGCGAAGGTTTAATGGGATTTCCGAGGTCAAAAGTGCGTAATAACTACGAGAAAGGCTCGTTTATAACGTTGACAAAAGTTTTTCGAGCCAAGAAATAAAGGATAATGCGCGAGAGAAAAAGAAAATATGCCGGACCGCCAAGTTTACACTGCTACCCAATAGATGGCGCCAGTGTGTCAGGCACCCGGTTCTGAGAGGTCGCAACTGTGTGAACGGGCCTTAAAGGGCCTCTGACACGCCAAAAAAAATATTTTTTTTTCATGCTAAACGTTGCAATGGCATATCAGGACATTACAAAAAAATTGTTTCACTATAGAGTTGCGTAGTTTTTTATAAAAAATAGAAATACGAGGCCCAATTCAAAGTTCCCGCCGTGCACTGTGACGTAACAGTGTACCGCAAGGTGTCGGGGCGGTCAGAAGGAAGGCATCGCCGGAAGTCACGTGAGTTGTATCCCTCCTCGTGCTTACCGCGAGCGCGTGTAATATTTTTTTAATATTTTTGTTATTCTCCGCACCTCCACGAGCGATCCAAGCAGACAAGGTTTCTTTTATTTGCTTTTCATCGCTTAATGTTGCTGTAAAGGTAGAAGAAGCGGAGTCAGTGAATTGACGTGATCAACTACAATGCCTAGAAGGTGCTGTGTGAGGGACTGTCCCGGTATTTCAGCAACTGAAGAAGAGATCACACTGCTTGCATTTCTGAGAGACATACATCGGCTGCATGAGCACCCAGTAAACAAGTTCTACTCATGCTCTAGACAAAATACGTACTTTGTGCTCGACGTTTACTTGTACTTGGTACACTCACCAGTTCGTATTCTTTAGACGGCAGGCATCTACAGCCTGGAGAGTATCCGATGATTCAACGACCTCGGTGTCTCAACCTTCAGCAATGCGATCGGGCGTGTCGTATGCTAGCAATCCTAATTTCTGCGAGCGTTCTAAATTTTTTTTTTCAAAACTTGATAGCCTGTTTTGCGCCCATTATAGCCCTGTATTATCGGACTGACGGCATGCACTCGTACACTGGCTTGTACTCGCAACGCTTTCATCATTGACCTCCATCACGTCGATCCACTGACTCTTCGTCCTCAAATTTTACAGCACGCAAACTAACCAACGGTGCAGGGATAAAGAGCTAGTGGAACTGAAACTTCGTTTTCTACGATCGCTCGTACGAAGAGCAGAATAATAAAAAGAAAAAAAGTCTTAGGCACGGTCGCGGAGAGCACGAGGAGTGAAACTCACGCGACTTCCGGTTAACCCACTTTTAGTGACGTAGCTCGATGCCTCCTTTCTGACCGCCCCGACACCTTGCGGTACACTGTTACGTCACAGTGCACGGCGGGAACTTTGAATTGGGCCTCGTATTTCTATTTTTTATAAAAAAACTACGCAACTCTATAGTGAAACAATTCTTTTGTAATGTCCTGATATGCCATTGCAACGTTTAGCGTGAAAAAAAAAAAATTTTTTTTGGCGTGTCAGAGGCCCTTTAGTTCTTCGAAATTCTGAGTTCATTTTCGCAATGTTTCCTCTAAAAAATAAGTAAATAAAAAATAATATACGGGTGCAATAGTATGCAAGATTAAAAATAAAACACGCTCGTATGAATTAATATTTTGTTCGGCTGGATTTGGCGTTGGCGCCATTGCCATCGGCAATAGACCCTTTTCATGTTTACAAACATGAACTGCCTCCTGCGTCCCAAGCAACTTCCGGTCGCTCCGTCTTTGAAAGTATGTCGAGCTTGCCTATGTCGCCAGTGCTAAAAAGCATAAACGCTACACGCACATCAAAGTTGGAGATTTAACGAGGGCCCTCGGCTGGTCAATTTAACGTCTTGGAGGAGGCAAGTTGGTTTACAAGAGTATTCGAAAATATTTATCATATCTGGGGGTTCTGCGTTCTTTTGGCGTTCACCTGGAGAATTGGTGGTTAAACGTTTCATCAACATTTCAAACAGCGGTGTTAGGATGGGCTTTGTTCATACTTTTTATGAACCGGAAGTTCTCTGGGACGTCAAAGACTAGAAGAACTCCTGGTGGCGTTTGCCATGAAAAGGGTCTATACTAATTTCTCCCACGACAAAAGTTGCACACAAGTGTTGCTTCCATCAACGTCGTCACCTTAAAATCAATAAACTCCCGGAGGTAGTCGCTGGGAAGAAGCTCGTATTCATCCCGTCCTATTCCATCAACCTACCCCGCGGCCGCGCGAGGTGGAGTGGTAAGGGATGTAATCCTCATTATCTGGAATCTCTATGGTCCATAGCTTTCACTGTCCTAAAAACACGTAACCCTAGTTATAATCCATGCCCTGCTTTCAGATGACGGTGACAACGCGGCAAGAAAATGAGGGAGAGGAAGAAAACGCCGAGCTCTGGTTCGAAGGACTAATCGAATGGCGCAAAGCCATGAGCCGAAGGGCCAATCAAACAGCGAAAGAGGCACGACGTCATGGCGTGCCGGTATTCGCCGTCTCTCTGCGCGTGCTCCTCCGCCGGCTCGTCCTATCAAGCGCAGAGAGCACGCCATGACGCTGCGCTTTTAGCACCGTTTGATTGGCCCTTCGGCTCATAACATCGGCCGCGCTCGGACCAAAGCTGAAACGAAGTATAGTCACCCTTCGAAAGTGTTCGATTGCCGAACGCCGGCGTCCGGCGTTTAACGTTCGCGGCCGAACGCGTTCGAACACTGGGTAAAGACAAAGGCTTTGCGCGTACCCACTAATCCTTCCAATCAGACCTCGGCGTTCTGACGTCCCTTCTCGTCTCCGCCTCTCCTTCAGTTTCTAGGGGCGTATATATTTTCGGTGATAGCGAGGTCATAGTACGCTTTATTGGAACCTTTCGACATCGTCTCAACTGCATACACCCTAAAAAATCTAGAATGCCTGCTATCCCCACTAAGCACTTTAGAGAGCCAATCGCTGCAATCTACGGTGGAATATTGGCGAATGACGAAGCTGAGACAGACCTCAAAAAACAGTCTGCGCTGTGGCACAGAGCATGGTGAAACGTCAGACTCACTGCCACAGCGCAAACATTTTTTTTTTGTTCTATTTAAGATATTAGAGCCTCGTTGTTCGCCGCTATCCCACCGTGGATTGCAACGATTGTCCCTCCCGAGGGCTTTGGTAGGCAGAGGCAATCCCCTGATTGTATGTATAGTAGCGAACCCGCAATCTCCGACACACAATCTAAATTAATGACACGCAGGTATGCTTGAATATCATTACCATGTCAATAAACTGTTTCAACCTGTTTAAGAGCCTTGTGCTCAACCTCACTGAGGCGCCCGGTGCCTTCCGCTGAGCTAGGGTGGCTAAAGGGGAGGGGAGGGGGGGGGGGGGGGCGTTCTCATTGTCTTCGTCGATTCAGTCCGGAGGTCCAGGGCGAAAGTAGATGGCGCAGTCATCGAACATAACCAAATTTCTGCCAAAAAACGCGTTCGTTTTGCCGCGTCGCTACATCTGCTGGGGTCATCTGGTATTGATAGCGGTCAACAGCACTCAGAGTTGCATGCTGCTGCTCACTGATTTTCCACCCATTGTGCATTGACTTATTTGCTGTAACGGTCTGCCGCTACGAGAATGAACTCAGGCCTCATGAAAACCTTAGCAAGCGAAAATTAAATACGACAACCAAGCAGGTCGACTGAGGGACCCCCTTCCACATGGTGGTCATAAAAAACATATGACGCCTTCGTAGAATTTTTTCTGTCTCGACCAATAGCATGGATGTACCGGCACCCTCTGACTAAAACGGCTATCAGAATAAAGTTCGCAAGATACTGACCTGCTGTCCAACGGTCGTCGTTCAAACAGCTAGCCAAACAGAAAAAGGATGAGGAAGCCAGCTGGGCGTAAGATCTGCTTTATAATCGTCAGAGAGCCAGCCGGACCAGTGGCACATACCATCTCCTCGATCGACAGAGTGCTTACGCTACTCAATTACAAACTCGACCGCAAGCTGGAAGACTTCAAGGTCCGCTTTCGCGAAGACGGCCGCCCGGCCAACGCTGGCGCCAACCCCTGGAGCCCCACCACTGGGGTGCTGGACTCCCTACGTCGACGGAAATTCGGCCGGCCCGTGTGCAAGCTGGGCACTCAGGGAGCCCTCGCCAGGCGCTTATTGAGACCGGCCTGCTAGAAGTCAGCAGCCCATGGCGACCCCGCGAAGACCACCGTCGTGAAGACCGCTACTAGGCCTAACGCTCTTCACCCTCCTCACCTTCCCACCATCATCATCATTCCACACACACACACATCATTATCATCATCATCCACACAATTCATTTGTACAATACCATTTCATCATCTATACATAGGTTGCACTGACGTAATTTGGTCCTCCTTTCTGGTGGCCGAACTTCCTCGAGCGTAGCCTTTACTGTGCATATTCTACGAGCAGTACACGAGCGTCGCGAGCGAGCGGAAACGAGTGAGCACAGCTTCATTATACTTCGTTTCACTTTATCTGCGAGCGAAGCCAAAGCTAGAAGCGCGAGACCAGCGCTTTTTGCGTTTCTGCCCAGCTCGCGCGCTCGAGCAAAGCCTGAAGGCACGGAGCTTTCGTGCTCGCGCTTCCAGCTTTGCCTTAGCTCGCACATGAGGTGAAACGTAGTATTAGCCCCGTGCGCGACCGAAAGCATCGCTGTGGTCGGCCTTCCACGATTGGCCGAACGCTGACTATGACGTCGGAAAGGGGATTTTCATCGACGGAAATAAGAGGAATGAAAGAACTTTAATTTTGACGGTGTTGGCAGTGTTCCTTTGAGAGCGCAATGATTTCAAGCTTCCACCATGCTAATAACAAACACCATCGAACTTGTTGTTTGCCAGGTAATGACGTCACAAAGGGGAACCACAGGAGGGCGCCACCAAAACTTCTCGCCGCTAATAACAGCATGTTTTGGCCACCAGAAAGGAGGAAGGATATGACGTCACGTGCAACCCATGTATAGAAGCGGCGCTGGTGGGCGCTATAGGGTGCCTACATGTCTGTCTGTCTCAGGGTGAAGACATTCATTGTTGCATTGAATATGCCAGCGCGTGACGCTCTGGCGCACTCGGTGCGTGACTTGGGCGGTAAAATGGCCTCTATGCATTAGCCAAAGCTACGCGCTCGAGCTGAGTGACTACCGGATTGCGCGCTTTTCAAAATGCATAACAAAACGATTGGGCGGAAAAATGGCTGAGATGTCGCCACTCAAGCAAAAGCGCGCGTGTGTATGAAGGTACTCTAGTGTGCTAGAAACTCTAGTACACCCTAGTGTCGTGGTATGGGCGACCTGCCTTTCTGCGGCGCAGTGGCTCTCCTGAGCTCAAAAAAAAATCTAATATCAAATATGAGATATATTAAATATAAATTATCAAATCCGAGGATATTTGATTTCCAGGTTTAAAAACTGACCTAATCTTTTTTTTTTTTTTTTTGTGGAGAGAAGAAAAACATTTACCGTAAGTTTTGGTGGCCGGGCTCTCACCCTGTCGCAGAGCGGTGGCGTGTAATAGTATTTCCTCTGTCAAAAATCCTTCATCAGGGGAAGTAGGTCGTAATTCTTATGAACATATGTACTAGTACGGAGCCCTTCGTAATTTCTCTTGTTTTGCACTTTAGCATTGAATGAGATAAAACATTTCGGGTTTCGTGAACATTGAAAAGCGAGAGGAAAATCTGCCTCTGAGATTCGGTGGCATATATGGTTCGAAGTTGGGAAGGGGTAACTTATCTAGTGCGGTCTGAGACTTAACCTAAGGTCTTTAACGTGCTCCACGCTGCTGTGATTACAGAATCGCACACCTGTACGCTGCCTGGCCATGTCTAAACTAGAGCCACTAAATGAGCTGCGCTTAGAGTATCGGCACTCCGTTCCCCGACATTGTTGTGGGCGCCGCCATGTTGGTGCTTGTGCCGATCGTCATGATTCAAAAGTGCGACTTCCTCAGCATTAGATTCGGAGTTAGGAAGCTCACGCAATATTGCTTTCCTTTGTCGCAAACTGTTTAAACGTTTGTGGAGGATGGAAAAGCGTTTCCTGTGATTTCAGATAAAGCTTCAGATAACTGGCAACCATGATTTTAAGCCAAAATATGGCCAAGTGTCGTTACTCTGAAGCGTAGCTTATTTAGTGGCGCTAGTCTAAACAGGGCGCGGCTCAGGTGGATGATTGGCTGAGCAGATCTACGACGTTTTCCACGTAATCCACGTCCTGAAGCCGTGGATTATTTGTCTAGATGTGCTGAGATTAAAGTGGGTGTGCGATCATTCGCAACTTTCAGCGATGGTGGTACCGCGTTGTGAGAATCGCTCACCCTAGCTCCTGGATGATTGGCCTCATAATAAATGGGCTTGCCTACACCTTCCTGGCGTGAAAAAATAACGTAAGGCTCTAATACTGCTGCTATATAGTAAAACTAGAATTACTTACGCGTCGCAGACCCAGCCTCGTACCGCTGTTCTACGACGATCATCCAGATGACAGCCATTTTGATAGGCACCACTGCGCCCCCTATAGGTCGTGAAAGTTGCGAACAGCTGGGTGAGGGTTCATCTGTCGATTCATGATATGCCGGAGCCTGCCCTAATGCGATGAGCCCAGTATTGAGATACTTCTTATGTTCATGCCACAGACTACACCTCTATAAAACCTCTGACAGTACATATGGGTGCCGGAAACCAAATGTATTTTATGCTCACCTGATATCAAACCAACTTCAACATCTTTTTTTTTTTTCTCTTTTATGCGACATAACGAATTCCCTAATTTGCGTGGACAAGGTTCCGTGTACTACGTGACTGATATCGTCAGCGCCGCCGTGTAGATCATGCACAGCAGAGCCGTATATTGGGAGAGTTTGGCCAATGGGCGGAGCAAAGGCCGCCGCCAGCGCCGAATACTGCCCCCGCGGTTAGAGCGTAAACTAAAAGGACGACACAGTGTCGACCAATCAGCAGAACGCGACGTCACAATATTGAAAACGACATTTCAAGCGTGAAATAGAAGCCTTCAATCTCGGCGTCTCGGTGACATTTTGCTCTGGGCCGGCTTGGTAGAACAGAAGTGTTGTAAGTTGGGCGAGTTGGTATGATGACATGATGAACAGAACAGCGCACAAAAAGACGAGGACAGAGAAAAGGAACATGCAGGACACACAAGCGCTGACTCGCAACTGAATTTATACATAAAAGGAAGAAGAAGAGGAGGACGTTCTGAAAGACACGCGGGGCACGCAGAGCGTATCACACGCGACACAACACCATTTAACTACAATGTCTATGATGTGGGCCAAACTGGACGGTGCCTAAACGATCGCCTTCTCGAGCATGATCGTTCACTAAAATTTACGGTGGGCGGTCACCTTCCCGTTCATTGCAATTCCTGCTCGTGTACTCCAATTCTTAAAGGCACAACAATAATTGGACATTATCGAGACAAGACGACTCGCGAAATCTTGGAAGCACATAGCATCAACAGCCTGGGGGACTGCTGTGTTAGCCACCCATCAGTGACACTACTTCAAACCGAAACCTTGTTTTTAGATCGGACTATGGGGCAAAGACATTGTACAGAGTGAAACAAGGAGACGGCAGGCTCTTTAAATCGACCGGAAAATTCGGTTTCTTAACCTATCGCGCTACGACTTTGTGCAGCGTTGCCCACAGATGGTGCATTTTTTTTTTTTTTGTAAAATTTGCAAAGAGCGAACTTACCTGAGGAAAAAGTAAAGAAAGAAAAAGGCTTAGCTCCTATTAGAGTTCCTGTATAAGCTCCCTACGGGAGCCAGAGTTGCGCGTTCATGCATTGCATGTGGATTCAGCTCCTCACGTGACTGAATTCGGCGAATAGCAGCGCCGCGCGTTCGAGGCGCGCGGCGCGATCAAAAGCCGGGGAACGTACGCCGGGGCGCGTGCAACGTCTACTTTGCTGCACGACACTTGATACGGCTCCTCACGTGATCGGATCTCGGCGAATAGCGGCGAGGGCGGCACGCGGCATGTGGAATCAAACGCGCAACTCTGGCTCCCGTAGGGAGCCTATATAGGAACTCTAGCTCCTATGGAAACGCAGCGACGCCACCGGTCTTCAAAGAGCACGGCGCAGTTTCGCACGGGACACAAGAGATGGCGCAACGAACGCCGCCAACGAACGAGCATACGGCGCCGAGAGCCAGCGTCTTTAGCAGACAATCTTTTCGACTCAAAAGCGGCGCGCGTTCCGCAGGCGGCGACAGTCGCAGAAACAAAAACAGGCGCGGTAACAACAAGCAACTGCAGTTCCTTGTCTGCTAAATGCGCCGGCTCTCGGCGTCGTCTGCTCGTTCGTTGGCGGCAGTTGGCATCGTGACCGCTTGCGCCATCTCATGTCTCTCGTGCGAAACGGCGCCGTGCTCTTTGAAGACCGGTGGCGTCGCTGCGTTTCCATAGGAGCTAGAGTTCCTGTATAGACCTTTCCAAAAACGAGCTTGTGGCCGGTGCCGTTTTGAGCGTTCGTGCGTATGACGCGTGCTTTGCTCGCTTTCCGAAGCGATGAACACGCACGTGCTGGGCTGTGAAGATCGCACGCTGGACTGTGATTTTGTAAACATTGGAAAGGTCTATAGGCTCCCTACGGGAGCCAGAGTTGCGCGTTTGATTCCACATGCCGCGTGCCGCCCTCGCCGCTATTCGCCGAGATCCGATCACGTGAGGAGCCGTATCAAGTGTCGTGCAGCAAAGTAGACGTTGCACGCGCCCCGGCGTACGTTCCCAGGCTTTTGAGCCCGCCGCGCGCCTCGAACGCGCAGCGCTGCTATTCGCAGAATTCAGTCACGTGAGGAGCTGGATCCACATGCCATGCGTGAACGCGCAACTCTGGCTCCCGTAGGGAGCCTGTACAGGAACTCTAATAGGAGCTAAGCCTTTTTCTTTCTTTACTTTTTCCTCAGGTAAATTCGCTCTTTGCAAATTTTACAAAAAAAAAATGCACCATCTGTGGGCAACGCTGAATTTTCCGGTCGATTTTAAAGAGCCTGCCGTCTCCTTGTTTCACCCTGTAGTTAAATGGTGTTGTGTCGCGTGTGATACGCACTGCGTGCCCCGCGTGTCTTTCAGAACGTCCTCCTCTTCTTTTTCCTTTTATGTATAAATTCAGTTGCGAGTCAGCGCTTGTGTGTCCTGCATGTTCCTTTTCTCTGTCCTCGTCTTTTTGTGCGCTGTTCTGTTCATCTTGGTAGAACAGCGTCTTCTGACACTGGCTGAAAGAAAAAAAATTACACCATCTTCCCGAGGGGAACCATGGGGTGATGCGGAGCATCGTGTTGGTTCCGAGGAAAGAGTCAGTTGCGTGCTGACGTCAAGAGATGGCGCCACCGACTGCCCTAGCGTTACCCCCTATGCGAGGCTTCGTCGCGGCTCGCGGCAGAGAAACTTGGAACGCTCGCCGCTCGCCGTTTATTTTTTTTTTCACACTTGAAGGAGAGGAGACTAGAGGAGTAGAGTTGCGCGTGCGCGCGTGGTGTGAGGAGAAGCGAACGCACGCGCAGTGCACGCAGCTGGTAGAGAGAGAGAGAGAGCGGAGAGAGTAACACGCAGCTGTTGGAGAGAGGGAAGGAGGAGAGTTGCGCGTGCGTAGTTCGAGTGCCGACTACAACGCCGACGCCGCGGGACATAGACCCGAGCAATAGATGCTCCGCATCTAAAACAGTGTAAAGGCTGGAGCGCGCGAGCGTTTCGAGACGCGGAGTGAGTCCCGCTTAGCTCGTGCGCTGACTTTTGCAGTGCTTTCTTTCCCCCAGTCTCAGCTGAAACGCTGTTTCTATACTTCGTTTCACCTTATATGCGAGCGAAGGCAAAGCTGGAAGCGCGAGCACGAAAGCTCCGTGCCTTCAGGCTTTGCCCGAGCGCGCGAGCTGGGCAGAAACGCAAAAAGCGCTGGTCTCGCGCTTCTAGCTTTGGCTTCGCTCGCAGATAAAGTGAAACGAAGTTGGCCCTGGTTTGGAATGCACGTTCCTTCGTTCTGCCGTCGAATATGGACGTGACGAAAACCTATATATGCGCAAAGTTTTCAGTCACCGGTAGTTATACCTTTTCACTCTAGCGACGCTAAAACGACTTAAATTAGTCGTGTCGCATATTTAGAGCTCACGGCCACCACTAGGGGCTGTTTCGAGGCCTGTGGTTGGCCCCGAGATGCTCGCCTATTCAAACCAAGGTATGGCCAAACTCTCCGAATAAACGGCTCTGATGCACAGGTGTCGTTTATGCCACCATGCCGAAAAGCAAAAACAAACACCCACACCATCAGCCAGCTAGGCCGAACCAGGCAATGAGCCCACGCTCCAACCCACCCAAGCCGAGCTTTGGTTGTGCGTGCGATGAAGCTATCAGCCAGAAATCTCGCGACCGAGGCAGAGCCGCAAAGCATCTACCCATCTACTGTGAAGAGAACGAAGACGAAGGGGCATACCAGAGGCGTACCAGAGGTCCAAATTGTATCTTTCCTTCAAGAATTGGTAATTTGACATCATTTCGATTGTTTCTCTTTGTAAATTAATTGAGAAGCTTCTGTATAAGCTAGAATTAAAAGCAAAAGAAGAGATGTGCGGGTAGTACAGTTACGTCCCATTTGCGCACCCGTCGAACCTATACCGCAGAAAGCAAAATGTTCAAGCAGTGCAGCGAGTGTTTCCACATTGCTGTTTGAGGCAGAGTTCTATAAGTATCACCGTGTACGGCTGAATTTCCGCTGAAACCCATCAATGAGAAGGCTGCATATAGTGTTTTCACGCAGCTTAAATCTATTATTTTGTCGTTAGCTGAGACTTATGGCGAATTCGAGTGGTTAATAGCCGGCGAGTCCTTGCCGGTGGCACAGGCAAACAAAAACGCGGCGGCCGCGCACCACGTGACCCTCACCTCCCGAACACAAAACGTCGGCAACTGGCACTTTCTAGTGCCACTAAATAAACTGCGCTTCAGAGCAACGACACTTGGCCATATTATGTCTTAAAATCATGGTTGCCAGTTATCTGAAGCTTTATTTAAATCACAGGAAACGCTTTTCAGCCCTCCACAAATGTTCAGTTCGCGACAGAGCAAATCAATATTACATGAGCTTTCTAACATCGAATCTAATGCTGAGGAAGTCGCACTTTTGAATCATGAGGATCGGCAGATGCGTCTGCTCTGCATACGAGCCAAAATGGCGGCGCCCACATCAACGTCGGGGAACGGACTGCCGACACTCTAAGCGCAGCTTATTTAGTGGCTCTTGCGTTTTCGTTTGCCTTGGTAGCGCGCGGGATTTAGGAAATTCTTTCTCGATTAATCGATCATATAATTAGCACTGATAAAAAAGTGTATGGATAGTGATGCAGTTCGACACTTGAACATTCATTACTATTTAAAGGCGACTGGATGCAGTGAGCAGGCTGAGAAGCTCAAAAAACTTTATCAAGAAAACAGCGACGCTGGCAGGTCTTCTTGGAAGCCTCGTAGAATTGACAGCAGTTCTTCGGAAATCCAAACAAAATACATTAAAATTCGGCGCATGTGCGCGCGGCGCCACATAGATTTAGTACTCTGCCCTTTCAATAATTTTATAGTTTATGATTGTGTAAGCTGTGCGAGCTGTGTTAATGCCAATAAGTATATAAAACATATTCTGAAGTCATACGTGTCTACACACACCTCAAAGAGTTCAATTTTATGTAGCTGATGCTCAATGCGTGCTAATTATATCATAGATTAATCGAGAAATAAGTTAATAAACCTCGCGAGCTACAAGGCAAACAAAAATGCGAGTTGCCTGCGTTTTTGCGTTCGGGTGGTGAGGGCCACGTGGTGCGCCGCAGCCGCGTTTTTGGTTGCCTGTGCCGCCGGCAAGGGCTCGCCGGCTATTAACCACCCGAATTCGCCGTAAGTCTCAGCTAACGACAAAATAATAGATTTAAGCTGCGTAAAAACACTATATGCAGCCTTCTCATTGATGGGTTTCAGCGGAAATTCAGCCGTACACAATGATACTTATAGAACCCTGCCTCAAAGAACAGTGTGGGAACACTCGCCGCACCGCTTGCACATTGGGCTTTTTGGGGTATGTCCAGAGCAAACTGGCCTTACGCAAGTTGGACGAATTCTTCCAAAAACCTTTGCCTCTTTTATGAATATTTAATTCCCTCTTCCCTGCTCGTTGACTAATAACGTTCATTATCTTTATCTTCGTTGTTCTTGTTATCTTTTCTTTGGGGACAGAAGGGTGTCTGGCCAACCCGCACGGTCTCCTCTCCCTCTATGAAACGTCATCAGAGTCGGATCGCGTTAACTCGGCTATTGGTCCCGAGCCCGACCTTGGACGCGCTGATTGGACACGAGCCCCGGCCGAGCACTGACACAGCACTCGTGCCCAATCTCACGCCTCAATCGATCTGACTGTGATGACGCGTGAGGAGGCCTTCTGTCTAGAGGGTGTTGTCTGGCTCGATGGCTTCATCTGCGGCTCGAACTAGCCGTCATTCAGCTTTTCTTTATTTGGTTCCCTTTCCCGATTCAGATATGACGATACCGGAACAGTCTGGCAGACAAGCTGCCCGACCTCTTGGAGCTCTTTTGCCGGCATACGCCTGAGAAGGGCACCCCAAACGGAGCGCACTCGCCACCCCTTTGACCACTCAAATGCCCTTGCCGAAGATATGGCAAAGTATTTTGCCTGGAAATGATCATCCGAATTTGCTATTACTGCCTTCTGACCAGAATATCGAACCGAAAATTTTAGCGGTTCCGTTCGGGTTCGGGTTTCACGGCTTTCGGTTTTGGTTCCGGTTCAGTTCAAGGGAGCAAAAATAACAACTCAAAACCGGTTCGAACCGTTCGAACCGCTAAATTCAGATTATATTTTCCGCGTTGTTTTGGCGGTAACACTATTTACGTCCTGAAACGATTAACTACATAGTTTTTTAGAGCGCAGCTCTTAGGCGCCCGTTCTGGCCTGAGCGGCGTCGCCGTCGGCGTAACCGCGCGGTGCATTATGGGAAAGTCCCCATAATGCAAACGCGCGGGTCTCATTGGTGACCCGCGCGTTGCATTATGGGCCGTTGCCCACGATGACATCTCAAGTGACGTCACGAGTGACGTCACGAGGGTCTTGCGCGTTGCATTATGGCGAAACATACCCCATGATGCGACGCGCGGGTCTCACTCGCTGACCCGCGCGTTGCATTATGGACGTTTCCCATAATGCCGTCACACGTGACGCTCACGAGGGTCCCGCGCATTGATTATGGGAAACGTCCCCTGATGCAACGCGCCCTCCTCCTACCTCTTCCTCAATCGCATTAATCACCAGCTGCCAATTTTTAATTCTCAAATATTTATTTTGTGATACTAACAAAAAAAGCAAAAAAATAAAAATGACCAAGAACCGTTTTTAACCGGTTACCGTTATTTTTGTTTTTTCTAGTTCGTTTCCGGTTTAGTTTCAAGATGGCGGCGAAGACTTCGGTTCGGTTCAGTTTCGGTTCGGCTGAAAATAACGCTTCTTTTCCGGTTTTCGGTTCGGTTCGGTTCCGGTTCGACACCCTGCTTTTGACGAAGACGAGTTCGGTGGTGTGCAAAAAAACACCGAAAGCACGCGCCGAACAGCATGCACATATTAGGAAAATGGCGGACACGATTGTGTCGAATAATAGGTGAAAACAGCTTGAATATATTATTTAGTTACAGCCTGATATGATCTTTTGTACGGTGACTCTTTGGCGTTAACACATGCGCAGTCAAGACAGCACGAAAGGCAGCGAGTTCGTGCAGGAGGCAGTGTTCTGGAAGCTGCTTCCTGACAGTGTTGCCCTCTACTTGACTTGCACTAACGTCAAATCAGCACCATTGTTGCGACCTTGCTGCTGAGCGCGTACCTTCTGCAGCAAGATTTCACATCACCCATTTGTTTTTCTCGACCGAAACAAGTAGAAATGACTACTCAGCGGCGCGATTGGGTCAGTGCAAGCCATATTATATAGGGAGTTTTACCATATCTACGCCATATTTGAGTCTGGTGTCCTAGAGCGTATACTCAGAACGAGTCATACTTACAGGGAGTATTCACCGGCGGCCATAGCTGTGTGGCGCGACTGCTGTGAGCGCAGTGCTAACGTGCGAGCCCCACTATTCTTTTGCACAGTGGCATCATCACGATTACCGGTCTTAGCAGCCTGTACTGCGAGATCATCTGTGCATTCGCTCTAACATGTCCGTCAAATGTGGGTCCAGTGAATAACTTTATAGACCTTTCCAATGTTTACAAAATCAACCAGCCAGGTGCGATCTTCACAGCCCAGCACGTGAATGTTCGTCGCTTGTAAGCGAGGAAAAGCGCGCGCCATTACGCACGAACGCTCAAAATGGCACCGGCCACGCTCTTCTTTTGGAAAGGTCTATAGGAAGTATCACTGGCGGCCATAGTTGTGTGCACGACTGCTGAGAGCGTGCTGATGGCGAGCTTCCCGGTTCTTTTGCACGTGCATTCCGCACCCTCAGATTGCCGGTCTTAGCAGCCTATTAATGTGGGCTCGTTCAGAGCATGCGCTCTAGACAGCACCCACAAATATGGCGCCCAGTGAATTACTCCTTATAGGCTGCTAAAACCGGCTATCTTGTTGGTATAGAATGCGCGTTACCAATGCATGTGGAAGCTCGCCGTCAGCTCGCGCTCAGCAGCCACGGGCTCAGCTATGACAACTTGTGAATACCACAATCGGTGACTACGTAGTTGATGACGATCAGAATCAACCACATATTCAAACTGTGAAGCAGGTGGTGGCTTAATTAATCATGAAGCTGTCTAGAGATAATCTAAAACCCGTGCTTGGAGTCGCGCATATGCTTGGTGACAAAGTAAAAGCGTATGTACTTGACTTTCATAAACCTTTCGGAAAATTGAGACACAACATCAAGGAAGTAAGTGTATGATGCGACAAAAGTAGTCGTTATATTGTATTTTTTCGTTAATTTATGGTCATTCATGATCATTCGGGGATCTGGGCTGTTTCATTTTTTTCTAATCAATGGCTCGAGGGTTTGAAACAAAACAATTTAAAATATCAAAATCCCTGATTGCAAAGGTTTAACTCCGCAAAGTCAATGCGACTTGGAATTTAGGTTAATATTAACGAATTATTTTGTATTTTGAGGAATTAGCGAATAAAACTTGGTGACTCTTACCCGCAGTCACCCCATGGGCCAGACCCTGGTTAAATCGGGGAAGCCCCGCTTCATCGATGTCAACGGACTTCTACTTCCTTACTCTTTCACTCGAGACAACGTGTTGTACGCCACCATGCTACGACCCGACGACGGTGACATCGTGATCGCCGGCTACCCCAACAGCGGCACCAAGACAGTAGCCATCATGCTGCACTTGCTTTTTGCATTCGCAGAGGAAGGCCGGAAACCAGGTCTCGGTCGACGTCCCTCTCAGCGAGTGGGTGGGACCGGGCGTGAACTACATGCGCCGACCCCGGATCATGTGCACCCACTTGCCCTACTCCAACTGAACATCAACCCAATGGCCAAGTATGTGTACAACCATTCGCAACCCCAAGGACCTGCTGCGCGTACGGCTTTGAAGACGCCATCAGCTTCCCGCAGGACTACGCGTACCCGGAGGGCTGCTTCGATCACTCCTGGGCTTGTTCCTGCAGGGCGCGGTTCACGGCAACGACTATTTCAACCACGTGCTGTCCTGGTGGGTCCATCCCAACGACTCGCACGTCTTGAAGCTCGTCTTCGAGCACCTCCAATGGAATCGAGGCCTCACATGGAGAGGGTGGTGGATTCGTGGGGTGGGAGAGCATGGTCGGTAGATGCAAGAGCGCGGCGCTGATGCAGGAAGCTGCTTGAGAACATCGCCAGCGGTCCTGCGCATACGAGGATCATGGATATCAAGATGGCGACGACGACATTGACGGACCGGTAGCGACGGTGTCCGCGGCGGCGTATTGGAAGAACTACTTCACGTGCGGACAGTCCAAGATGATGGATTCTGTCTTCTGGAAAGGACTCGGGGATCGGAGATCCGGAATTTGTGGAACGACTTACAAGTGTTCGCGTTTTGAGTGTTCACTGGTATTGTCATTCGATGTTTTACCTAACGCCATGGGCTCGCGCAGGTGCAATGTTTGATACTGTGGTCCTATTTAAAGACGCCTCTGAACTAAAAGTCACTATAGCGCTCTCAATTACACTCTTCACGAATTTTATAATCGAATCATTTTTATTTAACATAACTAAATCTGAAATGGCTCTTTGAATTGCCCAAGTAGGACCAAAATTATATTCAAGTTACAGGGATAAGGTTTATTTGTGTGGAAGCTGTTAGAAAAGCACTGAAACTGCTACGAATTTTATACATTGTAAAGATTGTGCGTGTGTGTGTGTGTGGGGGGATTCAATGATAGTCACAGGTATACTTTCTTTTCACATTGATATGTTTTCACTTCAAATCTACTATATTTTATCTTCACCCAGCCATTCTTCATATCAACCTGTGTAATTAGATTGACAATTGAAACGCTCCTGAATCGGAAGTCAAGAAATAGTTATGCTTACAGTATTACTCCACTTGATAAGCATGTTAGTAAATGGTTTTCACACGGGGGAAATCCCTCCCTTCCCCAGTAACAACGTCACGCCTTTGTTACCACGTAATCACGTGGTAACAACGTCACGCTTTTGCACGCAGATGCGCTGACGTAGACATCCCAGGGGAATGCGGAAGTCAAAGTATTTGGGGAAGCTTTTGCTCGGGCTACACACAAAAATGCCTGCCCAATTTCTGGCTTTTTATTTTTTATTTATTTATTTATTTATTTTCCTTAACGCTCGAGCTGAGTGACTGCCGGATTGCGCGCACTTCAAAATGCATAAAAGAACTATTGGGCGAAAAAATGACTGAGATGCACCGCTCAAGCAAAAGCGCGCGCGTGTATGAGGGTACTCTAGTGTGCTAGAAACTCTAGTACACCCTAGTGTCGTGGTATGGGCGACTTGCCTTTCTGCGGCACAGTGGCTCTCCTGAGCTCAAAAAAAAAATCAAATATCAGATATGAGATATATTAAATATAAAATATCAAATCCGAGGATATTTGTTTTCCAGGTCTAAAGACTGACCTGTTTTTGTTTTTTGTGTTTTTTTTTGTTTTTTTTTTGGTGGAGAGAAGAGAAACATTTACCGTTAGTTTTGATGGCCGGGCTCTCACCCTGTCGCAGAGCGGTGGCGTTGGCGTGTAATAGTATTTCCCCTGTCAAACATCCTTCATCAGGGGAAGTGGGTCGTAATTCTTATAAACATATGTACTCGTACGGAGCCCTTCGTAATTTCTCTTGTTTTGCACTTTAGCATTGAATGAGATAAAACATATCGGGTTTCATGAACGTTGAAAAGCGAGAGAAAAATCTGCCTCTGAGATTCGGTGGCATGTATGGTTCGACATTGGGAAAACTTATCTAGAGCGGTCTGAGACTTAACCTAAGGTCTTTAACGTGCTCCACGCTGCTGTGATTACACAATAGCACACCTGTACGATGCCTGGCCATGTCTAAACTAGAGCCACTAAATGAGCTGCGCTACTCGCTACTCGCTACTCGGTTTTCTTTAATTTTTTTCCGGGACTTCTATTGCGTGGGGTGAATAACGAACGCGCGTTTTATAGGTCATTAACGTCAGGGATCCGTTCTAAGCGGTATTTGCGCAAAGTACAAAAATTGTTGCATCGCTCCTTTAACTATGTTGACCCATTCGTCGTCAGGAACTCTAGCCCCTTTTCACTCAACTGAATCTTTTCCGGGCTCCCCGTAGTTGAACACTAAGCTTTGCAGATATTTTGTCTTGAATCTATTGAATCTATTTGCATGTTATCGCTGTATCTCGACCCAATGAAAGAAGCCAGCTATACGTATCACTTATCAAATGTGGGCATTGCGTTATCGCACAGGAAACTCCTGAATCATGTTAAGACGTTTGTCTGAGTTGCAACGGAAATACACGAGTCGCACAGCAGACGACAGTGCGAGCGGCCGCCAGCGCGCGCATAGCAGACGACAGACGGGGGTTAACAGACAAAGCGAGAACATCCACAGTATTTTTACACGCATGCGCAAAACTTCACAACGGCGGCGCAGGGCGGCGCCTGAGGTAGCGGCGACACGCGGAGGCGCGTTCACGCTCATATTGTTTCCGCTAGTACATATGGGTGCCGGAAACCAAATATATTTTATGCTCACCTGGGTCGCTAAACTCGTCAAACACAAAGTTGGGCACGAAGTTCGCGGAGCGTGCTGATTGGACTCCCGCGACGTTGGCGTCACGCGGGACGAGATGTCAATCATCCAAGCTCTCTCGGTGCTCAAATTCCAGCGGGAATGTTGGGCACACAGTAGTAGCGAGCTTCATCGGAGCGCGCGCGAGCAACACCGTGGGGCCAGCCGATTGAACGGCTGCACTGATGACGTCGCGCCGGCGTGTCCCTACATCCCTACGCCGCGATAGAGTCAATAAAACGTAGATTGTACCTAGGCGGGCTGTAAATACTCTGAACTTTCTCGTCGCAAGATCGCCGTTTGTGGAAGTTATTGCTGACGACAAAGTGACGTTTCACGACTTTGGGAAGGAGTTATTTGAGGGCAAAATCTTCGCTTCGGAATCGAGGCGAAGATTAAACTTTGTGATATTGTGGAGCCGTGCGCGGTGTATGCGGTTTTAGAGCTCATCTTCCGCCACTCTCAACAACGCCACCGGGGTCACCCACAGGCGTTATGTATAGAGGCGTCGGTAATGACTGAGAGATGAGGAGGCGACGGGGAATGGCGAGAAAAAGCCGGGGAAAGGGAAAAAAAGGTATGACCAACACAAACACACACGCAAATAGGGGTCAGGAAGGGCCGTAGAAATTGTTCGGGAAAGAGAGACAGAAGGGGGGTGGGGTGATAGTATTGAAGAAGGGGGATATCCCTTCCCCCGAATGTTTAGAGCGCAACTCTTATGCGCCCCTTTCGAGCTTGAGCGGCGTCGCCGTCGGCGTAACCGCGCGCGCGTTGCGTTATGGGACGTTTTGCACTAAATTTAGCGGGAAAATTGACGTCACGTGAATTTGACACCAATTAGGTTTCCCCGCTAAATGAGAAAGCAACAGAATAGGAGGAGGGGGGGCGGAGAGGCATACCCTCCCCTCCGTGCCCTCCCCTCCTCCTCCTCAAGAGCTACGCTTTAATTCGACATGAGAACTGCAAACGTCTGTCATTTTTTTATTATAACTCTCTAAAATGCTATAGTCCGGGGCTGGGGCGATATCCCCCCCCCCCTTACACCCTTATGCCCTTTGCGCCCCCTTTTTGAACGCCACTTGGGGGGGGGGGGGGGGGGGGAGGGGTGAATCGCCCCCCTCCCCGTTCTTCTGTTTCGACGACCCTGCTTAGAGGCGTTCCAACTGAGCGATGACGAAAAACAGCACAGCCTGCAATTTTCGAAATTATGGTTCTAGAGATTCTGGAATTAAAACGGGGCGCGTTCCATGAACTTACGAGCGGCCATGACAGACTTTCAATCGAGAGGCTCGTGCCAGGGCTCGTTGTGTGCAGGCGCGTTCAATACTCCAACGTAACGTCGACGGGCGCGGCGTAGCGCAGCGCGCACAGATACTGATTGGTCGCAGATATCGAGTTCCTGGTTGCCGGCCATGAAAGGCGCGCGTTCTGCGCTACGCTGCGTTCACTGCGCTCAGCGTCGGAGTATAAACAGCCCTTTATAGTTCATAACTTTGACGTCAGGGTCAGGATGATCAGTTGTGAACGACAAATTTGATGGTGCGTGTTCGAGTCGACGGTGAAAAGTGTGGTTGTGTACGATGAAAGCTTGGTGTCCTCGTGTTCTCGAAACATCACTGTCAATATTGAACAAACTGACATTACTCTTATTTCAGTTGATGAACGCAGAATTAATCCCAGTTTGGCTTATCTTTGAAAGTCTATCATAAAATGATTTTATCTCCCGCGGATGGGGGACAACTGCCAGTAAACGAAATCTGTCCAAAGGTGGACAATGCTACTCGGCTGGTTGTGACCACGGTGGTTGTGACCTAGCCACGTCGGGCTACACTCTGATCAAATTCAAAAGGCCGAGATAAATAAAAGGGACGACAGGGACGTTTTTTAGTAAATTCTGCTTTATCGGCGGAAATAAGAACGATATCAGACTATCAAGTTCGACGGTGTTGATTTTAGAATGCAATTACCCAAGCCTCCGCTGTGCTTTTTAGAGACCATCAAGGTCCCAGCTGAAAATCTTCATCGTCTATTAGCCCCGTGCGCGACCGAAAGCGTCGCTGTGGTCGGCCTTCCACGATTGGCCGAACGCTGACTGTGACGTCGGAAAGGGGATTTATCATCGACAGAAATAAGAGGAATGAAAGAACTTTAATTTGGACGGTGTTGGCAGTGTTCCTTTGAGAGCGCAATGATTTCAAGCTTCCACCATGCTAATAACAAACACCATCGAACTTGTTGTTTGCAAGGTAATGACGTCACAAAGGGGAACCACTGGAGGGCGCCACCAAAACTTCTCGCCGCTAATACGTTCGTCTCCGCGTGCTTTCTCGTGCTGCTCTTGTTCGGCGTCTAGGGAGTTGTAGGGATTTTTGCCCCTTTCAATGAAAAACGTCACGAAGATCTACGGATCTGCGGGTTTGTGAGAAAAGAAAACTTCGCAGCAATCTTTCGGCTCCTCCCCCCGCTATGTCATAACACGAAGAAAGTTGTATCTGACGAGTTTAGCGACCCTGATTGTTGTTGTTAAAACGTTTATTGTGATGCCGCCTTCTGGCCTGAAGGCCTCAGAGTAGGCGGGGGGAAAGGATGAAGGGAAGTGAAAATGACGATGATTAGATGAACCTACCAATCCCGGAGGATCGGAGGAAGTCGATGAGAGATGTGTAGATGAGGTTTTGTTCATGCAGAATGGCGGTTGTTGGTTTGGTCCACTCTGTGTAGGAGCAAGGCCGTATGTGGTAGGGGAGGCTGCGGATTGCGGCCTCGCGCTCCGGCGCAGCGACCCTGATATCAAAGCAACTTCAACATCTTTTTTTCTTTTCTCTTTTATGCGACATAAATATTTCCCTAATTTGCTGGGACAAGGTTCCGTGTACTACGTTACTTGACTGTAGAGTTCCTGTATAGGCTCCCTACGGGAGCCAGAGTTGCGCGTTTGATTCCACATGCCGCGTGCCGCCCTCGCCGCTATTCGCCGAGATCCGATCACGTGAGGAGCCGTATCAAGTGTCGCGCAGCAAAGTAGACGTTGCACGCGCCCCGGCGTACGTTCCCAGGCTTTTGAGCCCGCCGCGCGCCTCGAACGCGCGGCGCTGCTATTCGCCGAATTCAGTCACGTGAGGAGCTGGATCCACATGCCATGCGTGAACGCGCAACTCTGGCTCCCGTAGGGAGCCTATACAGGAACTCTACTTGACTGATATCATCAGCGCCGCCGTGTGGATCATGCGCAGCCATGCAGTGTGGATCATGCAGCCGTATATTGGGAGAGTTTGGCCAATAGGCGGAGCAAAGGCCGCCGCCAGCGCCGAATACTGCCCCCGCAGTTAGGGCGTAAACTAAAAGGACGACACAGCGTCGACCAATCAGCAGACCGCGACGTCACAATATTGCAAACGACATTTAAAGCGTGAAATAGAAGCGTTCAATCTCGGCGTCTCGGTGACATTTTGCTCTGGGCCGGCTTGGTAGAACAGCGTCTTCTGACACTGGCTGAAAGAAAAACAGTGTAAAGGCTGAAGCGCGCGAGCGTTTCGAGACGCGGATTGAGTCCCGCTCAGCTCATGCACTGACTTTGGCAGTGCTTTCTTTCCCCCAGTCTCAGCTGAGACGCTGTTTCTAGCAAGTCTGCCGTTTGGAGTGCACGTTCGTTCATTCTGCCGTTGAATATGGACGTGACGAAAACCTATACATGCGCAAAGTTTTCAGTCACCGATACTTATACCTTGTGACTGCCTGGAGCTGAACTGGTTGGTATGACATGATTCTGAAGGTTTCCAGCTGAACGTAGAGGGGAAAAAACAAGGAGTGGAGAAAACGAGACACACACTGCTGGTGTGTGGCTCCACAAATGTTCAAAGAGACACACACCAGCAGTGTGTGTCTCTTTTTCTCCACTCCTTGTTTTTTTCCCTCTACGTTCAGCTGGAAACCTTCAGAATCATACTTATACCTTTTCACTCTAGCGACGCTAAAACAGCTTAAATTAGTCGTGTCGCATATTTAGAGCTCACGGCCACCGCTAGGGGCTGTTTCGAGGCCTGTTGTTGGCCCCGAGATGGTCGCCTATTCAAACCAAGGTATGGCCAAACTCTCCGAATAAACGGCTCTGATGCACAGGTGTCGTTTCTGCCACCATGCCGAAAAACAAAAAAACACCCACACCATCACTCTCAGCCCACTAGGCCGAACCAGGCAATGAGCCCACGCTCCAACCCACCCAAGCCGATCTTTGGTTGTGCGTGCGATGAAGCTATCAGCCAGAAATCTCGCGACCGAGGCAGAGCCGCAAAGCATCTACCCATCTACTGTGAAGAGAACGAAGACGAAGGGGCATACCAGAGGCGTACCAGAGGTCCAAATTGTATCTTTCCTTCAAGAATTGGTAATTTGACATCATTTCGATTGTTTCTCTTTGTAAATTAATTGAGAAGCTTCTGTATAAGCTAGAATTAAAAGCAAAAGAAGAGATGTGCGGGTAGTACAGTTACGTCCCATTTGCGCACCCGTCGAACCTATACCCCAGAAAGCAAAATGTGCAAGCAGTGCAGCGAGTGTTTCCACATTGCTGTTTGAGGCAGAGTTCTATAAGTATCACCGTGTACGGCTGAATTTCCGCTGAAACCCATTAATGAGAAGGCTGCGTATAGTGTTTTCACGCAGCTTAAATCTATTATTTTGTCGTTAGCTGAGACTTATGGCGAATTCGGGTGGTTAATAGCCGGCGAGTCCTTGCCGGTGGCACAGGCAAACAAAAACGCGGCGGCCGCGCACCACGTGACCCTCACCTCCCGAACACAAAACGTCGGCAACTGGCACTTTCTAGTGCCACTAAATAAACTGCGCTTCAGAGTAACGACACTTGGCCATATTATGTCTTAAAATCATGGTTGCCAGTTATCTGAAGCTTTATTTAAATCACAGGAAACGCTTTTCAGCCCTCCACAAATGTTCAGTTCGCGACAGAGCAAATCAGTATTACATGAGCTTTCTAACATCGAATCTAATGCTGAGGAAGTCGCACTTTTGAATCATGAGGATCGGCAGATGCGTCTGCTCTGCATACGAGCCAAAATGGCGGCGCCCACATCAACGTCGGGGAACGGACTGCCGACACTCTAAGCGCAGCTTATTTAGTGGCTCTTGCGTTTTCGTTTGCCTTGGTAGCGCGCGGGATTTAGGAAATTCTTTCTCGATTAATCTATCATATAATTATCACTGATAAAAAAGTGTATGGATAGTGATGCAGTTCGACACTTGAACATTCATTACTATTTAAAGGCGACTGGATGCAGTGAGCAGGCTGAGAAGCTCAAAAAACTATATCAAGAAAACAGCGACGCTGGCAGGTCTTCTTGGAAGCCTCGTAGAATTGAGAGCAGTTCTTCGGAAATCCAAACAAAATACATTAAAATTCGGCGCGTGTGCGCGCGGCGCCACATAGATTTAGTACTCTGCCCTTTCAATAATTTTATAGTTTATGATTGTGTAAGCTGTGCGAGCTGTGTTAATGCCAATAAGTATATAAAACATATTCTGAAGTCATACGTGTCTACACACACCTCAAAGAGTTCAATTTTATGTAGCTGATGCTCGAAGCGTGCTAATTATATCATAGATTAATCGAGAAATAAGTTAATAAACCTCGCGAGCTACAAGGCAAACAAAAATGCGAGTTGCCTGCGGTTTTGCGTTCGGGTGGTGAGGGCCACGTGGTGCGCCGCAGCCGCGTTTTTGGTTGCCTGTGCCGCCGGCAAGGGCTCGCCGGCTATTAACCACCCGAATTCGCCGTAAGTCTCAGCTAACGACAAAATAATGGATTTAAGCTGCGTAAAAACACTATATGCCGCCTTCTCATTGATGGGTTTCAGCGGAAATTCAGCCGTACACAATGCTACTTATAGAACCCTGCCTCAAAGAACAGTGTGGGAACACTCGCCGCACCGCTTGCACATTGTGCTTTTTGGGGTATGTCCAGAGCAAACTGGCCTTACGCAAGTTGGACGAATTCTTCCAAAAACCTTTGCCTCTTTTATGAATATTTAATTCCCTCTTCCCTGCTCGTTGACTAATAACGTTCATTATCTTTATCTTCGTTGTTCTTGTTATCTTTTCTTTGGGGACAGAAGGGTGTCTGGCCAACCCGCACGGTCTCCTCTCCCTCTATGAAACGTCATCAGAGTCGGATCGCGTTAACTCGGCTATTGGTCCCGAGCCCGACCTTGGACGCGCTGATTGGACACGAGCCCCGGCCGAGCACTGACACAGCACTCGTGGCCAATCTCACGCCTCAATCGATCTGACTGTGATGACGCGTGAGGAGGCCTTCTGTCTAGAGGGTGTTGGTCTGGCTCGATGGCTTCATCTGCGGCTCGAACCAGCCGTCAGACAGCTTTTTTTTTTATTTGGTTCCCTTTCCCGATTCAGATATGACGATACCGGAACAGTCTGGCAGACAAGCTGCCCGACCTCTTGGGGCTCTTTTGCCGGCGTACGCCTGAGAAGCGCACCCCAAACGGAGCGCACTCGCCACCCCTTTGACCACTCAAACGCCCTTGCCGAAGATATGCAAAGTATTTTGCCTGGAAATGATCATCCGAATTGGCTATTACTGCCTTCTGACCAGAGTAAGGAACCGAAATTTTTAGCGGTTCCGTTTGGGTTCGGGTTCACGGCTTTCGGTTTGGTTCCGGTTCAGTTCCAGGGAGCAAAAATAACAACTCAAACCGGTTCGAACCGGTTCGAACCGCTAAATTCAGATTATATTTTCCGCGTTGTTTTGGCGGTAAACACTATTTACGTCCTGAAACGATTAACTACATAGTTTTTAGAGCGCAGCTCTTCGGCGCCCGTTTCCGGCCTGAGCGGCGTCACCGTCGGCGTAACCGCGCGGTGCATTATGGGAAACGTCCCATAATGCAACGCGCGGGTCTCATTGGTGACCCGCGCGTTGCATTATGGGCCATTGCCCACGATGACACGATGACACGCGTTGCACTATGGGAAACATACCCCATGATGCGACGCGTTGCATTATGGGACGTTTCCCATAATGCCGTCACCGTGACGTCACGAGGGTCCCGCGCATTGAATTATGGGAAACGTCCCATGATGCAACGCGCCCTCCTCCTACCTCTTCCTCAATCGCATTAATCACCAGCTGCCAATTTTTAATTCTCAAATATTCATTTTGTGATACTAACAAAAAAAGCAAAAAAATAAAAATTACCAAGAACCGTTTTTAACCGGTTACCGTTATTTTTTTTCTAGTTCGTTTCCGGTTTAGTTTCAAGATGGCGGCGAAGATTTCGGTTCGGTTCAGTTTCGGTTCGGCTGAAAATAACGCTTCTTTTCCGGTGTTCGGTTCGGTTCGGTTCCGGTTCGACGGCCTGCTTTTGACGAAGACGAGTTCGGTGGTGTGCAAAAAACACCAAAAGCACGCGCCGAACAGCATGCACATATTAGGAAAATGGCGGACACGATTGTGTCGAATAATAGGTGAAAACAGCTTGAATATATTATTTAGTTACAGCCTGATATGATCTTTTGTACGGTGACTCTTTGGCGTTAACACATGCGCAGTCAAGACAGCACGAAAGGCAGCGAGTTCGTGCAGGAGGCAGTGTTCTGGAAGCTGCTTCCTGACAGTGTTACCCTCTACATGACTTGCACTGACGTCAAATCAGCAACCATTGTTGCGGCCTTGCTGCTGAGCGCGTACCTTCTGCAGCATAGATTTCACATCACCCATTTTGTTTTTCTCGACCGAAACAAGTAGAAATGACTATCAGCATGGCGCGATGGTGTCACGTGCAAGCCATATATAGGGAGTGTTTACCATATATACGCCATATTTGAGTCTGGTGTCTATAGCGTATACTCAGAACGAGCTCATACTTACAGGGAGTATTCACCGGCGGCCATAGCTGTGTGCGCGACTGCTGAGCGCGTGCTAACGGCGAGCCACCACAGTTCTTTTGCAACGTGCATTCCATCAAGATTACCGGTCTTAGCAGCCTAGTAATGCGAGCTCCTTCTGGGCATGCGCTCTAAACATGGCCGTCAAATGTGGCGTCCAGTGATTCACTGGCGGCCATAGTTGTGTGCACGACTGCTGAGAGCGTGCTGATGGCGAGCTTCCCCGGTTCTTTTGCAACGTGCATTCCGCACCCTCAAGATTGCCGGTCTTAGCAGCCTATTAATGTGGGCTCGTTCAGAGCATGCGCTCTAGACAGCACCCACAAATATGGCGCCCAGTGAATACTCCTTATAGGCTGCTAAAACCGGCTATCTTGTTGGTATAGAATGCGCGTTACCAATGCATTATGGAAGCTCGCCGTCAGCTCGCGCTCAGCAGCCACGGGCTCAGCTATGACAACTTGTGAATACCACAATCGGTGACTACGTAGTTGATGACGATCAGAATCAACCACATATTCAAACTGTGAAGCAGGTGGTGGCTTAATTAATCATGAAGCTGTCTAGAGATAATCTAAAACCCGTGATTGGAGTCGCGCATATGCTTGGTGACAAAGTAAAAGCGTATGTACTTGACTTTCATAAACCTTTCGGAAAATTGAGACACAACATCAAGGAAGTAAATGTATGATGCGACAAAAGTAGTCGTTATATTGTATTTTTTCGTTAATTTATGGTCATTCATGATCATTCGTGGATCTGGGCTGTTTCATTTTGTTCTAATCAATGGCTCGAGGGTTTGAAACAAAACAATTTAAAATATCAAAATCCCTGATACCAAAAGTTTAACTCCGCAAAGTTAATGCGACTTGGAATTTAGGTTAATATTAACGAATTATTTTGTATTTTGAGGAATTAGCGAATAACACTTGGTGACTCTTACCCGCAGTCACCCCATGGGCCAGACCCTGGTTAAATCGGGGAAGCCCCGCTTTATCGATGTCAACGGACTTCTACTTCCTTACTCTTTCACTCGAGACAACGTGTTGTACGCCACCATGCTACGACCCGACGACGGTGACATCGTGATCGCCGGCTACCCCAACAGTGGCACCAAGACAGTAGCCATCATGCTGCACTTGCTTTTGCATTCGCAGAGGAAGGCCGGAAACCAGGTCTCGGTCGACGTCCCTCTCATCGAGTGGGTGGGACCGGGCGTGAACTACATGCGCCGACCCCGGATCATGTGCACCCACTTGCCCTACTCCAAACTGAACATCAACCCAATGGCCAAGTATGTGTACACCATTCGCAACCCCAAGGACTGCTGCTCGTACGGCTTTGAAGACGCCATCAGCTTCCCGCAGGACTACGCGTACCCGGAGGGCTGCTTCGATCACTACCTGGGCTTGTTCCTGCAGGGCGCGGTTCACGGCAACGACTATTTCAACCACGTGCTGTCCTGGTGGGTCCATCCCAACGACTCGCACGTCTTGAAGCTCGTCTTCGAGCACCTCCAAATGGAATCGAGGCCTCACATGGAGAGGGTGGTGGGATTCGTGGGGTGGGAGAGCATGGTCGGTAGATGCAAGAGCGCGGCGCTGATGCAGGAGCTGCTTGAGAACATCGCCAGCGGTCCTGCGCATACGAGGATCATGGATATCAAGATGGCGACGCCGACTATTGACGGACCGGTAGCGAAGGTGTCCGCGGCGGCGTATTGGAAGAACTACTTCACGTGCGGACAGTCCAAGATGATGGATTCTGTCTTCTTGGAAAGGACTCGGGGATCGGAGATCCGGAATTTGTGGAACGATTACAATGTGTTCGCGTTTTGAGTGTTCACTGGTATTGTCATTCGATGTTTTACTAACGCCATGGGCTCGCGCCAGGTGCAATTTTTGATTACTGTGGTCATATTTAAAGACGCCTCTGAAATAAAAGTCACTATAGCGCTCTCAATTTACAATCTTCACGAATTTTATAATCGAATCATTTTTATTTTAACTATAACTAAATCTGAAATGGCTTCTTTAAATTGCCCAAGTAGGACAAAATTATATTCAAGTTACAGGGATAAGGTATTTGTGTGGAAGCTGTTAGAAAAGCAATGAAACTGCTACGAATTTTCTACATTGTAACAGATTGTGCGTGTGTGTGTGTGTGGGGGGGGGGGTGATTCAATGATAGTCACAGGTATACTTTCTTTTCACATTGATATGTTTTCACTTCAAATCTACTATATTTTATCTTCACCCAGCCATTCTTCATATCAACCTGTGTAATTAGATTGACAATTGAAACGCTCCTGAATCGGAAGTCAAGAAATAATTATGCTTACAGTATTACTGCACTTTGATAAGCATGTTAGTAAATGGGTTTTCACACGGGGGAGAAATCCCTCCCTTCCCCAGTAACAACGTCACGCCTTTGTTACCACGTAATCACGTGGTAACAACGTCACGCTTTTGCACGCAGATGCGCTGACGTAGACATCCCAGGGGAATGCGGAAGTCAAAGTATTTGGGGAAGCTTTTGCTCGGGCTACACAAAAAATGCCTGCCCAATTTCTGGCTTTTTATTTATTTATTTATTTATTTATTTATTTACCCTTAAAGGGACACTGACAGGGTATTTATGCTCGCCGAGGTTTTTAGTTGTACGTGACATATGAGAGCCCAACTAACCAGAGCAGAATTTGCGGCTCGAAATTCGGTTTCTTTCCGCCCGAAAACCGCCGATGAAGAACTGGCCGGTTCGAGTCTCGCTCACTCTCTTTTCCGTGGTCACGGGCCGTTTTCTAAGGTATCGATGCGACCACCAAATTTAATCAAAGTCGTGGGTCATTGAAGGCACACAGTCAATATTAAAAATAGAAAAAAATATGAAACCCATTTTTTGTGGCTTCAAAAAAGCTGCAAATACGTTGATTGAAAAAAAAAAGGTAGCACAAACATCCGGAAGCTTTCTGTGCGTTCACTGCATAATTCTCAACATGGCGTCGTTTCGCGTATCGTGGGACTACCGGATGGCAGCGGACGACGGGCGTTGGACCTCTACTTCAGAACTGTCGTTCACGGTACTGTCGAGTTCTGTCTTTCTTCGAAAGAGAAATTTCGGACCGATCAAAAGAACTAATATTCATCCCGTACGGCACGCCCGACCAGCAAGCCGATTGCACGAAGACTTTCCACAAAATGCAAGGAGCATATGAATCGGATAGCGTCCGCTTTCCGATCTTCGCGTGATGGTTCTACAGGAATTGCAGCCATCCATTGATCCCGACCCGTTGATCTTTCGGAAACTTGTGCACTCTGCCACACAATGCCACTTTCAGATGCAGGACATGTGAGGCAACTCTTCACGCAACACCTTGGGAGTATTCTTTTCGGAGCTGATCACGGGAATTGACCACGGCACACGGGCACTCACTACTAATTGCCAACACTTAAATGTACAAAACATTTCATCTTGAAGTACAGAACAGCGAGCGGAACAAACATAACTGCAAAGGAATCCCACGGCGAACGAACGCATTTCGTCTGCTACGTGCGGAGAGAGGAGAAAAAAAAAAAAAAAAAAACCGCACGGTCGGGTGTAGCCACGTGACTTCCACCACTCACGCTATCCTCTCCACTTCTCCGTTTGGGTTTCGGTTTCGCGCAGTTGCGGTTTTTGGCTTTATTAAAAAAATACGTGACTCTGTAGCAAAATATTAATTAGGCGGTATTCCGACACCATAATGAATCTCCTGACAAAAAAAGGAAAAAAAACATTTGGGGTGTGTCAGTGTCCCTTTAAGTTCAGAGTCCGATGAAGAGGGGAGTGAACACAAAAAAAAAATGATGGCAATTAAATCAGTCAACTAAGGGTGCTGTTACCAAGTGCTCGTTTAAAAAGAGAAACGTCAGTGATGGAGGCAATTGAAGCGGGAAGGCGGTTCCAATCTGTTGACGTACGAGATATGAATGACCTACTGAATGCGTTAGTGTTGTAACTTGGTATGCCAACCTTATGAGCGTGATCAAGGCGAGCTGAGCGATAAGATGGTTCGAGCATGAGGGACTGGCGTAAAGGTGAGTTGTGATGGTAGATTTTATGAAATAAGGAGAGACGAGCACATTTACGGCGGGACGATAAGTCAGGTAATGACAGAGTTATTTTCATAGATGTTACACTGGAAGTACGATGATAGTTAGATAAGATAAATCGAGCTGCTCGATTCTGAATGCTTTCTAATGCAGTGACGAGACAATGTAGGCCGGGATCCCACACAGATGAAGCGTACTCCAATTTAGACCGGACTAGACACTCGTACATTATAAGTTTTAGCGATGAAGGCGCTTGAAAAAAATTGCGTGTTAAGTAACCCAACGTATGGTTGGCATTACCAACAACATGCTCAATATGGGTATTCCATGAAAGATTGGAGGTGATATAGACGCCGAGGTACTTGTAACTGGAAACAGGTGATAGGGGTGCATTGTTAATGTAGTATTAGGACATGTAGTGTTAGAGTGCGATACTCTCATGGACTCGCATTTATTCGTATTTAATTCCATTAGCCAAGCATCGCACCAGCGAGCAATGTAGTTAAGATCTGTTGGAAGATGAACAATATCAGATTGGTCAGTGATCTTGCGATAGAGAACGCTGTCATCAGCGAACAAGCAGACTGGTGAAGAAATGTTAGATACTAAATCATTAATATACATAAGAAACAATAAAGCACCAATTACGGAACCTTGAGGCACCCCTGAATGAACAAACGCTAAAGCAGAATTGTTGTTGTTAACACGTACAAACTGTAGACGATTAGTTAAAAAGACATTTATCCAATCGAGTATGTGAGGGTCAATATTTAAGACGCGGAGTTTCTGAAGCAGTAGAGAATGAGAAACTTTATCGAATGCCTTCGAGAAATCTAAAAAAACACAGTCAGTATAAGAGCCAGAGTCAAGAATGCGATGAAGGTCATGGGTAAAGGAGATGAGTTGAGTTTCACATGAGAATGATTTTCTGAATCCGTGCTGAGCCGATGTAAAGAAGTTGTTAGATTCTAAAAAGGTAGCCAAATGAGAGCAGATGATATGTTCTAATATTTTGCATGGAACACTCGTTAGTGAGATAGGACGATAATTACATGGATCATGTTTGACACCTGACTTATGCAACGGAACCACCTTCCCGATCTTCCAGTCATTAGGCACCTTACCAGATTGGAGTGATTGGAAAAAGAGCTGATGAACTATTATTGACGAATACATTTTGGTGTTTTTTTAGAAATTTTGAATTAATCTCATCAACACCCGTAGATGATGACATCTCAAGGCCATCTATTACATTTGAAATGCCAACCACATCAAAAACGAATGAATTCATTGGCAAGAAATCATGCACAAGTAATGAAGGTACACTTACATTACTCTGAACAGAAAATGACTCTACAAAAACATCATTCAGCACAGAGGCGCACTCGTGGGCTTCAATGTTTTGCCCATCAGGGAAGATCAGAGATGTATCACCGTTATCACTGCTGTTTACAGTGTTCCAAAACTGCTTAGGGTTATTCGAAAGCATAGAAGGAAGAGTGGTATTGAAAAAAACATGTTTCGCATTTTTAACTGCTATGTCATATTCTGAAGCGGCTGAATGATATGCTGCCCAGCGAACATCTGTGGTATTCAGTTTTGCTGCACGGAATAATCCCACGCTTTGGCGCCGCCGCCGTTTCACCCGCTTCACACAATCTCCGCCAGGGGCGCCACCTCCCCATACAATGAAGACGATGCTTGTCCGCTGCGCACTGCTACTACCGGAACGGAACGTACGTGATTCTAATACTTTTGGAACGGATATTTTCTCGCGGGTGAGCAGCAACATATGTACTTTCCGAAAGTGAGTAAATGTAGTGGACGGTAGGTATGACCCAAGACGAATTACAGCGAGACGGACGACCTGGTAAACTTTCACAATGTAGAAACAGCGAACACTGATGAAAGTTGTTATTGATGAGGCCAAGGGCCAGGCGCAAAGCAGAAGGTGAAGAGGAACTGCAACTGTCAGGGTCCTCGGGGTTGGAACCTCTACAAATTCCCCTAAGCAGTGTGAAAGGTGTTAGCGATGACGGAGGTCACCTTTCGAAATGACGTACTGTACGTGTCGTCAGGCGCCCGTTGACTACTCCAAGGTGCGCGAGAAAAAGCTGGGCAGGTCAGCCAGTAAAGCAGCACCGGGAAAGGCCGTAGAAGGGTCCATAGGCTGCTCCAGCTTTGACGACAGGGACGCTCCAATCAAGCTGGGCTTTGAGGTTCCTAGTGCATACTTTTGAGTAGCAGGAGGTAGTATTTGGGTCAGAGTCTTTCCTCAAAATGAGCTGCAGCCACTTTTCACGGTCTTGGGTGTTGCTCGCAGTAATATCGGGAAATGACAGTCCCGATGACAGTCCCGAAGAGAAACGAACTAATTGCCTAAATGCGACCCACAGCTATCACGCCAAATGCCTAACACACCACCAAAAAAAAAAGCTAGATTGCAAGAGAGAGGCGTTCTCGTTTTGTATGGGGAAGCGGCGCACCCTTGTGGTGATAGCTGGCAAATGGCGATTGGGCAAGCCAACGAGTTAGAGGGGCTTAGAGTGATAAACCGGAAGTTCGAAAGTGGCACACTCCCCCCCGGTTGCCGCCATGGTGTACGCAAAACTGACTACTCGTCACGTGACCTCACAAGAGCCGTGACGTCACCGGTAAGATGGCAGTGCCCAGAGCTGGAGGATTCGAGTTTGTTCGGTGCGCGGTAGTCATGATATGCCACTGCTTGCCGACGATTTTGGGCTTCTTCGTTCTCTCTGACGCAGACGTGAAGATGAGGAATGAACCTTTTTGTGCAAGATCGCTCTGGATATTAGCACCTGTGATCAGGGGCGGATGCAGGAATTTCCTGAGGGTGGGGTCAGGTGTTGGTCAACGTACCATATGTTTAGGAACCCCATCCCCCTCTCCTTCGTTTTACGCCCTAAATTTTACACATGCAGAAATCAAGAGGGGGGTCAGGACATCCGGATCCCACCCTCTATATCCGCCCCTGCCTGTGATACAGCATCTATCGTACCGCCGTAGGGGTGCTCGGATTCCCGTATCTGTCCGAGGATCGATAGAACATTTAGTGCTATTAAATTTTCGCATTCTCTTAGACGCGTTCCAGGCACCACCGAGAACGGTCGACTTCTCCGGGCTCCGCGAACCCCGGAGGAGAACGTGATCCTGGCGTAAACACCGCCCCGGTCCGTCGGCCCGCCGCCGCACGTCCACGGAGAGATCGGCTCGCTCGAGTCTGAGGTCTGGATTTTCTCGGTACTGTGGACGGCCAAGTGGCGCGTTCCTGCGCGCGCTCCTCATCGACGTGCAGGCTCCTAACTCAACCAGCTGAGAATGGACGTTCAAGTAATCGGTGAGGACATCACCCCAGAAGAGGTTAACCCGAAAATTGGCTGGCCTCGCCCGTTTCCCCGCCGTCCCGACAAGAACTACGGGCCAAACGCATCTCACGCACGACCCGCCCCAATCGCAAGACTCCCGCTCTCGCTCTAAAACCAGGAAGAACGTTACATCTCAAGTCTCAAGCCGGACTATGCCCCAATTACCAAGACGAAATTAAAATCATTGTGACGGTAGGTATGACCCAAGACGAATTACAGCGAGACGGACGACCTGGTAAACTTTCACAATGTAGAAACAGCGAACACTGATGAAAGTTGTTATTGATGAGGCCAAGGGCCAGGCGCAAAGCAGAAGGTGAAGAGGAACTGCAACTGTCAGGGTCCTCGGGGTTGGAACCTCTACAAATTCCCCTAAGCAGTGTGAAAGGTGTTAGCGATGACGTACTGTACGTGTCGTCAGGCGCCCGTTGACTACTCCAAGGTGCGCGAGAAAAAGCTGGGCAGGTCAGCCAGTAAAGCAGCACCGGGAAAGGCCGTAGAAGGGTCCATAGGCTGCTCCAGCTTTGACGACAGGGACGCTCCAATCAAGCTGGGCTTTGAGGTTCCTAGTGCATACTTTTGAGTAGCAGGAGGTAGTATTTGGGTCAGAGTCTTTCCTCAAAATGAGCTGCAGCCACTTTTCACGGTCTTGGGTGTTGCTCGCAGTAATATCGGGAAATGACAGTCCCGATGACAGTCCCGAAGAGAAACGAACTAATTGCCTAAATGCGACCCACAGCTATCACGCCAAATGCCTAACACACCACCAAAAAAAAAAAGCTAGATTGCAAGAGAGAGGCGTTCTCGTTTTGTATGGGGAAGCGGCGCACCCTTGTGGTGATAGCTGGCAAATGGCGATTGGGCAAGCCAACGAGTTAGAGGGGCTTAGAGTGATAAACCGGAAGTTCGAAAGTGGCACACTCCCCCCCGGTTGCCGCCATGGTGTACGCAAAACTGACTACTCGTCACGTGACCTCACAAGAGCCGTGACGTCACCGGTAAGATGGCAGTGCCCAGAGCTGGAGGATTCGAGTTTGTTCGGTGCGCGGTAGTCATGATATGCCACTGCTTGCCGACGATTTTGGGCTTCTTCGTTCTCTCTGACGCAGACGTGAAGATGAGGAATGAACCTTTTTGTGCAAGATCGCTCTGGATATTAGCACCTGTGATCAGGGGCGGATGCAGGAATTTCCTGAGGGTGGGGTCAGGTGTTGGTCAACGTACCATATGTTTAGGAACCCCATCCCCCTCTCCTTCGTTTTACGCCCTAAATTTTACACATGCAGAAATCAAGAGGGGGGTCAGGACATCCGGATCCCACCCTCTATATCCGCCCCTGCCTGTGATACAGCATCTATCGTACCGCCGTAGGGGTGCTCGGATTCCCGTATCTGTCCGAGGATCGATAGAACATTTAGTGCTATTAAATTTTCGCATTCTCTTAGACGCGTTCCAGGCACCACCGAGAACGGTCGACTTCTCCGGGCTCCGCGAACCCCGGAGGAGAACGTGATCCTGGCGTAAACACCGCCCCGGTCCGTCGGCCCGCCGCCGCACGTCCACGGAGAGATCGGCTCGCTCGAGTCTGAGGTCTGGATTTTCTCGGTACTGTGGACGGCCAAGTGGCGCGTTCCTGCGCGCGCTCCTCATCGACGTGCAGGCTCCTAACTCAACCAGCGGAGAATGGACGTTCAAGTAATCGGTGAGGACATCACACCAGAAGAGGTGACCGCCGAAATGGGCTGGCGCACCGCCCGTTCCCGCCGTCCCGACAAGAAACGTGGCCAAAACTCATCTCACGACGACCCGCCCCAATCGCAAGACTCCCGCTCTCGCTCTAAAACCAGGAAGAACGTTAAATCTCAAGTCCTCAAGGCCGGACGTATGCCCCAATTACCCAAGAACGAAATTAAAATCATTGTGAGACCTAAAGGTGCACTAAATATCCCCAAAGTCGGCAGCCCCACAGTGACTGCAGCCATTTTTCAAGCAACACAACTTAGCCCGGAAGAACGCCAAGACGACACGATCTGCCCGAACGTTCAACAAAACATCGTCGTGATCAGCACGCCCCGACCGCAAATGCTGACAGGTACGTGCGCATGAAATCTATCCACGTCAATGGTGTCACCCACGAAGTCAACGCATACGAGGCAGCCCCGGACAACACTACCAAGGGAGTTATCCGAGGTATTCCCCTCACCGATAGCGCCCAGGAAATTGACGCTAACATCATAAATGCCCGCAATCCGTTAGCCCTGGCCTCCAAGCGCATCGGTTCCACCACGACCAACGTCATCGCCTTCGGACCCAGTGTTCCGCACCTGGTCCGATACGGCGTAACACTGATCCCCTGCTGCTTGTACCGAAAGCAAATCGACATATGTTACCACTGTGGCCGTCTCGGGCACCGCATGGACGTTTGTCCATTCTCCAACAACAAGATCTGCAGGGGATGCGGCGCCCGCAATCCTAACCAAGACCGTCAGTGCACCCCCAAGTGCACGCTGTGCGGTGGACCCCACCCCAGGGCGGACAAAGGGTGCACGGCCAAATACAAAACGCCATACGTCATCCGGAAACGCCTCTGGGAACAACGCACGGCACAGCAATCAGTCCCTCAACCAGGTGACTTCCCGCCGATAGACACCAACCACCGCTCCCGCTCCCACTCCCGACCCAGAGCAGGCCGTTCCCGGTCAAGATCTAGGTCGACCTCAAGAGGCCGACAAACCTCGGAAAAGCGACCGCCGCCACCACAGCCACGGCAGAACCACCAACAACAGCAGCCGGGACCAGGCCCGCAGCCAGACCAACAACAACAGCTGAGCTGGGCAGATAGGGTCTCCCTGCCCACTAACCCTCAACATAAGGACAGTGGCAGGTCCGCCCTAGAACTACAGCTAGCCCAAATTCAGTCCGTGTTGAATCAAGTGTTACAAGAGAACAGGAATCTTAAAGCAGAAATCGCTCAATTAAAGACAGAGAAAGTAAAAGGCAGGAGCCGCACACCGTCAATTACCAGCGGGAGGACACCAACACCGCCCCCCCTCCCACATGCGCAAATAGCCTCGGTTGCTGCGGAAGGCCCGGTGGTGACGGCACCGCCGCAAAAGCGGAAAGCCGAGGAAAACCCGCAACCAAGAGACGAACTACTCGAAAGTCTAACGGAGCTCGTAAAAGCGCAATTCGATGCACTTAACTCAAAGATAGAGCTACTCGGACAGCGCGTGGACAGAATTGAATTTAGAACTACAGCCACCGAAAGTACACTCGCGGAGAGCCGTCCCGCAGCGGCGGGACCAATTAAGAGCACAAAACCTTACCAAAGGCCCGCTGCTGCGGAGAGTAGCAGTGACAACAGCAAGGCCACAGGGGGTCCAGCACATAGCAACTAGATATGGCCCCGAACAGCAAAAATACAGAGTACACAATTTGGCAGTGGAACTGCCGCGGGTATCGCCGGAAACGGGGAAACCTTCAGCAGTTCCTCCAAAATTCTTACAGTAACGATAAAAAGGAGGATGCGCCAGATGTCATCGCCTTGCAGGAGACGATGGGACTTGCAAAATTAACGGGGTACAAATCATATGCCGCAGCCTCTGACGGAGGCGAAAGCAAAACGCTATTTGTAACCCTTGTAAGGAGACACTTAGCGGTTATACAGCACGAAACCACGGTAGCAAACGTTGAGCACGTCCTCTTAGAAATTATACCATCAAGCAAAAAGGAAGGCAGCCTCTTTGTCCTAAATCTATACAGCTCTCCAAAACAGCGACAGCGGTTCGGGCCCCTGCTTCGCGAAACACTCGATATTGCCAAGAGCAACACGGTGGTGGTCGTTGGGGACTTTAACGCGCCGCACCCCGCATGGGGCTACCGAAGGGGCTCCGTCAAAGGACGGAGCCTTTGGGCGGACGCGCAGCACGTTGGACTAACCCTTGTCACCGATCCCCAACAGCCCACGCGCACGGGTAACAGCGTGAGCATAGACACGACACCGGACCTCACTTTCACGAAGAACGCACCGGACCCTAAGTGGGTCAACACGCAGAAGGACCTGGGCAGCGATCTCTTTATTATTGCTACGACACTCAAACGGGACCCACAAAGAAACGGGGCAGGAAACTCACAATGGTAGAATGGGACACTTTCAGACAGATACAAGGGAGCGAGCGCGTAAGCGAGCACGAAGACGAACACGAGGAAGCACGGAACAGTACCACATACGCTACTACAATTACAGACATAGAGCAATGGACAGCGCAGTTACACAGAGCTGTCAAACAGGCCACGAAAGAGATCCCTGAGGAAGCTGGACTAGAAACAGCCGACAGCAAACTCCTCCATCTGTGGGAGGCTCGTGACAGCCTACAGGAAAAGTGGAGATGCCAGAGGCTGAATCGAAACCTGCGGAGTAGAATAGCAAGGCTCGACAGAGACATCGAGGACCACGCCAACCGCCTAGCCCGGCAACAATGGGAGTCCACATGCAGCAGCATGGAGGGCCAACTCGGGCTGCGCAAGACGTGGAACCTACTTCGCTGTCTCTTAGACCCCGACAGTAGCAAGACGTTACAGAGGCAGAATCTCAACAAGATCACGCACACGTACAACGGTACAGACAAGGAACTCTTACACGAGATGCGGAACAGGTACATAGGCACTACAACGAGGGAAACTCAAGAAGACTACACGGGTAGGGACAACCCCACGATAGACGACGAGATCACGGAGGCCGAGGTGAGGGCTGAGATACTCCGACTACGCACAAAGTCAGCGCCGGGCCCAGATGGCATCACCAACAAGACACTCAGAAACCTGAACGACGAGTCGATTGAAGCAATTACGAGATACATGAACGAGTGCTGGGAGCGGGGCGAAATACCGCAGCAGTGGAAGACTGCGCAAGTGGTCATGATCCCCAAACCCGGCAAGAAACTACAGATCGAGAACCTCCGGCCCATTTCCCTGACTTCCTGCGTGGGGAAACTGATGGAGCACGTCGTTCTCACGAGACTAAACAACCACATGGAGGACCGGGGACTGTATCCACACACAATGATTGGGTTCAGACCGCATCTCTCGACGCAGGACGTAATGCTCCAAATCAAACACCAAATACTCGACGCCCGGGGCAGGGCAGCAGGGCTGAAAGCCATCCTGGACTTGGACCTCACCAAGGCCTTCGACAACGTTACACACAAGGCGGTTCTGGAGAATCTTCGGGACCTGGGGGTAGGCCGCAAAGCCTACACCTACGTTCGGGACTTTCTCTCGAACCGCACGGCCAAACTCTCGATAGGAGACATAAAATCCGAAGAGATAGAGCTAGGCAGCAGGGGTACACCGCAGGGTTCGGTCCTGTCTCCCTTTCTGTTCAACGTAGCGATGATCGGCTTGCCGAAAATCCTAGATAAGATCAAGGGCCTCAACCACAGTCTCTACGCCGACGATGTTACCCTATGGGTGACAAGCGGCAGTGAGGCTCAAATAGAAGAAACGCTACAGCGAGCAGCGGAGGCAGTCGATCGCTACGCGACGGAAAGGGGGCTCAGATGCTCGCCGCAGAAATCAGAGCTCCTGTTGGTGTATCCCACCACTAGAAAACAGTACGGAGGGGCACCAAGCATTACTATAAAAGCGAACGGGGATGAGATCCCCATCGTGGATCAAATCAAGGTGCTAGGACTCCGGGTGCATGCGGAGGGCAGAAACAACGAAACACTAAAGGCGCTGGAAAATAGCACACAACAAACAATTAGGCTGATCAAAAGAATTGCCAATAGGCGTTGCGGCATGAGGGAGGCCGGCCTAATTCGCTTAGTGCAGGCCTTCATCATTAGCCGAGTCGTCTATGTGGCGCCGTATCTAGTATTCGGGGTCGCCGAAAAGCGCAAAATGGAAGGACTGATACGAAGGGCTTACAAGCAAGCAATCGGCGTCCCCATCACAACACCCAACAACAAGCTCTTAGAGTTAGGGCTACATAACACTTTAGATGAACTCGTAGAAGCGCACACTATTGCACAATAGGACAGACTAACGCAGAGCCCCACGGGGCGGCACATTCTAAAGAAACTTAACATCCGCTACGAATCACAAAACGGAGCTAAGGGAGACATACCGAAGAGTATCAGGAGGGACCCCAAAATCCCTCCACTGCCCAAGAACATGCACCCGGAATACCATAAGGAGAGACGAGAGGCAAGAGCTCGCAACATGGAACGAATATACCAAGACGCCGAGGACGTGGTTTATGTAGATGCCGCAGAATATTGAAATTGCGAGGGCATGTCCGTCGTAGCGGTGGGCGCGGACGGGGAGCCCATCATAAGCGGGACCGTGGTGACGGACAACCCCGAGACAGCGGAGGAGGCGGCCATCGCACTAGCGGTGGCCTCCACCAAAGCTAAAATTATTATAAGCGACTCGAAGATCGCCATCCAAAATTTCGCAAAGGGGCGCATCTCGTCAGAGGCGCTCAAAATTTTAAGAACGTACGGTGACCATCACCAACAGCGGCAATGCGGGACGATCCAAATTATTTGGGCACCCGCGCACTCCTCGCTCCCAGGCAACGAGGCGGCTCACACAGTAGCTCGAGGTCTTACACGCCGAGCCAGTGAGCCCGCCCAACCGGGAACGCGAGGAGACCGCATGTTCTCCTATCGAGAAATTACGAATCACTATAGACTGGAACGGGCCCGGTACCCACCGGCTCAACCTGAACTAACTAAGAAGCAGGCAGTAGCCTGGCGCCTTCTCCAAACCAACATGTACCCGAACCCAGTGGCCTGTAGCCGGTTCTAACCGGGAGAGTTTGAAAATACGTGTAAATTCTGTAAGAAGAAGGCGGATCTGCCACATATCTTATGGGCATGCTCTCAGGCGGCACCGACCATTGATGGCCGCAAAATCCAAGACCGCGAGCATTGGGAGGCCCTACTACTCAGCTCAGACCCACAAGATCAGGTCTGGGCCACCCGGCTAGCCGAAGAAGCCGCCGGGGTCCAGGAGATCTCGGCCGTCTTCTAGGACTGCGGTGGATGAGACGGCTGCACCCGTCACCCCACTGACAGTGCTGGGACAATAAAGTTTTATTCTCTCTTCTCTCTCGCATTCTCTTAGCTTTGTTTGAACTTTGGAATATCTGAGAATCAATGCTCAATATATCCGTCGCTCGTACTTCCTAGGGGAAGTTGTTAAAGCCCTAGGTAACCGCATAACCACAGTAACTTTTAGCGAGGAAGCTCCTGCGATCTTTACGTTTTGTACTAATCAACGATTTTACGATGCAACTTTTAGCATAAGATTTTCGCATATTTCTAGCTTTGTTTGAACTTTAGAATGTCCGAAAATCGAAGCGAAAGGTATACATCGCATGTAGGGCAGCTCGAGATACGGGCCTCGTGCACTGGAGCATTTGACCCTACTTGAAACACAAACGCAAACTCATCGAGGGGCTTTACTGTCTACGGGAGAATAAATACGAATGTAAAGGTTGTGAGACTTAGGAAAACGATTCATATAGTTTTTTAATAACAAATTATGATTCAGATAATTTAATGTTTTAGTGAAATCGATAAATAACCCTAGCGTGAGTTTTCGTCCTTCAAAATTTCTAAGAATGTATTTTTGGCGCCAATTTTGAACAATAATGTAATTGCAAGCATCTGACTCGGGGCTTTAACTAGACTTACAAAATACTCATTAAAAGCATTTGCTAACGCTTGTCCGGACAGCTCCTGACCATTGCAGTTAAGCTTTGAAACTTGTTTTGGGGTACATGAACGACCTAAGAGAGAGTTTAATTTTCCCCGTACAGCGTCGACTCTGTTATTGCATGGTAGAAAAAAAAAAGTTACAAAAAAAACGTTTGTTTGGCATTTCGAAGTTCTTTTTTTCAGTTGGTTTTCATAACGTTTAAAAATTGTAAGTTTTCCCGTTTCTTTTGTTTCACAATTTTTTTTATATATAGCTCATTTTTAATATGAATATTTTTAGTAATCCTTTTTGTAATCCACGTAATTCTAGAACAAAACGAACAACCAAGAACACATTTAATAACAGGCCGAGTGTCCACACCAGTCACGAACTGACATGCATCAAGCGGGCTCTCAAAGGTGTCTGGAGATCAATCGAACACGCCCATTCCTTTCCAGAGTAGATTCATAGGAGTGTCAACAGTCCTCTGAAAGAACTTGTTGTCAATCCTCCTGGACTGTTCTCCGGTGAAGAAGTTCTTCCACTGTCCGATCATTCCTTCTCTCACAAAAAACTTCCTCTTCGGCATCACACAAGCATATTCTTTAGCCTTCAGCTTCATGAACAGTATGTTGGACATTCGGAGGACGGACTGTAGCTTGGACTGCTCCATAATAAAGTCGCTAGCCACCCCGCCCAAAAACTTGGCAATGACCTGGACATGCTCCCTGGGTTCTTTCTTCATTGTTTCATAGACCAGAAACAGAATGTTAGGTTCGTTCTTGTAGCTCCACCAGGGAAGCAGATGGTCGAAGTAATCGTTGTATTCCATCTCTCCGCGGATGAAGCACTCGAAGAGGTCTTCGAACGTCCCGTTCTGAAACTGGTAGTCGTCCGGAAAGGTTTTCATGATGTGGTAGATGGACACGCAGCAGTCTTTCACGTTCCTGGCGATGTAGATGTATTTGGCTGAAGCTGTGTACGCGATGCCATTGAACGGCAGATGTGTCTTGATGATGCGCGGGCTCCGGTACGTGTCCACGGCAGTCCCTTCTGCTTCGAGGTAGCAGACCTCCCGAGTCAGTGACTCCGAGATCTTTCCCAGGTGAGCGTTGTTCAGCAGCAGGTAAACGATCTGAACGACCCAGCTGCTGCCGCATCCGGGATACGAGTCTATGATTATGTCCGAATCCAGCGGCTCGAAGTTGAGGGAAAATATTATGTTATCTTGCGTGAACGTCGGGGACAGTCGGATTCCTTCCACGTAGACAAACTTGGGCTTCTTGACCACTTGAGAAAAGCCCAGTCGGTTTCCGCTCTGTGGAAAGTGAAATGGTAAGATATTTAAGTCAACACTTTTTTTCTAGAGAGAAATTGCTATTATACACAATTATACACAGGACATCTCACCGACGAATCAAAATAAGTTTAAAAAAATAAAATTGCAATAAAAAAACTATGTTTTTCGATGTAACGCTGTCAACACCGGCAGGCGTCATTGTATAAACAAAAGGTGATAATAAGCAATGTAATCACTCAAGATTTTCTAATTAAGTTTTCGGATATTCGCCTTGTCTTGCACATTCCAATTAGAAATTTCTTGTCCGTCAACAAAATATGTCATGGCTACTGTTAGAATTCAAATTTAATCCTGCTCCACGCTATTCTCTGGCAAATTTAAACCGCGAGTAGAAATCTCCTGGCAGCTTAGCTTTTAGCATGTTTTGATGACGGGTATCAAATCTCAAATTGGAATGTGTCGTATAAAGCGAATGTTTAAATATTTACTAAACAATTTAATTAATATTATAATTATCACCTTAAACTGGCAACCTGACGTCCACCGCGGTCGGCAATGCTACCTCTAAGGAATCATTTTTATATTTCAAGTGACCTCTTTTTCGGTTATTCTTATTTATTGATCAAACACCCTGTATATCTCTCTTTGTCGGAGCGGAAGCAGACCGACTGTAGGAAGGATAAGTTGGGAAAGTAGCGAAAGGGCGATAGAATATGAGGAGATTAGCATGGCAGAAAAAAATGCGAAAAGGGGGGGGGGGGGGGGGGGAGTTATCTCAGTTGAACTTGTGAGGGCAATATAATATCGAGCAAAAGTAGGAAAGAAGCTGGAGGGGAAATTGACTGCACGGACGATTGTGACTGTATATGGGTTATTCACTGGACGCCTATTTCGGGCCGGTTCTAAGAGCGCATGCTCAGAACGAGCTCAGATTAATAGGCTGCTAAGACCGGCACTCTTGATGGGGCGGAATGCACGTTGCAGAAGAACCGTGGAAGGTCGCCGTCAGCACGCGCTTAGCAGCCGCGCGCACAGCTATGGCCACCAGTAAAATCCTCCCTATAGACCATTCTAGAAAAGAGCGTGTGGCCGGTGCCATTTTGAGTGTTCGTGCGTATGGCGCGTTCTTTGCTCGCTTTCCGAAGCGACGAACACGCACGTGCTGGACTGTGAAGATCGCACGCTGGACTGTGATTTTGTAAACATTGGAAAGGTCTATAGACCTTTCCAATGTTTACAAAATCACAGTCCAGCGTGCGATCTTCACAGCCCAGCACGTGCGTAATCGTCGCTTCGGAAAGCGAGCAAAGCACGCGCCATACGCACGAACGCTCAAAATGGCACCGGCCAGAAGCTCGTTTTTGGAAAGGTCTATTGAATCCGAAGGTGTAGCTCAATGATGGTGCACATAATATGACATTCACCACGGGACTAAGTGCGCTAGCATGGTTGCAGCAGCTTGCAGGCTATGAGCGGAAAGTTTGTGTCTTTCGCACACAAATACAAGTAACGAAAGAACAACACCAAAATGCTGCTAATACAATTAAATGCAAAGGTGCAAGCGAGCTGGACAAAAATTACGAAAATAATCCCTGGAGAAGGGGAACAAGAGGGACAAAGTACAAACTCAAATCTCTGAACACAGCTAGGTGACTGATGCACGTCCGAAAAACTTCACCTAGTCCTTGTACCGAACCAGGGACCTCTCCATTTCCAGTGGAGCGCTCTACTGAGCTAACCAGGAGTTAGACGTCAGTTGAGCAAACGGGTTTTATCAGTTGCAGCCAGTCTAACACCGACAAGGTGAACGGCTTGCATTTTTAAGGTTATGATGATAATACAATTAAATGCAAAGGTGCAAGCGAGCTGGACAAGAATGACGAAAATAATTCCTGAAAAAGGGGGACAAAGTACAAACACAAATCTCCAAACACAGCTAGGAAATTTGTGTTTGTACTTTGACCCCCTTGTTCCCCTTCTCCAGAGATTATTTTCCTCATTCTTGTCCAGCTCGCTTGCACCTTTGCATTTAATTGTATTATCATCATAACCTTTTATCATAACCTTTTATAATATCATCATAATCATCATAACCATAATGGAAGCCGTTCACCCTTGTTGGTGTTAGACTGGTGGCAGCTGATAAAACCCGTTTGCTCTACTGACGTCTAACTCCAGGGGCCCTATGTTGCGCTTTTTGGACTCCCAAGGCGACTGGGGAGAAGGGAGTGGCGTAGGTGTGAATGAACGTATCTTAGCAACCCCACGCATCTTTCGGCTTACCGATTACCGCTCACTTTTTTTTTTTGTTTTCTTCTGCGGAAATTCGTCATCAGCGACTCCACCAATCAACATCCAAAGAGCGTTATTGACGTCACTTCCCCCTTCCTGTTCGCCCTGTTAGTCCGAAAATCGCAACATAGGGCCCCTGGTTAGTTCAGTTAGTAGAGAGCTCCACTGGAAATGGAGAGGTCCCTGGCTCGATATCAGGTCCACGCGGATTTTTCGGGACCCCCAGCAGTCACCTAGCTGTGTATGGAGATTTGTGTTTTTACATTGTCCCCCTTGTGCCCCTTCTCCAGGAATTATTTTCGAACAAAATGTTTACGCAGCGTAAGGTCCGTTTGCACTAAAACTAGTTAGTGGTTCACAGTGTTAATGGACAGTAAAGCGGGACTGCTAAACTGGGCACCTTATCGTGCATCCTGCTGCAGTAATTATACGACCGCACATTGGTACAATTCCCATCCAGATAGGAACGGTCAGGGACGGGAGAAACTGTTTGCGATCATTAGACACCACACTAACTCTCACCATGGGAAAGCAGCCCATCTTGAAAAGTTTCTCTCGTAGCACAGTTTGAGAACGATGATCTAGAAAAACCCTGTCAATTTCAGGACGTTCAAAAATACGTTTGGAGGCTATGCGGAATATACTTCGGTAAGCAGTAACGCTGCAGAAACTCAGGGCTTCGTTCTTCTCGTTTTTGGCTGTCCTATACTGCGCCAAACAGTTTGCATACTGGAGTACTTTTTTTTAAGTTATAAATGTTTAAATTGCAAAATAAAAAATAAAAAATACCTGTATATATCACCCGTTATATTATTAATAATAAAAAATAACAAGCCGAGTAGAGCACGGAAGAAAAAAAGAGTATCGCATGTAATCGCGCATAGAAGTAAAGCACATCGCTATAGACAAAGACGCTTGACCGCGTGGCGTTCCTTGCGCGCTCTCAGGCGAAAATCTCAATAACAAATTAGGGCCAACGGGTGAATGAACCAGCCGGAAGTAAAAGAATGGCGGCCGTGCAATCCACCTCAAAAATCCGTAAGCCGTCCTTCGTCGAGGTTCAGGGGGTCCTTGCCCCGTGGAACTGCGATGTAAGCCACGTCCTCTTTGCCATTATGTACCGTCCTTACCCTGGAGACGTCATTGTCGCCTCGTACCCCAGATGTGGTGGCATCTGGGTCAGCTTGCTGCTCTATATGCTCACACACGACGCCAAACAACCGGAGGACCAGAAGGCCTTCTTCCAGGACTGCCTCTTCCTCGAAGAGCTGGGCCGGAAGGTTGAAGACGTGGCACCGCCCCGAAAACTCCAGACGCACTTGCCCGCCAAGAAACTGAGGCTGAGTCCCGCTGCAAAGTACATCTACGTTGTCCGAAGCTACAAGGACTGTTGCGTGTCCCTGTACGACTTCATGATCACCAAGGCCGCTGACTACAGGTTCAAGGACGGTACCTTCGACGAGTACTTTCAGAGTTTCATCGACGGTACCATGGAAAACAACGACTACTTCGACCACCTCGTCTCTTGGTGGGCGCATAAGAACGACCCCAACTTTTTTTTCGTCCTCTTGGAAAACCTGAAGAACAACTTCGAGAAGTGCGTCGTGGAGATGGCCGAGTTTCTGGAGGGACGAGCGGCGAGGCTGGTACGAGACGCCGAAAAGCTGAAGAGAATTGTCGATCTGGGCACCTTCGACTGCTCCAAGTTGGAACGAGACAGAGGGCTGGACTTTTTAAAGGAAGGCGACTGCTTCATGAACTGCGTTAGTTGTGTCGACGAATACTGGAAGGCAAGACTGACGGAGAAACAGTCCGAAAGTCTCGACCTCAAGTTTTACGAGAAGACCATGGGAACACCGCTAGAAGAGCTCTTTCGAAAGAGCTTTTGACTTTGCGACAGTTGCAATGTCACTGTTCCAGTTCATTACTTTGTTTTCTTCCAATTCTTCGTTCTTTGTGATATTTTTATAAATGGATATCAATTGCATTTCAGAACATGCCTTTAAATTTACTGTGATGTCGAAACAGTCGGCTTTCGCCATTCACAATCGTCAAAAAAAATGTATGGCAAATTGCTAGGCAATTCTGTTGTACGTGAGACGTTCTAGCATTACAAACGTTTAGCGATAGCTGCACCTCGTGGTTGCACCGACCGATATGCAATCGGTGTCTCGTAATGTAAATTTCCCGTTACATTTGGCGGGGAAGCTGATTTGGTGTATAGGTCACGTGACATCAGATCACGTCATGCGAATTTCTCCGTTAAATTTAGCGGGAAAACTGAGTTTATGTGTAGGTCACGTGACGTCATCTTTCCCGCTAAAACTAGCGGGAAAACTGAATTTGTGTATAGGTTAAGTGACACGAAGCAATGGGATGTCATATTTCCCGCTAAATTTAGCGGGGAAAGAGAATTGTCGTTGAGGTCACGCGACGTCAATTTCCCGTTAAATCTAGCGAAGAAATTGAATTGGCGTTGAGGTCACGTGACGTCAATTTTCCCGCTAAATCTAGCGGGGAAACTGATTTTGGGTTGAGGTCACGTGACACAATCATGTGACATTATTTTTCCCGCTAAATTTAGCGGGGAAACTGAATGGGTGTTGAGGTCACGTTGCACCAGTTTTCCCACTAAATCTAGCGGGGAAACTTAACCGGCGGCTTCACTTAACCCCGCTTCACGGGACATGAAGTGTTGTTACATCATGTTCCCCGCTAAATTTAGCGGGGAAATTGAATTTGCGTTGAGGGCACCTGACATCGATTTTCCCGCTAAATATAGTGAGAAAACTGAATTTGTGTAGAGATCACGTGACAAGAAGTCATATGACGTCGTTTTTCCCGCAAAATTTAACGGGAAATTGAATTGGTGTGGAAGTCACGTGAGGTCAATTTTTTCGCTAAATCTAGCGGGGGAACTTAGCCCGGCTTCACGAAATCTGGAACTAGCCAAATAGCGTAAATTTTGCAGACATGTACAAGTTACTAAAAAAGAGTAAATAAGTTACTGAGTATTGACGTCGAAAGTAATTTGAGTAGAGTAAAAATTACTCAAATAGAAAGTAATCCAGAAAATTACTAATTACCGTAAAAAAGTAGCGAATTACTTTTGAAGTTACTTTTATATGTTTCTTTATGGTGAAAAGAAAGTACAGAGGTTTTGATCCGTTAGCGAAATTGTGCTAGCCAAATATGAATCGGCTCGTTTTTTTCACAGAAATGCTTTAATAGCTGGTTCTGTTTCTGCGTGCCTAATTGTTTTGTACTTTCTTGTTTGTTTGACAAATGATGTACTGCGAATGTGTCATTTGTACTTTGAGGTTTAGCACTGTCTGAGCTTGACTTTTTAGACAGTGTTTGCTTATTTACAGTGTTGCATAAAGTACATCTAAAAAGGACTCGAAGTAAAGTACAAAGTAAATGAGAGGTTATGTACTTCAAGTAAACTTGTAAGTACACCGGGTGCAATGTACTTGAAGTAACGTATATAAATACAGCATATTTCACGGTAAAGTACAAGCACTTTTAACACAATCTTTCATGATGCCCTTTCATTCACTATACTGTTTTCTTTAACTGGTATGCATTGCTTCAGGGGTAATCGGAGGCGCATCAGTTTTTTACAGAAATGGCAGCAAATATTGTATAGACGCTTTACACACGCGCCAGATTGAGCCGCCATAGCCGCCCTTCTCTTGTCTTACCGAGATGCCGAGCCACTGAAGCGGGCGTTGACGAGTCTCCACAAGGACCACAACGGCCTATGCTGGGGGGAAGGACACAGTAACACTTATGGCCAATTCGTCTGGGCCCGCATCGCGCCGGTGCAGTGCGGTTCGTGGTACACGGAAGGCTAGAGGCGAGAGGGGAGCTTCCTTCTTTCCCCGCCAGTCTTTTGTGTACTAAAGTGGAAAGAGTTTACTGCACTGGACGGGTGCGGTGCGGGCCCAGACGAATTGGCCATTAAAAAGGCAATAACCTGTCCTGCTGTGGAAATGATGAAGTCAAGCGAACAGAATAAGAGGGAACAAAAACTGAAGGTCAGTTATGGCGGCGCCCATGCACCGCTGCTGTAAAGCGTCTATAAGGTCAAGTCGCCGCAGAGTAGTTGTTTTACTCTCGCTGACGAGCTATTTGACAGAATCAACTTGAAGGCACTTATTTCCATCGGTCTTACAGCCCCCATTATTTCACTCAGAGAAATGACCAGATGACGTCTCGAAAGAGCGCGTTTTCGCACGACAATACCGCTATTTTTCTTTTTTTCTTTTTTTAGATTTGAGGAATGTACATTGAAGTTGGGAGTTTTACTTTCCTCGAAAAATAGAAGTACATGCTCAGAAAATTTACTTCAAGTAAAGTACAATTTTTCTAAACAGTAGTACTTTAAGTACCATGTACATAGAGTACTTCCCAACACTGCTTGTTTATTATTTTTTATATATAAAAATGGTGGGGGAATTACTACAGGTTTCTCGAACGATCTAGGAATCTATGAAGATCTCCATATTCTGAGTTTTGGGAGAAAAGGCAACGCAAAAAGGTAATCTTTGCGTTGCCCTTTAGCACGCGAATATTCGAGTACAGCACAAACTACGGGAGCACAAGATGTGTTTCAGAGCAGGTGCTGCATTTTGTTGCCTCCTTTGAGTTTCTACGTTGGGATAGAAGCGGGGACCAGCTCAAGGGTCGAGTCTCCTTGAGCTTCGGCACACAAAGAAACACGTCTTCGGCGCAAATCCCGCAGTTACTCGGCCTCTCTTGCGTCGTGTCTGTTCCCTCCCCGTGCCTCGTAGCAGTGTTGTTGCAGTGAAGGGGGGGGGGGGGGGTTGAAACTTTTGGAGGTTTCGGACTCTCCACCCTTATTTCTTCTCCCCCCCCCCCCTTTCCTGCGCCACATGCTTCCCCCTCTTTGCAAATATCAGCTGATCTTCGAACATCTTATCTCCTTCGTGCAGGAATGTTTGTTGATAAGCAAAACAACCACTAAAATTCGAAAGAAATTTGTAACTTCAGTAGAAGTTAAACAAAAAGCGTAATTAAGGTAAACTACTAATTACCGAAAGAAAATTGTAATTGAAAGTACTGTCATTTACAATTTTATTTCGGTAATTAGTAGTTTACCTTAATCACTTTTTTTGAATAACTTAAGTAGTTAAACTACAGTAACTTGAGTAGAGTAGTTGAACTACGTACAAGTCTGAAATTTCGTGTGGATCATTATTATCGCTATTATTCATTCCACAGGCGAACCTTTGGAAAGATATCGGCTTGGAATGGGCACAGCCGATGCTATACAAGCGCGAGCTCCGGGCTTTCAGCATCCCAGCCACATGCTCGCGCATGTAGCATCGGCTGCGTCTGGACCGCGGTGGAATAATAATTGGGGTTGTGTGGATATTTATACAGCGAGTCGTTGGTCAGCCATTTTTAAAGTTGCGACGAGTCACTCGCTGTACTGCACTGGCTAAATGACCGCGGTGGAAGACACACATTTAGGTGATGACTCTGGCGGCTCTTCCGGCGGGGAGCGAGCGACCAGATCGTGTTCGGAGCTAGCCTCGAAACCAGGAGTAGTTAGTTCCGCGCCGCCGAGGAGGGCGCTGAGGTATGAGGTCCCTCCCCGGCGGCCACGGTGTCGGCGGCGTGGCGTGCTCGCCTTTTTCGCGGTGTGGTGGTGTGGTGGTGGTGTGCGGCCAGTGGCTGGCCTCGTATTTTGCTTTTGTGCTGTGTCGATCACAGGTGCCACCATCGTGCACATGGTTGAGCCTTAACCCGAAAAAGAAGAAGGAAGGGAACACATATTTACGGACTCTGGCGACTTGGTGGCGGTGTGAGGTACAACAAGAAGCGGTGAGCGAAGGAATGCGGGACCACCGCTGGGAGAAACAACCGGAGCGGTCGGTTTGGGAGGAAATGTAGTATTTCTGATCGAGCGGCGGCCAGGGGCCCGCCGTTGAAGCTCAAGAAGGAATGACAACCGCCGGCTGCTGGTAATGGTCTTTCGCAACAGACAGAGTGCACCCGGGCCTGTCGGTGGCGGCGCCGACGCTCGGTTCGAAAGAAACTGAGGCAAACGAAATTTTCATTCCGCGGGTACCGCCCACCAAATTTAGCTCACGATGGTCACGTGACATTATCAGCGAGGTGTGACCACGTTACTTCCTCAGCATAACGTCGTCACGTGATACCAACCATGTGACAATGTCACGCTATACTACACAACGCACGTGACTTGACAACATGGCGTGACACTAAAAATCACGATGTCAAGATACTATGACGCCACTCTACACTGTGTCACATGACGTGACGTTATGGAACACTACGACATGACACTGTGACATCACGTGCCCCAACCACGTGACCATCGGACATATTGTAGGTACGAAAGGGTTTAGAAAATCTCATAAACAAATACCCAGCGCAGCTCACAACACGCTGCTCAGTTTGTGTCTTGAGTATGCCCAAAGGATTAAGATTAATTTTAATTAATTATATTACGGTCATATTTAAATAAATCGTTCAAGAACGGCAAGTCAAAAATGTATTCACACGTACACTTAAAAGCAGATCATTATTATAACTGCGTGGTTGAAATACGCGTAATAATTTTTCTTTTCGTGTGCGTGGCGTTAGTGCTGCCTGATATGATTTTTTTTTTTTACCTTGATTTAAGAATTTAGATGTAATATCGTATCTTCCTTACAAAAAAATGTTTTTACCTCCCGGAGAAACGTTCTTGCTCCACCGTGAAACGTACTCGTATTTCATTTATATTTTTTATTCAGAAACCCCAGGTTCGAACCCCAGGTTTGAACCCCAGGGTTTGGCAAATATGTGCTAGGAAGTGAATGATGCACATCTATCATGTACTATTTATGGTTATATTAATTCAGTTACTTTGTCATTATGCGCGAGGAACAGCTTTTTACTGCTCTAAACAGCCCTGAATTCATTTGGAGAGCCCTGCCTTTTGTTCTTTTAATGCCCTGGGCACTTTGTAGAATTAACGGATCGCGAAGAAAATAGTACCATGATGTAGCTGGAGAACTGGAGCTTATATAACCGTTGAGAGCAACTCGGGATATGGAGTGGTTAGTTTGTAAATCAAGTTTGAACTCAAATATTTCTCTGTAAATCACCGTACTCCCATAGGGATAATGCATTTTTTTTTTTTTTTCGATTGCCAGTTGGCTCTATTTATTTTAGACACACAGTCCTTAAATTTAGCACAATGAACAAAAAGGGTATCTATTAAAAAAGCTCGCTGAGAGCAAATTAATGCGCCGCTTAGAATGTCGTGAAATAAAAAATATATAGTTCTTCCCATTGAGTTACGGGCCGTCCCGCCACCGCTGCCGATAGATGGCGCAAGTAGTGTCGGCGCGCTCCTGTCTTAGAATCCTGGGTATGATCTGAAATCACCCAGCAGGACTTGTTTCACGAATTCACGTAAATGCCGTAGTATCAAGCGAACACAAAAAAAAAAAAAAACTACCCGAGACTACGGTGATGACAAAAATACGACAGTGACTGGATTTCTTTTTTTTTTTTTTCGGTTTCCTTCCCTTCTGAAATGTCTCAGCGTTCCTTTTCAGACAGTCAGCAGCTCACACACAACGTATTATAAATTTACCAGAATCGGAGCCCGTATGAGGGAAGATGTGGCATCGGAGGATCGGAGCCGGTTCTTTCGAAAAGTGCGGGGAGTTGCGGGACTGCACGTAGTCCCGCGGTTACGGGGATACTCATAAATATAAATTTGGTACTCTCAACCTTGGTAACGCGTTGTATAGTACGTTTATATTATATATATAATAATTGTACAAGACTGCGCCTTTAAAATGTATATTAATGTCGGATAAACGCGCACGAACACCACCGCGCCGCTTGACAAGAAACATTTTATTTTTTTCACGTCGATAGCATCGATAGCAGATATTTTCTCACGTAGTTGCGCCATGGCTTTCCTTCCTGCGACATTGTGACGTAACCTCTCAGAGCGCTATGGCCTTCTTCTCTAGGAGCTGTTGGGTGGCCTGACCCGGATGAGACTTTCCTCCTTTCACCATATTGTTCGCGCTGCGCCAGAGCGTGGTCACGCGGGGATGAGTTCTCGCTACTCACTGATGGCGAGAGCTTCACCGGAACCCCGCGCGACCCCCATTGACGTCACAGCACACGTGACTCGGAAGATGGTGAAGGAGTTGAGAGGTGCCGAAAACCTCAATCTTTGAAAAAATCGTAATCGTCGTCCTCCCCAACTCAATCTTTGTCCATTTTTAAAATAAAAACTAGGACATGCAGGCAAAATCGGTTTTTGGTTCTTTGCTTCGGAAAGGTTGAGACACCAACTCCCAAATTATTTAAGCAAAGCACTGAAATGGTTGCACAGCTCCTTTAATTAGAGCCGCGGGCTTGGATGACGACAGTCCCCCGGTCATCGGGACACCATTGCTCAGTTATGCACGAATAACGTCAGGAAGTGTCTAATACGGTCCGAGGTTCTATGTAGCTTGCACGGAATCCGGCAAGGCGACTGCGGCCGCAATGTCTTTAAGCTCCATCGCTTTCCACATGACCCCGACCTCCGACGGCAGAGGGGTGCGTCCGTAAACCGAAAAAAACTTTCCCCCAACGCCATCCTCGTGACTGTGCTCGGAACATTTTGTGAATTGAGCGCGCACCGCAACGCTTTAAACAACCCCCTACGATACCCTGAACTCTACAGCCAAGGCAAGTCAAGGCCATCGGCACGCAGGCGCATTAGCGGCGTCTTCGTTGCAAAGGGCTTAGCGGAGGGGGAAACGCGATCCACGAAAACTCCCTCTTGTCTCACTCTCTCGGATATATCGTAAGAGAAGACACTCATACCGGAATAAGGACACTCTAAAAGTATTAATTTTATTAAAACACTCTTAAAATGAACTTCCCCGCCTCTATCCAAAATGACCCCCGCTCCGGCAAGGTGAGAAAAAGTCCTTACCTGCCAGGCGCAGGGTTCCGGAGAGCCCAAGATCGAGGAAGCATCGGACAAGTCGCCCTTAATCCCATCTCTTTCGCGGGTGCCGGACGAGTCCCCGTCCCAAAAAAACGGAGGAAGACGAGAAACCTCTTCGCCTGTCGGTTTTTTTTTTTTTTCCACGGGAGATAGTGAAAGAGGAAGGCCCTCCAAGCCTCCAAGACAGGGGACTCCTACACTTCACGAAGAAACAGGTCGAAGCTCACGGCAGAGGGCGAGCGTCTCGACCCGTGGCCGCGGCGTTATCACGGCCACCGGGGAAGGGAGACCACAGAAATGCCAAGTAGCTTGCGCAACCTAGCACAGAAACAGTCGAAATCGCGCCCATGACGCTCCACGGGAAGCGACCGCCCTGTTAAAAAGGGTTTTTGGTGCAACTAAATACTGCACCCCCCCCCCCCCCCCCCCCCTCAAAAGTTAGCCCTAAGTTTCTGAACAGGGCACCCAGCATTCCTTTCGGTGCTGCGGATGGCGCTGCATGTTTTACGAAAGGTCTATTACAATGAAGTGACTGAAAAGCGGTGTGAATGCATTTCGAAACGATGCTGTTTATTGCTTAAAAAATCATCTTTGTACTCTGGAAATCACAAATGACAAAGTGGCACATTATGTTGTAATCAGATGTAACCATCTGGAACAGTATGTTACATCATTTGGTGGCTGATACAAGCGTGGACTACTCATTTTCCTTTGGAAGCCAAGAGACTTGGTGCAAAAAAACACTCTGCAAGTAGTGCTCAAAGTCAGCACAAATCAAGGTTTGTGATGTCCTCCTGTGTATATTATTATTTTTTTTTTTTTGGCATTAGCACTGGGAGTGTGTGTCTTCAGAGGTGAAATGTTGCAAACAAGATCACACTTGCTTCGCTCTGAAATAATTTAGTAATGAAATAAGCACCAAAGCATGATTATACAGCAAACATTCATTTCACCCAGAATAGGGATCATCGGCTACCGGGTCACCTAGGTGCGAACACAAATAAACTGAGTACTGCTAGTTTATCCATAAACATTCAATGTGTCATTGCAATTCTAGATGTATACAAAATGGCTACAAATGCAAAAAAAGGTATATTAAATCATCAATTTGATTGAAATAAGCAAAGCTCTGAATGCCTTTTGGGTCTGGTTTACAGAAGCGTTCAACTCTGCACAACTGCTTGTCTGTCATATGGATAAACAATAAGCACAGGTTCTACCTACTTACAGAGCAAATGTACAGCGAACAAATAAAACACAAAGTACACTTAGGGACAATGAAAACTAAGCGAGGTGGGCAGGTGACTGGATGGAAACAACTCCTCACTGGTAACATCTCACCACTTCAGCTTCCTGAGGAGAGGCAAGGCTTAGAAAGAAATCAACACCAAGCTGCCAACATGCCTATCCACCTTTTGATCACTGGCTCCACTGACAAAGTTAACAGTGAAGCTGACTGTGCCTTTTCAATGTGGCTATTAACATTAGTGGAATCTCAGTGGCATCCCGAAGTGCCCGACCTAACTGGAACACATCAACTTCGTCTCAGGTTGGCATTAAAGCACACATTCCTAGCATCCCACAGAAGTTACACTCCGTTTAGCCCAACAATAGACTGCATCAGATGCTACAAGCCATCAAAAAAAGTCCAATGCTGCGCGAGTGTCACCTCGATGCACGGGGCACATAGTCACGCGACACAATCACGGCGCTGGATCGGCAGAGATGGCTCGTAGCATCCGCTGCGATCCAGCGCAGGGTGAAACTGAGTATAGAAGCTGTATGCAAACCGCTCAGCTGTATGCAAACTGCTCTCACTTCATTCCAGGAATTTACAGACTAGCCACCTATAATCCAACAGAGATCACATGGTATGTATAAGTTACTCCCGCAAGAACGGGACACACAAAACTAAACGGAACCTAACTGTACAACCAAATTCCGCAAAAAAAGAAAAAAAGAGAGTGTTGCCACTTCGAAGAAAACCGCCAAAATAAATTACGAGGTCACACCCCATAAGAAAAGAGACGAAACGAACCAGCACCAACTGTCGCGAGTTGCCAGCGGCAGCCAGCAGCGATCCAAGGCCACCTGGTCGTAATCTCGACAGATTTCAAGGACAACTCGAAACTATGCTCTGTCCGCCTCCAAGCCAACAGCGCAGTGGAAGTTGCTGTGCACGTCGAACCAATCAACAGCCTCCCTTTTCGTCGCCCGACCGTATCTCCGGGCACGGGTACAGGCGAGAGCGTGATTACATGGCGGAATATAAATGTTTGACTGGTCCAACAAGCACCCAGCTTCCACCGCGCTGTCAGCTTAGGGGAGAACAAAATATAGTAGTACAACAATAAATAAAAAAAACAAGTTGCAACGGCAGTTTTCTGGTTACATTTGTGAATGGCCGCGTTGTCCCGGGCGAGAGTTTGTGCGTCCGAATTAGAGCACCGAGAAGTGCGGCGGAGTGAACACACTTGAGCGGTCCGAGCGTCCAGCCCAGGGCTACTGCGGGGCGAGGGAGGCCTGGTAGGTAAGGCGGGGGTCGGTCACGGGGGCCGTCTCCAGGTTCTTGAGGAGCTGGGCGAGCCAATGCGTGGTCGACTTGTCGTCCTGCAGGCAGCTGGCAAAGGTGTTGTCTTTCAGCTGGTCCGGCAGGCACTGGCGCAGGGCTTCGCGAGCCCTGAAACGGCCAGGCAGATGCGTTGGAAACTGGTTCAGCTTTCAAATGGCGCGCCACGAGACCTTTATGCCCACCTAGACATTTGTGGGAGCGCAGGCTTGAAGACCAAAATCAAATTCCTTTCCTCCGACGAGGTCTTTGTGCGAACCCATACCGGTTGTCCGTCGAGAGAAGACTGGAAGTTTTGGGCATTTTTGTGTGCCGCGCGAAGTACTTTTTCGCCAGATTTGGTTGTTGAAGGAAGAAACGATACTTATAGTGTTGGAAAACCAGATAACCAACTCGTGTCTTCCATCAATCCCCTCTCCAATCACAGACGACTCGGGACTCGCAATATTGAGAGGTAATAATTCGTCTGTGTCACACCTTCGTTGGTTAATGTAAAGTGAAGCGTAATGCTCATGACCCCTGAAACACTGAATATGTATCGTCATAAAAAAAACTTGTATAAAAAAAACAAAAAAGAAACGTGGAGAGCGAGGCAACTTGAGATACTCTCTTTAACTTCTAGTATATGGCTCGCTGTTTTACTATTTCCGCATTCAACCTCTCGCAAGCAGGACTAGCGGATTTTAAGCAAAACGATTAATTTCCTCGTCTGTATTCTCAACATATGTCTGGTTAAGAAAAAACATAAAGGGGAGTTGAAGCGATTCCACCTATACCCGTTTTAACCTCAAGAACCGTAGTAAAAGAAGTCCTGCTCCTTACCAATTCCCCCTTTTAATAGAGAATTAAGACATATGGAAGTATGTTTTAGACGCATGTTATATTATCGAGACGTACGTGTTTCAAATGCAAAATCACATCGCTTCCTCCTCCGACAACCACCTTTTGTAAGAACGCAGCGTATGAACAATGTGCAAAACTTCCCTTTTTCTTGAAGTGAAAACGAGAATAGAAGACGTTGCCCGCAGTTCACGCCCCGACCTGTCCCAAGCACTGTGTGGATTCACTAGAGATGATGCGAGAAGAGGGAAAGTGGAGGTTTTATCTGCATGGATTCACTAGTGATGATGTCAGAGGAGATAAGCTGGAGGCATTGTCTCGTAGTATCAGTTGAGGAGGAGGGAAAACGGGTCTCATAAAAACATTCATAAAAAAAACAACGTCTGTGCACAAGACCTGGTTCCCGTCGTATGCTTTTCAATGTGGAATGCTTGTTTCAAACACTTCGTTGCCAAAGCGAAAAAAAAAAAAAATTTCACCGTCAGAATTGCAAAATATTCTTATTCGACAGGCCAGCCACACGTTCGGTCTTAGAAATCTCACCTGTGTCATAAGACAGCTAGTACTTGGGGGCTCGCAAACCTTCTGACCCCCAAAAAAGAACATTATAAAATTTTCTGCAGTGCAAGCAGCCACTGGACACCTGTCTGTGTACAAAAACAAAAGGTTTGAAATCAAGTGTGAATTCAAAGAAGGGCAACAGTGCCACCTTCTCATATCCAAGTTCACCATACATGAAGTTCACTGCCCCTCGACTTTGAGGATGAATCGTAATGAGTTCGAACGCCTCACCTAGGATTGTCAGAGAGTCTCAGGTAGCACCTGACCACGTGCTTCAGAAGGCGCGCAGTCTGTTCCTTAGCCAACGACAGAACCATTTTTCCCTGCACGAAGAGACGTGCACCATTGAGCAACCATGACATTGTACCGTTTAAAAAACAGCAGCAGCAGCACCTAATCGGATGGCAAACAACAAACTCACCAGGATCATTGCCACATGAGAAAAGCGTTCGTAAGTCTGACAGATGTAGGAGAGTCCAGTCTCGTCCACAAGAATCTTCTGCAGAATGAAAGTGGCCACCTGAAAAACAATGACAGTACTTGTATTGGAGCCAGCGTCCAGTACTGGGCAGACATTCTGCCTGTGCCTATAATGGTTCATTACTATGTAGAAACAAAAACAACACTGAAGCCATTTCTAAATACCTGGCAAACCCAGTCCAACAGAAAAATAATGGCCACTTGTGTTTGTAGAGCGCTCATAATAGATTTGCCGATTTGTCATTTTCAAACCCTCGAAATAAAGGACATAGGAGTGCTGAAGCTCGCAGAGGACTCAAAAGTTGCATCTAGCAAGGCATGCCAAGCGTGAACTGTATGCAACAAATATATTTCGCAAAATCACTTTAGGCTAGAGTTTTTTTCGTGTACCACACCTGATGAAAAAAAAAGGCTGGCAACTTCTAATCCATGACTTAATCACAATTTGTAGGGGTAACTCTCTCGCAACACTTAATAGCGAGCAAATATTAATAAAAAAAAAGGTATGTGCGAGAAATCGGTAGTTTGCATCGAGCTACATTACGAAGATGCAAAGAAGCATTCACATTACAACCACAAAAGAAATCCTCATGGACACAGTCCTTAGAGACCAACAGTATCGCTTTTATTGCAAGAAAGAGACCAACTAACAGAAGCTGCATATCCACGTGACAGGCACTCGGAGAGAGGAAACATGCACCAGAACCAAGACACTACTACAGGCAACAGGCATCGTTAGCTGCGGTAGGCCGTTACAGCATGCAAGTCGGCAACCAGTGAACGTGGAACATGGCGAGCCAATTCCTGGCTAGGCACGGCTAGGGGTCATGCAGTAGTTTGAAGGCAAGCAGAGTTTGCGGCTCAAGCAGGTGCGAAAGCTTCAAAACCGGGACTTTGAGGTCAGCCTGGCGAGAATCGGAGTTACCGTCTTGGACAGCTCACTGCCGGACTCCATGATCCTCAAGCAGAGAGGAATGATTTCCGTCGACAGCAGGAAGTTGATCACCTCCTGTTCGTCGGTCTGCAACAAGCAGATGGAAGGAGAGGAAAGAAAGTAAGTTGGGAGAAATAACGGAAAACATGCAGGCTAGCTGGTCAACTTTCAGCTTGAAAACCCCGAGACTTTGGGAAAAAAAAGTGTACAACACGCATGGGCAGGCACACCTTTGTGCGTGTTGCCCACAAGTTTTGTCCAAAATAAAATTTGTCCTCGAATCTCAGGATTTCAAGATGCAAGTTGGGAGCATTTTGTTTTTGAGGACACATGCACCAACCTTTCCATATGGGCTATATATGATGTGCCATAGGGAGAATCGTAAAGGTGCTCGAAGTAAAGCTTACATATGGCGTCATTTCGAACAATGCAAACACATTTAGAAGAAACAATCGTCAAATATCCGCATTGCTCGTTTATCCTCCTATGCATCACTTGTAGAGTCATAGCCATACGCAGTGGGAAAAGGGAAATGATCACCCCTTCTACTTACTGGAAAACCTGGACAGGGGTGTTTTCAGTGTGATCATGTATTACCAGCTCGTCTCCGTGTTGACTTTTATTTCCTCCCCTCCCCCTTCCGCACTAACCGCTCTCCCTGGAAATTCCTGAATATGGACAGCCGTTTCTATGTGCCCAACCACAATATGTTTCGAGCTGGCATACCTGCCAAGTTGAGAGAAACCAAATCCAGGATATTTTCCAAGTCGAGGAGGGGGCGGTTTTTAAAAACAAATATTGACGAACAAAAATGCAGAGAGGGCGCAGGCGAGCTGGTGCAAGTTTACCATAACGTTAATTTTCACAAAGACAACTCCATTACATTTGTATTGCACCGCTCACGCTAGCGAGACACAGCTGGGCCTCATTATCATTGGTGCCGCTTGTTGCGACAGCAAAAACTTCTCATTTAAGTGCGGGGGGAGGGTTCATTAGCGTTTCCCGGGATATTTTCCTGTCAACTATACACGTTTGCAAGTCCGATCTCAGGGTGCCGCCATCATCCTCAGTGGGGTGCGCTCTTGGGCGCGGCCATAAACCGATAATGACGCCTTAGCAAGGCTTCGTAATCGGATTATGACTCGTCCAAGCGCACCCCAGTCAAGCAAGATGGCAGCCCCCTGAAGCCGGACTTGCAAACGTGTATAGAACCGTACGAAATGGTCAAAAGTCTGGAGTCTCCTGGGTAATACGGGAGACCTGACAGGTATGTGGTGGCAAAACTTGGATAACGGCAAACTCGTGCACCTGAAAGCCAGTAAAGAGACAGAGTTCACGAGAGACTCACCTTGACTAAAGCGCCAATCACGCCTAGGCTGGTCAGCCGTAAGTACTCAAATGGCCTGGTCTTGCTAACAGTGTGTAGAAATGGGTACAGGAAGAGGGGAATGTTGGCTGAAATGGGGAAGACAACGAATCAGGCAAGCGACACGCACAAGCACCGCCATGTTCTGCCGCCGGCCAATACTAGCGACATCCATCGCAGCCACACGGCGCACCCAGGATGGTAGCACACAGAGAGTGTGCTTTGCACCAAACACTTAGAGCTTGGCCATTTGTGTTCCAGCAGTAACTGGATTTGATCCACGACCCAAATGCCCGCTAAGGCGTATATCGCAACTGTTCCCAACACAAATAAGACGGCTTCGGAAGTTACAAACAATGTGACGAGCACGTCGGCAAACAAGAATACGTCGTACCTGCTAAGAAGTAAGAGCGAGTGTCGGGGTGCGATGCTACACACTGTAACAAGGCCAGGGCATTACACACTCTGTTTGACTGGTGTGCCTGAAAATAGAGGAAAACAGTAATTTATCTGCTGATTGAAGGCTCGGGAGTTGCTAAAAGTAAGCCAATAGAGAACAAATGCTTACAGTCAACGTCGGGGGATTAATGGCAGGGTATATGTTTATGATCTCCTGTAGCAGAGCGGCGATGGTGCCAAAGGAATTCCAAAGCATCGGTGCGAGGTCCGGAACCACCTCACGCTTCTTACTGCAAAGTTAATTCGGAACGGTAAATTAACGGACAATCTGGCTCGGCCATTTTGGAAGATTCGGGGGCCACCTATATGGCTGCTGGTGGTACACTGCTCAACAGAACTCGTAGGCTCATTGCATACAACTACTACTGAACCATACGGTGACAATACGAGGCTCTAGCCTTCCACGGCACCCGGGACACCCGTTACGAAGACAGCAGAGCGGATAACGAACCTCAGTTCCAACAGAGCGTTTTCGCGGGTCTCCGGGTTGGACAGTTCGATGATCCACTGGAAGATCTTCTCCTTGTCCACGGCCTGAATCACCGAATGCTGCGAGACATTCATGAGAACCTGCGGCAATCAGGCATTCTGAACACATCCATCTCAAGCGTCGTTTCGTTCTGTTACTTCTATTTTTATTACTATTAATCATCAGGCGCGCTGCCACAGGCTTCTCGTACGTACTAGCTGCCGTTCGGTGGCATCGCGGCTTTACATAACCAAATAAATGCAACTATTACCAAAGTAGGGTCCTGCATCCATTCCAGAAACTATTTTAACCTCTAAAATAGGATGAAAATATAACAGAAAAGGCGCGCCGTAAAGGTCATACAGCGCAAACCTGAACGAGTTAGTAACCGGATATAAACAACTGTCAATACATGATGATAATGCAAAGGTGCCAGCGAGCTGGACAAGAATGACGATAATAATCCCTGGAGAAGGGGAACAAGAGGGACAAAAACAAATTTTTGGAGATTTGTGTTGGTCCCCTTGTTCTCCGTGTCCAGGGATTATTATTGTCAATACACCAGACTTCGTGAGAATAGCCGGATAGCTCGAGAGAGAAAAGGAGGCCAAGGAACGAAGCGGCGATGTATTTACCGAATGGCTGTTCAGGGGATTCATGAGGAGGGTTTGTCAGGGACAAAACGCACGGGAGAAACACGAGCAATACAAAGAAAAAGTAGCAATGCGAAAACCACAGTAAGAACCACGGTAAGAACCTTCGCGTACGTGATTGAAGACTCGCATTAATGGCCGAATCAAGTGTCACCTACATAGGTCGAGTTTAGATAGTGCCGTAACAAAAGGGGAGCATAAAATATTGCTACATATTTTGACTAATAAAACAAGTCTAAAGTATTTGTTGATTTATTATTTATCGTGTTATTTACACCTAATGATTTATACCATTTATACGATTCACTAAAAGATCAAGCCTAATATGTAGTAGTTAGTTTCGCAAATTAAATTTAATTGTTATTTTACTACTATAATAAAATAATTAAACCAACTATATAACAATGATTAAGCGTTAATTAATTAGTTTTCACTTAAAACAATGTCGCCAAAAATATATTTGTTAGTCACGTGACCGCCTTTGAGCGTCAAAGCAGTCAAAGGACCAGCCTTGCCGCTCTCCCGCTCAACGTAGTTCATTTAAATTTGAGTAATGTTAAGACTTTCAGTGATCGCCGACATTGGATTTAATATGAGCGTATAACCGCTCGATAGTTGTGAATCTGGCCTAGTTCTCTGCAGCCAGCGCTCCACTCGCCTTTGTTGGGCACTGCGAAGCGCAAGATATCGACGGCAAGATAGTAGCCGAATTTCTCGTTATCGGCGAGCATCATGTTGGCGAACACGGTACGTTGCGGGAAACGATCGATTTACGTCGAGCCGCACAACTTTATATACGGGAAGAAAACGGCGACATCGGAGAGCGCGGGAGATTTCCATGTCTACGAGCCAGCGACAGGTAGGCTAATCACTCCCCAAAACGGTAAAGTTGTCAGGAAAAAAAGTAGTTAGCCTCCTCATTCGGCTACTGTGCATTGAAGAGATCCTCCACTCGTGCGGGCAAGCCTGCCAAGGTTACCCTCCTTCACGCGCATGTTTCACGTGCTTGCGAGACCGTCCCAATGTTTACAAATCCACTGCCCGTGTTCGTCGCTTCAGAAAGTGAGAAAAACACGTAAAAGTATGATTTTGTTTAAATAATTTTTTCCTTGATAGCTCTTGTTTCCTGCATCCTGTTGGTATCATTGAGATGCAAAAACTGCCCCCCCCCCCCCCCATTTTTTTTCGCGCGCGCGCGCACGCGTGCCGCACGCACGCACGCACGCACACACACACACCACACACACACACAAAGTAGCATTTGTCCCCATCGTGGATTATCTTTGGCCCCACAAGCTGATACAGTCATGTCTGGCTCATACGGTTCCCGTTAATGTAGATACTCTGCTATGTAGAGAAACTTTTTGGGTATGAATTAGGTAAATATGTATGTTTTAATGTGAAAGCAATAACGCAGGTTAATGCTTTCACAACACATGTTAATGCTTTTATTAACATGCGTTAATTAACATGCATGATAGGACAGCGAAGTGGAGCAAAACCGGCGTTGTCTGTAGCAGCAAAAAGAGCCTTAAATTCCCGTTGGCTGCGACGTGTCATATCAGATGATTCGTTACAGAAGTCGGCGGTACCGCTGAAGGTCAAAGCAGACGCGCCTCAGAAATAAAGCGCAAAGAAAAGTACAGCAACGCAGCTGCATCGTCACGGAAGCTCGCCGAGCTTCGGATTCCCGCTGCCGCCCCACCCAGCGGCGCAGCAGTTACCAGCAAGCCAGGGCAATCTGCGCGGCGCACCGCCACACTCCCAGCCAACGTTGCGGCCGTTTCTGCTCCTCTCTGCGCCGAGGAACATGGCGGCGCCTGAGGCATCTATATCGTCGGCAGCCGCAACCTCGGCAGTAGCAAAAAGAGGCCGTCCACGCTGGTGTACACCGCAGACGAGCTAAGGGAGCGGAAGAATGCAGCAAATTGAGCGAAGAGGCAGGCAGCAAAATCCACCACCCTTGCCAAGCTTTCGAATACAGCGGCGTTCAATTGAACATTAATTCTTTCGTATTCACAACTCGTAAGAAGTGCTTAGGTGTCCTCGGAATTTTCGTCCCGTTAATATGGACAACTCGCATGGACAATTTTTGGAGGAATAGAGATGTCCGTATGAATGAGACATCAACGTTCAAAGAAGCCTTGTTCCCTCTCCGGTGCACCAGAACAAAAAGAGGGTACCAAATCCGTACACCACTCAAAGGTTGGCATCATGAACTTGATATGCTCACTCAGTAAACTAAAAAAAAAAAAAGAAGTTGTGCACTTTCTATATCAACGAAGAAACGAACACCCCCTGTCAGCATGAATCTGTATGGATGATAATCCAAAATAACAGGCCTTTTTCATTTTTCTTTTCGTTGGTTGCAACAGCCTGGTCACACCAGACAATGAAACACTGCCTTCTGGCAGCCGAGCAGCCTTCAGAAATGCTCACGTGTTCACAAACATCTTTGTTTGTCGCTGGTTGGTGACACTCGAGCTCCTGACAGCCTGCTAACAAAGTGTAATTGGCAAGTCTGCAGGCAATGTTTCTTACTTGTGTCTCCATCGGACGAGACCACAGATGCGATGGGGCGAATAACGCTGTTGGCAAACATTCTGGGTTTGCCCTTCAGTAGCACTAGCACAAAGGTTGTGTGGTGTATCTCAACCGGAAAGCTGCAACAATGAGCACTGACCGACTTGGAAGGTTAAGCGTGTTTGTGACTACAGTATGAAACTGAAGGTGGAGTATGTAGGACGATCCAGATGTCCTTTTTACAATATAATACTGATGTCCCTCTTGTTCTTGTGCACCGAGATATTCCTTTTTTTTTTTTTCAAAGGCAAGTCGCTGTGCATGATATCGTCTGCTGGGCCAAAGGATGTGCACAATGCAGTGTCGGCAGCAAAGAACGCCTTCCAAAGGTGGTCCCAGCTTTCTCACGGTGAAAGAGGGAAGCACCTCCTGGCAGTTGCGCAGAAGGTTCGGGTATGTATCTGGCACACTTCTCGAATGTGGAGTTTCGTGCTAATGCTTTGTTCAGAGAGTTTATTTCACCGTTATGACGTTGCTGCGAGTGCAGCCAGGTTAAGTCAAGAGGCATTTGCCACTTTACTTGGATAGCCGATTCCCGTTAGAGGTTGTATTTATTATTTCTAAGCTCTTCTGGAATGTTGCAGTCTGATCACGGTGCCTGCAGTGCGTGCTAGCATGGAATTATCTCGACTTTTGAGAGTGTATGAAAGTCTAGGCGGCTGCAGGCAGTCTGTCTTGTGCTTGAGTTTGAACCTTCCTAACTGTGCCAACACAGACACGAGTCAAATTTGACTGCCTTCCTTTGTAGGTTCAAATTCTCCTTAATAACCATTCTTTAACACTTTCAATTAGCTTTTTACGAGATAGATGTATAACAGAGGTCATCTCAATGGAGTAAACCAAAACCTGCAAGTTGAGATAGGTTTAACTAAGAGATCTAACTAAGATGGTTTTCACAATTAAGGATGCTACAATTACTTGTACATTTATTGTTTGTATAAAATGCTGTGGGAACTGCCAGAAATCTGTTAAAATGCCAAGTTTTTATGCACGTCCCATTTAAATTGAATGTGAATGGGGGACCTGGTTACAGGAGAGGCAGAAGCAGATATCGGACATGGAGATGATAGACACCGGCAAGCCAATCTGGGAGGCTGTGGCAGACATCAGCGGCTGTGCCGATGTCCTGGAATACTACGGCGGAATCGCCGCTTCCATTAAAGGTGTGGACAAAATAAATGACGGACAATTTTATTCTGAAAAGGCTAGAAGATAACATTCATGCAAAACTGGTATTGCTTAGAATGAATAAAGCATGGGCCAAGCAAAAGAGGGTCGATAAAGCCGGATTCCGAATCTTATCTGTAAGGCCACCCAGCGCCTCTGAAACTTGACCAGTGCCGACCGATCCGAAAGTTTCCTTTATATAAATGAGCGCTGTATTGGCAGGCAGCTTTGTAACCCCTGCTGCATAGTGTATGTTAAATTGTCCAGTTTATACTCTACCTGATATGTTGTATTCAGCACCATAAAGCATTCAGGTGTTCTTTACATACTCCGTTCACCCCTACACCGACAGGGTGTTTGAAACTACATGCTTGCGGGCCACTCATTTGCCTTCCCCTTATTGCCTTACTCCACTCTCTGCTTGCGAGTAGTATTTCGCAGAGAGAATAATCACCTGGTGCAAAGCCGACATACAGTTGACTCGTCTGATGAGCATTTAGCTTCCACCACCCTATTAGCTTAGCAGCAAAGGGAGTATAACGTCCGCAGTTAGAAAGGAGGAGTTTTGTTTTAGTACTCTGGCATGCACTCCAGTTTAGCTTTGCTACTCCAGAAAGTGCTCGTTGCCTTCCACTGTGCTTTGGCTGCGCGTGGACGCTCGGTGCTGATGAGATGCCAAAGTGTTATCGAAGGTAGGAAAAAACTCCCTGCTGTTCTTATCCTCTGGGTGACTGTAGAAACCCATAAAACGTGGACCAGAACGGCGTAACCGAAACACGTGTCTTGCATGCCCAGGCCAGTACTTTGACCTTCCGGGAGGCAGCTTCGCCACGGTGCGCCGCGAACCCCTCGGGGTCGTGGCAGCCATTGGGGCCTGGAACTACCCGTTCCAGGTCATGTCCTGGAAGATGGGCCCGGCCCTAGTGTGCGGCAACACCCTGGTGTTCAAGCCCTCGCCGCTCACTCCCTTCTCGGCCATCTTGCTCGCCGAGGCCTGCAGGGACGCCGGCGTGCCGGACGGTGTCGTCAACGTCGTCCAGGTGCGCGTTGGTGTCTCCCCGACACGCTGTCTGCGTCTGCTCGGGCTGCAACAGGCATCTAGGGTGTCTCGGTGTGGCATCTGTTATTACGGTGCCTGGATCTAGTATCTGAATGGTCCGTTTAGCGTCTTACTCTGCCCATGCATCGAAAGTCACCCCAAAGTGGCATCAAATGACGTTGCAAAAGATGTAGCGTGGCACCATCGGATATCGCGATCCGGGCGGTTGGGTGCGGAATTTGTAAAAAAAAATGCACGAGGGAGCGCGAGTGTCGCTGTCGTCGCGGAGTCCCAACACCCGGCTGCCGAAGCTTTAGTGGACTGTCAGGCTGGAGAGAGACTTGCAGCAGATGAGATGTCTGCCACATCCACCGCCGGTGCTGCGACACCGCCAGAATCGACAGCCGGCGACACATCACTTCCGTGACGTCATTTCGCGGCACTTTCTTAGTGACCCAGCGAAACTAGCATTTGAGGTGCCTGTTTGATTCATTTGCACCGCGCCGTGGGCACAGAACTTAGGTAATCACTATGACCACTGTCCACCGATAAGAGTGTACAGTCACCCTACATTATTCGGTGTATTCATGTTTTTGCTGCGCAGGGCGAGGGTAGGACGGGCGAGTTGCTATGCAAGCACCCGGACGTGGCCAAGGTGAGCTTCACCGGCAGTGTGGCCACGGGGCAGCGCATCGCCAAGCTCTGCGTGGACTCCATGAAGCACGTCACCCTTGAGCTGGGTGGGAAGTCTCCTCTGGTCGTCTTCAAGGACACCCCCGTGGTAGAGGCCGTCAAGGCCACCCTCATCGGAAACTTCCTCACCCAGGGCGAGGTGCGTGGTGGATGGGGAAAAGGAACGGGATTGATCCAGCTTCAAATGTGCTCACTATGTGCTCACTACCTATTGTTTTACTTAATGTGTGGGCAAAGCCGAATCTAGAAGCATGAGCATTTGGCCCTGAAACATGCTTGCGCTCTACAAGCATGCGTGCTGGGCAGGGACTTTGAAAGCCTAGAGTTTGCTGCTGTAGATTCTGCTATGTTTGCATTTAAATTGAAACAGAGTATGGCCAAGGGGTTGCGAAACTTTTCTACCTCGAGGAACATCTATCTTTGTTAGTTGATAGTCAAGTGTCTTGACAAAAAATTGGGGTGTGTGTGTGTTCATACAGCCTAGAACTT